>LR738709.1:417918991-418069739 GCA_902687465.1 Secale cereale
AACTTTATATAGGAGGGGGGTGCTAGCTTGGGGGAGGGGGCAAGCCATGGCGGCGGCGGAGTCGAAGTCCGACGCGGCCACGGGCGGCGGCGCGACGGCGATGGGCCTGCTCGGCTGGGCTTCGGCCTAGTCGGGTCGGTCCCCCTATTTTTTGTATATATACGCCGGCGCTAAAATAACTCTAGAAAAATAAAATAAAAACTAGAAATTGCCAAAACAAATTTTCACCGTCTAAATAAAATATTTAGAACGAGATGAACATTTTCTTGGCACTAAAATGCATTTTTGAAAACATGCAAATTTTTCCTAATTCAAATAAAATCCAAATAAGCTCCAAATAAAACTTATTTGATCTTCTTATTAAATCTTTCGTATTTATTTATTTTGGGAGAGTCATTTTACTCCCTCTCTCATATATTTATGATAGAAATACTTGAAGGAAAAAATAAATAAAATCAAACGATCCTATTTTCAAAAATTGAGAAACCTCAAATATGAAAATTTAGAAATCCCCAACTCTCTCCGAGGGTCCTTGAGTTGCTTAGGATTTTCTCGGATCACCAAAAGCAAGAAAATATGATATGCATAATGATCTAATGTATAACATTCCAAATTGAAATTTTGGGATGTTACAATAGGATCAAGAACACACAAATATTCATGAAAACATAATAGGTTCAGATCTGAAATCATGGCACTCGGGTCCTAGTGACAAGCATTAAGCATAGCTAAGTCATAGCAACATCAATCTCATAACATAGTGGATACTAGGGATCAAACCCTAACAAAACTAACTCAATTAGATGATATATCCCATCCAACCCATCACCGTCCAACAAGCCTACGATGGAATTACTCACGCACGGTGGTGAGCATCATGGAATTGGTGATGGAGGAAGGTTGATGATGACGATGGCGACGATCTCCACTCTCCGGAGCCTCGAACGGACTGTAGATCAGCCCTCCAGAGAGAGATTAGGGCTTGGCGGCGGCTCCGTATCGTAAAACGCGATAATTCTTTCTCTCTGATGTTTTTCTCCCCGAAAGTGAATATATATGACCTGGGGATACGTTGGTGGAGCACCAGGGGGCCCATGAGGCAGGGGGTGCGCCCTATGGGAGGGGGCGCGCCCCCACCCTCGTGGACAGGGTGTGGCCCCCCTGGTCTGGATCTTCTTGCAGGTATTTTTTATATTTTCCAAAATAAATCTCCGTGGATTTTCAGGTCATTTCGAGAACTTTTTATTTCTGCACAAAAACAACACCATGGCAATTCTGTTGAAAACAACATCAGTCCGGGTTAGTTCCATTGAAATCATGCAAGTTAGAGTCCAAAACAAAGGCACAAGGGTTTGGAAAAGTAGATACGTTGGAGACGTATCAACTCCCCCAAGCTTAAACCTTTGCTTGCCCTCAAGCAATTCAGTTGATAAACTGAAAGTGATAAAGAAAAACTTTGTCAAACTCTGTTTGCTCTTGTTGTTGTAAATATGTAAGCTAGCATTCAGGTTTTCAGCAAGATCATGAACTAACCACATTCACAATAACTTTCAGGTCTCAAGTCTACTCACATCAATGGCATAATCAATTAGTGAGCAATAATAATAAACCTCGGATGATAACACTTTCTCAAAACAATCATGATAAGATATAACAAGATGGTATCTCGCTAGCCCTTTCTGAGACCGCAAAACATAAATGCAGAGCACCTTTAAAGATCAAGGACTGACTAGACATTGTAATTCATGGTAAAAGAGATCCAGTCATGATCATACTCAATGGAAATTAATAGTAATACATGCAACGACAGAGGTGCTCTCCTACCGGTGCTCTTTGATAAGAGGGTGATGACTCTGCATAAAAATAAATAGATAGGCCCTTCGCAGACGGAAGCAGGGATTTGTAGAGGTGCCAGAGCTCGATTTTTAAATAGAGATGAATAACATTTTGAGCGGTATACTTTCATTGTCAACATAACAACCAAGAATCTCGATATCTCCCATGCTACGCACATCATAGGCGGTTCCCAAACAGAATGCTAAAGTTCATACTCCCCCAACCACCAACAAGCACACTCCACGGCTAGCCCGAAACAACGGGTACCGTACAAACGAGCAACAACCCTGGGGGAGTTTTGTTTAATTATTATGATTTTGAGCATGGGACTGGGCATCCCGGTTACCAGCCATTTTCTCATGAATGATGAGCGGAGTCCACTCATCGTGAGAATAACCCACCTAGCATGGAAGATATAGACAGCCCTAGTTGATACATGAGTTGTTCGATCATACAAAACATAAGTTCATTTGAAGGTTTAGAGTTTGATACATACAAATTTACTTGGAATGGTAGGTAAATACCGCATATAGGAAGGTATGGTGGACTCATATGGAATAACTTTGGGGTTTATGGAAGTGGATGCACAAGCAGTATTCCCGCTTAGTACAGGTGAAGGCTAGAAAGAGACTGGGAAGCGACCAGCTAGAGAGCAACAACAGTCATGAACATGCATTAAAATTAATCAACAGTGAATGCAAGCATGAGTAGGATATATATCACCATGAACATAAATATCGTGGAGGCTATGTTGATTCGTTTCAACTACATGCATGAACATGCGTCAAGTCAGACCACTTGAATCGTTCAAAGGAGGATACCACCCTATCATACTACATCACAACCATTTTAATATTATGCTTAGAACATTATAAACTCTAAGCTAATTAAGCATGGCATAAGCATCTATGATCTCTAATTGTCATTGGAAGCACGTTTCATTCATAACAAGCTGAATCAGGAACGATAAACGATCATATTTACAAAAACAAGAGAGGTCGAGTTCATACCAGCTTTTCTCATCTCAATTAGTTCATCATATATCATCCTTATCGCCTTTCACTCGCACGACCGAACGGTGTGGATAATAATAATAGTGCACGTGCATTGGACTAAGCTGAAATCGACAGGCATTTAATACAAGAGAGAAGACAAGGTAATATGGCTCAAGGTTAAATCAACAATAGAGCATATGAGAGCCACTAAGCATTTTAATCATGGTCTTCTACTCTTAATCCCCAAAGAAAAGAAAAGAAACTATTTACACGGGAAAGCTCCCAACAAGCAAAAGAAGAACGGGAAATCTTTTTGGATTTTCTTTTAATTACTACTACAAGGAAAGTAAACTAGGTAAAAGCTACAACTAATTTTTTCCTAAGGTTTTTCTAACACACGAGAAAAAGACTAAGAAAAAGAAATGAAACTAAACATGGATGGTACAATGAAAGAGTGTGAGCACCGATAACTAGAATAAGTGTGTGAACATGAATGTAAAGTCGGTGAGAAACACGTACTCCCCAAAGCTTAGGCTTTCGGCCTAAGTTGGTCTATGGCCACGGATCGAAGCTACTCCCTCCAGTGTACTGAGATGTGTCCTCTGGGTGCCACTGGTTGGCAAGCTCATCCAGATCCCACCCATAAACAGGCTGACGGTAAGGATTGAGTGGTGGCTCCGGCTCAGGATTTGAAGCTTGTGCCTGGCCCTGGTACTTGTAGAAGGCATATGATGTAACGAGACATATGCCTGTAGACAGATCAAACAGAGATGGTGCAGGAAAGGTAACAATCTCACAATATTTTTCATCAAACCTTAATTTTTAATTAAGCAACCTATCCTTTTCTTTAACAATAAAATCATGTGCTACCATGCTCTTGTAGTCTAGATAAACAGGGGCAAGCAATTTTTCTTCCTTCTCATTATGCCTAATATGTATTCTAAAATGTTCAGCAAGGCAAGAAGCAAAGATGCCTCCAAAGATGGGCCCCTTTGAGCGGTTCAGACTCAGTCGTTTAGCAACGACGACACCCAAGCTAAAAAGTTGTGTCTTGAAACAAAGCATGGCGTAAAATGACAATATCAGTGGCACTAAGATTCCCACTATTCCCGCGACCAATTAAACATCTACTAGCAAATAAATCAAGGTAGCGAAAAACAGGGAAGTGTATGCTAGTAATTCTTGCCCCTGAGACTTGTCTAGTTTCCCCTACAACTATCATGTCAATAAACCCTTCAACGTCTTCACGACGTGGTTCATCAAGTCTACCTTCAAAGGGTATCTTTCATACTTCACAAAATTCTAAGAGTGGTATCTCCTTAACCTCATCATATAAACGAAACTCCACTGTAGGTGGTGTTTTCCTAGGATGAAAACGAAAACTTTGCGTGAAAATATTGGTGAGTAAGAGATACTGTTCATGCTGGTCGTGGAGGAAGTCGGTGAGGCCTACATTATTTGCCAACCAATAAAAGTCTTCGTAAATCCCGGCGGACATCATGAAATCATTGCAAGGCCATTCACACGGCCGAACGTTAGCATCCCTCGGTAGTTCATCGTTCGACTCACGAAACGCGAGCCTCGGTTCTTGCTTCCTTGAAGAACCACCTTGGAAGTTTTTCTTATGCATTTTTCTGAAATTTTCTGAAATTTTTAGTAACTCAAAATAAAAGATAACCAAACTAAACAAGATTGATAGCAACAACTCCTACAAGTGCCTATAGGCTATATCATGCATTAGAACTACTTGGGACCAAGAACATTTGACATGCAAGCTGAAGAACAAGGTCACCACAGCAGCAAAAATTTGCAATAAATAAAGCACTAGAACAAAAACTAATTGGACAAATGGAGAAGACACATACCAAGGAACAATCCCCCCAAACAATTTGGTGACTAGTGCTTTGAGCAAGGAGATCGAAAATGGCAGCAAGATGAGCTAGAACTCGGGTTTGAGCTGGCTGGTGATTTTTTGGGAGGAAGAAGAAGAGTGTGGGTGCAGGAGTAAGTGGAGGGGGCCACATGGGACCCACGAGGCAGGGGCGCGCCCTGTGAGGGGGGGGGGGGGGCGCCCTGGACCCTCGTGGCCATGTGCTGGCTCCCCTCGCTGTGTGTTCTGTGCCATATATTCTCAAATATTCTAGAAAAAATCATATTAAATTTTCAGGGCATTTGGAGAACTTTATTTTCGGGGTATTTTTTTATTGCACGGATAAGTGTGGAATCAGACAAAAACATACTATTTTGGTTTTATTTATCCTAATTAACAGAAAGTAAAAGGAGGGTATAGAAGGTTGTGCTATCTAGCTTCACCTATCTCATGCTCATCAAAAGGAATCCATTAACAAGGTTGATCAGGTCTTGTAAATAAACTCTTTACAAATAACATGAAACCGGAGAATTTTCGAATAACACTAGGTTACCTCAATGGGGATATGTATGTCCCCAACAATAAGAATGTCATATGTCTTCTTGACAGTAGGAAGAGGAAATTCAAAACCTCCAATAGTAGTAGTTGAAATTTTTCCAATATAATTGATACTGTGGACCTGAGGTTGTTTCCTCGGAAAGTGTACCGTATGCTCATTACCATTGACATGAAAAGTGACATTGCCTTTGTTGCAATCAATAACAGCCCCTGCAGTATTCAAAAAGGGTCTACCAAGGATAATAGACATACTATCGTCCTCGGGAATATCAAGTATAACAAAGTCCGTTAGAATAGTAACATTTGCAACTACAACAGGCACATCCTCACAAATGCCGACAGGTATAACAGTTGATTTATCAGCCATTTGCAAAGATATTTCAGTAGGTGTCAACTTACTCAAGTCAAGTCTATGAGAGAGAGGCATAACACTAACACCGGCTCCAAGATCACATAGAGCAGTTTTAACATAGTTTCCTTTAATGGAGCAAGGTATAGTGGGTATTCCTGGATCTTCTAGTTTCTTATGTATTCCACCTTTAAAAGTGTAATTGGAAAGCATGGTGAAAATTTCTACTTCAGGTATGTTTCTTTTGTTGGTAATAATATCTTTCATATACTTAGCATAAGGATTTGTTTTAAGCACATCAGTCAAACACATACGCAAAAAGATAGGTCTAATCATTTCAGCAAAGCGCTCGAAATCCTCATCATCCTTTTTCTTGGACGTTTTTGGAGGAAAATGCATGGGTTTCTGAACCCATGGTTCTCTTTCCCTACCGTGCTTCCTAGCAACAAAGTCTCTGTTATCATAACGTTGATTCTTTGATTGTGGGTTATCAAGATCATGTAACATCCCAAAATTCTAAATATTGGAATGTTATAAATAAATAGATATATTTGATTGCTTGTTGTTGTGCTGAGTGAAATTGAGTGAAAATTCGAAACTTTTGAAAGTTATATGAGAGGGAACAAAATGACTTTCCCAAAATTTTCACCTTGTTTTTGATCTCCGAGGGAATTCAAATTCTTTTCAACACAAAACCCTAGAGTGAAGATAATATGACTTCTTCCATTTATATAGATGATAAAGGGCTTTGAAAGGATTTTGAATTTCATCCTCGAAATATTTTCCATCCAGAAACTTTAAGCAACTCAATGATTTTCCCGAGAGAAGATAAAATGACTTCTTCAAAATATAGGAAATATGAGTTGGAAGTTTTTCTGAAATTTTCTGCAACTCAATTTCAAATATTGAGTTATTTGGGTTTTATTCAAATTATTTTTCTCCAAAAATACATTACATGGAAAATAGGGTAACATGATTCCCTACAGCAGAAAATTGGAGAGAAATAAATTTGAATTCTTTTTGGTATTTTAAAAATGATTTTATTGGTTTTTATTACAACAGTAGGACTCTTTGATTTATTAGAATTTGTGGGCATTTTATTTTGCTGTAGAAAAATGTTCATGTTGTAGGAAAACTTTTTCTGAAAATTCTGATATATTATATGCCTATATAATATTTTTTATTTATTTGGATTTTTATTTATTTTGTTTGTCTAGAAATTTGTTTTAAAAAAATCTTTCCCCGCCGAACTGGGCCGGCCCAGCTCGCGAGCCAGGCCACGGCCGAGCCCAGCGCAGCACCGTCCTCGTCCCCGGGCGGGACTCGTCCCGACGCCGCCGCCGCCTCGACGTCCGTGCCCCGGACTCCTCGCGCCGCCTTGCCGCAGCCCCTTCCCCACGCAAGCCTCTCCCTCCTCCTCCTATAAAAGGGGCCGACCCCCTCTCCTCCTCGCATCGCGCGCACCGCCGCCGCCGCTGTAGATCGCCGCCGCCGCTGCTTGCTGCTGCTTAGCTCGCCACCGCCGCTGCTTTTGCTCGCCGCCGCACTGCCCCGCCGCTGCTGCCCTTGCGTCGACCACCACAACCCCGCGACGCCTCGCTCCGCCGGCCGGAGTTGTCGCTGGACTCACCAGAGCCGCCGCCCGGAAAACCCGCCGGAGCTCCGCTCCGACCGGACCCGAAGCCCGAACCACCACGGTATAAACCCACACGTTTTTTTCGTTTCTTTTTAGTTTAGGTTTTCTTCTAAAAACCAGATCAGTTTATTTCTATTTTTGGTTTTATTCTGAAAACCCTAGATCTAGGTCTATTTTTTGGGTTAGTTATTTAGAGTTCGTTCGCTGTTTAGGGTTCAGTAGTGAACGTTCGTTCTTTAGTTTTTTCTTTTTCCTTTAGTTTTCGGCGAGGGACCTATCTGTGAATATTTATTTCACAGTTTAGCCCCTACACTTCAAACGGCCACAACTTTTTACCTGTTGGTCCAAATCCAACGAAACCAACGTCCACGTCTTACATCGTCAGTACAAGGAAAGTTCACACTTTGATCATACCTTCCAATACCCAGTTTTCATTGCATTAGTTATATCCTCAAACATATTGCATGAGTAGGATCTTTAACTTGTGGGACTCGGAAGTAGTTTGAGGTAGAACCTATTACCTACATTATTGCTCAAACGCTTGGGAGTTGCTTCTACGCTATGCTTAGGTTATCATGCTATGCTCGTAGACGTGGTTTGGGTTTGAGTAAAATCCATGACATATGTGAGTTGTCAATTAAGGATTCAACTTAAGGTGGTTACTTGAATACACATATGGGTGGATTGGTTGCACGGCACCTAGAGAATCCAGTGTTGTCCTAGGAAATCTCGTGGTTCTGTGTGATTTTTCCTACGGAATGCCACCCAGGCTCAAAGGGATCATGAAACTATTCATGCTAGAAACTTCCGTGTGCAGCCACATGCCAATATGGGCTCTGGCATAGTTGAGTAAGTTGTGGAAACCTTTCCATGATGGACTAGCAGATGTAGAGGGATTGTAGGTGTACCGGCCTATCTATCTGGTTAAGGGGACCTCTTGGGAAAGACTGTGTCTCAGTCATCCGTTTCTCAAACACCATGCAGTGCGAGAAACCAAACGGAGGCGATCGAGTCTTGTGGGAAAAGTGCGCAAACCTTTGCAGAGTGTACAAATTGATCATGATTAGCCGTGTCCCCGGTTAAGGACATCTTGAGTATTTGGTACTTGAATTATTGGTTGATCTCATCACTCTATAATTTAATTTGTTGGGTTAATGATAACTTTTAATTGGGATTGAGTTGGAGGTACCTTCTCAATGATTTTCAACCACCATGATAGTTAAAATAAAATTTATTCCTTTGTTGTAGGGAAAAATTGGCTTTACGCAAAAACTTTAACCTTACAGCCTCCACCAGCCAAATATGCATGTAGTTGTAGGACTTGTTCATTATCATTACAGTGTGAAATTGCCAGTACATTCAATGTACTGACCCTTTGTGGCTGCAATGTCTCATGTTGTAGGATTTTATTCGACGAGTAAGTGTTACGTTAAGGTTGCGCTGTCTACACTCAACTTTGCTGTTGGTGTTGATGGGAATCCACAACCTTTGTTGCTTCCGCTATGATCGATTGAGGTAATAGTATTTACGTTACTTAATACATGTGATTTACCTCTGTTATAAATCCTTAAGTACTATGTGTGTCAGCATACCGATCCAGGGATGACACTTAAGCACAGAGACTTGATCCATTCGGGTCGGGTCGCTACAAGATGGTATCAGAGCACATGTTGACTGTAGGACGTGACCCTAGAAACTGGCCAGACCATAGGAAAGGATTTCTCTAAAACTATCTTTTTCAAAATGATTCTTATCTCTCTTCTTTTCCGAGCTTTGACAAATCTTCCCTTTGACCTTAAATAGTTAGACAATACCCTTTACCATTTGGACCACTTCGGAGTAAAGAGGATTTCACCATGCCTTTGAAGTGTTGAAGCTACAACAGTGGATACTCCGAAGATTTGAAGAGGTGACGACTTTGAGGAGATGTTGACCTTTAGAAGACCAAACCCCTGTTATGAGCTTATGTTAGATGCGACGTTTGTGAGCCGTCATTTGTTTGATGTTTTTCGACGGCCACAACATAAAACCCGTCTTTTCAAAACCATTGTTTGTTTTGAGTGTATATCTCCCCACCTTCCTAATCTCGTCCCCAAAACCCTTGGACCCAATAGAGGATGACTGAAGATAGCCTTGAAGTCTCTGGACCAATGACCCAGCCGGAGGCAGAACTATGGATACAAAACATGGAGGATCACTTTAGGAAAAATTTGGTTGCAAGGAAGTATGAGGTTCAATACGCTCTTCAATACTTTACAAAAAGTGCTGCAACATGGTGGAAGATGCCTCAAGCTCTACAAGGATGTAATGGAGTAGGAAGTTGGAAGGAATTCAAGAAGACTTTGTTAAGATCCTGTCTCATCCGAGAGCTTGGTGACAACCTGAAGCAGAAACGTTGTGCCTGCAGGATTTGTGGAGAAATAGGACACACCCAGGAGGAGCACAAGGATGAATGCCCTAATTGTGAAGGAAGTCACCTAGCTGAAGAATGCCCAACTAGGCAGATTACTTGTTTCTTGTGTGAAGGGACTACCCACTACCCTACTCAGTGCCACATTTACCCCATGGTGCAACGAACTATCCAGCAGAAGAAAGAAGCAATGAACGAAGTCCTCAAGGAAACCTTGAAGGAATCCACGATGGAGGAAGGTATTGACGACCCTGATGGAGAAGGACTAGACAGATATTACTCAGGTGCTTGCTACTCATGTGGAAAAGAAGGACACCTTTCACAGTAATGCACAAAGGAAAGCCATGAGTATTTGGGAGACTACCCGACAGAAGAAGTAGAGTTCGATCCACAAAAGATAGAAGAATTGATAGGAACAAAGAAGTCGAGGAAGAGAAAGAGCATGTGTCCCCAGAAGAACCCAATTTCGGTGAAAAAGGACCTGAGCCACCTCACATGTTTTAGGTGCAAGGATTTAGGTCATTATGCTAGCAACTGCCCAACCAGGAAGCGGAGAATCCAGTGAACCAGGATAGTCGCCATGAAGTCCCTAGATTTCTCTTATGTCATTAGTTTATGCTGCAAGGAAGTAGGGCATTTTGCCAGAGAAGTTTCAGACCGCACGAAGGATGATCAGAGTTTTTGGATGATTGTGAGTGCCCCTCACACAAACCAAGACCTAGAACCCATGGAGAAGTTGACCCCAACCCTTTCTCGGACAAACGACCCCATTTTACCCAAGGATGTCCGTATGTTGTCCTGAGAACCCCTTTTGTCTTATACCCACAGGTGACAACCTTTTATGAGTCTTTTCTCAAAGGCCCGGAAACCATCATGACCCAGACTAGCGACCAGGATTACCCAAAGATCCTGAAGGACATGATGAAGCATATTCACCTAGAAGGAGATGCAGTTTACAAGGGTTATCCCTTCATGGAGAATGGAGTTGAACTTTGGTACGTGGAGGTACACCTCCACCGTGTGAAAGGAGTTGCCCAAATAATACGGGTCAATACTTTTTCATCTCCCGAGTACCGCGAACATCATTCTTCAATTCTGTTCGTGAAGCTGCTATGAGGCCCTACGTCAGATTGGAGAAATACTCGAAGCAAGACTTCGTTAAACCCAGAAAAGCCTGAGTAAGGTGCAGGCAGAGATGATGGAGATGAAGCACATGACCAATAGGATGAAGGAAAAGATTGATGATTTTAAGAATCACATTGCACAATTCCCTTGGGACTGAAGCATCCTTAGCTAGGACAAAGGAATAAAGATGGATGGAATGTTGACCATACCCGACTATGTGGAAAGTAGTAATTGTAGTGATGCACCCTTGGAAATTGGAGTATTGAATACTAGTTCAGGAAGTAATAAAAGATTGGATATGAGGAGAATATGGATTACGGATGAACCAGTACATTTTGTTTAGGGCGATACTTTCCTGAGTGAACCCTGGACCAATAGAAAGGAAAGTGTTGCTCCAAGGAGTAGAGTTTGCACAAATAAGTTGGAGTTTATTTTGATATGAGGCTTACCTCAAGAGTATGAAGGAAAGAAGTACAATTGGATTTTTAAGAGGGTGTAAAGCTGGAGTATGGAACTATAGTGACCCCAAGGATTGAGTTATGGATATACAAGTTCTGACGTGGACCCTTTAGCCGAGGACCTAAGGAGGCTACATAATCACAAGGGAACCACGAGACTTGTCAATAGTTATGTGTATCTGCTATAGTAAAGCAGTGCATTTTGCTATAGATTGTACCAAGAAGAAGGAGTTTTGTGCTAAGTATTGGAGTTGAAGCAAGAAAAATGGAAGTGTAGTAGATCGTAGTAAGTTGAGAATCAATACAGTTCGCATCAGGGTATTAATTTGGATTCTAAGAGTTGTTACTACATAAGTGAAGGGTGAAGACTTGATGCATGGAACAAGATTTTGAAGAAACTAGTGTAATTCATTTTAAGTGTGGTAGAATCCAACACCGTTACCCGAATACACTAGCTTGTGATTAGATACGTCCGACTTGGAAAGGACTACCCAAGGATGAGTGTGAGTAATTTCGCTCAGTTTGGTACCTAGAGAGAAAGAGATACCAAACAAATTGGATGGATTTAAGAGAGCCAAGGAAGTTGGATGTCGGAAGAATGATCAGTTGCAAACCGATGATGAGACCAAGTGTTACTAGTGGTGAGATGAGCCATAACCCACAGGCCCCGGGACCTGTCAAGAATGCAAGCACACTCTTGCTGAAGGAAAACCCCTGGTAGAAGTTACGACTTTGTCAATAGACGATCTTATAGGAGTATACGCAAAACCCGAGGGTTGTGAAGAAACGGTAGATGGTTGTTTGGCTTGTAGAATCAATGGATTTATCCGAACTTAGTTCGTTGAAAGGATGAAGTCTGCAATGCTTGTGAGGATGACCGAGTGTTAGAATGCGAGATTCACTAAACCAAATACAAGGTAATGATTTGGGTGCGGGATGGATTGATCACCATACCGACTTACTCTTATTATTCGCCCTGTTATACGGGATGGTAAATCTGAGTGACTTACCTATAGTAGAGAGACGACGATGTCAAAACTTTGGTTAAACCTTAGAATGGTATAGAAATTTTTCCCTTGTACACGGCATGCTGTTGCCAACCGTAGGATATACGATGAGGATGAAGCCCAGACCCGTTTTCTGCGGGGACCCTAATTCATTTGATGACCCCCATGAGATATCGATAGTTGTTTAGTATTGGCGCCAGACCTGTCTGCTAAGAAGAACCAGTCACAGAAGAACCTTACCAGGATGAAGGACACAAGAATGGAGGGCAAAGGTTATGCCACTACCGAAAGAGCCCGCAGAAGGAATTACCCTGAAGACTTGAGAGGACCGACCCTGTCAACAATGAGGACGGAGTATATGAACTCCTGATAGAACCATGATCATTTTTTAAATGTGGTAGCACCCCAGACCATACAATCCATGGACTTGCTAGAAGACCCCCAAACCCTAACCTATTTCTTGCTAGCCTCTCCGAATCTCGAGGACGAGATTCATTTTAAGTGTGGTAGGTTTGTAACATCCCAAAATTCTAAATTTTGGAATGTTATAAATAAATAGATAGATTTGATTGCTTGTTGTTGTGCTGAGTGAAATTGAGTAAAAATTTGAAACTTTTGAAAGTTAAATGAGAGGGAATAAAATGACTTTCCCAAAACTTTCACCTTGCTTTTTGATCTCCGAGGGAATTCAGATTCTTTTCAACACAAAACCCTAGAGTGAAGATAATATGACTTCTTCCATTTATTTTAAATGATAAAGGGCTTTGAAAGGATTTTGAATTTCATCCTCAAAATATTTTCCATTCAGAAACTTTAAGCAACTCAATGATTTTCCCGAGAAAAGATAAAATGACTTCTTCAAAATATAGGAAATATGAGTTGGAAGTTTTTCTGAAATTTTCTGCAACTCAATTTCAAATATTGAGTTATTTGGGTTTTATTCAAATTATTTTTCTCCAAAAATACATTACATGGAAAATAGGGTAACATGATTCCCTACAGTAGAAAATTGGAGAGAAATGAATTTGAATTCTTTTTGGTATTTAAAAAATGATTTTTATTGGTTTTTATTACAACAATAAGACTCTTTGATTTATTAGAATTTGTTGGCATTTTATTTTGCTGTAGAAAAATGTTCATGTTGTAGGAAAACTTTTTCTGAAAATTTTGATATATTATATGCCTATATAACATTTTTATTTATTTGGATTTTTATTTATTTTGTTTGTGTGGAAATTTGTTTAAAAAAAATCTTTCCCCACCAAACTGGGCCGGCCCAGCTCGCGAGCCAGGCCACGGCCCAGCCCAGCGCAGCACCGTCCTCGTCCCAGGGCGGGACTCGTCCCGCCGCCGCCGCCGCCTCGACATCCGCGCCCCGGACTCCACGCGCCGCCTTGCCGCAGCCCCTTCCCCACGCAAGCCTCTCCCTCCTTCTCCTATAAAAGGGGCCGACCCCCTCTCCCCCTCGCATCGCGCGCACCGCCGCCCTCGCTTGCCATCGCCGCCGCTGCAGATCGCCGCCGCCGCTGATTGCTGCTGCTTAGCTCACCGCAGCCGCTGCTTTTGCTCGCCGCCGCACTGCCCCGCCGCTGCTGCCCTTGCGCCGACCACGGCAGCCCCGCGACGCCTCGCTCCGCCGGCCGGAGTTGTCGCCGGACTCACCAGAGCCGCCGCCCGGAAATCCCGTCGGAGCTCCGCTCCGACCGGACCCGAAGCCCGAACCGCCACGGTATAAACCCAAACGGTTTTTTTTCGTTTATTTTTAGTTTAGGTTTTCTTCTAAAAACCAGATCGGTTTATTTCTATTTTTGGTTTTATTCTGAAAACCCTAGATCTAGGTCCGTTTTTTGGGTTAGTTATTTAGAGTTCGTTCGCTGTTTAGGGTTCAGTAGTGAACGTTCGTTCTTTAGTTTTTTCTTTTTCTTTTAGTTTTCGGCCAGGGACCTATCTGTGAATATTTATTTCACAGTTTAGCCCCTACACTTCAAACGGCCACAACTTTTTACCTGTTGGTCCAAATCCAACGAAACCAACGCCCACATCTTCGTTGCGATCTCCTCTTTCCGGTAAAACAACTCAAAAAAGTTTTTGAAATCTTTAAAATTTGAATTCAACTAGTTTTAGATTCAAACTTGTTTTGATCATAACTTGAGTTTTATTACTCCGTTTTAGTTGATTCTTTTTGCAAATCGAAGCTCTTGACCTAAACTTTCTGATAAGGCCAAACTCACATAATTTTGGTACTGTCGGAAATTGTTTTGTGTTTCAAGAGTCATTCGTTTTAATTCGAAGTTTTCCGAAGTGATTTATTTGATCTTTCTGATTTGCTGAGTGATTGCTTATGTGTGGTTACTATTGTTTGCTTATGATAGATTGACCGGAGTGTGACGAGTAGATCTATCACGAGTTCTGAGTGTGAATCATCTACATCGTCAGTACAAGGCAAGTTCACACTTTGATCATACTTTCCAATACCCAGTTTTCATTGCATTAGTTATATCCTCAAACACATTGCATGAGTAGGATCTTTAACTTGTGGGACTGGGAAGTAGTTTGAGGTAGAACCTAATACTGCATTATTGCTCAAACCCTTGGGAGTTACTTCTACGCTATGCTTAGGTTATCATGCTATGCTCGTAGACGTGGTTTGGGTTTGAGTGAAATCCATGATAGATGTGAGTTGTTAATTAAGGTTTCAACTTAAGGTGGCTACTTGAATACACATCTGGGTGGATTGGTTGCAGGGCACCTGGAGAATCCAGTGTTGTCCTAGGAAATCCCGGGGTTCCGCGTGATTTTTCCTATGGAATTCCACCCAGGCTCAAAGGGATCATAAAACTATTCATGCTAGAAACTTCCGTGTGCAGCCACATGCCAATATGGGCTCTGGCATAGTTGAGTAAGTTGTGGGAAACCTTTCCATGATGGGCTAGCAGATGTAGAGGGATTGTAGGTGTACCGGCCTATCTATCTGGTTAAGGGGACCTCTTTGGAAAGACTGTGTCTCGGCCATCCGTTTCTCAAACACCATGTAGTGCGAGAAACCAAACGGAGGCGATCGAGTCTTGTGGGAAAAGTGCGCAAACCTCTGCAGAGTGTACAAACTGACCATGATTAGCCGTGTCCCCAGTTATGGACATCTTGAGTATCTGGTACTTGAATTATTGGTTGATCTCATCACTCTATAATTTAATTTGTTGGGTAAATGATAACTTTTAATTGGGATTGAGTTGGAGGTACCTTCTCAATGATTTTCAACCACCATGATAGTTAAAATAAAAATTTATTCCTTTGTTGTAGGGAAAAATTGGCTTTACGCAAAAACTTTAACCTTACAGCCTCCACCAGCCAAATATGCATGTAGTTGTAGGACTTGTTCATTATCATTACAGTGTGAAATTACCAGTACATTAATGTACTGACCCTTTGTGGCTGCAACTTCTCATGTTGTAGGATTTTATTCGACTAGTAAGTGTTACGTTAGGGTTGCGCTGTCTTCACTCAACTTTGCCGTTGGTGTTGATGGGAATCCACAACGTTTGTTGTTTCCTCTATGATCGATTGAGGTAATAGTATTTACGTTACTTAATACATGTGATTTACCTCTGTTATAAATCCTCGAGTACTGTGTGTGTCAGCATACCGATCCAGGGATGACACTTAAGCACAGAAACTTGATCCATTCGGGTCGGGTCGCAACAGATCAACAGCGGGTTCAATCTCTACATCATTATCATTGCTAGGTTGACATTATCACTAGGTTCATCTTCATTTCCATATTGTGTCTCAACATCAGAAACAAATATATCATTAGGATTCTCAGGTGTGTCAGCTACAAGTTCACTAGAAGCATGCAAAGTTCTATCATCTTTCTTTTTCTTCTTCTTAGAAGAACTAGGTGCATCTAAATTAGCTCTCTAAGAATCTTGCTCAATTCTCTTAGGCTGGCCTTCAGGATATAGAGGTTCCTGAGTCATTCTGCCACCTCTAGTCACAACTCTAATGGCATTATCATTATTCTTACTATTTAATTCATTGAGCAAATCATTCTGAGCCTTAAGTACTTGTTCTACTTGAGTAGTAACCATAGAAGCATGTATACTAATAAGCTTCAATTCATCTTTAACTCTAGACAGATAATCACTCCTGCGTTTAATCATATAAGCACTATGTTGCAATTGTCTACCAACATAAGCATTGAAGTTCTCTTGTTTCACAATAAAATTGTCAAACTCATCTAAGCATTGGCTAGCAGAGTTATAACGAGGGATATCACTTTCATCAAATCTATAAAGAGAATTTACCTTTACTACTTGTGTCGGGTTATCAAAACCATGTATTTCTTCAATAGGTGGTAAATTCTTAACATCTTCAGCTTTAATACCTTTTTCTTTCATAGATTTCTTTGCCTCTTGCATATCTTCAGGACTGAGAAATAGAACACCTCTTTTCTTCTGAGTTGGCTTAGGGGCTGGTTCAGGAAGTGTCCAATTATTTTCATTGGCCAGCATATTATTCAATAGTAATTCAGATTGATCAACTGTTCTTTCCCTGAAAACACAACCAGCACAACTATCCAGGTGGTCTCTAGAAGCATCGGTTAGTCTAATATAAAAGACATCAAGTATATCGTTCCTCTCAAGAGGATGATCAGGCAAAGCATTAAGTAATTGGAGAAGCCTCCCCCAAGCTTGTGGGCGACTATCTTCTTCAATTTGCACAAAGTTATATATTTCCCGTAAGGCAGCTTGTTTCACATGAGCGGACAAATATTTAGCAGAGAAGTAATACACCATATCCCGGGGACTACGCACACAACCAGGATCAAGAGAATTAAACCATGTCTTAGCATCACCCTTTAACGAGAAAGGAAATAACTTAAGGATATAGTAGTAACGAATCTTTTCATTGTTGGTAAACAGGGTGGCTATATCATTCAACTTAGTAAGATGCGCCACAACAGTTTCAGACTCATAGCCATGGAAAGGATCAGATTCAACCAAAGTAATTAACTCAGGATCAATAGAGAATTCATAATCCTTATCAGTAACACAGATAGGTGATATAGCGAAAGCAGGGTCATGTTTCATTCTAGCATTCAAGGACTTTTCTTTCAGCTTAGCTAATAATTTCTTAAGATCATATCTATTAGGAGAAGCTTCATCATCACTTTCATAAATATCATCAGTTTCATAAATTTATTAAGGCTCTAGTAGTTTCTTCATCCATAACATAACCCTCAGGAACAACAGGCAATCCATATCTATTAGGAGAAGCTTCATCATCACTTTCATAAATATCATCAGTTTCAATATTTGCATTCTCCCTAACCTTAGCAATTTGTTCGTCTAGAAATTCACCTAGTGGCATGGTATTATCAAGAATAGAAGTAGTTTCATCATACATAACAGACGTGGCATCATCAAGAACATACGACATATCAGATTCAATAGCAGGAGTAGGTGTCGCAAATTTACCATTAACAGAAGGAGAATCAAGTGCAGAGCTAGATGGCAGTTCCTTACCTCCCCTCGTAGTTGAGGGTAAGATCTTGGTTTTTGAGTCCTTCAAATTCTTCATAGTGATCAACAGATACAAATCCCAAGTGTCTTAAAGAATAGAGATATGCTCCCCGGCAGCGGCACTAGAAAATAGTCTTGATAACCCACAAGTGTAGGGGATCGCAACAGTTTTCGAGGGTAAAGTCTTCAACCCAAATTTATTGATTCGACACAAGGGGAGCCAAAGAATACTCTTAAGTATTAGCAGCTGAGTTGTCAATTCAACCACACCTGGAAACTTAGTATCTGCAGCAAGATAGTTTAGTAGCAAAGTAATATGATAGTGGCGGTAGAGGCAATAAAAGTAACGGTAATGTTTTTGTAGTTTTTGTAATACTAGCAGCGGAAAAGTAAATAAGCAACAAGCAATATATGAAAAGCTTGTAGGCATTGGTTCGGTGATGGGAAATTATGTCGGATGCAATTCATCATGTAAAAGTTATAACCTAGGGTGACACAGAACAAGCTCCAGTTCATCAATGCAATGTAGGCATGTATTCCGAATATAGTCATACATGCTTATGGAAAAGAACTTGCATGGCATATTTTGTCCTACCCTCCGTGACAGCAGGGTCCTATTGGAAACTAAGGGATATTAAGGCCTCCTTTTAATAGAGTACCGGACCAAAGCATTAACACATAGTGAATACATAAACTCCTCAAACTATGGTCATCACCGGGAGTTGTCCCGATTATTGTCACTTCGGGGTTGCCGGATCATAACACATAGTAGGTGACTATAGACTTTCAAGATAGGATCAAGAACACACATATATTCATGAAAACATAATAGGTTCAGATCTGAAATCATGGCACTCGGGCCCTAGTGACAAGCATTAAGCATAGCAAAGTCATAGCAACATCAATCTCAGAACATAGTGGATACTAGGGATCAAACCCTAACACAACTAACTCGATTACATGATAGATCCCATCCAACCCATCACCGTCCAGCAAGCATACGATGGAATTACTCACGCACGGCGGTGAGCATCATGGAATTGCTGATCGAGGAAGGTTGATGATGACGATGGCGACGATCTCCACTCTTCGGAGCCTCGAATGGACTCCAGATCAGCCCTCCCGAGAGAGATTAGGGCTTGGCGGCGGCTTCGTATCATAAAACGCGATAATTCTTTCTCTCTGATTTTTTTTCTCCCCGAAAGTGAATATATAGGACCTGGGGATACGTTGGTGGAGCACCAGGGGGCCCACGATGCAGGGGGGCATGCCCTAGGGGAGGGGGTGCGCCCCCCACCCTCGTGGACAGGGTGTGGGCCCCCTGGTCTGGATCTTCTTGCAGGTATTTTTTACATTTTCCAAAATAATTCTCTGTGGATTTTCAGGTCATTCCGAGAACTTTTTATTTCTGCACAAAAACAACACCATGGCAATTCTGCTGAAAACATCATCAGTCCGGGTTAGTTCCATTCAAATCATGCAAGTTAGAGTGCAAAACAAGGGCAAAAGGGTTTGGAAAACTAGATAAGTTGGAGACGTATCAGTCGTTGCTCAGCTGATGAATTTGAAGACCGAGGAAGAATTTCAGTTCACCCATCATGGATATCTGATATTGCTCAACTTACCAATTCCCACACATTGTTCAGCTCGAACTGTTGAAGCTCTTCTTGCATAGCTTGAATCCATTCAGGTTCCATGAAGGCTTCAGAAACTTTCTTGGGTTCAGATATTGAGACAAATGCAAAGTGCCCACAGAAATTTGCTAGTTGTGTTGCTCTTGAACGGGTGAGTGGACCAGGTGCATTGTTGCTATCAATTATCTTCTCAATGTGTACTTCATTTGCAACACGAGGATGAACTGGACGAAGATTTTGCCCTTGCTGATCATTGTCTTCAGTTTCAGCATTGGCTTCAGGCTGAGTAGTGTCTTCGGGCTGATTAGGTGCAGAAATGATGATTTCCTCTCCAGCCTGTGCTTCTGAAGGTATGATTTCTCTAGTACTGTCACACCCTGCATTTTTGTAACATGTTATTTGCATCAATGAAGCATGAAAATTTGGACCAACATTTTTTTTGGCATCATTTGGCTTTTATTTGGAATTGAGTTTTTCCTTCATATGTTTTTCTTGTGCTCATTAAAGTCAACTATTACCTCTTGTAGAATTCATCTCCATACCCAAAACTTCTGCCCAATGATCATGCCAAGTGTTATATAGCAGTATAGTATTTTCTTATAAAAATAATTTGGCCAAAATGTATTTTTAAAATTAAGTATTCCAAAAACCCCTGAATTGAGGTTTGCACTGCAAGTGCTTGATTTAGGGTGAGAAAATTATTTCAAAAAGTATATTTGAGACCTAGTAGTCATAGGACCCCCAGAAACCACAAAAGTATAATTTTAAAAGTTATTTTTCCTATTTTATTTAAAAGCTTTTTCTTAAGGCCAGAAATGGTCTTTAATAGGGAAAAATTATTTAAGTATTTCAAAAATATTTGTCAAAATTCAGGGAGACTCATAGGACATATATTGTCCATATATAAGAGTTTCAACACTTGGTCATGTTCAAAATAATGGGCTAACCCCTCTAAAACCCTTTCTGGATATTTCAAGCTTTTGAAATATTTACAAAGCAAATATTCTCCAAAAATTCCACGGAAATTCTATCATGTCATATATGACATATTGGATGATCTTGCCAAGTCCCATGCCTTGGGGAGCAAGATAACATCCTCAAAACCCTTCAAAACCATTCTGTCCATATTTGAAGTTTGAGCAACTTTACATTGCCAAACTTGTCCAAATGCTCTCAAACTTGGTGCACATGCTAAAATGGCCTAATAAGGCATCTAGACCAAATGGCACAAGATTTGGAGTAGGGAAACTTGATCAGAATACCCCAAAACCATTTCTGTTCAAATGCAATTGAACAACTTTACATTGCCAACTTTTTATGTGGAGCTTCAAACTTTGTGGGCATGATCATAACCCCAAATGATGAAACTACACCAAGTGGTGCATCAAGGGGAGATGATTAGCTTGACTTAAACAAGATGAAGCTATTTCTGTTGATTTCTAGGGTTCACCAAAGTTACATTGGCTAGATTCTTCAAATGAGCCCAAATTTGGTGAAACACCCTATTTCCTTATAACATTCAATCCTGTTAGGTTTCATGGCAAGTGGAGATCATTTGCTTGACCAAAACATGATCAAACACCTTCTGCTATTTTACCAAAACTACCATCTTGACCCCTTTTACTATTTACTTTTGCCTCAACTTTCTACCACAGCTTCACCAAGTTACCTTCTACCTCCAGTAACTCCCCCATGTCCACAGCTCCATGATTGAGGGGTGAAAACCCCAATTCACCTTGCTGGACAGCCCATTTCTACCTAGTTACCAGCTTCACCTCTCTCTCCTTGATCATCCAGAGCATCCAAGGCCACAGCTGAGTTGATCACGTCGCCCTGGACCCCCCCAGACACGGCGGACACGCCCAGAGGGCCAATGACATGCCATGGCATGCAATTAGCACGCTCCAGAGCGCGCTACAGTGCGCCCCCGCACTGTAGCTTCGCCCAATCCAGCGCAGCGGACCACCTCGTGCTCCCCCCTCGCGCCAGTCGATGCACCTCGACGTCCGCGACCTCCCCCAGCGCTGTCCCTCTCCTCCTCCTCCCTCCAGTGGCCGCCTTCGCACGCGCGCTGGCCGCCCGCAACCTCCATTCGTCGGCCTCACACGCGCACGCTGTCTGGAGCCTTCCCCGCTCCTCCTCTACCCTCTACTAGGTGTAGAACTCGTCCACGATCCTCCCCGACTCGAACACGAGCGCCTACACAGCCTCTGGCCTCGTCTGCAACCTCGCCGGCGCACGAGTCCACGGTGGACCGGGGCGCGGCTATATAAGCATGCCCCGAGCCTCTCCAACGGCACCCAGCTCATCCCCACCTCCCCAGTAGCGCTCCATAACCACTCATTCGCCCCCAGAGGCCCTCAGTGCTCGGGATCGACCCGAGCTCCGCCGCGTCGGGCAACCGGAGATCTCGCAGTACGGCCCCTCTCAGCTCTTCCTTTTGCTCGACCTAGCACCGCAACACTCCACTGATGCATTCCCCTCTCCTTTCCCCTTCTGTAGCTGCCGGAATCGACCGGAGCAGCGACCTCCCGACGACCCTCCGCCGCGTGCCCTCGCCGCCGGCGAACCATGCCTCCCCGACGAGCCGCACCACCACCACTGGAACGGTGACTCGCTGCTGAGCCCGTTCCTGCCCTCCGTTTGCCCCGCCGTGCCCGGAATCGTCGCCGGTGAGCTCGCCGTCGCCGTGGCCGTGAGGTTGAAGATGACAGGCGGGCCCCGCCTGTCATCCTCACCGCTCTCTCTCTCCCCTTGCTGCCTCTGGCCGCCGGGCCCCGCCCGTCAGGTTTGAAAACCTGGCGCGCGCGCGCAGGCTCCCGTGCGGTGGGCTAGTTGCCCTGGGCCGTGCACTGTGGCCGTTCTGGCCCAGTGGCACAGGGCCATTTCCTCTTTTTCTTTTGTGTAAAATTTCAAATAATTTTGCAGAAATAAATATTTGTCCAAATGTATTGATTCCAACTCCTAAAATCTTGTAATATTCCAACCTATTTAATGGTGTCACTTTCACACATATCCATGAAACTTTTCTGTTCTGTTCAAATTTAAATTCAAATTTGAGCATTAAAACTCCTATTCAAAAATCCTTAGATTCCATTCTGTAACTCCAAAACTCAAACTAAGATTTTTTGCCATCTTAGTTTTCCCTCTAGTATTTAACAAAAATAAGTTGACATTTTTCTGAGCACTTTGACTTTTCTGTTTTCATTGTGGTCTTATTTTTCCGTTGTTATTTTGCGACGATTAGATCCCGTATTTGACGAAGTTGCTGAGGAGGAAGGTGGAGAAGGATTTGAAGACTTTGAAGACCAAGCCAATCCAGGCAAGCAGCCCTTTGACCATGATACACTTGTGTTCACCGGAACCCGTTTGTTCCGAATGCATGATGATAAGAGTTATGGTGGTGACCTAGTTAAAACCACCACATGATGCATGCTTACTCATGATCTTGCTATGTGCTAGATGTCATGCAAATGGCTAGTAGTGATGCTTAGTGATGCATGTGTGCCATGATACCTTCGTGGTTGCATTCTTTTTGAAAACCCCGTCGGGTGCCATTCATGCCCGAGGGAGATGGTGAGATGGGTAACCACTTGATGACGAAGTGGTGTACCGAGACAAGTGTGTGTGATGTTTTTCAAACGGATTGGTTCAAGTTGCGACCGTTATTCCAACCATACATGTGCAACCACTCTACCCCTTATGGGACGGGGCTTTATTGATTACTTAGGCCGATACTAGCATGGTGCCCGCATTACTAGTGACGGGAAGACTTGAGGTCTTTTCCCGGGACGGGGTCGTGCTTGGATAGACGACCATGACTGTTTTCACAGGGCACCGGACACACCGTTGGTCCCTTCGGGTACGCGTGACATTGAAATTAGGGCAAGTCCCGTGATCTATTGTTTGTACTCGAGGGCCGTGTACCAACGAGTGGACTCTATGTTAGTGTCGTCTAAGGAAAGATAATGACCGGGTGCTTCCCCTGAGTACTTGAGGTAATGCGGGATCGTGGGTGACACGAAAGCTTCCTGAATCTTGTGGGTAAAGTGCGCAACCTCTGTAGAGTGTAAAACTATTCGAATAGCCGTGTCCACGGTCAAGGACAGTTGGGTAACCGCTCGTGGGCTACGTCCAATGTTTGCGAAACCTTGTGTGAGTGTATAATGAGTCAAGATGGTGACTTGACTCGATGAGATGAATCATATTCATGTTGATATTGGTAACCTGTCTTCGAGATTACGTGAGTTTATTTATGCATATACTTGATGGTAGAATATTTATTCTAGCTCGTAGCTAGACTGCTCATTGTTATTCTATTGCATTGTTACTTTGAACCAAATCATGGGTTGCTTGCGAGTACATTCAAAGTACTCATTGGCTTGCAACTGGTTATTTAATTGGCCAGGCATGGAGGAACAGGAATATGAAGAAGAGTACTATGGAGACGAACATGCGAACTAGGACGCTATCCTAGTCAGAATGCCTGTAGGGTTAAGGCAGATGGCATGGGTTCTACTTATCATCGAAGACTTTCGCTATTTGAGTTATTTGCTATTCAGCCCTTGAGGCTTTATCTATGTAAGACTTGGCCATAATGGCCTTAATTTGTGTAAGACGGTATGTATGGATGTAAGACTCTTGTTATTCGGCTTCTGTGTGTTCAGTGAGCATTGATCTCTGGGATCACTGTACACGTGCATTCGGTGATCTCGACTTCTAAGTCGGGGTCCCCACAAGTACCCATAAGCTTGATAGATTCACTAGGTGTAGCTTCATCTAGCACATTTGGCGGGTGCTTTGTTTGTGAGTCGTTAGTCTCATCGAACCGCACATCTACAGTTTCAACCACTTTATAGGGAAAGAGGTTGAAGACTCTGTAGGAGTGTGAATCCTTTCTGTAGCCAAGCATAAAACCTTCATGTGCTTTCGGTGAAAATTTTGAAGTGTGATGTGGATCCTTGATCCAGCACCTAGCAGCTAATACTCTGAAGTAACTGACATTTGGCTTCTTACCAGTTAGGAGCTCATAGGATGTCTTCTTTTGAAGCTTATGAAGATAAACACGGTTGATGACATGGCATGCAGTATCAATGGCTTCAGGCCAGAAGTTCCTTGGAGTCTTGTACTCATCAAGCATCGTCCGTGCCATCTCAATGAGCATTCTGTTTTTGCGCTCCACAATGCCATTCTGCTGGGGTGTGTATGGAGTAGAAAACTCATGAGTGATGCCCAACATATCAAGGTAAGTGTCGAGGCCGGTGTTCTTGAATTATGTGCCGTTGTCACTTCTGATATGCTTGATGTTGATGCCATAGTTCGACATGGGACGATTGGCCTGGAGGAGGAGCACGATGTCGCGAAGGACCGTTCCGCATTCTATCAATAACATCCTCGGCGATACCAAAGCAGAGAAGTACAGGCAAAAACTTACTATGTCGGGGAACTCGTTCTACGCCTACCAGAGAAGAAAAAGGACAAGCTCAAGCCCAAATGGGAGAGCCTGTTTATCATAGATGAAGTTCTCACTGGAGGAGCGTATCATCTTCGCAATGCTTCAGACAATCGCTTGGAGCCAAACCCATGGAATGCGGTAAGGCTTCGAAGGTTCTACGCCTAACAGTTCGCACATATACCTTTTTTCTCCTCGCTACTTTTCTTTCTCCTCTTCGCTATTTTCTATTTTCCCGTTTCTATACGACCTTTTTAGCGTGTGTTCGGATAAACCACACACTTGAAGGGTGTTCATCCTTGAATGTACATACCCCACAATACTTGGGGGCTTCTTTTTACAAGAAGCTTATTATAATTATTTTGTGAGCATCAAGTTCACCCTATATATGTGTCGTCTACCCACATATGTCTTCTTTCCACCATTGTATGCACCTTTATGACTTACGTTTTTGCCAAGCTGGGTTGCCTGGCTCCTGTGCTTATGCCCTACGTTTCATTTGTTCGGCTAGGGCATAAAGGGAGCACCTCTGCGATTGTTACAACTGGGTTATCCGGACGTGTACCTCACACGGGTGAAGCCAAAAGCTAGCATTCTTAAGGGAATGATCGGTCGGTGAGCAAAAGACGAACTGCCCTTGTTGCAATACAAAACCCGAGATGACAATTTGTACTGTGATCTTTTAGCATCACATCTTCGGTATGCACAAAAATCAGCATACTAACCCAGGGAATGGAACCCTTAATGGAACTATTCTCTCTGGAAGATGTTTCTTACAACCAAATGTGTCACACCCTGCATTTTGTAACATGTTATTTGTAACTTTGAAGCATGAAAATTTGGACCAGCAAAAAATTTTAGCATCATTTGGCTCTTATTTGAAATTTGAGTTTCCCTCATTTGCTTTTTCATGTGCTCATAAAAGTCAACTATGACCTCTTATAGATTTCATCTCCACACCCAAAACTTCTGCCCAATGATCATGCCAAGTGTTATATAATAGTATAGTATTTTCTTATAAAATTAATTTGGCCAAAAAGTATATTTTTTTAAATTTAGTTTTCCAAAAACCCCTAAATTGAGATTTGCACTGCAAGTACTTGATTAAGGGTGTAAAAACTTTTTCAAAAGGTTTATTTGAGACCTAGTAGACATAGGACTCCCAGAAACCACAAAGGTATAATTTTAAAAGTTATTTTTCTATTTTATTTAAAAGCTTTTTCTTAAGGCCAGAAATGGTCTTTAATAAGGGAAAATTATTTAACTGTTTCAAAAATATTTGCCAAAATTCAGAGAGACTCATAGGACATATATTGTCCATATATGAGAGTTTCAACACTTGGTCATGTTCAAAATAATGGGCTAAACCCTCTAAAACCCTTTCTGGATATTTCAAGCTTTTGAAATATTTACAAAGGAATTTTTCTCCAAAAATTCCAGGGAAATTCTATCATGTCATATATGACATATTTGATGATCTTGCAAAGCCTCATGCATTGGAGATCAAGGAAACCTCCTCAAACCCCTTCATAACCATTCTGTCCATATTTGAAGTTTGAGCAACTTTACATTGCCAAACTTGTCCAAATGCTCTCAAACTTGGTTCACATGCTAGTATGGCCTAATAAGGCACCTAGACCAAATGGCACAAGAATTTGAATAGAGCAACTTGATCAGATCACCTCAAAACCCTTCCTGTTCAAATGCAAATTTGAACAACTTTACATTACCAACTTTTTATCTGGAGCCTCAAACTTTGTGAGCATGATCAATACCCCAAATGATGATGCTACACCAAGTAGTGAATCAAGGGGAGATGATTAGCTTGACTCAATCAAGATGAAACTGTTTCTGTTGATTTCTAGGGTTCACCAAAGTTACATTGGCTAGTTTCTCCAAATGAGGCCAAATTTGGTGAAGCACCCTATTTTCTCATGTCTTTCAACCCTGTCAAGTGCCATGTCAATTGGACCTCATTTACTTGATCAAACCATGATCAAACACCTTCTGCAGAAATCTTAAAACCTCCCTTTTTACCACTTTCACTTTTCTCCATAGCCTCAGCTTCTTACCACAGGCCCATTGGGTTACCAGCAAACCCCAGTAACTCCCCCAGCACCTTATCTCCATGATTGGGGGGTGAAACCCCAACTTTACCTTGCTGTACAGCCCACTTTCACTTTGTTACCAGCTCTCCTCTCTCTCTCTCTGCACCACAGAGCATCCAAGGCCTCAGGGCATTTCTTTAGTCCTCCCTCTGCTTGCTAGACACCGTTGGGCACGCTGGAGCGGACCAAACCAGCGAGAGCGCGTCGATGCCGGTCACACGCGCGCTCTGGAGCGCGTGAACAGTGCTCCCGCACGCTGGCTCGGGCCAATCGTTGGTCCCCGACCACCTCGAGCCTCCCCCTCGCGCCAGTCGAGGCGCCTCGACGTCCGCAACGTCACCGGCGCTGTCCCCCCTCCTCCTGCGCCCTCCTGTGAGCGTCGCCGCACGCGCACCGGCCGCCCGCTTCGGCCACTCCTCTGCTCCACACGCGCGCGCCTCCCTGTTGCTCCCCCGCTCCTCCTCTTGCCTCAGCTGGGCGTGGGACTCATCCAGCAACTCTCCTGACTCACTCCCGCAGCCTCCCGTGCGCTGTAGCGACGAGCCGGAGCTCGCCGGCGCACTGGACAACGGGTCCTCGTCGGGGCCCTATATAAAGACCTCCCCGAGCTCTTCCAACACCACCACCAGCCTCACAACTCTCCCCTAGTCCCTCCTGGACCCTCAGTTCAACCCTGGAGCGCCCCTGTGCTCGGGATCGACCGGAGCTCCGCCGCGACGGACCGCCGGCGATCTCGAGGTACAGGCCTTCCCGGCCTCTCCTTCCGCTCGTTTCTGAACCGCAGCACGCCACTGACTCTTTCCCCTCTCTTTCCCCCTCTGTTCGTAGTCGGAAACGGCCGCTGCAACTGACCTCCGACGAGCCTCCGCCGTCGCACCTCGTCGCCGGCGAACAAGGGCTCCCGGCCGTGCCGCGCTACCACCACTGCAACCGCAACACGTCACTGAGTCCGTCCCTGGCCTCTGTTGCCGTCGCCGTGGCCGGAGTCGTCGCCGGTGAGCTCGCCGCCGCCGTGACCGCGGGGTTAGAGATGACAGGCGGGCCCCGCCTGTCATCCTCCCACCTCTCTCCCCTCCTCTGAGCCACTGACCCACGGGCCCCGCCCGTCAGGTTTGAAACCTGACGTGCGCGCGCGCTGGCTCCGTGCGGCCAGGCCGAGCCATCTGGGCCGTGCACTGTGGCCACTTCTGGCCCAGTGCACAGGAACCCTTTTTCTTTTTCTTTTCTGTTAATGTTTCAAACATTTATGCAGAAAAGAATATTGATCCAAATTAAATAATTCCAACTCCTAAAATCTTGTAATATTCCAACCTATTTAATGGTACCACTTTCATTCAAATCCATGAAACTTTTCTGTACTGTTCAAATTTAAATTTAAATTTGGGCAGTATAACTCCTGTTCAAAAATCAATATGTCCTATTCTGCAACTCCAAAACTCCAACTAAGATTTTTCGCCACCTTAGAAAACCTTCTAGTATTTTACAAAAATGAGTTGACATTTTTCTGAGCACTTTGGTTTTTCTGTTTTATTCGTATTCTTATTTTTCCGTTATTATTATGCGACGTATAGATCCCGTATTTGACGAAGTTGCTGTGGAAGAAGAAGGAGAAGGACTAGAAGACTTTGAAGACCAAGCCAATCCAGGCAAGCAGCCCTTTGACCATGATACACTTGTTCTTCGGAACCCGTTTGTTTCCGATACATGATGATTAGGGTTACGATGATAACCTAGATGAACCACCACATGATGCATGCTTTAATGTTGATCTTGCCATATGCTAGATGACATGCAATGATTGGTCTTGATGCTCCTATGATGCATGTGTGTTAAGAACCCCCGTAGTTGAAAACTTTGCATGAACCCATCGGGTGCCCCTAATGCCCGAGGGTGATGAAGTGTTAGGTCATCACTTGAGAAAGAAGTGATGTGCCGGTAATATCATGTGCATGGTGGAATGATGGATTAGATTTATGTGTGACTACCGTCCCAACCAAACATGTGCAACCACACTACCCCTTATGGGACGGGGCTTTATTGATTACTTAGGTCGATACTAGCATGGTGCCCGCATTACTAGTGACGGGAAGACTTGAGGTCTTTTCCGGGACGGGGTCGTGCTTGGATAGGCGACCATGACTGTTTTCATAGGGCACCGGACACACCGTTGGTCCCTGCGGGTACGCGTAACATTGAATTAGGGCAAGTCCCATGATCTATTGTTGTACCCAAAGGCCGTGTGCCAACGAGTGGACTCTATGTTAGTGTCGTCTAAGGAAAGGTAATGACCGGGTGCTTACCCCGGGTACTTGATGTACCGCGGGTCGTGGATGACACGGAAGTTCCCCGGATCTTGTGGGTAAAGTGCGCAACCTCTGCAGAGTGTAAAACTATTCGAATAGCCGTGTCCACGGTCATGGACAGTTGGGTGGTGCTACTTAAACTATGTCCAGAATTTTACTTCTTCGGTGATACATTGTGTGTGATGAGTCAAGATGGTGACTTGACTCGGTGAGATGAATCATATTCATGTTGATGTCGGTAACCTGTTCCCGAGGTTACACGAGGTTATTGATGCATAAGCTTGATGATAACATATTGTTCTAGCCTCCTGCTAGATCGTTCATTTTTTTATTCAGTTGCATTGTTACTTGAACCACATCATGGGTTGCTTGCGAGTACATTCAAAGTACTCATTGGCTTGCCACTGGTTATTTAATTGGCCAGGCATGGAAGGGCAGGATTATGAGGAAGAGTTCTTTGGAGACGACCATGCGAACTAGGACGCTATCCCAGTCAGAATGCCTGTAGGGTTAAGGCAGATGGCATGGGTTCTACCCATTTTATCGAAGACTTCCGCTATTTGAGTATTTACCATTCAGCCCGTGAGGCTCTATCTATGTAAGACTTGGCCATAATGGCCTTAATTCGTGTAAGACTATTTGTATGGATGTAAGACTCTTGTTATTTCGGCTTCTGTGTGTTCAGTGAGCATTGATCTCTGGGATCACTGTACACGTGCATCCGGTGATCTCGACTTCCAAGTCGGGGTCCCCACAGAGCTGGTATCAGAGCCATCCTGACTGTAGGAAGCCTTAGTTAGCATAGACGTTAGTTAGTTGAGACCCCTTTTTCAAACCTTCTGAACCTCTCTTCTTTTCTAAACCTAAGATTTCCTCAGCTTATTAACCCCTCCTATTCCACCTTTGTAGATGGCCGCTGTTCCCGAAGAGCACCTGACCACTGGGTTTCCCCTACTTCTCGAGGATAGCCTCCAGGAGTGTCAGTTCCACCGAGCACCCATCCTCACCTACCACGAGCATTGGGTGAGCGATACTGAGGTGGAGTACCACGTGGAAGTGATTGTGAAGGCAAACGATCCTCCCACAAGTTGGTTCTTCGAGGGACCCCAGATGACAACACTACCACTCGCTGCCGAGGCTGCTGCACTCAAGGCACTAACCCGTCTCTGTGAGCTTCTTCCGGAGATGGCAGCCAAGATGGCAACTCGCTTCTTACCTTACCGGAAGGAAGGTGACGAAGAAAGCAGCGCACTAGCCCCTCCACTGAAGGATGGACTCTCGCTTCGGTTCCAGACCTACTTCAGTCTATGTGCCGACAGCTTGGCACAAGACTTGGCCTCGGAATCAATGAATCTTCGAGAAGAACTTTACAAGACTAAGGCACTTCTTCGTCGAGCTCAAGAGAAGGCAAACAGAATTAAGAAGGAAGGAGCACCTTCTGGACAATCCGCTATCGCATATCGAGGCGGAAGACCCTCCGAGGATGTGTCTTCCAAGGGTGAAGAACCACCTCGGCGACGCCGGATGACAGCAAGGGAATATCGCAAGCTTTTCCCTGCACCACCGTCGAAGCACCGTCGTATCCAACTCCTCCACTCCCCCACTCCCTCAAGTGACAAGGGAGCCCAGTCAGATGAAGACAAGGAGGAAGACCCAGAAGAGCCGGAACACGCGACCGAGCATTCCGCCGCTTAGGCATTATTCGCTACTCGGATATGCCCGTTGTAACCCCTATGGTAGGATAGGTCATGTAACCCCTATGCGCAGTCGAGTCCTTGTATGGTTCATATGAAACCATCTAGTGCTAGCTTTTGTCGTGTGTGGATGTAAGTCGTAATCTTCCTTCGGGAATGTGTAAACGACTACATCACCCATTTGGATTTTAATGAATGTGTTTTGGCCTCTCGGCCCTTGCATGATTTGGTTTAGTGTCACACCCACCCCCTTACTAGGCACCCATCTATCTTTCTTTTCCTCTTCCAAGTCATGAGACCTTTTACCGCTCCAACAGGATGCCTGTTGTAACTCGTACTGGTACCTCTACCCAGCAGCCCGAAGCCGGAGCATCCTCTCAGCCAGAGGTAGACCACAACCAAACCAACGACCAAGCTCCACCACCACCTCCTCCAAGCATGGACATGGCTCAGCTTCTCCAAGCTTTCCGAGAGGAACGCCAAGCCAACACTGCAGCTCTTCAGCTGATTGCTCAAGCTGTTGCCAACAACCGCCAGCCGGCGGGGAATGGCAATGGACGTTCCACGTTGGCAGAGTTCAAGAAGCATGCACCGCCAACCTTCATCGAGACTGCTGAACCCCTGGATGCAGATGACTGGGTCCATTCCATTGAGGAGATTCTAGAACTAGTCGGATGCACCGAAGATCGCGAGAAGGTGGCTTATGCAGCCCACTGCCTCGGGGGAACCGCAAGAGCTTGGTGGGATGGATTCAAGGTCATGCATGCTGAACAAGACATCACTTGGGTTAACTTCAAGGAAGAATTCCGCAAGGCCCACATTCCATCTGGAGTCATGGCTATCAAAAAGCGCGAGTTCCGAGCCCTGAAGCAAGGAAGTGGCACTGTCAAGGAGTACATGCAGAAGTTCAGTATTCTGTCAAGGTATGCCCCTGAGGATGTCAGCACTGATGCTGCCAAAAGGGAGCGCTTCATGGAAGGCCTTAATCAGACTCTGCAATATTTGCTTGTCGTGTGCGACTGCCCGTCTTTCCCTGACCTGGTGAACAAGGCACTTATGCTTGAAGACAAGCGGCGTGCTTTGGAAGACACTCGCAAGCGCAAGTTGATCAGTAAGGGAAGTTCCAGCAACCAGATGCCTCGTCCGTGGCAGTCAGCCCCGGCCAAGCCAACCTATCAGCAGCCAAGAGCTCCTGCACCTCGTGCCAATCCTCAGCCTCAGCAGTATGCCAACCCCAGGCCAGCTTTCAACCCCAATACCAATGGTGGCAACAAGATCAACACTCCAAATCAAGTCACTTGTTTTGGGTGTGGTCAGCCCAGACACATCTCCAGGGTATGCCCCAACAAGAAGCCTGATGCCCCGCGCCCCAATGCGCAGAACCAGGGTCAAGGCCGTGGAATGCCACCAAGGAACCCAGCTCCTCGCAATCCACCGAACTATGGGAAGGGGCGTGTGAATCACGTCACTGCTGAAGAAGCCCAGGAAGACCCGGACGTCGTGCTGGGTACGTTCCTTGTCAACTCAGCACCTGCAACTGTCTTGTTTGATTCTGGAGCAACGCATTCATTTGTCACTCAAAGATTTGCATTAAAAAGTGGCATGACCCCTACACCCCTGAATAACCCTATGGTGGTACAAACCCCCGGAGCCGAGATGAGAGCCAAGATAGGCTGTAAAGGAGTCGGTATTACCATTAACGGTGTAGACTTCCTAGCAGACCTTATCATCCTGAGATCGCAAGGCTTGGATGTGATCTTAGGGATGGATTGGCTCAGCAAGCACCAAGGCTTGTTAGACTGTGCTAATCGGACAGTCACCGTGACCAATGACCAAGGAGTAGAAGTCAAGTTTGCCCCCAACTCCTCTTCCGCTCAAGCCGCTAAAGTCAACTGTCTGTCTGAAGTTGGGCTAGACCAAGTACCGGTGGTATGTGAGTATCCTGATGTCTTTCCGGATGAACTACCGGGAATGCCCCCTGACCGTGACATTGAGTTCATCATCGAGCTCGTGCTCGGAGCAGGACCCATCTATAAGAAGCCTTATAGAATGGGGACGGAAGAACTAGCCGAGTTGAAGAAGCAGCTAGAAGAGCAGCTAAGGAAAGGATTTATCCGCCCGAGTGCCTCCCCTTGGGGATCTCCTGTTCTGTTTGTGGCAAAGAGGGACGGTACCATCCGCTTATGCATTGACTATCGTTCCCTCAATGAAGTTACAATCAAGAACAAGTACCCACTTCCCAAGATCGAAGATCTGTTTGATCAACTCAGCGGAGCCAAGGTATTCTCCAAGATCGACCTCAGATCTGGGTATTACCAGCTGAAGATCAGACCCCAAGATATTCCGAAGACGGCATTCGTAACCAGATATGGCCTGTACGAGTGCACGGTCATGTCTTTTGGGTTAACCAATGCCCCAGCTTACTTCATGTATCTCATGAATAAAGTCTTCATGGAATATTTGGACAAGTTCGTTGTTGTCTTCATTGATGACATCCTTGTGTTCTCGAAGTCGGAGGAAGAGCATGAGCAGCATCTGAGGATGGTCCTAGATAAGCTTCGTGAGCACCAACTGTATGCCAAGTTCAGCAAGTGTGAGTTCTGGCTACACAAAGTTGGATTCTTAGGTCATATCTTGACCGAAGAAGGATTATCTGTTGATCCTGCAAAAATCGAAGCTGTGACCCAATGGCAATCTCCAACGACCGTCAAGGAAGTCAGAAGCTTCCTCGGATTGGTGGGCTATTATCGCAAGTTCGTGGAAGGATTCTCTAGCATTGCACGACCAATGACTCAGCTCCTCAAGAAGGACAAGAAGTTCGAGTGGACGCCAAAATGCGAAGAGAGCTTCCAAGAGCTCAAGAAGAGATTGACCACCGCCCCAGTTCTGGCAACACCTGATATTCACAAGGAGTTCGTGATATATTGTGATGCCTCTCCAACTGGATTGGGAAGCGTTCTGATGCAAGAAGGCCGCGTCATAGCATACCTCTCCAGGCAGCTACGACCTCATGAGGAGAACTACGCTACTCACGATCTTGAGCTAGCGGCAGTAGTTCATGCCTTGAAGACATGGCGGCATTACCTCCTAGGGAAACGGTGTGAGATTTACACAGACCACAAAAGTCTGAAGTATATTTTCACCCAAAAAGAGTTGAACATGAGGCAGCGGAGATGGTTGGAACTCATCAAGGATTATGACCTCAGTGTTCAGTATCACCCTGGGAAGGCCAACGTGGTGGCCGATGCCTTAAGCAGGAAGGCTTGCTCTTTGAATGTCATTATTCAAGAAAGGCAGCCAGCCTTGTTTAAGGAGATCGAACAATTCAGTATGGAATTGGTCACCCCTGGATTTCTGGATCATTTGGAAGTAAGACCAACCCTGATGGACGACGTCAAGAAGGCTCAAGATGGACATGCAAGCATTGAAGGTATCAAGAGGAAGATGAAGATGGGCAAGGCCCCAGGATTCTCTGAAGACGAGCACGGGATTGTTTGGTACAAAGGTCGTCTCTGCGTACCAAACAACACCGAGTTGAAGACGCTGATTCTGCTAGAAGCCCACGACACCCCGTATTCCATCCACCCCGGAGGAACCAAGATGTACCAAGACTTGAAGGCACGATTCTGGTGGCATGGTATGAAGAGAGAGATTGCAACCTATGTTGCAAAATGTGATGTGTGCCAGAAGGTCAAGGCTGAATATCAGCGACCCGCTGGATTGCTTCAACCACTCAAGGTTCCTGAGTGGAAGTGGGACAAAGTCGGAATGGACTTCGTCACTGGATTACCAAGGTCGAATAGAGGACATGACTCTATCTGGGTCATAGTCGATCATTTGACCAAGGTAGCTCATTTCATTCCTGTCAAGACCACTTATGATGGCAACCGGCTGGCAGCTCTCTACATCGACCGAATCGTAAGTCTTCACGGTGTTCCCAAGGAGATTGTGTCAGATCGAGGAACCCAGTTCACCTCAAGGTTCTGGAAGAAGTTCCAAGAAGCCTTGGGAACCAAGTTGTCTTTCAGCACAGCTTTCCACCCACAGACCGGAGGTCAAACTGAGCGAGTCAATCAGATTCTCGAAGACATGCTCCGAGCCTGTGTCCTGGCATATGGAGCCAAGTGGGAAGACTGTCTCCCTTTTGCCGAGTTCTCCTATAACAACAGTTACCAGTCAAGCCTTCAGATGGCACCATTTGAGGCGTTGTACGGACACAGATGTCGCACACCCCTCAACTGGTCAGAGACTGGAGAAGGACTAGTCTTTGGACCAGATGTTCTCCGCGCAGCAGAAGAGCAAGTCCAACTAGTCAGAGAGCGACTAAAGGCAGCCAAGTCAAGGCAGAAGAGTTATGCTGACACTCGACGCCGAGACATGAGTTTCCATGTTGGGGACCATGTGTACCTGCGGGTGACTCCTCTGAAGGGAACCAAGCGTTTCCATGTCAAGGGGAAGCTCGCACCAAGGTTCATTGGACCCTTTGAGATCACTGCACGACGAGGAGAAGTGGCTTATCAGTTGGAACTACCACCTGAGTTGTCCGATGTGCACAATGTGTTCCATGTGTCACAACTCCGAAAATGTCTCCAGGTTCCAGACAAGCCCAGTCTCTACAAGGATGTGGATCACCAAGCCATTGATCTGCAGCCTGATTTGACCTACCGCGAGAAGCCCATCCGTGTTCTGGACGAAGCAGAACGACGTACGCGGAGCCGTACCATCAAGTACTTCAAGGTCCAGTGGAGCAACCACACCGAAGCAGAAGCAACCTGGGAACGAGAAGACTATCTTAGATCCGAGTTTCCCGACCTCTTTTAAGCCCTAGTTTAGGAATCTCGGGGACGATATTCTTGTAAGGGGGGTAGGTCTGTCACACCCTGCATTTTGTAACATGTTATTTGTAACTTTGAAGCATGAAAATTTGGACCAGCAAAATTTTTTAGCATCATTTGGCTCTTATTTGAAATTTGAGTTTCCCTCATTTGCTTTTTCATGTGCTCATAAAAGTCAACTATGACCTCTTATAGATTTCATCTCCACACCCAAAACTTCTGCCCAATGATCATGCCAAGTGTTATATAACAGTATAGTATTTTCTTATAAAATTAATTTGGCCAAAAAGTTTTTTTTTTAAATTTAGTTTTCCAAAAACCCCTAAATTGAGATTTGCACTGCAAGTACTTGATTAAGGGTGTAAAAACTTTTTTAAAAGGTTTATTTGAGACCTAGTAGACATAGGACTCCTAGAAACCACAAAGGTATAATTTTAAAAGTTATTTTTCTATTTTATTTAAAAGCTTTTTCTTAAGGCCATAAATGGTCTTTAATAAGGGAAAATTATTTAACTGTTTCAAAAATATTTGCCAAAATTCAGAGAGACTCATAGGACATATATTGTCCATATATGAGAGTTTCAACACTTGGTCATGTTCAAAATAATGGGCTAAACCCTCTAAAACCCTTTCTGGATATTTCAAGCTTTTGAAATATTTACAAAGGAATTTTTCTCCAAAAATTCCAGGGAAATTCTATCATGTCATATATGACATATTTGATGATCTTGCAAAGCCTCATGCATTGGAGATCAAGGAAACCTCCTCAAACCCCTTCATAACCATTCTGTCCATATTTGAAGTTTGAGCAACTTTACATTGCCAAACTTGTCCAAATGCTCTCAAACTTGGTGCGCATGCTAGTATGGCCTAATAAGGCACCTAGACCAAATGGCAGAAGAATTTGAATAGAGCAACTTGATCAGATCACCTCAAAACCCTTCATGTTCAAATGCAAATTTGAACAACTTTACATTACCAACTTTTTATCTGGAGCCTCAAACTTTGTGAGCATGATCAATACCCCAAATGATGATGCTACACCAAGTAGTGCATCAAGGGGAGATGATTAGCTTGACTCAATCAAGATGAAACTGTTTCTGTTGATTTCTAGGGTTCACCAAAGTTACATTGGCTAGTTTCTCCAAATGAGGCCAAATTTGGTGAAGCACCCTATTTTCTCATGTCTTTCAACCCTGTCAAGGGCCATGTCAATTGGACCTCATTTACTTGATCAAACCATGATCAAACACCTTCTGCAGAAATCTTAAAACCTCCCTTTTTACCACTTTCACTTTTCTCCATAGCCTCAGCTTCTTACCACAGGCCCATTGGGTTACCAGCAAACCCCAGTAACTCCCCCAGCACCTCATCTCCATGATTGGGGGGTGAAACCCCAACTTTACCTTGCTGTACAGCCCACTTTCACTTTGTTACCAGCTCTCCTCTCTCTCTCTCTGCACCACAGAGCATCCAAGGCCTCAGGGCATTTCTTTAGTCCTCCATCTGCTTGCTAGAAACTGTTGGGCACGCTGGAGCGGACCAAACCAGCGAGAGCGCGTCGATGCCGGTCACACGCACGCTCTGGAGCGCGTGAACAGTGCTCCCGCACGCTGGCTCGGGCCAATCGTTGGTCCCCGACCACCTCGAGCCTCCCCCTCGCGCCAGTCGAGGCGCCTCGACGTCCGCAACGTCACCGGCGCTGTCCCCCCTCCTCCTGCGCCCTCCAGTGAGCGTCGCCGCACGCGCACCGGCCGCCCGCTTCGGCCACTCCTCTGCTCCACACGCGCGCGCCTCCTTGTTGCTCCCCCGCTCCTCCTCTTGCCTCAGCTGGGCGTGGGACTCGTCCAGCAACTCCCCTGACTCACTCCCGCAGCTTCCCGTGCGCTGTAGCGACGAGCCGGAGCTCGCCGGCGCACTGGACCACGGGTCCTCGTCGGGGCCCTATATAAAGACCTCCCCGAGCTCTTCCAACACCACCACCAGCCTCACAACTCTCCCCTAGTCCCTCCTGCACCCTCAGTTCAACCCCGGAGCGCCCCTGTGCTCGGGATCGACCGGAGCTCCGCCGCGACGGACCGCCGGCGATCTCGAGGTACAGGCCTCCCCGGCCACTCCTTCCGCTCGTTTCTGAACCGCAGCACGCCACTGACTCTTTCCCCTCTCTTTCCCCCTCTGTTCGTAGTCGGAAACGGCCGCTGCAACTGACCTCCGACGAGCCTCCGCCGTCGCACCTCGTCGCCGGCGAACCAGGGCTCCCCGCCGTGCCGCGCTACCACCACTGCAACCGCAACACGTCACTGAGTCCGTCCCTGGCCTCTGTTGCCGTCGCCGTGGCCGGAGTCATCGCTGGTGAGCTCGCCGCCGCCGTGACCGCGGGGTTAGAGATGACAGGTCGGCCCCGCCTGTCATCCTCCCACCTCTCTCCCCTCCTCTGAGCCACTGACCCACGGGCCCCGCCCGTCAGGTTTGAAACCTGACGTGCGCGCGTGCTGGCTCCGTGCGGCCAGGCCGAGCCGTCTGGGCCGTGCACTGTGGCCACTTCTGGCCCAGTGCACAGGAACCCTTTTTCTTTTTCTTTTCTGTTAATGTTTCAAACATTTATGCAGAAAAGAATATTGATCCAAATTAAACAATTCCAACTCCTAAAATCTTGTAATATTCCAACCTATTTAATGGTACCACTTTCATTCAAATCCATGAAACTTTTCTGTACTGTTCAAATTTAAATTTAAATTTGGGCAGTATAACTCCTGTTCAAAAATCAATATGTCCTATTCTGCAACTCCAAAACTCCAACTAAGATTTTTCCCCACCTTAGAAAACCTTCTAGTATTTTACAAAAATGAGTTGACATTTTTCTGAGCACTTTGGTTTTTCTGTTTTATTCGTATTCTTATTTTTCCGTTATTATTATGCGACGTATAGATCCCATATTTGACGAAGTTGCTGTGGAAGAAGAAGGAGAAGGACTAGAAGACTTTGAAGACCAAGCCAATCCAGGCAAGCAACCCTTTGACCATGATACACTTGTTCTTCGGAACCCGTTTGTTTCCGATACATGATGATTATGGTTACGATGATAACCTAGATGAACCACCACATGATGCATGCTTTAATGTTGATCTTGCCATATGCTAGATGACATGCAATGATTGGTCTTGATGCTCCTATGATGCATGTGTGTTAAGAACCCCCGTAGTTGAAAACTTTGCATGAACCCATCGGGTGCCCCTAATGCCCGAGGGTGATGAAGTGTTAGGTCATCACTTGAGAAAGAAGTGATGTGCCGGTAATATCATGTGCATGGTGGAATGATGGATTAGATTTATGTGTGACTACCGTCCCAACCAAACATGTGCAACCACACTACCCCTTATGGGACGGGGCTTTATTGATTACTTAGGTCGATACTAGCATGGTGCCCGCATTACTAGTGACGGGAAGACTTGAGGTCTTTTCCGGGACGGGGTCGTGCTTGGATAGGCGACCATGACTGTTTTCACAGGGCACCGGAGAGACCGTTGGTCCCTGCGGGTACGCGTAACATTGAATTAGGGCAAGTCCCGTGATCTATTGTTGTACCCAAAGGCCGTGTGCCAACGAGTGGACTCTATGTTAGTGTCGTCTAAGGAAAGGTAATGACCGGGTGCTTACCCCGGGTACTTGAGGTACCGCGGGTCGTGGATGACACGGAAGTTCCCCGGATCTTATGGGTAAAGTGCGCAACCTCTGCAGAGTGTAAAACTATTCGAATAGCCGTGTCTACGGTCATGGACAGTTGGGTGGTGCTACTTAAACTATGTCCAGAATTTTACTTCTTCGGTGATACATTGTGTGTGATGAGTCAAGATGGTGACTTGACTCGGTGAGATGAATCATATTCATGTTGATGTCGGTAACCTGTTCCCGAGGTTACACGAGGTTATTGATGCATAAGCTTGATGATAACATATTGTTCTAGCCTCCTGCTAGATCGTTCATTTTTTTATTCAGTTGCATTGTTACTTGAACCACATCATGGGTTGCTTGCGAGTACATTCAAAGTACTCATTGGCTTGCCACTGGTTATTTAATTGGCCAGGCATGGAAGGGCAGGATTATGAGGAACAGTTCTTTGGAGACGACCATGCGAACTAGGACGCTATCCCAGTCAGAATGCCTGTAGGGTTAAGGCAGATGGCATGGGTTCTACCCGTTTTATCGAAGACTTCCGCTATTTGAGTATTTACCATTCAGCCCGTGAGGCTCTATCTATGTAAGACTTGGCCATAATGGCCTTAATTCGTGTAAGACTATTTGTATGGATGTAAGACTCTTGTTATTTCGGCTTTTGTGTGTTCAGTGAGCATTGATCTCTGGGATCACTGTACACGTGCATCCGGTGATCTCGACTTCCAAGTCGGGGTCCCCACAAAATGTAATATAACATAACTCCCCGAATACAACTTGTCTGTTCAAGCAACTATGACTGGATTGCCTGGTTTCCGAACATACTCGGGTGTTTACCCAGCGTATAGTATTCGAAAACGCTCCAAACCTAGGGTTTCCGTAGGTTGAAGCATAAGGTCTGCCATGACAATCGTTTTACAAATTCGGCTAGAGACAAGTTTATTGACAAAAGTACATTACTACTTAGACTCAAAAACTTCTTCTTCCTCTAGACCTTCTAATAAGCTGTCTAGTTTACAATCCTATTGGGAAAACTTGACGGCTAACTTCACTTGGCCATACACCAGGTTGACTGGAATTTCCTGTCCATCGGATCGTCGAGGTCCAACCCACGCCATATGATTTGGACCAAGTCCAGTGTACCGTGTTTTTATCATGACCCAGGCTTCCCGAGCACCCTCTCGGCATGCCGATATCTTCCATAGCCCAAAACGACGCCGAGCTCCCTTGAACAAATTCACGAGTTCCTCCATACTTCCTGGAGGAGAATCGGCTGGCCATAAAGCCTTAGCAATGTTCCTCATTGCCTTCGGTGCTCACTCATGCACCTTGGACAGCTCCTGTAGCAGGTTGCCTCGAAATCCGGACATCTCTTCTTCGGTTCGCCCAGTAAACATGTCTGCAGAAACGACCTTGTTAGGGTTTCGCATTAGCAAATTATACGGCAATAAGTTCAAATGGCATACTGAATAAGCCGCCTCTCATATTTCTGTTTTCCTTTAAGGCGTTCGCAAGCTGGGCTCACACGTCTTTTAGCTCCTGGTTGAGCTGGGTATTGGCATCCTGCAAATTGTTCTTCTCAGTCCTGACCCATGTGAGTACACGTTCACCAGCGGCTTCTTGCCTTTCGGCATGCGTTTTATCCGCTAGTGCGGCCTTTGATTTCTGTTCCAACTGATCCGACGATCCTGCCATTGCATAAAAAATCAAACCTTTATTCACATAAACGGCATCGATAGTCGATTATATATATTTTTTGGACGAAAGGGGACATTACCAGTCGGAGCCTTCTTGGATTTCTCTAGCTCGGTGGTAGCAGCAGCCAGCTGGTTTTGGCACCATTTAGCTCCCGGGATAGCATATTGTTCTTATCCGTGAGTACCTAATTATACATCGATCCTTAAAATTAGTTACTTCAACTGTTTTCAAGTCTCAGGGGCTACTGGTATATGGTTATTAAAAAATATACAAAAAGATCCTTACCCGTATATCATTTGAAAGCTGGTAAGTGGCTCCAGCAAGTCCATCCCGAGCAACTCGGATATATGCATCCGCCGAGCTGAAGGCATTGAATGCTTCTTCAATAAATCTTGATGACGCTTTCGTTGTCGCAGTAGGGTGGCACATGCTTCTGGTGGATGTTGGAAATATGCCCTAGAGGCAATAATAAAAGAGTTATTATTATATTTCCTTGTTCATGATAATCGTTTATTATCCATGCTATAATTGTATTGATTGGAAACTCAAATACATGTGTGGATAAATAGACAAACTTGAGGTCCCTAGTAAGCCTCTACAGGACTAGCTCGTTGATCAAAGATGACCGCGGTTTCCAGGTCATTGACATGAGTTGTCATTTGATAACGGGATCACATCATTAGGAGAATGATGTGATGGACAAGACCCAAACGTTAAACATAGCTTTTGATCGTATCAGTTATCGCTATAGTTTTCTGCATGTCAAGTATAAGTTCCTATGACCATGAGATCATGTAACTCACTGACACCGTAGGAGTGCTTTGTGTGTGCCAAACGTCGCAACGTAACTGGGTGACTATAAAGGTACTCTACAGGTATCTCCGAAGGTGTCTGTTGAGTTGACATGGATCGAGACTGGGATTTGTCACTCCGTGTGACGGAGAGGTATCTCCGGGCCCACTCGGTAATACATCATCTGAATGAGCTCAAAGTGATTAAGTAGTTAGTCACGGGATTATGTATTACGGTAACGAGTAAAGAGACTTGCCGGTAACGAGATTGAACTAGGTATAGAGATACCGACGATCGAATCTCGGGCAAGTAACATACCGACGAGACAAAGGGAACTGTATACGGGATTGCCTGAATCCTTGACATCGTGGTTCATCCGATGAGATCATCGAGGAACGTGTGGGAACCAATATGGGTATCCAGATCCCGCTATTGGTTATTGACCTGGGAGTGTCTCGGTCATGTCTACATGGTTTCCGAACCCGCAGGGTCTACACACTTAAGGTTCGGTGACGCTAGGGTTGTTAGTGAGAACAGTGCATGGTTACCGAAGGTTGTTCGGAGTCCCGGATGAGATCCCGGACGTGATGAGGGTCTCCGGAATGGTCCGGGGACGAAGATTGATATATAGGATGATAGTGTTCGGAGTCCGGTAGTGTACCGGGGAGCATCGGGAAATCGGCGGATGACCGAAAGGGGTTTCGGGGGTCCCGGAAGGAGTTTCGGGCCTAATGGGCCACAAAGGGGGGACACAACAGCCCTCATAGGGCTGTGCGCCCCCCCTGGGCCCTCTCCTCATGCGCCAAGAGGGGTGGACCCCCCTAGGGCTGCCGCACCCCCTTAGCCTTGGGGGGCAAGGCACCTGGGGGGGAAACCCTAGCCCCAGGGGGCGCCGCCCCTCCCCATCTGCCCTGGCCGCCGGCCCCTAGGGGAAACCCTAGGGCGCCCCCTCCCCTCTACTCCCCCTATATAAAGAGAGGCAGAGGGAGGGCAGCCACACACGTTCGTGCCTCGGTGCTGCCCTCCCTCTCCCACATACATCTTCGTTTTCCCGCGGTGCTTGGCGAAGCCCTGCTGGAATCCTCCACCACCATCTCCACCACGCCGTCGTGCTGCCGGTGTCTCCATCAACCTCTCCTTCCCCCTTGCTGGATCAAGAAGGAGGAGACATCCCCGAGCTGTACGTGTGAAGAACGCGGAGGCACCGTTGCTTCGGTGCTTGGATCTTCAGCGATCTGAATCGCGGCGAGTACAACTCCATCAACCGCGTTCTTAAACGCTTCCGCTTAGCGATCTACAAGGGTATGTGGATCCAACTCTCCCCTCGTAGATGCATCTCCTAGATTGATCTTGTGAACGTAGGAAAATTTTTTGTTTCCCATGCAACGTTCCCCAACAGTGGTATCAGAGCTAGGATCTTGCGTAGATGCTTTCACGAGTAGAACACAAAAGGGTTTGTGGACGTTGATGTTTAGATTGCTTCCCTCCTTAGTCTTTCTTGATTCAGCGGTATTATGGGATGAAGCGGCCTGGACCAACTTTACATGTCCACGTACATGAGACCGGTTCCATCGACAGACATGTGACTTTTGTTGCATAAGATGGCTGGCGGGTGTCTGTCTCTCCTATCTTAGTTGAATCGGAACAGAAGAAGGCGGTCCTTGTAGAAGGTTAAATAGCAACTTAAATATCACCGTTGTGGCTTTGCGTAGGTAAGAAGCGTTCTTGCTAGATACCCATAGCAGCCACGTAAAACATGCAACAACAAATTAGAGGACGTCTAACTTGTTTTTGCAGGGTATGTATGTGATATGATATGGCCAATGACATGATGAGATATATTTGATGTATGAGATGATCATGTTGTAATAGTTAATATCGACTTGCATGTCGATGCATACGGCAACCGGCAGGAGCCATAGGGTTGTCTTTAATTTTTGTATGACCTGCGTGTCAATCATTAAGCGCTTTGTAGTGCTTTACTTTATCGCTAAACGGTAGCAATAGTAGTAAGAGCATGGTGGGCGCGCGACAACCCCGATGGCGACACGATGATGGAGATCATGATGATGGGGATCATGGTGTGGCGCCGGTGACGATGGAGATCATGCCGATGCTTTGGAGATGGAGATCAAAAGCACGAGTTGATGGCCATATCATGTCACTTATGATTTGCATGTGATGTTAATCCTTTTATGCATCTTATTTTGCTTAGGACGACGGTAGCATTATAAGATGATCCTTCACTAAAATTTCAAGATAAAATTGTGTTCCCCCCGAGTGTGCGCCGTTGCGAAGGTTCGTCGTTTCGAAGCACCACGTGATGATCGGGTGTGATAGACTCTACGTTCGCATACAACGGGTGCAAGCCAGTTTTGCACATGCAGAACACTCGGGTTAGACTTGACGAGCCTAGCATGTACAGACATGGCCTCGAAACACGGAAGACCGAAAGGTCGAGCATGAGTCATATAGTAGATATGATCAACATGTAGATGTTCACCATTGACACCACCTCATCTCACGTGATGATCGGACTTGGGTTGGTGAATCTGGATCATGTCACGCTCGAATGACCAGAGGGATGTCAATTTGAGTGGGAGTTATAAATAATTTGATTAGGTAATAACTCACTTATCATGAACAATAGTCTAAAATGTCTTTGCAAATCTTTTGTTGTAGATGGCTCGCGCAGTAGCTCCCCTGAATTTTAATGCGTTCCTAGAGAAAGCTAAACTGAAAGATGATGGGAGCAACTTTGTGGACTGGCTCCGCAATCTGAGGATCATCCTCACAGCTGCCCAAAAGGTTTATGTCCTAAATGCACCGCTGGGTGAACCCCCCGCTCCTCAGGCCTCTGCGGACGTTATGAACGCCTGGCAGTCGCGTTCGGATGACTACTCAATAGTGCAATGTGCCATATTGTATAGCTTGGAAGGAGGACTTCAAAGGCGTTTTGAACATCATGGAGCATATGAGATGTTCCAGGAGTTGAAGTTCATCTTTGAAAAGAATGCCAAGATCGAGAGGTATGAGACCACCGATAAATTCTTTGCTTGCAAGATGGAGGAGAATTCGTCTGTCAGTGAGCACTTACTGAAGATGTCTGGGTACTATACCCGCATAGCTGATCTGGGACTTGTGTTCCCGGACGAGGCTATCATTGACAGAATTCTCCAGTCACTCCCGCCTAGCTACAAGAGCTTCGTGCAGCAGTATAACATGCAAGGGATGAACAAAACCATCGCCGAGCTGTTTTCGATGCTGAAAGTCGCTGAGGCAGACATCCAGAAGGAGTATCAAGTGTTGATGGTCAATAAAACCACCAGTTTCAAGAAGAATGGCAAGGGCAAGAAGGGTGACTCTAAGAAGGGTGGCAAGGCAGTTGCTCATCCAGTGAAGAAACCCAAGGCTGGGCCCAAGCCAGAGACTGAGTGTTTCTATTGCAAGGGGAACGACCACTTGAAGCGGAACTGCCCCAAGTATCTGGCAGACAAGAAAGGGGCCAGCAACAACAAGCAAGGTATATGTGATATACATGTTATTGATGTGTACCTTACCAACTCTCGTTGTAGTGCCTGGGTATTTGATACCGGTTCGGTTGCTCACATTTGCAACTCTAAACAGGAACTGCGGAATAAACGGAGGCTGGCGAAGGACGAAGTGACGATGCGCGTGGGAAATGGTTCCAAGGTTGATGTGATCGCCGTCGGCACGCTCGCTCTTCGATTACCATCGGGATTAGTTATGAACCTGAATAATTGTTATTTAGTGCCTGCGTTAAGCATGAACATTATATCTGGATCTTGTTTGATGCGAGACGGTTACTCATTTAAATCAGAGAATAAAGGTTGTTCTATTTATATGGGTAATATCTTTTATGGTCATGCACCCGAAGTGAGGGGTTTATTCTTGTTGAATCTCGATAGTGATGATACACATGTTCATAACATTGATGCCAAAAGATGTAGAGTTGATAATGATAATACCACTTTCTTGTGGCACTGCTGTCTGGGTCATATCGGCGTAAAACGCATGAGGAAGCTCCATGCTGATGGACTTTTGGAGTCTCTTGATTTTGAATCACTTGACACATGCGAGCCGTGCCTCATGGGCAAGATGACAAGGACCCCGTTTTCAGGAACAATGGAACGGGCAAGTGACTTATTGGAAATCATACATACTGATGTGTGTGGTCCGATGAGTGTCACGGCGCGCGGTGGATATCGTTATTTTCTCACCTTCACTGACGACTTAAGTAGATATGGGTATATTTACTTAATGAAGCATAAGTCTGAAACTTTTGAAAAGTTCAAGCAATTTCAGAGTGAAGTTGAAAATCATCGTAACAAGAAGATCAAGTTCCTACGATCTGATCGAGGGGGAGAATATCTGAGTTATGAGTTTGGCAATCACTTAAGAAAATGTGGAATCGTTTCACAGTTGACGCCACCTGGAACACCATAGCGTAATGGTGTGTCCGAACGTCGTAATCGAACCCTATTAGATATGGTGCGTTCTATGATGTCTCTTGCCGATTTGCCACTATCATTTTGGGGATATGCATTAGAGACAGCTGCATTCACTTTAAATAGGGCTCCATCCAAGTCCATTGAGACAACACCGTATGAACTATGGTTTGGTAAGAAACCTAAGTTGTCTTTTCTCAAGGTTTGGGGTTGCGATGCTTATGTCAAAAGGCTTCAGCCAGAAAAGCTCGAACCCAAAGCGGACAAATGTGTCTTCATAGGATACCCAAAAGAAACTGTTGGGTACGCCTTCTATCTCAGATCCGAAGGCAAAGTGTTTGTCGCTAAGAACGGGTCCTTTCTCGAGAAGGAGTTTCTCTCGAAAGAATTGAGTGGGAGGAAGGTAGAACTTGATGAGGTTATTGAACCTCTGCTTCAACCAGAGAGTTGCGCAGCACAGAAAAATGTTTTTGTGGAGCCTGCAGCGGTTGAAGAGGAAGCCAATGATGATGATCAAGAAGCTTCTGATCAAGTTACTACCGAACCTCGTAGGTCGACAAGGGTACGCACTGCACCTGAGTGGTATGGTAACCCTGTCTTGGAGGTCATGTTGTTAGACAACGGTGAACCTACGAGCTATGGAGAAGCGATGGTGGGCCCGGATTCTGACAAATGGTTAGAGGCCATGAAATCCGAGATGGGATCCATGTATGAAAACAAAGTATGGACTTTGGAAGTATTACCTGAAGGGCGGAAGGCCATTCAGAATAAATGGATTTTTAAGAGGAAGACGGACGCTGACGGTAATGTCACCGTGTATAAAGCTCGACTTGTGGCAAAGGGTTTTTCACAAGTTCAAGGGATTGACTACGATGAGACTTTCTCACCCGTAGCGATGCTTAAATCCGTCCGAATCATGTTAGCAATAGCTACATATTTCGATTATGAAATTTGGCAGATGGATGTCAAAACAGCGTTCCTTAACGGTTTTCTTAAGGAAGAGTTGTATATGATACAACCGGAAGGTTTTGTCGATCCAGAGAATGCTGACAAAGTATGCAAGCTCCAGCGTTCCATTTATGGGGTGGTGCAAGCATCTCGGAGTTGGAATCTTCGCTTTGATGAGGTGATCAAAGCGTTTGGGTTTGTACAAGTTTATAATGAAGCTTGTATTTACAAGAAAGTGAGTGGGAGCTCTATAGCGTTTCTAATATTATATGTGGATGACATATTGCTGATTGGAAACAATATATAATTTTTGGATAGCGTGAAGGGGTATTTGAACAAGAGTTTTTCAATGAAGGATCTCGGTGAAGCTGCTTTCATATTGGGCATCAAGATCTATAGAGATAGATCAAGACGCTTGATAGGACTTTCACAAAGTACATACCTTGATAAAGTTTTGAAGAAGTTCAAAATGGATCAATCCAAGAAGGGGTTCTTGCCGGTATTGCAAGGTACAAGGTTGAGTAAGACTCAATGCCCAGTGACTGCGGAAGATAGAGAAAAGATGAGTGTCGTCCCCTATGCTTCAGCCATAGGCTCTATCATGTATGCAATGCTGTGCACAAGACCAGATGTCAGCCTTGCCATAAGTATGGCCGGAAGGTTTCAAAGTAATCCTGGTGTGGATCACTGGACAGCGGTCAAGAATATCCTAAAGTACCTGAAAAGGACTAAGGAAATGTTTCTCGTTTATGGAGGTGATCAAGAGCTCGTCGTAAAGGGTTACGTCGATGCAAGCTTTGACACTGATCCGGATGACTCTAAGTCTCAAACCGGATACGTATATATTCTCAACGGGGGAGCGGTAAGCTGGTGCAGTTCCAAGCAAAGCGTGGTAGCCGATTCTACATGCGAAGCGGAGTACATAGCTGCCTCGGAGGCGGCAAAGGAAGGTGTCTGGATGAAGGAGTTCATGACAGATCTTGGAGTTGTGCCTAGTGCACTAAACCCAATGACTCCGTTCTGTGACAACACTGGTGCCATTGCTCTAGCCAAGGAACCAAGGTTTCACAAGAGGACCAGACACATAAAGCGACGCTTCAATTCCATCCGCGATTCAGTCAAGGAGGAGGACATAAACATTTGCAAAGTACACACGGATTTGAATGTTGCAGATCCGTTGACTAAGCCTCTTCCACGGGCTAAGCATGATCAACACCAAGACTCTATGGGTGTTAGATTCATTACCTTGTAATGCTAGATTATTGACTCTAGTGCAAGTGGGAGACTGTTGGAAATATGCCCTAGAGGCAATAATAAAAGAGTTATTATTATATTTCCTTGTTCATGATAATCGTTTATTATCCATGCTATAATTGTATTGATTGGAAACTCAAATACATGTGTGGATAAATAGACAAACTTGAGGTCCCTAGTAAGCCTCTACAGGACTAGCTCGTTGATCAAAGATGACCGCGGTTTCCAGGTCATTGACATGAGTTGTCATTTGATAACGGGATCACATTATTAGGAGAATGATGTGATGGACAAGACCCAAACGTTAAACATAGCTTTTGATCGTATCAGTTATCGCTATAGTTTTCTGCATGTCAAGTATAAGTTCCTATGACCATGAGATCATGTAACTCACTGACACCGTAGGAGTGCTTTGTGTGTGCCAAACGTCGCAACGTAACTGGGTGACTATAAAGGTACTCTACAGGTATCTCCGAAGGTGTCTGTTGAGTTGACATGGATCGAGACTGGGATTTGTCACTCCGTGTGACGGAGAGGTATCTCCGGGCCCACTCGGTAATACATCATCTGAATGAGCTCAAAGTGATTAAGTAGTTAGTCACGGGATTATGTATTACGGTAACGAGTAAAGAGACTTGCCGGTAACGAGATTGAACTAGGTATAGAGATACCGACGATCGAATCTCGGGCAAGTAACATACCGACGAGACAAAGGGAACTGTATACGGGATTGCCTGAATCCTTGACATCGTGGTTCATCCGATGAGATCATCGAGGAACGTGTGGGAACCAATATGGGTATCCAGATCCCGCTATTGGTTATTGACCTGGGAGTGTCTCGGTCATGTCTACATGGTTTCCGAACCCGCAGGGTCTACACACTTAAGGTTTGGTGACGCTAGGGTTGTTAGTGAGAACAGTGCATGGTTACCGAAGGTTGTTCGGAGTCCCGGATGAGATCCCGGACGTGACGAGGGTCTCCGGAATGGTCCGGGGACGAAGATTGATATATAGGATGATAGTGTTCGGAGTCCGGTAGTGTACCGGGGAGCATCGGGAAATCGGCGGATGACCGAAAGGGGTTTCGGGGGTCCCGGAAGGAGTTTCGGGCCTAATGGGCCACAAAGGGGGGACACAACAGCCCTCATAGGGCTGTGCGCCCCCCCTGGGCCCTCTCCTCATGCGCCAAGAGGGGTGGACCCCCCTAGGGCTGCCGCACCCCCTTAGCCTTGGGGGGCAAGGCACCTGGGGGGGAAACCCTAGCCCCAGGGGGCGCCGCCCCCTCCCCATCTGCCCTGGCCGCCGGCCCCTAGGGGAAACCCTAGGGCGCCCCCTCCCCTCTACTCCCCCTATATGAAGAGAGGTAGAGGGAGGGCAGCCACACACGTTCGTGCCTCGGTGCTGCCCTCCCTCTCCCACATACATCTTCGTTTTCCCGCGGTGCTTGGCGAAGCCCTGCTGGAATCCTCCACCACCATCTCCACCACGCCGTCGTGCTGCCGGTGTCTCCATCAACCTCTCCTTCCCCCTTGCTGGATCAAGAAGGAGGAGACATCCCCGAGCTGTACGTGTCAAGAACGCGGAGGCACCGTTGCTTCGGTGCTTGGATCTTCAGCGATCTGAATCGCGGCGAGTACGACTCCATCAACCGCGTTCTTAAACGCTTCCGCTTAGCGATCTACAAGGGTATGTGGATCCAACTCTCCCCTCGTAGATGCATCTCCTAGATTGATCTTGTGAAGGTAGGAAATTTTTTTGTTTCCCATGCAACGTTCCCCAACAGTGGATACCATAGTCCTTGAGAGTTTGCTTCATCCACAGAAGCTGAGCACAGCAAGATCCAACAACAATGTATTCAGATTCAGCAGTGGAGAGAGATACACAGTTCTGCTTCTTTGAAGACCAACATACAAGAGATCGTCAAAGAAAGTGACATGTGCCTGATGTGGACTCACGATCAACCTTGTTACCATCATAATAAGCATCTGAGAATTAAACTAGATCAAACTCTATGCCCTTTGGATACCATAATCCTAGTGTTGGGGTGTAAGCCAAATATCGAAGAATTCGCTTCACAGCTAAGTGATGCGATTCCTTTAGTGCCGCTTGGACTCGGGCACACATGCAAACACTAAGCATTATATCTGGCCTGGATGCAGATAAATAGAGTAAAGAACCAATCATGGAGCGGTATACCTTTTGATCGAACTCTTTACCATTGGCGTCTGGACTCAGATGACTTTTGGTTGGCATTGGCGTCGTGTATCCTTTGCAATCTTGCATTCCAAACTTCTTTAGGCATACTTTGAGATATTTTTCTTGTGATATGAAGATGACGTTGCTCTACTGACGAATTTGAAGACCGAGGAAGAATTTTAGTTCACCCATCATGGACATCTGATATTGCTCTTGCATCATGTGTCCAAACTCATCACTGTATCTCTTGTCAGTGCAGCCGAAGATAATGTCATCCACATAGATTTGGCACACAAACAGTTCTCCATCATATGTCTTCGTGAAGAGTGTAGGATCTAGAGAACCAGGTTTGAAGCCTTTGCTCTTCAGGAAGTCTTTGAGAGTGTCATACCAAGCGCGAGGAGCTTGTTTGAGGCCATACAGTGCCTTGTTGAGCTTGTATACCATATCAGGATGTTTTGGATCTTCAAAGCCAGGTGGCTATGCAACATACACTTCTTCTTCAATCTTGCCATTGAGAAAGGCACTCTTCACATCCATTTGGTACAGAAGAATGTTGTGATGGTTGGCATAGGCTAGCAGTATGCGAATGGCTTCAAGCCAAGCCACGAGAGCAAATTTTTCATTGAAGTCAATCCCTTCAACTTGGGTGTAACCTTGAGCAACGAAACGTGCCTTGTTTCTAACAACTTGACCATGCTCATCTTGTTTGTTGCGATAGATCCATTTGGTGCCTATGATGTTGTGCTTGCGAGGATTAGGATGCTTGACAAATTCCCACACATTGTTCATCTCGAACTGTTGAAGCTCTTCTTGCATAGCTTGAATCCATTCAGGTTCCATGAAGGCTTCAGCAACTTTCTTGGGTTCAGATATTGAGACAAATGCAAATTGCCCACAGAAATTTGCTAGTTGTGTTGCTCTTGAACGGGTGAGTGGACCAGGTGCATTGATGTTATCAATTATCTTCTCAATCTGTACTTCATTTGCAACACGAGGATGAACTGGACGAAGATTTTGCCCTTGCTGATCATTGTCTTCAGTTTCAGCATTGGCTTCAGGATGAGTAGTGTCTTCAGGCTGATTAGGTGCAGAAATGATAATTTCCTCTTCAGCCTATGCTTCTGAAGGTATGATTTCTCTAGTACCCATAAGCTTGATAGATTCACTTGGTGTAGCTTCATCTAGCACATTTGGTAGGTGCTCTCTTTGCGAGTCGTTAGTCTCATCGAACCGCACATCTACAGTTTTAACCACTTTATAGTGAAAGAGATTGAAGACTCTATAGGAGTGCCAATCCTTTCCGTAGCCAAGCATAAAACCTTCATGTGCTTTCGTTGAAAATTTTGAAGTGTGATGTGGATCCTTTATCCAGCACCTAGCAGCTAATACTCTAAAGTAACTGACATTTGGCTTCTTACCAGTTAGGAGATCATAGGATGTCTTCTTTACAAGCTTATGAAGATAAACACGGTTGATGACATGGCATGCGGTCTCAACGGCTTCAAGCCAGAACTTCCTTGGAGTCTTGTACTCATCAAGCATCATACATGTCATCTCAATGACGGTTCTGTTTTTGCGCTCCACGATGCCATTCTGTTGGGGAGTGTATGGAGCAGAAAACTCATGAGTGATGCCCAACATATCAAGGTAAGTGTCGAGGCCGGTGTTCTTGAATTATGTGCCGTTGTCACTTCTGATATGCTTGATCTTGATGCCATAGTTCGTCATGGCACAATTGGCGAATCGTTTGAAGACATCCTGCACTTCATTCTTGTAGAGGATTATATGCACCCATGTATATCTTGAGTAATCATCAACAGCTACGAAGCCATAGAGGCAAGCAGTAGTAGTGAAAGTAGAGTAGTGAGTAGGGCCAAATAAGTCCATGTGAAGCAGCTCGAAGGGACGTGACGTCGTCATGATTGTCATCGAGGGATGCTTGGCCCTAGTCATCTTTCCAGCTTCACAAGCACCATACATGTGATCCTTCTTGAACTTGTCACCCTCGATGCCAACGACGTGTTTCTTCTTTGCGAGAAGGTACAAGTTCCTCATGACGTCATGCCCTAGCCTCCGATGCCAGAGCCAGCACTGTGAAGCTTTTGCTAGAAGACACACGGCCAACTGTGGTCTTGCTGATAAATCTACCATGTTCGGATCATCTTTCCGATACCCTTCAAAGACTAGAGATTTGTCTTATTCCATTAGCACAAGGCAACAATATTTTCCAAATATCACAATCATGTTTAAGTTACAAAGCATTGAGACAGACATTAAGTTGAAACCAAGGGATTCAACAAGCATCACTTGGTCCATGTGCTGATCCTTTGAGATTGCAACTCTACCTAGACCCAATACCTTGCTTTTAACAGTGTCAGCAAATGTAATGTGACTTCTGTCAGATGGACGTAAGGTTGAGTCCATGAGAAGACTTCGATCACTAGTGATGTGGTTAGTGCATCCACTATCCATAATCCATTCTGAAGCCTTTGGTGTCATACCCTATAGTGCAGTTAGGGGAACAGGCTTCACCAAGGGTATTGTGAAGCATAAACATTTGACGAACGAGTGGATTATGTAAGTTCAGATCTTGGTTAGGATAAACAGGGTGATCATCAAGGAACTCATGAACGAAATACATAGTAAGACCATTTGGGCATTTTATCTTGCGTCCCACCAGATGTTTTAGGTCTCTAGCATCAGCATCGGAAGCCTTTGATTTCCTGCTGGAGACCTTTCCCTGCAAAAGAGAGTTAATTCTTCTTAGCCACCCACATCTTCAGGTGTGGCTTAGAAGCAATGAGTCTAAGTGCAACATCTGAGAACTTTGGCTTTGGAGCCCTAGCAAATAGCCTTACATGAGGTGAATAATACTCATATGAATAAGCAGAAAAGTTCTTAGTTTTACGAACATAGCGGTTTGAGGAGATACGCTCATATTCATAGGTCTGAGTATGATTTCCCTGCAAAACAATGGCGTTAGGGTGACTCTGTTGAGTCCTCTGTCTATATGAAGCCTTTGGACCATATGAAGCCTTTGATCTGGGGTTTGTCTTCTCCCTAGGTGGTGTCATGATGACATTCACACGAAGATTCTCAAGACAACTTTTGGGTACCCAGATCTTCTTCACAGGTCGCCCATTCCTGCAGTTAGTACCAATATACCTAGCAAACACTTCACCATTCTGATTCTTAAACAGTTTATAGTTTGCATCAAAGGATTTATCAATGATAATCCGGTTAGCACAAGTGAAGCCAGATAGAGTAGACGGGTCCACTGAAGGTCCCTTTGCAGCAACCCATGTGGTTTTTGGGTACTGCTCGGGCTTCTAGTAAGAACCATCACCATTGATTTTCCTCTCGAACCCAACACCCACTTTTCTAGGGTTTCGGTTCTGTATCTGTTTCTTGAGGACATCACATAGTGTTTCATGCCCTTTGAGACTTTTGTACATTCCTGTCTCAAACAATGTCTTCAACCTGGCATTCTCATCAGCAATAGTAGTGGTATCCTCAGTAGATGGGTTAGTTACCACATCAGCAATTGAAGATATTGCAACAGTAGCAGCAATAGAACATTCAACAACAGAGGTAGCGTTATCACGCTCAAAGCATTTTAGACATGGTGGTTCAAATCCTTCCTGGGCAGGACTGATCTGTTGAGCGTGAAGTGACTCATTCTCCTTTTGAAGATCTTCATGAGCCGCTCTCAATTTCTCAAGTTCTTGCTTCCTTTGAAGATAATCGTAGGAGAGCTTTTCGTGAGTTGTCGAGAGCGTTTCATGATGACTTTCAAGTTTCACGTACTTAACATGAAGATTTTTAATGTCGTCAATTAAGGACTGAGTTCGGCTCATTTTTGCATCCAACAGGTCATCGCTTTTGTCTAGTAATTTTTGAATATGTTCCATAGCTTTCTGTTGTTCAGTTGCAATTTTAGCAAGTGTTTTGTAGCTAGGTTTAGATTCACATTCAGAGTCATCTTCACTTGATGTTTGAAAGTAAGCATCGTGTGAGTTTACCTTGGCACCGTGTGCCATGAAGCAGTAGGTGGGAGCAGAGTCATCGTCATCATTAGCATCAGTGATCGTGACGAGGCCATTGTCTTCAGTGTTGAAGATGGACTTGGTGACATATGCTGAAGCTAGAGCCAGGCTTGCCACGCCTGAATCTGACTCCTCCTCAGACTCCACCTCCGCCTCCGCAGAAGCAGACTCCTCCTCTGAATCCATTTCCTTGCCAACAAATGCACGAGCCTTGCTTGATGAGCTCTTCTTGTGTGATCAAGACTTCGATGAAGACTTTGAAGAAGACTTTGAGGATTTCTTCTTCCTCTTGTCATCAGAATCATATTACTTGCTCTTCTTCTTGTCCCACTGTGGACACTCAGAGATGTAGTGACCAGGTTTCTTGCACTTGCGACATGTTCTCTTCTTGTAGTCAAGAGTATAAGCTTCATCATTTCTTGAGCTGGATCTTGAAGACTTTCTGAAGCCTTTCTTCTTAGTGAACTTCTGGAACTTCTTCACAAGCATAGCAAGATCCTTTCCAATGTCTTTAGGATCCTCAGAACTGCAGGCAGATTCTTCTTGAGATGAGGAAACAACCTTTGCCTTCAAAGCGCGAGTTCGTCCATAGTTGGGACCATAGATATCTCTTTTCTCAGATAACTGGAACTCATGTGTGTTGAGCCTCTAAAGTATGTCAGATGGATCAAGAGTCTTGAAATCAGGGCGTTCTGGAATCACCAGGGCCAGGGTGTCAAATGAGTTGTCAAGCAATCTCAAGAGCGTCTTGGCGATTTCATGCTTGGTGATCTCAGTGGCGCCGAGTGCGTGAAGATCATTTGTGATATCAGTGAGGCGGTCAAATGTGAGCTGGACATTCTCATTGTCATTTCTCTTGAAGCAGCTGAAGAGGTTGTGAAGAACACTAATCCTTGAGTCTCTCTGGGTTGATAGCCTTCGTTGACCTTGGAGAGCCAGTCCCGGACTAGCTTCGCAGTTTCCAGAGCACTCACACGGCCATACTGTCCTTTGGTCAGATGACCACAGATGATGTTCTTGGCAGTCGAGTCCAGTTGAATGAACCTCTTGACATGAGCAGCAATGACACCTTCACCGACCTTGGGAACGATGTTCTTGACGACATACCAGAGGTCGACATCAATGGCTTCAAGATGCATACACATCTTATTCTTCCAGTAGGGGTAATTAGTGACATCGAAGACACGGCACGCAGCGGAGACTTTGATTATCCATGCAGTCAACATAGCTAAAACTCCAGGTGGTTAAACTGAATCACACAGAACAATGGATCACCTTGCTCTGATACCAATTGAAAGTGCTAGTTATCGACTAGAGGGGGTGAATAGGGGATTTTTATGAAAGTCTTCAAAACACGGGGGCTTTGAAGACAAACGATAGAAATGAACCTATTAAAATTCAGCGAAAGGTAGACTACAATAGACAAGCCATAGTCAAGTAAGTATTAAAGTGAAATACACGAAGACTATCAGCACCTAGGTAGTATAGATCATGATGGAAGATAGTATGAAACCAAACAACAGCAGTCTTCACGCAGTGAAGTCAATCAGATAATGCAAGCAGGCACTGACTTCAGAAGAAAAATAGTAAGTAAAGAGAGATAAGAGATAGAACCAGTAGCTTGGTGAAGACAAGGATTTGGTAGACCAGTTCCAGTTGCTGTGACAACTGTACATCTGGTTAGGGAGGCTAGGTATTCAAACCTGAGGACACACAGTCCCGGACACATAGTCCTCACCGTATTCCCCTTGAGCCAAGGTCACACAGACCTCGCCCAATCACTCTGGTAAGTCTTTAAGGTAGACTTCCAAACCTTCACAGACTTCGTTCACCGGCATTCCACAATGGCTCTTGGATGCTCAGAACGCGACGCCCAACCGGCCGGAGGATTCACAGTCCTCAAGTGTAACAAGTCTTCAGATCACGTAGACAGAAAGACTTCAGTGATGCCTAACACTCTTTGGCTCTAGGCGTATTGGGCTTTGTCCTCGCAAGGATATCTCTCTCAAATGCTTCGGAGGTGGGTTGCGCTCAAACGACAAAAGCCGTGCGCTAACTCTGAGCAGCCACCAATTTATGTTGTAGGGGGTGGGCTATTTATAGCCAGGAGGCAACCCGGCCTGATTTGTCCAAAATGACCCTGGGTCACTAAGGAACTGACACGTGTCCAACGGTCAGATTTCAAACACACGCGGCAGCTTGACTTGGGCTACAAGTAAAGCTAACTCATCCAACTCTGGATAAGATTTCTTCTCACCGTCTTTGCTCGAAGACATAGGATTTGGTTGAGCATCACATCAGTCACTCTGACTTTGTTCACTTGGACCCCATATAACAGTACGGTGGTTCCTATGACTCAACAAAGAAGAAAAGGAAACTACGAAACAACTATGTCTTTGTACTCCACAGTCTTCATGCGATGTGTTCTCATGTCATACTCTTCAATGTGAATATCTTCACAGACCACCATTGTCTTCAATGTCTTCACACATTTTTAGGGGTCATCTCTGGTAGGTAAACCAAATCAATGAGGGACTACTACCCATGTTATCCTGTAATTCTCACAAACACATTAGTCCCTCAACCAGGTTTGTCATCAATACTCCAAAACCAACTAGGGGTGGCACTAGATGCACTTACAGTCCTTCACAAAAAAACCTCATTTTGGGCTCTCGAAAAATGGAAAATGATTTTTTTCGTTCAAAGAAAATGAAAACTTCCTTATGCAACATTGTTTCCCATTCCAATATGCACCCTTGTGCACGATATGAGATCATTTTAACAAACTATGTCTTGAATGTGGCCATAAGATTGATCATTTAGCTTGAATGTCATTGATCTCCACACATGATAGCTCGTTTCTGAGAACACTTTTTTTAAAAGAATTATTGTATTACAAGTTTATTATTTTTCCTGGTAACTTGGCCACATATAATAACACAATGCAAAGGTTTTGCAATTTTTTGAATTTTGTTTTTGAATTTTTTATGCCCGTTCCAAAATGCGGTCAAAATGGCGGGAATGACCGTTCCTAGATAGTGGTTGAATCTTGGATTTTTTTGGTGTTTCTCTTATTAAATAGATACTTATGTACCTAGAAATGATTTTTGGAAAAAATAAAGAGCAAACTATGAGGCAACTGTAGTTCAAATTTGACCCGCTTCCTATTGAATCGACAGAAGTTTGTCTTTTTCACCAGAGGCGGATCAAATCTTTTAACATCCAACCATTTGGTAATTTGTGCATTAAATATGGCCTAATATTTTAGAAAATTTAGTTGGTCCAATTTTGCAACAAATATATGGTAGGTCCTTCACAAAAAAACCTCATTTTGGGCTCTCGAAAAATGGAAAATGATTTTTTTGTTCAAAGAAAATGAAAACTTCCTTAAGCAACATTGTTTGCCATTCCATTATGCACCCTTGTGCATGATATGAGATGTCATGAATGTGGCCATAAGATTGATCATTTGGCTTGAATGCCATTGATCTCCACACATGATAGCTTGTTTCTGAGAAAACTTTTTTTAAAGAATTATCGTATTACAAGTTTATTATTTTTCCTGTTAATTTGGCCACATATAATGACACAATGCGAAGGTTTTGTAATTTTCTGATTTTTTTTTTTGATTTTTTATGCCCGTTTCAAAATGCGGTCAAAACAGCGGGAATGGCGGTTCCTAGCTAGTGGTTGAATCTTGGAGTTTTTTGGTGTTTCTCTTATTAAATATATATTTTTGTACCTAGAAATGATTTTTGGAAAAAATAAAGAGCAAACTATGAGACAGCTGTAGTTCAAATTTGACCCGCTTTCAACTGAATCGACAGAAGTATGTCTTTTTCACCAGAGGTGGATCAATACTTCTTACATCAAACCATTTAGTCAATTGTGCATTAAACATGGCATAATATTTTATAAAATTGATTTAGTCCAATTTTGCAACTAATATGTGGTAGGTCCTTCACAAAAAAACCTCATTTTGGGCACTCGAGAAATGGAAAATGATTTTTTCATGCAAAGAAAATGAAAACTTCCTTAGGCAACATTGTTTGCCATTCCAATATGCAAGCTTGTGCACAATATGAGATCATTTAAACAAACTATGCCATGAATGCTACCATAAGATTGATCATTTTGGCTTGAAAGCCATGAATCTTCACACATGATAGCTCATTTTGCTTTTTAAAAATAATTACCTTATTATAAATTTATTATTAATCCTGCTAACTTGGTCACATATAATGACACAATGCCAAGGTTTTCCAATTTTTGATTTTTTTTAATTTTTCATGCCCGTTTCAAAATGCGGTCAAAACGGCTGGCATGACCGTTGCTGGCTAATGGGTGAATCTTGGAAAACTTTTGATGTTTCTCTGATTAAATAGATACTTATTGTCAGGCCCAAGATGCGATTCTATCCCGATCACGTGACACTTACGTGATTGGGGCACAACCGCATTTCGGGCGCTTAGCAAGATGGATATCATTACATCGTACCATTTCATACATACATGGGGGATACAACAATACATACAAGTCACATGAATACAACAACATCAATACAAGGCATCCGACTACGGATGCAAACATGAAAAGAATAACACCATCCATCTGCTATCCCAGGCTGCCGACCCGGAACCTAACCCAAGACTGAAGAAGAAGAAGAAAGAACTCCAACACAACGATCATCGCTCTCACGTCAAGACATCGGAAACCTGCACCTGCAACTATTGTTGTAGTATCCGTGAGCCACGAGGACTCAGCAATCCCATAACCATGGGTAACAAGACTATCAAAGCTTAATGGGTAGGAAGAGGTAAAGTGGTGAGGTTGCAGCAGCGGCTAAGCAATATATATGGTGGCTAACTTACGAGTACAAGAATAAGAAGAGCATCTATGCAAACGGTCGTCAACTAGTAGTGATCACTAAAGATCCTTAACTACCTACGAGTCAAACATAACCCCACCGTGTTCTCTTCTCAAAATGAAAAGAGATAGTCACGGTTACTCACACCGTTGTGTGTTTTACTTCGGATCCTCTGTCAAGTTTTCTACAATCGGACATTAACAAATTCCAATCTGCCACATAACCGCGGGCACGACTTTCGAAAGATCGTAACCCTGCAGGGGTGTCCCAACTTAGCCCATCACAAGCTCTCACGATCAGCTGAAGTAATAATAATTATTACCCCTTATCTTAGGGAAATCTGATCAGGCTCGGCATCCCGATGCACATGACATTTCGACAATGGTAAAACAATTCTAGCAAGACCTCCCGGCGTGCCGACACCCTGATAGTAGCCGCGCGTATCTTGTCACAGGCCACGACCGGATGGGCGATGCTACAGGTAAAACCAGTCCTCGGGTTCCCCCAAGGTGGCCCTGCAGGACCCTCGTTTGGGACCAACACCATCAGCACTGGCCCCCCTGCTATGTAGAAGAATCCACGTGTAGTGCTAACTCCCTATGCAATTTAATTAATTAATTGAGTTTTAATTATGAGCAAATTAAAACCAATGTTGGGCCTTGCTAGAGGAGTTTTATTCAAAGACGAAGTGTCAAGGGGTCCCCATATACCCAACCGTGTAAGGAACGCAAAATCAAGGAACATAATGCCGGTTTATCGGCTCCTAAGGTGGCATGAGTGGAACAAAACACCGAGCAAAAGGCCAAGCCTTCCACCCATGCCCAGTATATAGGTGTGTTAATAATAATAATAGATATTGTGATATTCCAACAACAAGATCCGACATGGATCAATCTTCATCTTCACCTCAACTAACAACGCTATAAGAGGGGCTGAGCAAGCGGGTAACATAGCCAAACAATGGTTTTGCTAGGAAGGTTTCAGAGGTTAGAGGTTTCATGGCAACAAGGAGAGGCTGACATAAAAGATGGGTAGCGCGACATGTAACGATAGCATCGAGACAACTAAGCATGGCAATGGTAGTAAAGGTATCCAAGGGTATGATCATCTTGCCTGAGATCCCGCAAGGAAAAAGAACGGATCCGTGAAGAAGACGAATAAGAAGCCTTGAAGACGAACCACGAGTAGACGAACGAATCCTCACGATCGCAACGGAACAAGCACTAACGAGAAGAAGCAAGTAATACGGTAAACACACAACACAAGAACATGACAATATGCTCAAGCAAGTATGATGCAAGACAAGTCTATATATGATGCAATACATGGCAAGGTAGGAAGCACAGAAAAACAACACAAGAACATGACAATATGCTCAAGCAAGTATGATGCAAGACAAGTCTATATATGATGCAATACATGGCAAGGTAGGAAGCACAGAAAAACAACACAAGTCTGTATATGATGCAATACATGGCAAGGTAGGAAGCACAGAAAAACAACACAAGAACATGACAATATGCTCAAGCAAGTATGATGCAAGACAAGTCTATATATGATGCAATACATGGCAAGGTAGGAAGCACACAAGAACAACATCACCCAACAAGTTTAAATGAGGCCGGAATCAACATACAAAAAATCCGGTAAGTCCTCATATGCACATTTTGAAATTAGTCCAGATCTGAACAAACCTTAAGTTAAAGTTGTTAAACATCAAGTTAACATGCACCATGATGATCTACACGAAATTCTAGTCAAGTTTCATATAAAGTTTGTTTAATTCAGAGCTACGGCCTAGAAGATATGAGCTAAACAAGACAAGCAAGGCAACGGTGCAAGAAGCACCCAAACATCAAGCAAACACACTCCACACATGGAAATAGCATGTTATTATGATTCTACATTCAAAATCACACAAGTTTCATATAGGGCACGCTCAAAACGCAGCAACGGGCTAAAAGATACACATGAAACAAGATATAACAACAAGCTGAAGTTAGCAGCCACATAGCAACTTTGGAGCAAGATATATATATGCTACAGCACCCAAACATGATAAAAAGAGGCATGGATGTGAAGTAGACATGTTACTTAACAAGTAGGAACTTAGAACACACCCGAAAGCTTGCTGGAACACGTTTAAACAAGCAAGGCAAGTTGCGATAAAATATTCCAGACTTAGCCAAAATCTGGGAAGGCAAAAACATCATCACGATGCTGCCTTCGGAGGCACAAAACAACAATCATATCAACTCAACTAAGTATATAGAGAGCATGGGCATGTAGTAGACATATCCTACAGCAAACAACTCCATTGGAGCATCTCCATAGGAGGCATGAATCAATAGCAACAAGCTACACCAAATTGAACATGATGTTAAAAACCTGACAGTTATATTTTATAGCAACTTGGGAGCAAGAAATAAATAAGCTACAGTATGTCATATGAGCAAGTAAGGGTATGAATGGATAGACAAAAACATGGACAACAAGACATGATCATTGGCCACTCCAAAACAAGCATGGATTTGCCTAGGGCATCAAGCAAACATTGCATCAGGATATAACAGACTCCAGACTTAGCAGTTTTTTCACTAAGTATAAAACAACAATAACAACATGGCATGTTTACAAGCATGTTTCAGTCACCTCAAGGCATATCATGGAAAGATGATTGCACCACATCAAAGACCATATTATTGTGATTCTAAATCATCTAGGCATGTGGCATGAAGACAAACACACCAATAGCAAAGAGCAATTGAAATCAGCATCTCATAACAAGTTTCAGCACTTAACAGGCAAATGCACTTTTGCAGCAGAGATTAACATGGCAATATGAACTCAAACAAGCAAGCTACATCAACCATCAAGTAGTGCACTTCACAAGGAACATTTTGACATATCATATGCATCATTTGGATAAACATGCACCAAGTTATCACATCTCAAACATGGCATGAAAATAATAAGTAACATCAGTTTATAACAAGTAGCACTCTCGCAACAGAGATTAGAGCACCTAGATGAACTCAAATGAGCAAGGTACAATGGAACAAAGTGTAGAGCATATCACCACGATCATTTTGACATATCATACACTCAATTTGGACAAGCACACAATTAATTATAGCCATGCAGACATGCAAGATTTTAAGGCAAAAAAGGACTTTGAGGGAAAAAAACAACCTCGGAGGAATGGACATGTCCGAAGTGGGGCGGACACGTCCGGACGGCTAGGAGGCTGACACGCGGGCCCAGGGGAAAACGGACGTGTCCGGCTCCAGGGCGGACGTGTCCGGCGGCTGGGGTTGCCCGGGCCCTCCTGTCAGTAGCACACGCGAAGCAGGCTGGGTCCGGGCGAAGCGGGTCGGGGACCTGCCCAATCCAGACGCGCGGGAGGCCGGCACCGGCGGTGGCAGAGGGACGCATCGGCGGCGGCGGCGAAGAGGCACGACAGCGCGTCGGTCGGCGGCTCGCCGGAGGACCTGGAGGGGCGATCGGAGGACGATGGGGCGGCGCGGATCCGGCCAGCTCCGCATCGGATCTGGCAAAGGGCGAGGTCGACGGCGACATTCGAGGCGCTGGCGGCTGCTGACCGGTGAGGCGGGGCGAGGGAGGTAGAGGGGCGCGGTGGTCCGGCGAGGGCGACCGGCGGCGGCGCACGGGCCGGCGGCGGGGGCTCTCGACGGCGAGGCGGCGGGGCCAGTCAGGGAGGAGCGGCGGGAACGACGACTTGGGGCGACGGGGCGGCTCGGCCCATTCGCGGCCCGGGGTGGGCCTCGCCTGGGCTCCAGGGGGCCGCGGCGGTGGAGCCAGCCAGGGGGCACTGGGGACAACGTGGCGGGTGCCACATGGCGCACAACCACTGGCTGCGGGCGGCCTGCGGCTGAAGTGGCCCTATGGGGCGTTGCCACGTGGCTGAAACGAGGTGGACGGCGCGGAAATTGAGGCTGGAGCTGCTGATTTCGAGGAGGACGGCTGGGAGGTTAGGGGAGTCCATTTTGGCATGGAGGGGTACTTTATATAGGGAAAGGGGGCTAGGGTTAGTGGAATTGCTCCGTTTCGGAGCCGTTCGATCGACATCGGACGGTCCGGATCGGAGGGGGGGTTTGTAGGTGGGCTAATGGGCTGTGCCTAGAGGCCAAGAGGTGATAGGAGAGGAGAGAAGAGAGGCCCGCGGGGGTTTTCGGAGACCGAAAACGTCCGACATTTAGACCGGCTACTAGTGCCGCTATATATATCCGTTGGGCTATCAAACGAGCTCCGAATGCGATGAAATTTGGCAGGCGGCCTGTCTACACTATAATAAGACCACACGCCAAGTTTCATCCCATTCCGAGAACATTTTCCGGCCACTCATAAAATAAATATTCGGAGGCAGCACGGGCGCGTGTGAGTGTCTGGGCTCAGAACGGACAACGGAAAGGACGAGGGGACTCGGGCGGATGCAAGTTTTAAAAACATGCTGATGCAACACACATGATGACATGGCAAAATGCAACACGCAAGCAGATGACATGGCAACGACGACGAATAACTGGCTAACACGTGGCGCACCGGTCTCGGGGTGTCACACTTATGTACCTAGAAATGTTTTTTGGAAAAAATAAAGAGCAAACTATGAGGCAGCTGCAGTTCAAATTTGACCCGCTTCCTTCTGAAATGGCAAATTTTATCTTTTTCACCGGAGGTGTATAAAAACTTTTGACAACCAACCATTTTGTCAATTGTACATTAAATATGGCCTAATATATTATAAAAATGATCTGGTCCCATTTTGCAACAAATATATGGTAGGTCATTTACAAAAAAACTCAATTTAGGCACTCGAAAAATAGAAAATGGATTTTTTTCACCAATTTAGATGGTCATAACGTCGCATTGTATTCTGATTGGTCCGTGGACGTCTCGCGCTGATCATGCATCGAACATCGTCGGATGATCGTGGATCCAACGGCAGTCCTCAGCCCTTCCACACCATCCCTGAAACCCTAGCTCTGCCATGTGGTCATTTTGCAACCACCCCCCCCCCGCCTCCTTTCTTTCCCTCGTTCTCTTCTCCTCCTCTCCCCTTCCAGACCCGCCAAGCTCCTCTCGATCCCCTTCCCGCCAACCCCTCCCACTCCACCCCTCACCGCCACCCGCCCCTTCCCTCGCTCTCCTCAATCTAGATCGCCGTGCTATGCTCCTCCCTCCCTCCCCTCCGGCAAGATCCCCACGCTCTGCTCCTCCCTCCCTTTGTCTCCCCTCCGGTGGCCTCCCTCTCCTCGATCCAGATCGAGGCACCTGGCCGCCCTGCCTCCGTCTCCCACCCGTGGAAAGCTCCACCGCTGCCGCCCCACCCAACGTCGCCACCTCCACCCAACGTCGACCTCGTCTCGACCACCCACACCCCCCTCGCCTTCACCCATCAGATCCATCAGCCCAGGAGCGGCCTTGGCGTTCCCCCTCCTACTTCTGTGCTAGGTTTAGGGTTTGCGGTCAGAGAAAACAAGAGCCGGTCGGTGATGGACGCTCGTCGTGGGTACTGACGGAGGAGAAGAAGGCCCACCGAGAGGCCCTCACCGACTCCCTCGCGCGTGCCATGGTTGAGCTGGGCTTAGCTGATGTCCGGCTCCACGAGCAGGCGTCGGGAGAGGAGGAGCTCCTCTGTAACACCCCATATGTGATACTTTTCAATTATCGCAACAAAGCAATTCTCATTTTTATTCTTGTCCTTATCCTTGGGGGTTTCTTGTCATTTGAGCTTATTTTTGTTTTTGTATTGTCATTTTATTTTATTTTGCATCCATGCACTGCTTCATTATCATCATGGCATCATTTCATCTTAGCTTCTTGATTGCCTTTGGTTGTGAGGTGAGTCACCTTGTTGTTGTTGTTGTGTGTGTTGGTGTAAAGCCATGCCTTGTGATGTGGAGCATCCCAAGGTCATCCCCATGGACATACCGTCGACTCACCAAGTGCCCAAAGGACCATTGACACGAGCCCGTACAAGAGCTGTCCAAGCCGAGGTGAACTCGTTCCTTTATCAATTTACCCTCGATGCACATGGGACATGGCTTCTACCCTCATCAGAAATTCTATGCATACTCAGGTACTTGGATGAAGGCCACGGGATAGCTCTGCACAGTGGACAAGGCGGCGGGATCGACAAGTGCTTGGAACAAGAAGAAGTGCCGCTGAAGACGCTACGGGCGCCGGACGTCCGACCCCTACCGGATGACCGGTCACCCCCAGGCATCGGACGTCCGACGTTCACCAGATGACCGGCGACTCCCAGACGACCGGACACCGGAGGCCACCGGACGTCCGTGAGACCGACTGCAAAACGTAATAAGCGGAAATCCGAGGATTACCGAACGTCCGGTCCCTCCCGAGCCACCAGACATCCGGTGACCCAGCGGATGTCCGACCCGACTGCATCCCCCCATGTAATATATACTCGTTGACTTCCTTCGTCCTGGGTAGCTTTTGGATAGCTCATTTGGGACCTTCTTGTGGTTCATCTCCTCGAGAGTGATTGCGGCCCTCTTCGGAGAATATCCACATGGATTCAAGACCTCCTTCATGGAGAAGATCCCAAGGGATAACCCAAGACCTCCTCCGGGAGAAGACTATGTTTGTACCACCGTTGTTGACAATGGATCTTATGTCTTGATATGTATCACGAATCTAGCACCTGTGTGATCATCTTTGTGTTGATTTGATTGTTTCCTCCGTGATTCCTTTGTGTTCTTCGTGTTCCTCGTGGGATTCCCCTCCTTTTTCGTGAAAGATCGGCCTAGAACGGGTTGACCCGGCATCATATGGTATCAAGAGCCACGGTTTCTCACGAATTTGGAGCCCCTACCCGTATTTTCTAGCTTGTTTTTGTTGCGTTCTTCCCAATTTCGAAAATTCCCCACCAAAAATAGCCCCAATTTTTTTTGTGATCTGTTGATTTGGCGAGATTTTGTTGGATTTGTTCCATGGATTTGCTGTGTCACGAGTGGATCTAGCGTTTCCCCAATTTTCTTCCGCAAATTCGGCCAAGTTTGACCAATTTGTCCACGAATTCCATGAACCCTAGCCCAAACTCACCAGACGACCGGTGTTTTACCGGACGTCCGACCACCCGCGAAGCACCAGACGTCCGTCACGCATCGGACGACCGGCACTTTCTATACAGAAGCTATTACTAGATTTCTGAGACTTACCGGACGTCCGGCAACCGGACAACCGGCGTTCCTCCGGACGTCCGACGAACCCTGCCGAAACTGAACTTCCTCAGTTTTGTTCTACCTTCCGCAACCACTTACCCATTCATACACAAACATCTACCATACCACCACCACCAATTCCTAACCAAAATCACTGTGGTATTACCCCTTTGTGTCTTGGATCATTTGAGTTGTGATTTATCCGTTTCCTTGTGTGTTTCAGCTATCTCGGAACGGAACGACACCGACATAACCACCTCTCAACCTCGACAAGGATGGTAACATCGATGACACTTTGTCATTCTACCTTGCAATTGTACTGTCACCCCTATAAACCATTTTTGCGTAGCTTTCCCATCGAGACTAGCCATTTGAATATTGCTGGGCCACGACACTTGTGCACATTAGTGATAGTCATAGATATTGCATACTACATCATCATATCTCCGTGTGACACAAAAGTGATCCGCATACACAATAGCTACCTTGACCCGAGAAGCATGCATAAGTGACCAAAGAAAGAGCTCACAAGCTTTTAAGCAAAAGAGCCACCTAAAGCTTATAAGCAAAAGGAAAATAGCATCATACGCCTTGCATCAATAGAGATCATATGCGATAGCAATACATCATCTTGTGCTTAAGCATTGGCACATCACACACTCATAGTATACTTGTGATAGGAAGTCGTTACGTTTTTCCTCTTATAGGTCGTGCACAAGTGCGTATCTGCCTATTAAGCAATCAGTTAGCATCTCTCCAGTGTTGTGCAACACGAGCATTTTTCGTGGATTCCACATTTTCGCTCACCCTTGGTTGCACAACCACATTTATCTATCCGCGTGTGTGTTCCGTGTGCTACTTATTGCTTGTGATCTACTTGTTGCATTGTGAATCATTATCAACATCATTGAGTCACTCTGATAATTGCATTGAATTTTGTGCCTGTTGGAAATATGCCCTAGAGGCAATAATAAAAGAGTTATTATTATATTTCCTAGTTCATGATAATCGTTTATTATCCATGCTATAACTGTATTGATTGGAAACTCAAATACATGTGTGGATGAATAGACAGACTTTGTGTCCCTAGTGAGCCTCTACAGGACTAGCTCGTTGATCAAAGATGACCGCGGTTTCCAGGTCATAGACATGAGTTGTCATTTGATAACGGGATCACATCATTAGGAGAATGATGTGATGGACGAGACCCAAACGTTAAACATAGCTTTTGATCGTGTCAGTTATCGCTATAGTTTTCTGCATGTCAAGTATAAGTTCCTATGACCATGAGATCATGTAACTCACTGACACCGTAGGAGTGCTTTGTGTGTACCAAACGTCACAACGTAACTGGGTGACTATAAAGGTACTCTACAGGTATCTCCGAGGGTGTCTGTTGAGTTGACATGGATCGAGACTGGGATTTGTCACTCCGTGTGACGGAGAGGTATCTCCGGGCCCACTCGGTAATACGTCATCTCAATGAGCTCAGAGTGACTAAGTAGTTGGTCACGGGATTATGTATTACGGTAACGAGTAAAGAGACTTGCCGGTAACGAGATTGAACTAGGTATAGAGATACCGACGATCGAATCTCGGGCAAGTAACATACCGACGAGACAAAGGGAACTGTATACGGGATTGCCTGAATCCTTGACATCGTGGTTCATCCGATGAGATCATCGAGAAACGTGTGGGAACCAATATGGGTATCCAGATCCCGCTATTGGTTATTGACCTGGGAGTGTCTCGGTCATGTCTACATGGTTTCCGAACCCGCAGGGTCTGCACACTTAAGGTTCGGTGACGCTAGGGTTGTTAGTGAGAACAGTGCATGGTTACCGAAGGTTGTTCGGAGTCCCGGATGAGATCCCGGACGTGACGAGGGTCTCCGGAATGGTCTGGGGACGAAGATTGATATATAGGATGAAAGGTTTCGGAGTCCGGAAGTGTTCCGGGGAGCATCGGGAAATCAGCGGATTACCGAAAAGGGTTTCGGGGGTCCCGGAAGTGGTTCTGGGCCTAATGGGCCACAAGGGGGGACACCACAGCCCTCATAGGGCTGTGCGCCCCCCCTGGGCCCTCTCCTCATGCGCAAGGGGAGGTGGACCCTCCTAGGGCTGCCGCACCCCCCCTGGCTTGGGGGGCAAGGCACCTAGGGGGGGAAACCCTAGGGCCTGGCCCTTGGCCGCCGCCCCCCCTGCCCTGGCCGCCGGCCCTCCTAGGGGAAACCCTAGGGCACCCCTCCCCTCTCTACCCCCCTATATATAGAGAGGCAGAGGGAGGGCAGCCAACACACGTTTGTGCCTCGGTGCTGCCCTCCCTCTCCCATAACATCTTCATCTCCCGCGGTGCTTAGGCGAAGCCCTGCTGGAATCCTCCTCCACCATCACCACCACGCCGTCGTGCTGCCGGTCTCTCCATCAACCTCTCCTCCACCTCTTGCTGGATCAAGAAGGAGGAGACGTCCCCGAGCCGTACGTGTGAAGAACGCGGAGGCACCGTTGCTTCGGTGCTTGGATCTTCAGCGATCTGAATCGCGGCGAGTACGACTCCATCAACCGCGTTCTTAACGCTTCCGCTTAGCGATCTACAAGGGTACATGGATCCAACTCTCCTCTCGTAGTAGCATCTCCTAGATTGATCTTGGTGAACGTAGGAAAATTTTTTGTTTCCCATGCAACGTTCCCCAACAGTGGTATCAGAGCTAGGATCTTGCGTAGATGCTTTCTCGAGTAGAACACAAAAGGGTTTGTGGGCGTTGATGTTTAAATTGCTGCCCTCCTTAGTCTTTCTTGATTCAGCGGTATTATGGGATGAAGCGGCCCGGACCAACTTTACATGTCCACGTACATGAGACCGGTTCCATCGACAGACATGTGACTTTTGTTGCATAAGATGGCTGGCGGGTGTCTGTCTCTCCTATCTTAGTTGAATCGGAATAGAACAAGGCGGTCCTTGTAGAAGGTTAAATAGCAACTTGAATATCACCGTTGTGGCTTTGCGTAGGTAAGAAGCGTTCTTGCTAGATACCCATAGCAGCCACGTAAAACATGCAACAACAAATTAGAAGACGTCTAACTTGTTTTTGCAGGGTATGTATGTGATATGATATGGCCAATGACATGATGAGATATATTTGATGTATGAGATGATCATGTTGTAATAGTTAATATCGACTTGCATGTCGATGCATACGGCAACCGGCAGGAGCCATAGGGTTGTCTTTAATTTTTGTATGACCTGCGTGTCAATCATTAAGCGCTTTGTAATGCTTTACTTTATCGCTAAGCGGTAGCAATAGTAGTAAGAGCATGGTGGGCGCGCGACAACCCCGATGGCGACACGATGATGGAGATCATGATGATGGGGATCATGGTGTGGCGCCGGTGACGATGGAGATCATGCCGGTGCTTTGGAGATGGAGATCAAAAGCACGAGTTGATGGCCATATCATGTCACTTATGATTTGCATGTGATGTTAATCCTTTTATGCATCTTATTTTGCTTAGGACGACGGTAGCATTATAAGATGATCCTTCACTAAAAATTTCAAGATAAAATTGTGTTCCCCCCGAGTGTGCGCCGTTGCGAAGGTTCGTCGTTTCGAAGCACCACGTGATGATCGGGTGTGATAGACTCTACGTTCGCATACAACGGGTGCAAGCCAGTTTTGCACATGCAGAACACTCGGGTTAGACTTGACGAGCCTAGCATGTACAGACATGGCCTCGGAACATGGAGGACCGAAAGGTCGAGCATGAGTCATATAGTAGATATGATCAACATGTTGATGTTCACCATTGACACCACCTCATCTCACGTGATGATCGGACTTGGGTTGGTGAATTTGGATCATGTCACGCTCGAATGACCAGAGGGATGTCAATTTGAGTGGGAGTTATAATTAATTTGATTAGGTAATAACTCACTTATCATGAACAATAGTCTAAAATGTCTTTGCAAATCTTTTGTTGTAGATGGCTCGCGCAGTAGCTCCCCTGAATTTTAATGCGTTCCTAGAGAAAGCTAAACTGAAAGATGATGGGAGCAACTTTGTGGACTGGCTCCGCAATCTGAGGATCATCCTCACAGCTGCCCAAAAGGTTTATGTCCTAAACGCACCGCTAGGTGACCCCCCCCCCCCGCTCCTACAGCCCCTGCAGACGTTTTGAACGTCTGGCAGACGCATTCGGATGACTATTCGATAGTGCAGTGTGCCATGTTGTATGGCTTGGAAGGAGGACTTCAAAGGCGTTTTGAACGTCATGGTGCATATGAGATGTACCAGGAGTTGAAGTTCATCTTTGAAAAGAATGCTAAGATCGAGAGGTATGAGACCACCGATAAATTCTTTGCTTGCAAGATGGAGGAGAATTCGTCTGTCAGTGAACACTTACTGAAGATGTCTGGGTACTATACCCGCATAGCTGATCTGGGACTTGTGTTCCCGGATGAGGCTATCATTGACAGAATTCTCCAGTCACTCCCGCCAAGCTACAAGAGCTTCGTGCAGCAGTACAACATGCAAGGGATGAATAAAACCATCGCCGAGCTGTTTTCGATGCTGAAAGTCGCTGAGGCAGACATCCAGAAGGAGTATCAAGTGTTGATGGTCAATAAAACCACCAGTTTCAAGAAGAATGGCAAGGGCAAGAAGGGTAACTCTAAGAAGGGTGGCAAAGCAGTTGCTAATCCAGTGAAGAAACCCAAGGCTGGGCCCAAGCCAGAGACTGAGTGTTTCTATTGCAAGGGGAACGACCACTGGAAGCGGAACTGCCCCAAGTATCTGGCGGACAAGAAGGGGGCCAACAACAACAAAGGTATATGTGATATACATGTTATTGATGTGTACCTTACCAACTCTCGTTGTAGTGCCTGGGTATTTGATACCGGTTCGGTTGCTCACATTTGCAACTCTAAACAGGAACTGCGGAATAAACGGAGGCTGGCGAAGGACGAAGTGACGATGCGCGTGGGAAATGGTTCCAAGGTTGATGTGATCGCCGTCGGCACGCTCGCTCTTCGATTACCATCGGGATTAGTTATGAACCTGAATAATTGTTATTTAGTGCCTGCGTTAAGCATGAACATTATATCTGGATCTTGTTTATTGCGAGACGGTTACCCATTTAAATCAGAGAATAATGGTTGTTCTATTTATATGAGTAATATCTTTTATGGTCATGCACCCGAAGTTAGGGGTTTATTCTTATTGAATCTCGATAGTGATGATACACATGTTCATAACATTGATGCCAAAAGATGTAGAGTTGATAATGATAATACCACTTTCTTGTGGCACTGCCGTCTGGGTCATATCGGCGTGAAACGCATGAGGAAGCTCCATGCTGATGGACTTTTGGAGTCTCTTGATTTTGAATCACTTGACACGTGCGAGCCGTGCCTCATGGGCAAGATGACAAGGACCCCGTTTTCAGGGACAATGGAACGGGCAAGTGACTTATTGGAAATCATACATACTGATGTGTGTGGTCCGATGAGTGTAACGGCGCGCGGTGGATATCGTTATTTTCTCACCTTCACTGACGACTTAAGTAGATATGGGTATATTTACTTGATGAAGCATAAGTCTGAAACTTTTGAAAAGTTCAAGCAATTTCAGAGTGAAGTTGAAAATCATCGTAACAAGAAGATCAAGTTCCTACGATCTGATCGAGGGGGAGAATATCTGAGTTATGAGTTTGGTGATCACTTAAGAAAAAATGGAATTGTTTCACAGTTGACGCCACCTCGAACACCACAGCGTAATGGTGTGTCCGAACGTCGTAATCGAACCCTATTAGATATGGTACGTTCTATGATGTCTCTTGCCGATTTGCCACTATCGTTTTGGGGATATGCGTTAGAGACAGCTGCATTCACTTTAAATAGGGCTCCATCTAAGTCCGTTGAGACAACACCGTATGAACTGTGGTTTGGTAAGAAACCTAAGTTGTCTTTTCTCAAGGTTTGGGGTTGCGATGCTTATGTCAAAAGGCTTCAGCCAGAAAAGCTCGAACCCAAAGCGGACAAATGTGTCTTCATAGGATACCCAAAAGAAACAGTTGGGTACACCTTCTATCTCAGATCCGAGGGCAAAGTGTTTGTCGCTAAGAACGGGTCCTTTCTCGAGAAAGAGTTTCTCTCGAAAGAATTGAGTGGGAGGAAGGTAGAACTTGATGAGGTTATTGAACCTCTGCTTCAACCAGAGAGTAGCGCAGCACAGAAAGATGTTTTTCTGGAGCCTGCAGAGGTTGAAGAGGAAGCCAATGATGATGATCAAGGAGCTTCTGATCAAGTTACTACCGAACCTCGTAGGTCGACAAGGGTACGCACTGCACCTGAGTGGTATGGTAACCCTGTCTTGGAGGTCATGTTGTTAGACAACGGTGAACCTACGAGCTATGGAGAAGCGATGGTGGGCCCGGATTCCGACAAATGGTTAGAGGCCATGAAATCCGAGATGGGATCCATGTATGAAAACAAAGTATGGACTTTGGAAGTATTACCTGAAGGGCGGAAGGCCATTCAGAATAAATGGATTTTTAAGAGGAAGACGGACGCTGACGGTAATGTCACCGTGTATAAAGCTCGACTTGTGGCAAAGGGTTTTTCACAAGTTCAAGGGATTGACTACGATGAGACTTTCTCACCCGTAGCGATGCTTAAATCCGTCCGAATCATGTTAGCAATAGCTGCATATTTCGATTATGAAATTTGGCAGATGGATGTCAAAACGGCGTTCCTTAACGGTTTTCTTAAGGAAGAGTTGTATATGATGCAACCGGAAGGTTTTGTCGATCCAGAGAATGCTGACAAAGTATGCAAGCTCCAGCGTTCCATTTATGGACTGGTGCAAGCATCTCGGAGTTGGAATCTTCGCTTTGATGAGGTGATCAAAGCGTTTGGATTTATACAAGTTTACAATGAAGCTTGTATTTACAAGAAAGTGAGTGGGAGCTCTATAGCGTTTCTAATATTGTATGTGGATGACATATTGCTGATTGGAAACAATATAGAATTTTTGGATAGCGTGAAGGGGTATTTGAAAGATCTCGGTGAAGCTGCTTTCATATTGGGCATCAAGATCTATAGAGATAGATCAAGACGCTTGATAGGACTTTCACAAAGCACATACCTTGATAAAGTTTTGAAGAAGTTCAAAATGGATCAATCCAAGAAGGGGTTCTTGCCGGTATTGCAAGGTACGAAGTTGAGTAAGACTCAATGCCCAGTGACTGCGGAAGATAGAGAAAAGATGAGTGTCGTCCCCTATGCTTCAGCCATAGGCTCTATCATGTATGCAATGCTGTGCACAAGACCAGATGTCAGCCTTGCCATAAGTATGGCCGGAAGGTTTCAAAGTAATCCTGGTATGGATCACTGGACAGCGGTCAAAAATATCCTAAAGTACCTGAAAAGGACTAAGGATATGTTTCTCGTTTATGGAGGTGATCAAGAGCTCGTCGTAAAGGGTTACGTCGATGCAAGCTTTGACACTGATCCGGATGACTCTAAGTCTCAAACCGGATACGTATATATTCTCAACGGGGGAGCGGTAAGCTGGTGCAGTTCCAAGCAGAGCGTGGTAGCTGATTCTACATGTGAAGCGGAGTATATAGCTGCCTCGGAGGCGGCAAAGGAAGGTGTCTGGATGAAGGAGTTCATGACAGATCTTGGAGTTGTGCCTAGTGCACTGAACCCAATGACTCTGTTCTGTGACAACACTGGTGCCATTGCTCTAGCCAAGGAACCAAGGTTTCACAAGAGGACCAGACACATAAAGCGATGCTTCAATTCCATCCGCGATTCGGTCAAGGAGGAGGACATAAGTATTTGCAAAGTACACACGGATTTGAATGTTGCAGATCCGTTGACTAAGCCTCTTCCACGGGCTAAGCATGATCAACACCAAGACTCTATGGGTGTTAGATTCATTACTTTGTAATGCTAGATTATTGACTCTAGTGCAAGTGGGAGACTGTTGGAAATATGCCCTAGAGGCAATAATAAAAGAGTTATTATTATATTTCCTTGTTCATGATAATCGTTTATTATCCATGCTATAACTGTATTGATTGGAAACTCAAATACATGTGTGGATGAATAGACAGACTTTGTGTCCCTAGTGAGCCTCTACAGGACTAGCTCGTTGATCAAAGATGACCGCGGTTTCCAGGTCATAGACATGAGTTGTCATTTGATAACGGGATCACATCATTAGGAGAATGATGTGATGGACGAGACCCAAACGTTAAACATAGCTTTTGATCGTGTCAGTTATCGCTATAGTTTTCTGCATGTCAAGTATAAGTTCCTATGACCATGAGATCATGTAACTCACTGACACCGTAGGAGTGCTTTGTGTGTACCAAACGTCACAACATAACTGGGTGACTATAAAGGTACTCTACAGGTATCTCCGAGGGGCTCTGTTGAGTTGACATGGATCGAGACTGGGATTTGTCACTCCGTGTGACGGAGAGGTATCTCCGGGCCCACTCGGTAATACGTCATCTCAATGAGCTCAGAGTGACTAAGTAGTTGGTCACGGGATTATGTATTACGGTAACGAGTAAAGAGACTTGCCGGTAACGAGATTGAACTAGGTATAGAGATACCGACGATCGAATCTCGGGCAAGTAACATACCGACGAGACAAAGGGAACTGTATACGGGATTGCCTGAATCCTTGACATCGTGGTTCATACGATGAGATCATCGAGAAACGTGTGGGAACCAATATGGGTATCCAGATCCCGCTATTGGTTATTGACCTGTGAGTGTCTCGGTCATGTCTACATGGTTTCCGAACCCGCAGGGTCTGCACACTTAAGGTTCGGTGACGCTAGGGTTGTTAGTGAGAACAGTGCATGGTTACCGAAGGTTGTTCGGAGTCCCGGATGAGATCCCGGACGTGACGAGGGTCTCCGGAATGGTCCGGGGACGAAGATTGATATATAGGATGAAAGGTTTCGGAGTCCGGAAGTGTTCCGGGGAGCATCGGGAAATCAGTGGATTACTGAAAAGGGTTTCGGGGGTCCCGGAAGTGGTTCTCGGCCTAATGGGCCACAAGGGGGGACACCACAGCCCTCATAGGGCTGTGCGCCCCCCCTGGGCCCTCTCCTCATGCGCAAGGGGAGGTGGACCCTCCTAGGGCTGCCGCACCCCCCTGGCTTGGGGGGCAAGGCACCTAGGGGGGGAAACCCTAGGGCCTGGCCCTTGGCCGCCGCCCCCCTGCCCTGGCCGCCGGCCCCCCTAGGGGAAACCCTAGGGCGCCCCTCCCCTCTCTACCCCCCTATATATAGAGAGGCAGAGGGAGGGCAGCCAACACACGTTTGTGCCTCGGTGCTGCCCTCCCTCTCCCATAACATCTTCATCTCCCGCGGTGCTTAGGCGAAGCCCTGCTGGAATCCTCCTCCACCATCACCACCACGCCGTCGTGCTGCCGGTCTCTCCATCAACCTCTCCTCCACCTCTTGCTGGATCAAGAAGGAGGAGACGTCCCCGAGCCGTACGTGTGCAGAACGCGGAGGCACCGTTGCTTCGGTGCTTGGATCTTCAGCGATCTGAATCGCGGCGAGTACGACTCCATCAACCGCGTTCTTAACGCTTCCGCTTAGCGATCTACAAGGGTACGTGGATCCAACTCTCCTCTCGTAGTAGCATCTCCTAGATTGATCTTGGTGAACGTAGGAAAAATTTTTGTTTCCCATGCAACGTTCCCCAACAGTGCCACCATCGTAACCAAGCTCCTCTCAAAGCTTTACTTGTGTAGGTGTGAGAATCGACATGAAGTGGTACCAATAGTGCTATTTCCGGGTTACGTTATAGAGTGATCATTGATCTATTTTCAACTTCGGTCAAGGTACAATTGGTATTGTCTTCTCCATTCTCCCACTCACACTCTTGCTTGCAATAATGGATAGGCCAAGTACATCTTTGAACCCGCTCTTCGATGATCCTCAAGAATCGAACAACTACGTCACCAAACTACATCTCTTCGGCTTCCAACGAGCTCTACATCAAGAAAGTGAAGCTATGCGAGAGCACATTGAGCAAGTCACCGTCGACGCGCGACAATTTGAAGCAAGAACAAGAGAGCAATTCGACGTCATCAACACCAACATGTCTACCCAATTCAATGAGCTTCGGACTTTGATAGTCAACCGACGCTCCTCATCCACATCTTCTCAAATACGAAGCCGCTCAAGTCGCCACACCGACTCTACGGCCGGCTCAAGTACCCCTACATAAAACACTCTTCATCAAGCTGCACGTCAAACTCAACATGGCAACTGGAACCCCCTTCATGACAAGAGCTCCCAAGAGCTTTTTGAAGAGCAAGAAAGTCGACATCGTCAAAACCAAGCTACACTTGACCAAGCGCAAGAACGGCAACGACTACGCCAACAACAACAAGAGCGAGCGCGTCAACATCAAGAAGAACAAGATGCCGAAGCTCATCGTCAAGCACAACACTGCTGAGAAGATCAAGCTCTTGAGGCGCAACGAGCATTACGTGATTCACATCGCAATGTGGCAGCTCACACTCGACACACTCGTCAAGAAGAGGATTTCCTTCGCGATGAGATGCAAGAGAGGCGCCACCAAGCAAGAATGCAAGACGAAGTCCTTCCTCAAGCGCGACAAGAGCAACAACCTCAACAAGAACAACAAGCTCGGCACGTGCACCATGGCAATGACCATCTACTCCGCCAAGAGCAACATGTGATTGACAATCGTCCAAATCAAGAACGCCCTCCCAATAGGCAAGCAAACAATGAAGAGCATCGCTATGGCAAGCTTAAGTTCACCATGCCAAAGTTTTCTGGAAGCATTGATCCCGAAGATTACCTCTCATGGGCATTGAAAGTTGATAAGATCTTCCTCTTACACAACTTTGATGAAGAGAAAAAAATTGCTATGGCCTCCCTTGAGTTCCAAGACTATGTTCTCATTTGGTTGGAGCAAATCATAGAGAGAAGAGAAGCAAAAGGAGAACCTCCTATCACTACTTGGGCTCAAATGAAGGAAGTCATGAGAGCACGCTTCGTACCAACACACTACAACCGTGACTTGTTCAAGAAGCTACAACTCCTCAAGCAAGGTACCAAGTCCGTTGAAGAGTACTACAAAGAGATGGAGCTTTCCATGATAAGAGCAAATATCACAGAAGATGAAGAACAAACAATGGCGATATTCTTGAATGGACTCAACTATCCTATCAAGAAGATTGCGGACTTTCAACCCTACACGACCCTCCTCGAGCTAGTACACCAAGCAACCAAAACGGAGTGACAAGTTCAAGAGGACTACAAGTACTCCAAGTTCAACTCCAAGAACTTCGGCTCCTACAACCAAGCTTCAACGACTTCGGCTACTCCTACCTCTACCAAGCCATCTACAAACTTCGGGGACAAGTCAAGCTACAAGAATGCGACAACATCAAGTCGTCCACCTTCTACAAACAACTTCAAGCCAAGAACTTCATCTTCTACAACCCCAACCGAGGAAGACTCCAAGACGATTTCCATCAAATGTTTCAAGTGCCAAGGACGAGGGAACAAGTCATTTGAGTGCTAGACCGTTCGTACCATGATCATCAATGATGACGGATCTTATGACTCAATGAGCGACGATGAGATGGAAGCCCTTGAGCATGTAGCCATGCATCGACAAGTGAATGAAGATGAAGACCATCAAGTGTTTTGCGACAATGACTCGAGTCCCAATCTCGTTGTCTCCAAGGTCTTGACACTCCAACATCAACAAGATGACGACCAATGATGTAACATTTTCCATACCAAGGCCGGCATCAATGGACGCTCCGTCAAGGTTATCATCGATGGAGGAAGTTGTCATAGCTTGGCAAGTGAAGAGCTATGCGACAAGCTACATTTGGTCAAGATGAAGCACCCTCATCCCTACAAGGTCCAATGGATTAATGACGCCGTAATTCTTTGAGTCGAGCACACCGTGCAAGTCTCCTTCAAGATAGGCGCCTACGTGGACACACTTGAGTGTGATGTGGTCCCTATGTACGTGTGCCACCTTCTTCTTGGACGACCATGGCAATACGATCGTGGAGTCACACACAATGGACGTACCAACCATTATAGCTTCAAGATGAAGGGCAAGGAATTCGTGCTACGTCCAAAGTCACCAAGTCAAGTAGCCGCCGACAAACACTTACCTACCAACCATCATGGAGAGAGTGGTGAGAGAGTGAGCCACCAAAAGGAGAGTGAGAGCCACAAGCCAAATATGAGCGACTCCACGATGAGCGACAAGAAGCAACTAGTGCTATTTGCCACCAAAAGTGAGATGAGAGAAGTGTGTGAGAACCCATCGAGTGTCTTTCACCTTGTGCTTTTATACAAAGGGGAAGCCAAACCTTCTAACACTTCACCACCTCTACCTCCAGTGTTGTCTAAATTGTTGCAGGAATTCTCGGACGTCTTTCCCGATGAGCTACCTCCGGGTCTACCTCCACTTCGCGGAATCGAACACCGCATCGACCTCGTTCCCGGCACACCACTTCCAAACAAGGCTCCTTACCGCGTCAACCCCGAGGAAACTAAGGAGATACAACGGCAAGTACAACAACTCATCAACAAAGGTCATGTACGTGAAAGCTTGAGCCCTTGTGCCGTTCCGGTTATTCTCATGCCTAAGAAAGATGGAAGTTTTCGCATGTGTTCTGATTGTCGTCCGATAAATGCTATCACCGTTAGATACCGTCACCCTATCCCACGCTTAGACGACATGCTTGATGAATTGTGCGGTGCCACCATCTTTTCGAAAATTGATCTTAAAAGTGGTTATTACCAAATTCGCATTCAAGAGGGTGATGAGTGGAAAACGGCTTTCAAAACCAAATTTGGGTTATATGAGTGGTTGGTCATGCCAATGACTTTATCGGAAGCACCCGGTTCATTTATGCGTCATATGCATTTTGTCCTACGACCCTACATAGGCGTCTTTGTTGTGGTTTATTTTGATGACATCCTCGTGTTTAGCAAGTTGCTTGAGGACCATGTGACACACATCTGTATGGTTTTACAAACCATTCGGAAAGAGCGCTTATATGCTAACATGGATAAATGCACTTTTGGCGTTGACAAAGTCGTTTTCCTAGGATTCGTCATTTCTTCCCAAGGTGTTCACGTTGATGAAACTAAAACTGAAGCAATTAAAACTTGGCCACAACCAACGAATCTCCAACAAGTGCGTAGCTTTCTTGGTTTAGCCGGTTTCTATCGATGTTTTGTGAAGGACTTTAGCACCATTGCTATGCCTCTACACGCCTTGAGCAAGAAGAACGCACCCTTCGTTTGGGGTCCTTCGCACGACACTGCGTTCAATGAGCTAAAACGCTTGCTTACGCACGCACCACTTCTTGCCCCACCAAACTTTGACAAACCTTTTGAGATTCATTGTGACGCTAGCGGTACCGGCATAGGTGGCGTGCTAATGCAAGAAAAACGCCCAATTGCGTACTTTAGCGAGAAGCTATCCGGAGCGCAACTTAACTACCCCATATATGATAAAGAGCTCTATGCCTTGGTGAGAGTTTTGTGTGTTTGGGAGCATTACCTTAGACCTCATGAATTCATTCTTCATACGGACCATGAGATGCTCAAGTATCTCAAGGGTCAAACTAAGTTGAACAAGCGTCATGCTGAGTGGAGTGAGTTCATTGAGTCTTTTCCCTATGTCATCAAATACATCAAAGGCAAAAAGAATGTTGTGGCGGATGCGCTTTCCCGCAAATGCATACTTGTTACACAACTTGAGTTGAATGTTATTGGTTTTGAGCACATCAAAGATTTATATGAGCATGATCCTTTCTTTGCACATCCATATGCTAAGTGTTTGACTCACACTTCTTGGGAACATTACTACATAAAGGATGGATATCTTATGAGAGCTAACAAACTTTGCATCCCCGAGTCTTCGCTTCGTTTGCTCCTTTTGCAGGAATCTCATGGAGGAGGACTCATGGGACACTTTGGACGCGACAAGACATTTGCTACGCTCTCAAAGAACTACTTTTGGCCCAAGATGCTCCGTGATGTCTCACGCCTCACCAACCGATGCTCTACATGTTGCAAAGCTAATTCAAAAGTTCACTCTCATGGTCTTTACATGCCACTTCCTATTCCATACCATCCATGGGAAGACATAAGCATGGACTTTGTACATGGATTCCCTAGGAATCAACATGGCAAAGATTCCGTGTTTGTTGTCGTGGATATATTCTCTAAAATGGCTCATTTCATTCCTTGTAACAAGATCGACGATGCTTCATATGTTGGAAATCTCTTTTGTAGGGAAATCATTCGTCTACATGGAGTCCCCAAGACGATCGTGTCGGACCGGGACGTCAAGTTCTTGAGCTACTTTTGGAAGACTCTATGCGCCAAACTCGGCATCAAGCTCCTATTCTCTTCGACATATCATCCACAAACCGACGGCCAAACGAAGGTGACGAACCACACACTTTCCATGCTTCTTCGCGTGTTGATCAAGAAGAACATCAAGGAATGAAAGCAATGCTTGCCCATCGCCGAGTACGCCTACAACCTCGCAAGACATTCGACTACCGGCAAGTCCCCTTTCGAGGTCGTCTACGGCTTCAATACGTTGTCCCCATTGGACATCCTACCTCTACCACTACAAGAATGCATCGACATGGACGCAAGTGCATGAGCAAGCTATCTCAAGAAGGTGCACGAAGATACAAGGGCAACAATCAAGCGACAAGTGCAACGTATAGCTACCAAGCGCAACGTCGACAAGGCACCAATGGTGTTCCAACCGGGAGATCTCGTATGGCTTCATCTTCAAAAGGACCGCTTTCCCAACAAACGCAAGTCCAAACTACTACCTCGAGCCGACGGACCTTTCAATTTGCTAGCACGCTACAACAACAATGCCTACAAGATCGACCTTCCACAAGATAAGTACACCGTGAGCACTACCTTCAACATCAAGGACCTATCTCCTTTCCATGGTGATGAAGATTTCGATCCGAGGTCGGATCTTTCCCAAGGGAGGGGAGATGATGCGGAGCATCCCAAGGTCATCCCCATGGACCTACCATCGACTCACCAAGTGCCCAAAGGACCAATGACACGAGCCCGTACAAGAGCTCTTCAAGCCGAGGTGAACTCGCTCCTTTATCAATTTACCCTCGACGCACGTTGGGACATGGCTTCTACCCTCATCAGAAATTCTATGCATACTCAGGTACTTGGATGAAGGCCACGGGACAGCTCTGCACAGTGGACAAGGCGGCGAGATCGACAAGTGCTTGGAACGAGAAGAAGTGCCGCTGAAGACGCTACAGGCGCCGGATGTCCGACCCCTATCGAACGACCGGTCACCCCCAGGCACCGGACGTCCGACGTTCAACGGATGACCGGTGACTCCCAGACGACCGGACGACCGGAGGCCACCGGACGTCCGTGACACCGACTACATAACGTAATTAGCGGAAATCCGAGGATTACCGGACGTCCGGTCCCTCCCGATCCATCGGACGTCCGGTGACCCAGCGGATGTCCGACCCGACTGCGTCCCCCCATGTAATATATACTCGTTGACTTCTTTCGTCCTGGGTAGCTTTTGGATAGCTCATTTGAGACCTTCTTGTGGTTCATCTGCTCGAGAGTGACTATGACCCTCTTCGGAGAAGATCCACACGGATTCAAGACCTCCTTCGTGGAGAAGATCCCAAGGGATAACCCAAGACCTCCTCCAGGAGAAGACTATCTTTGTACCACCGTTGTTGACAATGGATCTTGTGTCTTGATATGTATCGTAAATCTAGCACCTGTGTGATCATCTTTGTGTTGATTTGAGTGTTTCCTCCGTGATTCCTTTGTGTTCTTCGTGTTCCTCGTGGGATTCCTCTCCTTTTTCGTGAAAGATCGGCCTAGAACGGGTTGACCCCGCGTCACCTTGCCAAACCCTTAAGCCCCTCCTTCTTCTTCACCTCTTCTCTTCCTCCTTTTTCCCTACTTTTCTTCAAGTATTTTTGCAAGGGACCTAGCCTATTCCATTAATGTCCAACTCCTCCCCTTTTCTCTGTTGCTATGACATGAGTCACCATGCATAGTCATGCCCCATTTAGAAGTAATTTGGTTGGGTTTAAAAATGATAAGAGTTTGAACCATATTCAAACTCATTTTATTTTTCTACCTCCAAAAATGTCCAAACCAATTTTATTAAATAGGACATAAATTCAGGAGCATGGGGGTATTTAATTTGTCTCCTAACTCTGTTTCCTTGAGCCTGCACTTTTCCTTTTATTTTCTATCTGAGGGAAAAAGGAAAGGAAAAAAATATAGCAGCAACAGCACTAGCTGGGCCTCCTCCCCTCCTGCTCCAGGCCCAGCAGCCCCTCCGCAACAGGCCGCCGCCCAACCAGCGCCCTTGCGAGACGCAGTCGCGCCGTCCCCTTTCGCCCGTGCGGACCCACTCGTTAGCCTCTCTTCCCTCAACTCTGTCTTCCTGCATCACTCTGGTCCAGAGGCAGAGCACACGCTCGCCGTCTGATACGTCCAAAATGTATCTATAATTTCTGCTTGCTCCATGCCTCTTTCGTGTGATATTGCTATGATATTTATGCACTTCCATACACTTTTGATCATATTTGGACTAACCTATCAACTCAGTGCACCCCAGTGCCAGTTTCTGTTTTCTGCTGTTTTTGTATTTCAGGTTTTCCCATTACGTAAATTGCCAGAAAAATCCCGGGAAAAATATATAAAAAATCAGCGTTCCGGAAGCTTCCATGCGGCCAAAGTAGGGCCAGAGGGGGCCCACAGGGGCTCCAGGCGACCAGAGGGGCGGCCCCCCTCCTCGCCGTGCCGCCAGGGCGCCTGGGCCCCCCTTAGCTCCTCTGACGCCCCCCTTTGGCATATATTTACACCGCGTCCCGAAACCCTCGAGGACGAATCCCTTTTTCGCGATCTCATCTCTGTTCCGCCGCCGCCGCGCTTCCAAGATCGGGAGCACCAAGAGAACTCTTCCCGGCACCCTGCCGGAGGGGAGGATCACCATCGGGAGCTTCTCCACCACCATGGACGCCTCCCGGATGAGTTGTGAGTAATCCCCCTTGGACCATGGGTCCATGACCAGTAGCTATGTGATGTTCTCCTCCCCTCTTTGTTCTTCATCGATTAGACCTCGTGAGCTGCCCTACATGATCGAGGCACATATGTAATCCTTATGCTGTTGCTATGATGAGTTTGCTGGGATCCGATGGATTATGAGATTATGTTCAGATTATGTGTGAGTAATATATTTGATACACCTCTTTTATATTTATGTTCTTGAGTAATTCTTGCATGTTCTCCATTGCTGTTTATTGCTTTGGCCAAGTAGTAGGTAGTAACTCCAAGAGGGAACGTTATGCTTGATTGTGGGTTCATGCCCCTCGATGACTAGCTTGAGTGACAGAAACATGAGTCTAGGGGATGTGATGTTGCCACAAGGGGGAAAACAACGGTGCTTGTACTTGCGGGTGCAAGGATTGTTTACTTTACACAAAGTTATTTTAATGCAGTTGTCTGTTGCTTTGAGTTTATACTATGGGTGGGACTCGCAACTTAATACCAGCGAGATGTTCTGGATAGATATCTCAAGGTGGATGATTAGTAGTAGATGCAGATGGATTTCGGTCTACTTGCCTTGGCGTACCGCCCATGCTTTTGAGCCTCTACCTTTCTTTGCAGCATAGTTAGCATTGGTTTGCGCACATAATCCTGTCAATTGCCCAGCTGTAATTCGTTTACCTTGCTTAGCTGTTTTATCGTCTTTTGGGAGAGAGACATCACTAGTGAACATCATGGGACCCCGGTCCATATTACCATCACTGATCACACCCGCTATTTACTTTCTGTTCTTACTTACTAGTTGCAGTCATACCTATCACTATTATCTCTTGCGTTTGATCCTTTGTAAACGACAAGGCCAGAGGGATTGACAACCTCTCTGTACTCGTTGGGAGCAAAGTTATTTGTATCTGTGTGCAGGTCCTGTCAATCGCTAAGTTGTGCCTCTAGCAGTTGACACCTTCTTGTTGACCCTCGGAGTCTCACGGGATTCGATCCTTGGTATCTTTGCCAAGGGAAAACTACCGCTACACTGCATCTCAAACCTTCCACTTGGGGTAACCAACGAGGGGCGAGAAGCCATCAAGCAAAGTTTTCTAGCGCCGTTGCCGGGGACTCCACTCTTCATGATAGGGGAGTTGCACTCTATCTTTTACCTTTGCTTTTTAGTCTTGTTAGTTTACCTTTCAGTTTTTGCTTTAGTATCTTCTATCAAAAATCACAAAAATAGTTATCTCGCTTTTTAGTTGGTATTATGTCTGGTCCTTTTGCCTTTGGTGAGGCAGAAGTTCTCACCTTTAAACAAAGAGGTGGAGAAATTCTAAAAGATGCTTGGTATAGAATTAATGATTCTCATAAAAGAGCCACCAAGAAGCAATCTACTACTATCCTGCTTAGAAATTTTTATGTTGGAATTACTTCTTGGAATAGGTTTATTCTAGATTCTGCTATCAATGGAAATTTCCTAGAAGCCCCAGTTTGGGAATCTCTTAGTATTATTGAAAATCTTGTTGGAAATCCCCCTCTTGTTAGCATCCAAGAGGACATTACCCTAGCTCACATTATGAAAAAACTTGAAAAGATAGAGCTAGAGATGCCAAACATTAATAAGATAAATGAGTTGGACCGTAAGATCCAAGGGAATTTGAATAGGCTTGATAGCTCCATGCATAAAATTCTCAAAACTTAGGAGACCATCAAATCCCATGACTTGGATTCTTTTAGGATAGACAAGATTGAGGAAATATTTGACACTTTAGGAACTACTTTCTCCTCAATCAAAACCAAAAAGGTAGAAACTCCGGCAAAGAAGGAGCCTAAGTTCGTTTACGTTCCAAAGGCTCCTCGTTCCAAAAGTAATCCATCTATTGCCAAAGGGGTTGAAACTGTGAAGGCTTTGGAAGAAACACCTCTCTTTGATAAATTTATAAATGAATATTCCATTGACTTTCTACCTTTTGGTCTTCTCCCTAGAAGTATCTCTATTAGGCCTTTATTTGAAAGTCCTCTTAAGACTAGTTGTACTATTGAAGAGCTTTTGGATGATCTTGATGATGGTTCAATTGATACAACTTGATCTCTTTGCATTATGCCTAGCTTAAAGGCATAAAAGAAAGCGCTTTTGGGAGGCAGCCCACAATGAATAAAATTTTATTTTTGCTTTTGTTGTGTCTTGATGTTTGTTACTACAGTAGCATCATCATTGTATATTTACTTTTCAGCTTTGTGCCAAGTTTAGCCTCTGATTGCAAGAAAGTTCTAAAGTTGTGACGTGCTGTCCAGGAAACAGATTATGTCCTTGGACAGAAAAATTCGTATAAAATCACCAGATCATCTTTTTGGTCTGAATTTTTCGACAGCGTGCTCTATACAATTGGCTTTTGGGCGCCTGTTCTGAGTTTTTTGATTTGAGTTGCAGAAGTGGCCCGAAAACATTATTTACTACCTGCTGGTCTGTTTTTCACAAATTCTGTCTTGTTTTGCCTTTCCTTCGTTTTTCAAACCTTGAGCTTGCTTTTTCTTTGCAAAAACCTTTTGGCAATCTTGAGAAACAGTAGACCTTCAAGATTATCCTTATTTCCAGCAAGGAAAAATTATTTTATTATGGGTACTAACCTCGCTAATCAGATTATGATGAGTTATGTATGAAGGGAGTTTTCAAGTGTGCGAGGGAAGATGATAAAAAGATTCAGGAGTGTCAAACGCTCAAGCTTGGGGATGCCCCCGTGCACCCCCAAGAAATATTCAAGAAGACTCAAGCGTCTAAGCTTGGGGAAGCCCCCGTGCATCCCCTTCTCCATCAACAATTATCAGTTCGTCTTTCGTTCCACTATATTTTAATCACTTCATGTGTTATGTGCTATGCTTGGAGCGTCTTGCTTTTAGTTTCCTTTTTAGTTTTCTTTAGCTTTGCTTGCTGTTCATAACAAGTTGGAACCCATCTTTCTTTGGGTGGGAGAGAAACACGCTCCACTTCAACCTAGAACATAACATAAGATTTTCATGTTTATCTTTGCTGTGTATGTTCTTTGTCTTTCAATAGCTACTATCATGTTCAGCTCTTAGTTTTCATGCTTTACTTTTTAAAGAGCTTTTGTTTAGTTGGTCGCTGGAACTCTCTTGAGTTATCATGCTTATCTTGTTAAGAGAGTTGGCTTCTATTGCACTGGTTGATATGTCTATGATTAAAATGCTATGTGCATAATGGTGCTTAGTAGTTCATATTTTCTTATGGTTAGTCTCAAATAGCTGGGGGGTTCTTAATGTGTTATTGAAGTACCAACATGATTTGTTTACCTATGATGTGGTATGGTTTAGTGATATCTTCCTCCAAGAATTTATTTTGATTGACTTGGTATATGCTCACGCATATTTAAGACTGTAAAGAAAGTCTATCAAGCCTTGATGATCTTTAATTTCTGAGTAGCGATATAACTTCCATGCCCGATTCAATGTTGCTTTGTCACTCTGCATGATTATGGCCGTCATTGCTCTCTTAGTTGGTCGCTCCCAGTCTTTTGCTAACCTTCGCCTGTACTAAGCGGACTGACTGCTTGTGCATCCAAAATCCTTTAAACCAGTTATGCCATATGAGTCCACCATACCTTCCTATACATGGTATTTACTTGCCATTCCTAACAAAGACTTTCGTGTACCATCTCGAAATTAATCAAAAGCATTTCTCTTTTGTGCCTCTGTTTTAGCTCATGAGGAAGTAGTAGTTAATTCATGATCTTTTTAAGTTGGACAAGCTTCACCCCGGGATTGTATGTCTAATGTGCAAACCCCTAATACAAGAAGGAACTGGCAAAGAGTGTGCCCGGCTCATTAAAAAAAATATACAACAAACAAACCCTCCTTCACGCTTTGTTCATGAGAAATCAGAAAACTTTGGCAGTGATAAACAAAGGAGATTAAGGGGATGTGATCGTCCTCGTACGGGAGCCGTTCCTCGAAACTTGTCCAGCTCGAGAAGTAATTGAGTTATCTACTAGCATTCGTTGACGAAATATGCATATCCCAAAAATAATTTTTACCTTTGTTTTTAAAAACCAAGAGCTCTGGTACATGTTTAGTTTTTGTTTCCGACCACGGGTTTTCAACCTTGCCATCAAAAGCCACGGTTCGACAGTCTCCACCTTGTTTCTTTAAAGCACCAACTATTGAGAGCATGATTGTCATTCTGAGTGTATGTGCATTGTCCCAAAGTACCATTGTCTTCTGCATGACTATGATATCGTTTATTCTGAAATCATTGTATCTAGTTGTCACTTAAACTTTGGAGGTGCCCCTGCATTTATGTTTTGCTTCACTAAAGGGGGCAAGCGAGGTACCACTTTGTCATGTTTGCACACCATGCTCACTACAAATCTATTGAGTGTTTCAGTATCATATTGTAAAACTTTCAGTTCTTTGTGATATTCTCATGAGGCAACTTAATTACTACAGATTCATTATCTCAGTTAGCATTCGTCATGTGACTGTGAAAAGTCCTTATATGGTTGGTAGCATGTCACCACAGAAATTATGCTTGTTATCATTTACCTACTCGAGGACGAGCAGGAATTAAGCTTGGGGATGTTGATACGTCCAAAACGTATCTATAATTTCTGCTTGCTCCATGCCTCTTTTGTGTGATATTGCTATGATATTTATGCACTTCCATACACTTTTGATCATATTTGGACTAACCTATTAACTCAGTGCACCCCAGTGCCAGTTTCTGTTTTCTGCTGTTTTTGTATTTCAGGTTTTTCCATTACGTAAATTGCCAGAAAAATCCTGGGAAATATATATAAAAAATCAGCGTTCCAGAAGCTTCCATGCGGCCAAAGTAGGGCCAGAGTGGGCCCACAGGGGCTCCAAGCGACCAGAGGGGGCGGCCCCCCTCCTGGCCGCGCCGCCAGGGCGCCTGGGACCCCCTTAGCTTCTCTGACGCCCCCCTTTGGCATATATTTGCACCGCGTCCCGAAACCCTCGAGGACGAAACCCTTTTTCGCGATCTCATCTCGGTTCCGCTGCCGCCGCGCTTCCAAGATCGGGAGCACCAGGAGAACTCTTCCCGGCACCCTGCCGGATGGGAGGATCACCACCGGGAGCTTCTCCACCACCATGGACGCCTCCCGGATGAGTTGTGAGTAGTCCCCCTTGGACCATGGGTCCATGACCAGTAGCTATGTGATGTTCTCCTCCCCTCTTTGTTCTTCATCGATTAGACCTCGTGAGCTGCCCTACATGATCGAGGCACATATGTAATCCTTATGTTGTTGCTATGATGAGTTTGCTGGGATCCGATGGATTATGAGATTATGTTCAGATTGTGTGTGAGTAATATATTTGATTCACCTCTTTTATATTTATGTTCTTGAGTAATTCTTGCATGTTCTCCATTGCTGTTTATTGCTTTGGCCAAGTAGTAGGTAGTAACTCCAAGAGGGAACGTTATGCTTGATTGTGGGTTCATGCCCCTCGATGACTAGCTTGAGTGACAGAAACATGAGTCTAGGGGATGTGCTGTTGCCACAAAGGGGAAAACAACGGTGCTTGTACTTGCGGGTGCAAGGATTGTTTACTTTACGCAAAGTTCTTTTAATGCAGTTGTCTGTTGCTTTGAGTTTACACTATGGGTGGGACTCGCAACTTAATACCAGCGAGATGTTCTGGATAGATATCTCAAGGTGGATGATTAGTAGTAGATGCAAATGGATTTCGGTCTACTTGCCTTGGCGTACCGCCCATGCTTTTGAGCCTCTACCTTTCTTTGCAGCATAGTTAGCATTGGTTTGCGCACATAATCCTGTCAATTGCCCAGCTGTAATTCGTTTACCTCGCTTAGCTGTTTTATCGTCTTTTGGGAGAGAGACATCACTAGTGAACATCATGGGACCCCGGTCCATATTACCATCACTGATCACACCCGCTATTTACTTTCTGTTCTTACTTACTAGTTGCAGTCATACCTATCATTATTATCTCTTGCGTTTGATCCTTTGTAAACGACAAAGCCGGAGGGATTGACAACCTCTCTGTACTCGTTGGGAGCAAAGTTATTTGTATCTGTGTGCAGGTCCTGTCAATCGCTAAGTTGCGCCGCTAGCAGTTGACACCTTCTTGTTGACCCTCGGAATCTCACGGGATTCGATCCTTGGTATCTTTGCCAAGGGAAAACTACCGCTATACTGCATCTCAAACCTTCCACTTGGGGTAACCAACGAGGGGTGAGAAGCAATCACCGTCGCACCATGATCACGGACGTCGAGGCCACGCTTCGGCCGCTCCCTTTTAAACCCGAGCAGCTCGGCCCCTAGGGTTCCTCCTCATCCCTCTTTCCCCTCATGCGGCGCCTCAGGTAAGCTCCCACATGCACACCCGCACCGCTTGCCATTGCCGGCCCGTTCGAGAGCTCATCTCTGGCATATTAGTCGTCGCCTGCCTCCTCTCCGTCGTCCACAAGCATCACAACGCCTCCCCGAGCTGTTCTGGAGCAGATCCGGGCCCCAGGACGACAAGCCCGATGGCCACGACATCATCTTCTTCTTCCTCTGTTCGCGGGCAGCGACCGCGCCAAGTTCAGAGCCTGACTTCCTCCTCTCCGGCGTGTCTCCGTCGTCCTCTTCATGTCCTAGGGTAAGGAGGTACTTCCAACTCCTCCCTGCATCTTCTTCGCCGCCTGAGGTCCTCTGTACGCGTCGCCGGAGCGGTGTCTTCTCCGTGTTCTCGGTGCCCCGATGTTTCTGAACCTTGCTGCTGTCATGCGCGTCAGTAGTCGCCATAGGGCTTGCGCTTGCCCGCTCTGGATCCGCCAGTTCACGCCCGTCGCCAGCGCCCGAACACGAGCTCGAGCACCACCTGCACTGGCCTCGACCTCCACCTGCACACCCGCACGTTTCCGACCACCGCCTCGCCGTGGCCGAGCCGAGCGCAAGCTCTTGCTCGAGCCTCTGCCCGCGCAAACACCGCAGCAGCTCTGTCGCTCGTTTCCGCATGCCCGCAGCTAGTCGCAGCACCGCCTCAGCCTGTCGAGCTCCCGCCGATGTCGCCGGTGTCGTCGCCGTCACTGTGCTCACCAAGAGGCGAGATCCTCTCTGGGTCAGCTCTTAAGGAGCCATGCCCCTTTCTGTCTCGAACGCACGCTCAGCCCAGTGGTCTAGTTCTTCGTCAGTTAACGGAGAGGTTGCGGGTTCGAATCCTATAGGGGGCAGTGGGATTATTCCCCCCATTTTTGCCTCTTGTGAGACTGACAGGCAGGCCCCACCTGCCAGCCTCACCACTCGCTGCACCCCCACGCGCACACAGCCACCGCCACCTCAGCGCCCCTGACCCCCCAGGTCAGTGGCTGCGGCTAGGAGGGCCTGGGTCAGTTTGACCTTTGCGCCTATTTTCTTGTTCTGTTTTTGTTTTCTTTTCTTTTTCTGCATATACTTTGCATAATTAATATATGTTTAATTATGCATCTGATGGATTTGAGTTATATATGAAACTTGCTTAGATTTTCATGTAGATTATTATTATGATGTTTGTTGCCATGTTAAAAACATTTAGAATGCTGTTTGAATTAATTTGTGTTTTCAATATGCTTAAACTTGTAAAAATCATAACTAAATATCTACAACTCCAAATTTAACAAACTTTATATGCATTTGGGGCGGAAAAATGTGTAGAATAATGTGGTGCTGTTGTTTTGCATGTTTAACAACTTTAAAACGGTAGTTTCTCAGATCTGTCCCAAATGCATTTAAATGAATATGGGAGTTTCTGGAAATCGTTGCTTATTCTTTCCAGCCCATTTAAATATGCTAGCATGTTGTTGTGGTCCTAGTTGCACCCTTGCCATGTTAATCCACTATTTTAAACTTGTTGGTTGCTTGTTTGAAATAATTCCACATAACTTGGTGAACATGTTAGTTTTGTTCCTTGCTTGCTTTCATGCATGTGTTGTGATCTTGTTTGCCATGAAGCTTGTACATTCCTTGTGCCCCTAGGTGATACATCATGACCTGCCATGTCCATATGCATCTTATTCATGCATCATGTGTTTGAGAATTGCATGATGATTGATTGTGTTCCGGTGTTGCATTGTTGTGTTTGGTTAGAGCCCGGTGACGATTCGGGGTACGAGGTTCCTACCGAGGCTGAGTTTGAGGATCAAGGTTACGATCCCTCCGTGGAATCAACAGGCAAGATGACCATTCCCAGATATCACTACTATCTTTGCCTATGCTAGATTTCTCGCTCTTTAGATATTGCCTCGATGCCTATTCCTGTTTGTTAGCCCTCCTATTGTTGCTACGAAACTCTCTAACCACCTTCCTAGCAAACCGTTGTTTGGCTAAGTACGCTTCGCTTAGCCCCTCTAATAGCATTGTTAGTTGTAGGTGAAGTTTTGAAGATTCTTGCCCCGTGATGAAGTTATTGTTGGGATATCACAATATATAATCTGTTAAACTAAATCATCTATGTATTGGCAATGGGTGGAAGGCTAAGCCTCTTGCTTGGTGTTTTGTTCCACTCATGCCACCCTAGGAACCGTTAAACCAGTGTTATGTTCCTTGATTTTGCGTCCCTAACACGGTTGGGGTTTATGGGGCCCCCTTGATAATTCGCTCAGCGCTAAAGCTTTTCCAGCAAGGCCCAACATTGGTTTTACATTTTCCTAATAACTAAAACTTGCATAGGGCATTGCAAACCCGAGTTCTTAATTAACAACCCGGGCCAGTGCTCCTCATGAGTGTGGGTCCAAACTGGGCAGACTGCGGGGCCACCATGGGGAAACCCGAGGTCTGGTATACACCTGTAGGATGTCCCATCCGGTCGTGGCCTGAGACTAGATACGCGTGGCTACTGTCAGGGTGTCGGCACGCCGGGAGGTCTTGCTGGATTAGTTTTGCCTTTGTCAATATATCTTGAGCACATGATTCTGAGAATACTCGGGTCTTCCCACTTTGGAGTTGCGACTTCGCAGATCGTGACCTTGTGATGGGCTAAGTTGGGACACCCCTGCAGGGTTTGATCTTTCGAAAGCCATGCCCGCGGTTATGTGGAAGATGGGAATTTGTTAATAACCGGTTGTAGATAACTTGACACCATGTTCTTGAGTACACTACATGCGTGAGTAACCGTGATGGTCTCTTTCTGAAGGGATTCGGGAAGTGAACACGGTGGGGTTATGTTTGATCATGAGTAGCTAGGTTCACTTCTTGATCAACTTGGAGATGGTTGTCACTTGTTCTCTTCTCGCTCTAAACACGTAAGCTAGTGCTTAGTGCTTGCTGCAACCTTTCGTTAACAGCCTTTCCACACCTAAGGCTTTGATAGTCTTGTTACCCGGGAACGGGATTGCTGAGTCCTCTGTGGCTCACAGATTTAACACACACCAGATGCAGGTACCGTTGAGAACTATACATGAGGTGGATTAGAGCTGTACAGGGAGTTCGATGAAGAGCGTGGACGTTACTATGTCTCTTATCCCGACGATCAGTAGTGGTTCTTACTAGGAGGATCCGGGCTTGTGTTATTTATGGTATCTTTTCGTTTGGATTTCGACCGTAGTCGGACTCTGATGTTATTTGGATGATGTATGTTATTGTATTTCATTGTGTGACGTGGCGAGTGTAAGACAACTATCATTTTACTCTTTCATCCCTGAATTTTATATGAGTTGTGCAAAGATACCATACTTGAGATAATTCTAGTGTGCGTTTATGTCCTTAAGTCGTGCTCGACACGTGGGGGACATAGCCGCATATTGGGCATTACAAGTTGGTATTCAGAGCCTTCTCCGACCTAGGAGCCCCCTGATTGATCGAATCGTTGACGGTTGAGTCTAGGCACACACAAAAAAAATGTTTTGAGTCCTATATATATATCGGAGAGTAGGATTTATTTTTACTCCTCATCCCTTCATCGCTCTGGTGAGGACTCTTGACGTTGTTCTATCTCCTCTACTCTAAAAAATTCACTAATTGTTTTTAGGATCACGCGAGTATTGTTTGGATTGTTCCGATATCTTTGTGTCGAGAACATTGTTCTCGATGCCTCCTGTCATTTAGGGGTTGTGGCAGTGTCCCGGGGAGTTGAGCTCCGAGGTGTTGTCGTCACAAATGTATCGCAGCGGTTCTAGAATAGTTAAGACGGCCGACATCAAAAACTCTTCTATGCGGTTAGTGGTGAGATAACCCCGACGTCACCCAGTACTGGTGGGATAGTTCGGGAGTATTGCCACAGCTAGTATAGCAGATGCGTTTCGAAGGTCCGAGGTAAACGGTTTCTGAGGATGACTGGTTATGTGTTGACGGATGGATACAACTGGATGTAGGTTTAAAGTTCAGTGCGCGGTGCTTCCCCTGTATCCCCAATACCAGATTGCGTAACCGGAAACCTTTGGGAATTAATAGGTGGGTTCTTCAAGTAGCTCGTAGGCATTCTTCCAACGAGTGCATGGTATGAGGTTTGGGGTTCACCATCGAGTGAAGAGGTTTCATGGGCGCTGTTCCAATTGGGAGTTGCATCTTAAAGGGTCATTGGCTATGCTAATCCGGGGATTGCAACACCCTTTGTAACACGTTCCACGGGGCATTCAGCACGAACATGGGGAACGAAGCATCTATCATGTATTTGTTCCATCAGCTCCTTCTTGTTTTTATTTTATCTTTGTTCTCCCAAGTGGCTTCTCGAGAAGATTGTTGTACCATTAAACTGTGGAATTCATTCGTTCATTTTGTTCGAATGTTCTTGTGAAGACTTATGTTGCAATTTCTAGCCGTTGATTCAGCTTATATATTTTTCCATCAATGGCTAACGGTTGTCATCAAATTCAGGATGGCTCCTAAGAGGGTTCCCAACCCTAACCAAGAGGGCGATGAAGAGCGTCCTCCTGAACGTCCTCCTTCCCCTCCTCCTCCGGCTGAGGCGTGGAGAGCAATTATGCAGGCGACCAACCAGAACACCCAGATGCTCATGCAAATGATGCAGAACTTTCAAGCCAACCAAGCAAATCAAGGCAATCATGGGAACCAAGGCCAAGGCAATATGTTTAATCAACCTCACTTTGCGACTCTGAACCAATTCCTGGCAAACCAACCGAAGTCTTTCAGTTACTATGTGGACCCGCTAGATGCTGAAGACTGGATCAAAGACATAAAAACACACTTTGAATGCAGTAACGTGAGACCTGAGGATTACGTCAAGTTTGCCGCCTTCCAACTCAAAGATCAAGCTGCTGATTGGTGGCAACAGTACAAAGATTCCAGAGGTGAATGTGAGATCTCATGGACTAACTTCTGCAAAGATTTCCGCTCCCACCACATTCCAACCAGTGTCATTGAAGGCATGCGTGAGCAATTCCGCAACCAGAAGCAAGGCATATCACCATTGGAAACACCTGGATCCACGATAGGTATGATATAAGTGTTTGTGTGTGTGTGTGAACATGTACCACTGAACTTGAAGTAGCAGAACTTTGTTCGTCCATCCGCTGATTCATGTTGTTGGATGTGTGATTGTCCCTGAGCCGCCAACGATTCCTCCAATTTGTCTCATTTGTCTGAACATAATTAATGTCGCAGGACTCTGTTTGAACATGTTGTTGCATATAACTGAAACTTCATATATGTATTCACATTCATTTGTTGGTTTATTTACATTCATTGAAAGCATATAACCAATATCTGGTCTGATAATTTATGTACTATTATCTCAAATAAAAAAGCTAAATCCCATTAAAAACTACAACAATAGTAATACTGGACTTGGAGCTTCTGCTATTTTTAGTTTGGGTTGAAGTGATTGGTAGGCCTAGTGGTTGTGCGATTCTGTGATCCTATCCAGTAAAATTTATATGCACACCTCATGTGAATCTGTGATCATATCCAGTGAAATTTATATGCACGTTCCACTCCACTTTCTACACATTTACTTAGTAATACATACTTGTGCACTTATGTTATGCTTCTCTCTTTGTTTGTATGAGGCGGCCAGGCTGCCTATTTTGTAGCAGTATGCTTCCATAGTGTTTGTATGGAGTCGAGATAATTGTGTTTTCCTCGGTAGTAGGTCAGCAGACACCGCTTCTGTTATATATGCTAAGCTGCCGCCAGTGTTTGTGCGATGTTATCAGCTTAGAGCATCATCTCCAATAGCTGCTGCATGTTGATGTGCTTGTTGTGGTGTCATGTGCTTTCTCCTGAATCTGTTGTACGCTTAGCTGATTAAACGTGCAGTTTTTTTTTAGTATTTTGGTTTGACAGCGGTTTCTTTTTTTGGCTCAAGTGCTTAACTGATGAGCTTATGTTGAAGTGTGCTTATTTTGCACTATTGAAATTGATAGGAGATACTATGGATGCAAGATTCATTGTTTGTTCTTGCGCACTATGTGATCATAGTTTATACCAAGCAGATAACATGTACGTGCAGAATAAGTTAGGCTATGTGTGAGAGCAGAGTATTAAAAAAACCTAAGTATCAAAAACTACAGTAAATACTGCTCTGTTGTAAAAAAAGAGGTCCGAAGCTCTTTTTTTATACAGAGAAAAACCCACGGTTTTGTAAATAGTGTTTAGATCTTCCACTGCACATTGCTTCTTGACTTTGTAGATTTGTTTGTATACGCCTCTACCATGGCGATTTATTTTGCTTTGTTTGCAATTTCCAACTATGCGTATCTGTTGCAACTTGCAAGATTTATATTATTTATGTTTTTGTCTTGTCTCCTTCTAGATTTGTTCATATATGCTTAGGAGCCAAAGCAAGAAATCATAGGAGTTTCTGAGCTTGATGGTGTGTGCTCAGTTTGGCGCTTGACACATGAAACTCTACACCACAGTTTCTATCTGAAACATTCGGTGACACCTGCATGCACGCACGCCCAGCCCCAACAAAATTCAGATTTTGTTGAATTTCAGTGAAACTCGAACCACCATTTCCGTCCTTTGTTTAACTGAAAGGAAAATGCATATGTTGCATGAATGATTTTTATAATACAGTACTGTCTTGGTGTCCATGTTTACTTTACTATGTAACTTGTAGTTATCCATGTGTTCGTTTGATGCTAAAAGATTAATATATATAGTAGAGAACTAAATAAATCCCCTCGGATGTGATATTCTGTAGCTTGTTGATTAATATACAGATGAATTGTCCTTTGGAGTAGCTTGTTGATTTTGTTGTAGCATTGTTAATCTTGAGTTCCCTTACTACTGTTGTTAGTCTATAACACTGGATTCAGTGAAATAAAGATGTAAATTTGAAATTAAGTTGTAATTCTGAAATGAAGTTGTAAATTTGTCTGAAATGAAGTTGTAAAATTGAAGCTACTTCTACTAGCATGTTGTTGTTGTTGCTGTGGTTGTCGGAGGTGTTGCTTCCACATCTAGCGGAGCTGCAGTACGAGAAGGTCAAGGATAAGATCATCCTCGATAGGAACGACATTGAGCTCGTCTCCCGCTCTGCCGCCCTCATCAACTAGGTGAATCAAACAGGACCCAGAACATGTCTTTGTTCATGTGCATGTTGTGATGCTTGAATAATTTGGTTGATGAGATGCAAATGATATTGTATCATGTTTGCTTATGCTCTTTGCGGAAACTAGTATGCTAGATGTCTTAGAAATCATGGCAATGTCTTCAGATGTTGGATGTCGAGTGTTCTTTGTTTGTGATGCATATATGGCTGCTTGTGCTGTTCAACATGATGCAAATAGGGCTACTTCTGCCGTTGTGCTGTTGTTTGTGGTTTGTCCAGTTTTGGCCTATATAGTCGCTTCTTTATCTTCATGTATTATTATGTGCTCTGTAATGATTTGGTTTTTGCTTCAATATAATCTGCTTCTACATTATGTTCCTGTGTAATCTGATTTGCAATGATTCAGTTTTTGGTTCCATATAATTAATCTGCTTCTATGCTCTGTTCTTGTACAATTTTCTTGTTGTTCTTGTTGTTCTTGTTGTTCTATGCGTTCGCCTTCCAGGGACAACATATATGTACTTGTTTTTCTTTATTTAAGCTGGTAGCTTTTTATGTTCACTCTTTTTAAGGAGCTTCAGGCCAAAAATTTTGCCTTTATGTTCACCCTTTTACAGGAGCTCCAGGCCTAATTTTTTTGAGTGTGAAGCCATGAAGCCAAGTGCGAAGCAGCAAAGCCCTATGATACGTCCATTTTGCATCATGCTTTTATGTTGATACTTATTGCACTATGGGCTATTATTACACGTTATGTCACAATACTTATGCCTTTTCTCCCTTATTTTACAAGTTTTACACAAAGAGGGAGAATGCCGGCAGCTCGAATTCTGGGCTGGAAAAGGAGCAAACATTGGAGATCTATTCAGCACAACTCAAAAATCTCCGAAACTCCACGAAACACCGTTTTAGAAAATATAAAAAATATCTGGCGAAAGAGATCTGCCAGGGGGGCACCACCTGTCCACGAGGGTGGGGGGCGCGCCCCCTCCCCCTGGGCGCACCCCCTGCCTCGTGGGCCAGCCGGTGAACCCCCGATGCCCATCTTCTCCAATATGAGGTGTTTTGACATGGAAAAAATCATAAGGAAGCTTTTGGGACCAGACGTTGCCGTCTCGAGGCGGTACCTTGGCGGAACCAATCTAGGGCTCCGGCGGAGCTCTTCTGCTGGGGATACTTCCCTTTGGGAGGGGGAATCGTCGCCTCCGTCATCACCAATAACTCTCCCATCTTGGGAAGGGTTATCTTCATCAGCATCTTCACCGGCACAATCTCCTCTCAAACCCTAGTTCATCTCTTGTATCCAATCTTTGTATCAAACCTCAGATTGGTACTTGTAGGTTGCTAGTAGTGTTGATTACTCATTATAGTTGATGCTAGTTGGTTTACTTGGTTTAAGATCATATGTTCAGATCCATTATGCATATTAATACCCCTCTGATCATGAACAATATTATGTGTAGTGAGTGGTTACTTTTGTTCCTGAGGACATGGGAGAAGTCTTGCTATAAGTAGTCATGTGAATTTGGTATTCGTTCAATATTTTGATGAGATGTATGTTGTCTCCCCTCCAGTGGTGTCATGTGAACGTCGACTACATGAAACTTCACCATTGTTTGCACCTAGAGGAAGGCATTGGGAAGTAATAAGTAGATGATGGGTTGCTAGAGTGACAGAAGCTTAAACCCTAGTTTATGTGTTGCTTCGTAAGGGGCTGATTTGGATCCATATGTTGCTATGGTTAGGTTTACCTTAATACTTCTTTTGTAGTTGCGGATGCTTGCAATATAGGTTAATCATAAGTGGGATGCTTTTCCAAGTAAGGACAACACCCAAGCATCGGTCCACCCACGTACCAAATTATCAAAGTAATGAACGTGAATCATATGATCGTGATGAAAACTAGCTTGACGATAATTCCCATGTGTCCTCGGGAGCGTTTTCCTTCATATAAGAGTTTGTCCAGACTTGTCCTTTGCTACAAAAAGGATTGGGCCATCTTGCTGCACCTTATTTACTTTTACTATTTTTCACTTGCTACCAATTACCTTATCACCAAACTATCTGTTACCGATAATTTTAGTGCTTGCAGAAAATACCTTACTGAAAACTGCCTATCATTTCCTTCTGCTCCTCGTTGGGTTCGACACTATTACTTATCGAAAGGACTACGATAGATCCCCTACACCTGTGGGTCATCAAGACTCTTTTCTGGCGCCGTTGCCTGGGAGTGAAGCGCCTTTGGTAAGGAAAAATTTATATAGTGTGCTAAAATTTACTGTTACTTGTTACTATGGCTCATAATCCTTTGAGGGGCTTGTTCGGGGTATCTTCACCCCGACCAGAAGAGCAAATAGTTACTCCTCAACCTACTGAACCTACTGAAAATGTTTGCTTTGAAATTACTTCGGGTATGATAGAGAAACTGCTAGATAATCCCTTTACAGGAGATGGAACACTGCATCCCGATTTGCACCTAACTTATGTGGATGAAGTTTGTGGATTACTTAAGCTTGCAGGTATGCCCGAGGATGTTATCAAGAAGAAGGTCTTCCCTTTATCTTTTAAGGGAGATGCACTGACATGGTTTAGGCTATGTGATGATATTGGATCATAGAACTATAATCGACTGAAGTTGAATTTCATCAGAAGTTCTACCCTATGCATCAGGTTCATCGTGATCGTAATTATATATATAATTTTTGGCCTCGCGAAGGAGAAAGCATCGCTCTAGCTTGGGGGAGGCTTAAGTTAATGTTATATTCATGCCCCAATCATGAGCTCTCAAGAGAAATGATCATTCAAAAAATTTATGCTCGGCTTTCTCTCAATAATCGCTCCATGCTCGGTAATTCTTGGACTGGTTCTTTTATGACGAAGACTATTGAATTCAAATGGGATTTACTGGAAAGAATTGAACGCAACTCTGAAGATTGGGATCTCGACGAAGGTAAGGAGTCAGATATGACCCCTAAGTTTGATTGTGTTAAAGCTTTTATGGATACTGATGTTTTCCGTGAATTTAGCACTAAATATGGACTTGACTCTGAGATATTAGCTTCTTTCTGTGAATCATTTGCTACTTATGTTGACCTCCCCAAGGAGAAGTGGTTTAAATACCATCCTCCCATTGAAGTAAAAGTAGTTAAACTTGTTAAAGTTGAAGAAAAGACTATCGCTTATAATGTTGATCCTATTGTTCCTACTGCTTATACTGAGAAACCACCTTTCCCTATTAGAATAAAGGATCATGCTAAAGCTTCAACTGTGCTTCGTAAGAGTAATACTAGAACACCTGCACCCTCTGAGCAAATTAAAGTTGAATCTAGTGTTGCTATGGTTAAAGATCTCTTGGTTGAAAAATTAGATGGACATGTTATTTACCTCCAAGAGGAAGCTGCTAGAATAGCCAAACCCGATACTAGGAATAAACATAGAACTGTTGTTGGCTTGCCTATTATTTCTGTTAAAATAGGAGATCATTGCTATCATGGTTTATGTGATGTAGGTGCTAGTGCAAGTATAATACCTATTTCCTTATATAAATAAATTATGCATGATATTGCACCTGCCGAGTTAGAAGGTATTGATGTCACTATTAAGCTTGCTAATAGAGACACTATTTCACCAGGTGGGATTGTTAGAGATGTTGAAGTCTTGTGTGGGAAGGTTAAATACCATGCTGATTTTCTTATTCTTAGTTCCCGACAAGATGATTTTTGTCCCATTATATTTGGTAGACCCTTCTTGAATACTGTCAATGCTAAGATAGACTGCGTAAAATATATTATTACTGTTGGTTTAGAGGATATGTCTCATGAGTTTAACTTCGCTAAATTTCATAGACAACCCCGTGATAAAGAATTACCCAGTAAGGATGAAATTATTGTTCTTGCTTCTATTGATGTGCCTCCTAATGATCCTTTAGAACAATATCTGCTAGACCATCAAAATGATATGTATATGAATGAGAGAAGGGAAATAGATTAAATATTCTTTAAGCAGGGACCCGTATTGAAAAACAACTTGCCTGTTGAAATCCTAGGGGATCCTCCTGCACCCAAGGGTGATCCCGTGTTTGAACTCAAACAATTACCTGATAATCTTAAATATGTTTATCTTGATGAAAAGAAGATACATCCTGTTATTATTAGTGCTAACCTTTCAGAGCAGGAAGAAGAGAAACTATTGAAAACTCTGAAGAAGCACCGTGCTGCTATTGGATATACTCTGGATGATCTCAAGAGCATTAGTCCCACTTTATGCCAACACAAGATAAAATTGGAAGAGAACGCTAAACCGGTTATTGATCATCAACGACGGTTAAATCCTAAGATGAAATAAGTGGTAAGGAAGGAAATACTAAAGCTTCTAGAGGCAGGTATAATCTATCCAATTGCTGATAGCCAGTGGGTAAGTCATGTACATTGTGTCCCTAAGAACGGAAGTATGACTGTTGTTCCTAATGATAAAGATGAATTGATCCCACAAAGAATTGTTACATGTTATAGGATGGTAATTGATTTCCGCAAATTAAATAAAGCTACTAAGAAAGATCATTACGCTTTGCCTTTTATTGATCAAATGCTAGAAAGGTTATCCAAACAAACTCATTTTTGGTTTCTATATGGTTATTCTGGTTTCTCTCAAATACCTGTGTCAAAAGGGGATCAAGAAAAGACCACTTTTACTTGTCCCTTCGGTACCTTTGCTTATAGACGTATGCCTTTTGGTTTATGTAATTCACCTGCTACCTTTCAAAGATGCATGATGGCTATATTCTCTGATTTTTGTGAAAAGATTGTTGAGGTTTTCATGGATGATTTTTCCGTTTACGGAACTTCTTTTGATGATTGATTGAGCAACCTTGATCGAGTTTTGCAGAGATGTGAAGACACTAATCTTGTCTTGAATTTGGAGAAGTTCCACTTTATGGTTAATGAAGGCATTGTCTTGGGACATAAAATTTCTGAAAGACGTATTGAAGTTGACAAGGCTAAGGTTGATGCTATTGAGAAGATGTCGTGTCCTAAGGACATCAAAGGTATACAAAGTCTCCTTGGTCATGCCGGGTTTTATTGGAGGTTCATCAAGGACTTCTCCAAAATCTCCAGGCCTCTGACTAATCTATTACAAAAAGATGTTCCTTTTGTCTTTGATGATGATTGTTTAGAAGCATTTGAAATACTTAACAAAGCATTGATCTCTGCACCTATTGTCCAGCCTTCCGACTGGAATTTACCCTTAGAGATTATGTGTGATGCTAGTGATTATGTTGTAGGTGCTATTCTAGGACAAAGAGTTGATAAGAAATTGAATGTTATCCAATATACTAGTAAAACTCTAGACAGTGCCCAGAGAAATTATGCTACTACGGAAAAAGAATTTTTAGCAGTTGTATTTGCATGTGATATGTTTAGACCTTACATTGTGCATTCTAAAGTAACTATTCACACTGATCATGTTGCTATCAAATACCTTATGGAAAAGAAAGATGCTAAACCTAGACTTATTAGATGGGTTCTCTTGCTGTAAGAATTTGATTTGCATATTATTGATAGAAAGGGAGCTGAGAACCCTGTTGCAGACAACTTGTCTAGACTAGAGAATATTCTTGATGACCCACAACCTATTGATGATAGATTTCCTGATGAACAATTAGCTATCATAAATACTTCTCGTACTGCTCCATGGTATGCTGATTATGCTAATTACATTGTTGCTAAGTTTATACCACCTAGCTTCACATACCAGCAAAAGAAAAAGTTCTTCTATGATTTGAGACATTACTTCTGGGATGACCCACACCTTTATAAAGAAGGAGTAGATGGTATTATTAGACGTTGTGTACCTGAGCATGAACAGGAACAGATCCTACGCAAGTGTCACACCGAAGCTTATGGAGGACACCATCCTGGAGATAGAACTGGACATAAGGTATTGCAATCTGGTTTTTATTGGCCTACTCTCTTCAAGGATGCTCGTAAGTTTGTCTTATCTTGTGATGAATGTCAAAGAATTGGTAATATCAGTAGACATCAAGAAATCCCTATGAAGTATTCACTTCTTATTGAACCATTTGATGTTTCGGGCTTTGATTATATGGGACCGTTTCCTTCCTCTAATGGATATACACATATTTTAGTTGCTGTTGATTACGTTACTAAGTGGGTAGAAGCTATTCCAACTAGTAGTGTTGATCACAACACCTCTATTAAGATGCTTACAGAAGTTATTTTTCTGAGGTTTGGAGTCCCTAGATACTTAATGACTGATGGTGGTTCACACTTTATTCATGGTGCTTTCTGTAAAATGATTGCTAAGTATGATGTTAATCATAGAATTGCATCCCCTTATCACCCCCAGTCTAGTGGTCAAGTAGAATTAAGTAATAGAGAGCTGAAATTAATTTTGCAAAAGACAGTTAATAGGTCTAGAAATAATTGGTCCAAGAAACTTGATGATGCATTATGGGCCTATAGAACTGCATACAAAAATCCTATGGGTATGTCTCCTTATAAGATGGTTTATGGAAAAGCATTACCTCTTGAGCTAGAACATAAGGCATATTGGGCTATTAAAGCGCTCAACTATGATTTCAAACTTGCCGGTGAGAAGAGGTTATTTGGCATTAGCTCGCTTGATGAATGGAGAACCCAAGCTTATGAGAATGCCAATTTGTTTAAAGAAAAGGTTAAAAGATGGCATGACAAAAGGATACAAAAGCGTGAGTTTAACGTAGGTGATTATGTCTTGCTATACAGCTCTCGTTTAAGATTTTTTTGCAGGAAAACTTCTCTCTAAATGGGAAGGTCCTTATGTTATCGAGGAGTTCTATCATTTCGGTGCCATAAAAATCAACAACTTCAAAGGAACGAATCCAAAGGTGCTGAACGGTCAAAGAATCAAACATTATATCTCAGGTAACCCTATAAATGTTGAAACCAATGTTATTGAAACCGTAACCACGGAGGAGTACATAAGGGACACTTTCCAGAACGATTCAGACCCCGAAAAGGAAGAGGTATGTGGTACGGTAAGTAAACTGACTCCAAAATAGTTCTAATGGCAATTTTTCACCGTTTTGGAATATTTAGAAATCCACGAGGGTGGAGGGCACGGCCCCTTCCCCTGGGCGCGCCCCCTGCCTCGTGGGCACCTCATGTGCCTCCCGGACTCCGCTTTCTTGCACGTTACTTCTTTTGGTCGGTAAAAATTCATTATATATTCTCCCGAAGGTTTTGACCACCGTATCATGCAAAAATCCTCTGTTCTTGTTTCGAGCTATTTCTGCTAGGGTTGACAAGGCCAGGCATCATGTCATCCTCCTCCTCCAAAAATGAGGGCAACGATGCTTGGCTAATGAAGATAGAGCTGAAGAGGGAAGAACCCGAGGAGATCAATAAGGAGAATAGGATCAAGAAGGCTATGGAGGATCAGGCTCCGGCAACAGAAGAAGAAGGCATCCTTCAACCCCTTCCAAACCTTTTTACTTCAACCGAGATTGAAGTTTTCAAGATGATTGAGTTAGCTCAAATACAAAACAAGTATCTCACAAGTGAAAATATTTTGCTGAAGGAGCATATCGCCGCACTCAAGGGTATTATTCACAAGTTGGAGGATCTCCTACGCTCGATGTATGATGATCCGGTGTCACTACTTTCAACTCCATCATCACCAACTTCGAAGAAGGAGACATAATCATATGGGTATGGGTACTCCCCTTGGCAACTGCCAAGCTTGGGGGAGGTGCCCCGGTATCTTATCACCATCACACTCCTATCTTTACCGTTTTTCTTAGTTCGATCCTTTTGATAATATCTTGATCTAGTAGAATAAAGTTAGCATGATCTAGTTGTGAGCTTTGGCTTTATGATCTTTACCTTTTTAATCGAGTCCGTGAGCTATATAATAAATATTAGTGTTGAGTCAAGGGCTTGATTTCCTCACTTTGGTCATGAGAGAATAAAAGAAAATATAAAAAGTATCAAAGAGATCATATTGATCTTATGGGAAGTAATGACTTCACATATAAAGAGTATGATGAATAAAAGTTATTGAGAGTTGACAAACATAGTTTTGGTCATCGTTGCAATTAATAGGAAGTAATAAAGAAAGAGAGGTTTCACATACAAATATACTATCTTGGACATCTTTTATGACTGTGAGCACTCATTGAAATATGACATGCTAAAGAGTTGATGTTGGACAAGGAAGACAACATAATGGGTTACGTTTTCTTATATTCGAAATAAAGTATATTGTCATGGATCATCCAACATGTTGAGCTTGCCTTTCCCCCTCATGCTAGCCAAGAATCCTTGCACCAAGTAGAGATACTACTTGTGCTTCCATACATCTTTAAACCCAGTTTTTCCACGAGAGTCCACCATACCTACCTATGGATTGAATAAGATCCTTCAAGTAAGTTGTCATTGTTGCAAACTCTCTAAAATATGTATGATTTATTAGTGTGGAGGAAATAAGCTTTATACGATCTTGTGATATGGAAGTAATAAAAGCGACGGACTGCATAATAAAGGTCGTTATCACAAGTGGCAATATAAAGTGACGTTCTTTTGCGCTAAGATTTTGTGCATCCAACCATAAAATCACATGACAACCTCTGCTTCCCTCTGCAAAGGGCCTATCTATTATTCTTGCCTTATAAGAGTCAAGATGAAAATCACCTTTACTTTTTACATTTTATCCTTTGGCAAGCACATTGTGCTGGAAATATCCTGACATATATACCCACTTGGATGTAAGTTATCATAATCTATTACTATTGACATTACCCTTCAGGTAAAAGGTTGGGAGGCAATACCTTAAGCCCCTATCTTTCTTTGTGTCCGATTATAACTCCATACTCATAAGTATTACGTGAGTTTAAGCAATTGTGAAAGACTATATGATAGTTGAGTATGTGGGCTTGCTGAAAAGCTCTTATATTGACTCTTTCCGATGTTGCAATAAATTGCAATTGCTTCGGTGGCTGAGATCATAGTTTGTTGGTTTTCAATGAAGTTTTTGTTTCATACTTGATAGTGTGAATGAATTGTTACTTTAGCATAAGAGTCATATGAAAATATACATATATATATATATATATATATATATATATATATATGTGTGTGTGTGTGTGTGTGTGTGTGTGTGTGTGTGTGTGTGTGTGTGTTGCTGTTATGGAATGATCATGATGCCCTCCGTACTTTATTTTATCGACACCTCTATTCTCTAAACATGTGGACAATTTCGATATCGGCTTTCGCTTGAGGACAAGCGAGGTCTAAGCTTGGGGAAGTTGATACATCCATTTTGGATCATGCTTTTATGTTGATATTTATTGCACTATGGGCTGTTATTACACGTTATGTCACAATACTTATGCCTTTTCTCCCTTATTTTACAAGGTTTACATAAAGAGGGAGAATGCCGGTAGCTGGAATTCTGGGCTGGAAAAGGAGCAAACATTCGATAGCTATTCTGCACAACTCAAAAAGCTCTAAAACTCCACGAAACACCATTTCAGAAAATATAAAAAATATATGGTGAAAGAGATCTGCCAGGGGGCACCACCTGTCCACGAGGGTGGGGGAGCGCCGCCTCCCCCTGGGCGCGCCCCCTGCCTCGTGGGCTAGCCGGTGACCCCCCCCCCATGCCCATCTTCTCCTATATGAGGTGTTTTGACCTGGAAAAAATCATGAGGAGGCTTTCGGGACCAGACGTCGCCGTCTCGAGGCGGAACCAATCAAGGGCTCCGTAGGAGCTGTTCTACCGAGGATACTTCCCTCCGGGAGGGGGAAATCGTCACCGCCGTCATCACCAACAACTCTCCCATCATGGGGAGATTATCTTCATCAACATCTTCACCAGCACCATCTCCTCTCAAACCCTAGTTCATCTCTTGTATCCAATCTTTGTATCAAACCTCAGATTGGTACCTGTGGGTTGCTAGTAGTGTTGATTACTCCTTGTAGATGATGCTAGTTGGTTTACTTGGTGGAAGATCATATGTTCATATCCATTATGCATATTAACACCCCTCTGATCATGAACAATATTATGTCTTGTGAGTAGTTACTTTTGTCCCTGAGGACATGGGAGAAGTCTTGCTATAAGTAGTCATGTGAATTTGGTATTCGTTCGATATTTTGATGAGATGTATGTTGTCTCCCCTCTAGTGGTGTCATGTGAACGTCGACTACATGACACTTCACCAATTTTTGGGCCTAGGGGAAGGCATTGGGAAGTAATAAGTAGATGATGTGTTGCTAGAGTGACAGAAGCTTAAACCCTAGTTTATGCGTTGTTTCGTAAGGGGCTGATTCGGATCCATATGTTTCATGCTATGGTTAGGTTTACCTTAATACTTCTTTTGTAGTTGCGGATGCTTGCAATAGAGGTTAATCATAAGTGGGATGCTTGTCCAAGTAAGGACAACACCCAAGCACCGGTTCACCCACATACCAAATTATCAAAGTAACGAATGCGAATCAGATGATCATGATGAAAACTAGCTTGACGATAATTCACATGTGTCCTCGGGAGCGTTTTCCTTCATATAAGAGTTTGTCCAGGCTTGTCCTTTGCTACGAAAAGGATTGAGTTATCTTGCTGCACCTTATTTAATTTTACTATTTTTCACTTGCTACCAATTACCTTATCACCAAACTATCTGTTACCGATAATTTCAGTGCTTGCAGAAAATACCTTACTGAAAACTTCCTATCATTTCCTTCTTCTCCTCGTTTGGTTTGACACTCTTTCTTATCGAAAGGACTACGATAGATCCCCTACACTTGTGGGTCATCTCCCTAATTGGGAACAGTTTTTTGGTTCTGTAGTAGACTGTAAATTGTAATATTGTAACGGATTGTAAAAGGCTACTGTAGTGTTATTTGATGAATTATATGTGTTCTGTCCTATTTGAAATAGCTATTATGTATGTCCAAAATATGTGAAATGGAAACTTGACCAGGTGGACCAATTTATGTCCCACTTATGAATATAATCTGAGCAATTTTGAAATTTTTGACATGTGGGACCAATGTATGGCATTATGACTAGTGGGACCCATCTTACTAGTGGGACCAGCTCTAAAATATAATGATATAAAAATAGAAAATCAATTGATGGTAAGAAGGCCATGGCCCAACAATAAAAAAGGCTGCAATATTGGGCTTGGCCCATGAACCTAATCAAAAATTGACAGAAAAATACAAATAGGCTAAATTGTTGGGCTTGGCCCAAGTAAAGTGTCTAATTGGACCGGGCTGAATCTTATCAACGACCTTTTTAATTGGTCGCAATTTTGCCACGTCGGATTCGACATGGCCTGGGCAGACAGCTAGCGACCAAAATAGAAGGTCATGGGTTCAATGACCTTTTGTTTTGGTCGTTGCCTTCCACGACCTTCTCACACAGAAGGTCGTTAATTTTAGTTTACGGCCGTCAGCTTTTGACAATCTGTTTTTGGTCACAAAAAGGTCGCAAATGAAAAACAATGACCTTTCAGTGACCAATAGTGATGGTCGCAAGTTGACATATTTCTTGTAGTGCCACCTCCTCGATCGGGATCTTGTTCATCCAGCGGCAACGGCCCTACTACCACGGTAATTGTTCATCCAACCCCCACCGGGAACTGTTCATCAAGAGGCAGCTTCGATCGGCTTCAGTTAGCAGCAGTAGCGAAGGAATCCCTCGGGTTCAGTTAACAGCAAGGGATCGATCGGGGTTCAGTAACGTAGCTAGTGCAGTCACTCGGGTTCAGTTAGAGCCCAATGCCTCGATCGGGTTCAGTTACAGCCCAACGCCTCGCTCGGGTTCAGTTAGAGCGCAATGCCTCACACACACAGGCGTACGTGTATGAGAGAAACGCGCAAACCTCCGCGCATCGCTCGGCCCCAACCACCCATCAGAACCGGGAACTCCCCGAAATTTTCCTCGCCCTCGCTTCTACCACATTTTTGTCTGTCATGGACGGCCCAAAGAATGTCATGCAGGTGCGTCTCCGGCCCACCCAGGACGAAAAGCCCATTTTCTGTCATTATTTTTTTCATAGAAGTAGGAGCCCACCACATCTATGATGATACCGGGTTTTGTCACAATTATCGTCATAGAAGTTTCATAAGCGCTACAGAAAAAAAAATTGTTCGGCCCAAAATGTCACGGATGTGTCTTTTTTTTCTATTGTGAGTTGTCACAAATCAACCATTGACTACATAAATGGCCTTACATGCTGCTCATTCCGCATCACCAACCTTGAGTTTCTCATGTATTAAGAGTAAACATTGAGTAAAATAGTAGCGGTTTTTCTGCAATACATGCATAGTAAAACACCAAACGCACCGAGAATATGGGAGAGGTTTAGGTAAAGTTGTAGGAACACTCAACCACCTAAAGGAATGAATGATCATGATGATGCATACTTCATACATTCATTTGGTTAATTTGTGCGCGTATAAGACACCACGCTTTCACGAGGATCTTTCAAAGCCATGTTGACTTCTTCGAGTCATCTCTTTCATTAGAGCTTCCCATTAGCATCGCACCTACTGTCCCGGGGGACTTAGGATATGGTAGTTGATATGGTGTTTCATGGGGTAGAGGCTATTGGAAATATGCCATTATTTTTGCTGAGGGGTAGTGAGTAGCTATCATCTGCCTTCTTTCAAGTGGGTATGTTACTACTTGATTGGGCTTCTCGATTGATGTTGCTTCTTTGAACTTTACAGGGCCATCTCCTCTTTGATTTGGAGAACTACCTCAATGGCCATGACTTTGTCTCCTCTTGTGAGAACTGTTTGACCTTCTTTGCTTTTATGGGATTTCCTCTTTGAATGGTTTCTTTATATTTTTGGTAGGACTTTCTTCCATGGTTGCTTGGGAACTCACTTTTCGAACTTGGATGATAGCTAACCACCTTTGTGGAAACTAGAACCCTTGCGGGCATTTTATATAGGCCCTTGTTAATGCTTCACCGGGGTGGCAAGAAGTTGCACACTGAAACAACTTGTGTTGCTACAGGTAACCCTCTCTGATCTTCTGCCTATAGTTTCTCCAGGCTAAACAAGTGAAGACGCAGCACCAATTGTAGACTTGTCACCTCAGAAAATTTCGGTCGGTCCCCCACAACTTTGGCTGCCGCCATTTAACATGGGCCTTTAGTGTAATGTGTGTAGGTTGTTTGTAAGCAAGACCAGTCACAGTCATTCATTGACAATAGGTGGAGACTCTCTTGGCAGTTAAAGGTTACCACCACTTCTGTACTTTGAATAAAGAAGCCTCTTCATTGCAAAGGTTTATGGTTCACGCATCTCAAACAAAAAGTACTTTAAGGCAATAGACCATGCCTTAAAATACTTTTTTGTATATAGAGTAGCCCACAAGTGTTGGTTGGGAATGCTTTTTATAGAGCCTGCTCTTGCAGCAAGCTAGCTTCAATGTCTTGTGATGCCAAAGCTTCTTAAAGGCAAGCGAACTTACAAAAAAATGAATTATTCAACTCAGCTCCATCATGGAATGATTTTTTTTTTCAGAATTATCATCTGGTGCACTGTGACCTAGGCGAGCAAATGATGAATGCCCTTGGAGATGATGGGCGTGTGAGATTCCTTGATTCATAGTTTGGCATATTCATCTCATGTTGTGCAAGTCCCCTTAGAATAAAGATCCGAGGAAATGGGTAACGAAGCTTGCTAGAGCAAACGGCAATACATATTATGGGCTTAAGCAACCCACAAAGACTGAGAGTTTACCCCATCACTAGTAGAAAAAGGCCCATTTGTCCCGGTTCGGCATCCGGGACTAAAGGATCGGTACTAAAGCCCAGCACCTTTAGTCCCGGTTCTTATACCAACCGGGACAGATGGGCCTCCACGTGGCCACTGCGGCGAGCCCAGGCAGGGGGGGGGGGCTTTAGTCCCGGTTGATAGCACCAACCGGGACCAATAAGCGTCCATGCGTCAGCAGTTCATGTGCTAGGGTTTTTGTTTTTTGTGTGAAAGGGGGGGAGTTTGGGGGTTTTGGGGGGTTATGTAGGGTTAATTTAGGGGTTTCATCATATATTGTGTTAGCTAGATAATAGAGAGAAGTGTCCTCTCTTATCTCCAGGCTTGGTCGACACTGCGTACTATACGTATAGAGAGGACTCCACACGCTAGCTAGTAAGCAAATGAAGGAAACGATTAAGTAGACAAGATCGTCATGAACATATATACAGAGAAAAGTGATCGACCTCTCTTTGTTTGAGAGATTGTTCGAACAACAAGTTTTCGTACATCTATCCGCCCCTACTGGCTACATATATACAATATAAGATCTCTTACTATCCCCCTAACATCCGATGTCAACTTCCACATGGTATTCTTTGTTTTTACTTATGATGTGGTCAAGAAAGAATCCCGCCAATTCCTCTTGAATTGCTTTTATGCGATCATGTGGTAGGAGTACATCCCGCAGCTGAAAAACCTAATTTGTAGAAGGGGGTCAATACATATATATGAATGAAACTCAACACAAATGATGGTAATAAAATAAAATTGTGAATATTATTGCTGACGCACTTCAAAATCTTTTTCAGAGTAGCCCCGCTTAGAAGTCGTTGCGTTGTAGATGTACTCGCAAATGTAGTATCCACAAAAATTATTCTCGGGTTCCTGCCATAACAACTTTAAGAGAAATAGAGGTGAATCAAACTGATAATCAAGCATTATAAATGGTATTGATGAAACTAGCTAGAATCAATATGGGAGATGCGCAGAACTAGCTAGTAGTACTTACTTTTGGGTATGCAAATCGCAGCTCCCTCGACAGTCCCGGAGCTTATGCGTTGAACACTTTCCAAACCCTGGGAGACAAAGAACATAATTACTTGATATCAGGAAATGAACAAAGTTGTCGATATGGTGCGATAATGATCGATTGTACTTACTTCTGGAGCATTTCAATCATGTTCGCATACTCCTTTGGATCTTTTCATTTTGAGTCGAAGGCGGTTACTAGCCCCTGCTCAAGCTTAATCTCTAGGAGAATAAAGTGGAAGCTGCGCACGCATGCATAACTCATCAATTACATTACTATAACAGCGAGTAATAAGGGAAACCGAATATGCACAAGACAGTAACACTGCCCAAAGTGGCTCTATTTCATTCTATTTCACTTCCTAGCACTTCCTATCATTTAATATCCATCCCTTTGGTCTTATTGACATAAGAGATGTCATTTATAGTCTATCTCTTTCTATATATGGAAAGTCAAGAAATTCTCATCGAAACATCGAGAAATTGTGCATATAGAAAACTCTAAAGAAAGAAAAAAAGGAGACCCATGCCATGATTTTCAAATCTTTTCTATTTAGTAGTCTAAGTTTCTCGATGAGGATAATTAATTCGGTCGTTGTGGTCGGACTCTATTATGGATTTCTAACTACATTCTCCATAGGTCCCTCTTAGATCTTCTTTCTCCAATCTTGGATTAGGGAAGAAGGAGATATTCGCGACTACTGGCGGTTTCATTATGGGGCAGCTCATGATCTTCATATCGATCTATTATCCACCTTGAATTCGTAAGGAAAGATTATTTTATCTTTGTGTTGATTTTTAAGCAACGATTTTAGCAAGTTGTCCTCAGCTCCTTTGGCATCATGTTTAACCGTCCATTCATCTATGAGATTTGTCTTTGCTTGCATTCGACGATCTTCAATCTGCATAATATAGTGACGATAATTATATATACATGCAATGAAAGAGCTGAGCTTAATTACAGAAGTGGTACTTACAGACAGTAGCAAGTGATGATTATTTTATCGAGGGCCATTTGATTGAAAAACTGTGGGGACCCCGACTCATAAGTCGTGATCACCGAATGCACGTGTACAGTGATCCCAGAGATCAATGCTCACTGAACACACAGAAGCTGAATAACAAGAGTCTTACATCCATACATACCGTATTACACAAATAGGACCATTATGGTCAAGTCTTGAGTATATCATCGCAGCGGAAATACAACATGGACCCATGCCATCTGCCTTAACCCTACAGGCATTCTGACTGGGAAGCGTCCTAGCTCGCATGCTCGTCACCAAGAAATCTTCATCATAACTTGTTCTCTCATGCCTGGCCAATAAAATAACCAGTGGCAAGCCAATGAGTACTTTGAATGTACTCTCAAGCAACCCAAGTGTGATGACAGAATAATTATGCAAAGCTCTACTGCTAAATTGGCAGTTTTGCGAAAAGCTAGTTTTTCATATGCAAGTATGATCAACATATAACATGGACATGCATGTGTCTGCAACAAGTATCAGGAGGTCACAGACATCATTATCGAGAAAGAGTTGTACTCAACTCATGCTCAAGCTCATTGAGACTTCCTCAAGAATCACACCAACAATATCACTGAACCGTGTTGTTTCCTCACACACACACACACATGTTTCGCAAACATTGGACGTAGCCCAAGAGCGGTTACCCAACTGTCCTTGACCGCGGACACGGCTATTCGAATAGTTTTACACTCTGCAGAGGTTGCACACTTTACCCACTAGATCCGGGGAACTTCCGTGACATCCACGACCCGCGGTTCCTCAAGTACCCGGGGTAAGCACCCGATCACTATCTTTCCCTAGACGACACTAACATAGAGTCCACTCGATTGGTAACAGCCCCGTGCCAACATTTCACATCTTAAAGATTGTGGAGCCTTGCTCCCATATTCATCACATACCACTGACACGGGGTACCAACGGTGTGTCCGGTGCCCTGTGAAAACAGTCATGGCCGCATATCCAAGCACGACCCCGTCCCGAGAGTGACCTCATGTCACCCCCGTCACTAGTAATGTGGGCACCATGCTAGTATCGACCTAGGTAATCAATAATGCCCTTTCCCATATAAGGGTAGAGTGGTTGCGCATGTAAGGTTGGAATAACGGTCGCAACTTAAACCAATCCGTTTTCAAAACATCACACACACTTTCCTCGGTACACCACTTCGTCATCAAGTGGTTACCCATCTCACCATCTCCCTCAGGCATAAATGGCACCCGACAGGGTTTTCGAAAAGTCTTTTGAAAGTATTCTGCCTCCGTCACCATGCATATACCCGTCCCATTTGCGTAGCCACTATTAAAGCAACCTAACTACTCCCACCCACATAACCCTCATAGGAAGGTAGGGTTATGTTTGATGCAAGTTTCAATAGTAAAGTAACAGAGGTAGCAACCAAAGTGGTTTCCACCTCAGCATGATTCCGATGCATTGATAATAAGGTGCTATGAGATATGCATAAAAAGGGTTTCTCGATCATGGTCAAAGGACTGCTTGCCTTATTCTTCCGAGTCTTCAAACCTTCTTGTCCATCTCCGAGTACTCCGTTTATTTCATCAACTAACGATGGAAACAATCATAATAAGCAAGACAATCAAAGCAAGAATAAAAGTGCTCTAAAAATAGGAGTTGGACTTTTCTAGGATACCTCTGGTCATGTGAAAAATAACCAAGGTGGTTTCATAGGTGTTGGATCAATAGGTAGTTTGGAACATTTCAATATGATAGAATCAAGGGGTTTATGGATTTGAAAGAAGTGTACAGAAATATATTCTTGAATGATGAGCAAAGGTACCCATCAACAAGTCATGATTTTAGAAGCATCTAGGAGTTGGTTTCACTGGATTTGGAATTCAAATGAATTTCCTAGGATTTTGCAAAGCTGAATAATATGAAGAAATGGCTCAATATTTGGTGGGGGTACAGAAAGTATTAATAAAAATGTTCCAAAACTAAGTTTGGATATGACAAGCATCTAGGAATTTGAATCATTGCATTTGGATCAAGATTGAGCTCTCTGTGATTTTCTAAAGTTCATCACAGAAAATGGAATATGGGCATTTGATAACTATGTGTGAAGGAAATGTCTCTGGAATAATGTGCATGTTGCACCATGTGATAGATCATGATTTATGGAGCCATAAGAAATTTGAATCATCAAGTTTGGAGTTCAAATGAATATTTGGGAGATTTTTGAAGTTGACTGGAAAAAGAAAATAAAAGGGAAAAGGGGTTATACCCTTTTACTGCGCACAGGCGGGGCTTAGTGCTTCGGCGCACTGGGCCGGCCCATCTGCACAACCACGCGCAGGGGCCTGGCCACGTCGAAGGCGCACGCCAGGAAAGGCGCTTCCGCGCGGGGGAGGCGGCCGAGGCCAGACCCGCTTCCACTTAAACGGTGGGGCCCGCCCACTGGGTCGCTGACGCGCGGGCCCCAGCGGCAGGTTCTTCTTCCTCCCGCGCGGACAGAGGCGAGGCAGGGGAGGCGCGGCCGAGCGCTCGCCGGCGTGGCCTCGTCGACTCAGGCCGTCTCCGGTGACGCTCCGGCCACCGGAACGACCAGCGCGGAGAGGCGCATCCGGCCGTGGGTGACACGCCTGCCGGGGACGACTAGATCGAGCAGGGGTCCAACCGTGGCGGAGGAGGGCTTCGGCCACTTTGGGCTTTGAGCGCACGGGCGCCTCGGGGAGAATTGGCGGAGGTGGGGAGCTCCCTGGTGGTCGTGCGATGGCACCGGAGTGGCCAAGAGGGAGAGAGAGACTCGAGGTTGCTCCAATTCGAGCGGCGGCCGGCGGCTCTGCTCCTGCCAGGGGGGTGGCTGCAGCGCACGAGAAGAGGGAGGGATGGTCCAGAGGATGCACGGGAGGGAGAGGGAGAAAATGGGGCGGAGAGGAGGGTCTGGGGCAGTCTCATATAGACATCCCGCAGCTCACCGTGGACGCGGCGCACGCGTGGCTGCGGCAACGGCTCGGGAGGCCACGGGAGTAGGTTCGGGGGTGTCTGCGGTGTGCGTGGTCGTGGTCCAAGTCGAGAGGAAGGGAGAGAAGGGGCGGGGAGCGCCAGAGGGGCTGCGCGTGCGAGCTTGCTCACTGGAGCGCTCGGGCGGCCACGGCGCGCGTGCGAGCAGGGGTGAGAGAGGGGGAGAGAGGAGGGGGCCGACCGTCCAGCAGGTTGCGGACGTCGAGACAGCCTCGGGGGACATGAGGGGGAGGCCCAAGGCTGTCGGGAGCAGCCGATTGGGGGCGGCTATAGTGCGGGACCGCACTATAGCGCGCTCCAGAGCGCCCGAATGGCTGGCACAGTCGTGTCCTCGCCGCTCTGGTCATGTCCATCGTGCCCAAGGTTGTCTAGAAGGTCAGGAGAGGAGTAAAGAAATGGCCTGCGGCCTTGGATGCTCTAGGGAGCCACTGGAATGAGGAGGGAAGTGAAGAAGAAGGTGAAAACTGATGTCCAGAAGAGTGAATTGGGGTTTTACCCCCCTCTAATAATTGAGCTGAGGCAGAGGAGAGTTACTGGAGGTAGAATAGGACTAGGAGAAGCTGTGGTAAGAATTTGAGGTAAAGGGAAATAGTAAAAGGGGTCATTCCAATGGTTTTGGTAAATTGGCAGAAGGTGTTTGATCAGGTTTTGGGGAGGCAAATTACTTCCAATTGGCATGGGACTTAACAGGATGGAATGTCACATATAATTAGAGCCTTCCACCAAATTTGAGCTCATTTGGGCAAAATTGCCAATGTAACTTTGGTGAACCCTAGAAATCAACAGAAATGGTTTCACCTTGTTTGAGTCAAGCTAATCATCTCCCCTTGATGCACCACTTGGTTTAGCATCATAATTTGGGGTTATGATCATGCCCACAAAGTTTGAAGCTCCAGATAAAAAGTTGACAATGTAGAGTTGTTCAAATTTGAATTTGAACAGAAATGGTTTTGGGGCACTTAGACCAAGTTATGCTTCTCCAAAACTTGTGTCATTTGGCATGGATGCATGATTACATCATTTTAGCACGTACACCAAGTTTGAGAGCATTTGGACAAGTTTGGCAACGTAAAGTTGCTCAAACTTTAAAATGGACAGAAATGGTTTTGAGGGGATTAGATGATGTTTCCTTGATCTTCAAGGCATGAGGCTTTGCAAGATCATCAAATATGTCATATTTGACATGATAGAATTTCCCTGGAATTTTTGGAGAATATTCCCTTTGTAAATATTTCAAAAGCTTGAAATATCCAGAAAGGGTTTTGGAAGGATTTGCCCAATATTTTGAACATGACCATGTGTTGAAACTCTTATGTATGGACAATATATGTCCTATGAGTCTCCCTGAATTTTGGCAAATATTTTTGAAATAATTAAATAATTTTTCCCTATTAAAGACCATTTCTGGCCTTAAGAAAAAGCTTTTAAATAAAATATAAAAATAACTTTTAAAATTATAATTTTGTGGTTTCTGGGAGTCCTATACCTAAGAGGATTCAAATATACTTTTTGAAAGATTTTTCACACCCTAAATAAGGTACTTGCAGTGCAAACCTTAATTCAGGAGTTTTTGGAAAACTAATTTTAGAAAATACTATTTGGCCAAAATATTTTTATAAGAAAATTCTATATTGTTCTACACACATGGCATGATCATTGGGAAAAAGTTTTGGACCAAGGAGATGAAGTATAAGAGTTGGAGGATTTATTTGATTTTAGAGCACTAGCAAAGAACACACAAAAGTCAAATCAAGCAAAGTCAAAAACACTCAGAAGTTTTTGTAAATCCACATTTTTAACATGATAATTAGCTTAAGCAAAGTGGCATGAAAATTAGGGTGTGACAGACCTACCCCCCTTACAAGAATCTCGTCCCCGAGATTCCCAGACTAGGTGTGGAAAGAAAGGCGGAGTCTTGGATACGGGGTAGTCTTCACTTCTTCTTGTTGGTTCTGCTTCCGAGTGGTGCTCCTTGGAATCCTGAAGTAATTGGTGGTACGGCTTCGCGTCTGTCGTTCTGCTTCGTCCAGAATGCGGATGGGCTTCTCGCAGTAGGTCAAATCAGGCTGCAGATCAATGGCTTGGTGATCAACATCCTTGTAGAGATTGGGCTGGTCTGGAACTTGGAGACATTTCCGGAGTTGTGACACATGGAATACATTGTGCACACCGGATAACTCGGGTGGTAGTTCCAACTGGTAAGCCACTTCTCCTCGTCGTGCAGTGATCTCAAAGGGTCCAATGAACCTTGGTGCGAGCTTCCCCTTGACGTGGAAACACTTGGTTCCCTTCAGAGGAGCTACCCGCAGGTACACATGGTCCCCGACATGGAAACTCATGTACCGACGGTGAGTGTCAGCATAGCTCTTTTGCCTTGACTTGGCTGTCTTCAAACGCTCTCTGACTAGTTGGACTTGTTCTTCTGCTGCGCGGAGAATATCCGGTCCAAAAACTAGCCCTTCTCCAGTCTTTGACCAGTTGAGGGGTGTGCGACATCTGCGTCCGTACAACACCTCAAATGGTGCCATCTGAAGGCTCGACTGGTAACTGTTGTTATAGGAGAACTTGGCAAAAGGAAGACAATCCTCCCACTTGGCTCCATATGCCAAGACACAGGCTCAGAGCATGTCTTCGAGAATCTGATTGACTCGTTCTGTCTGACCTCCGGTCTGTGGGTGGAAAGCCGTGCTGAAAGATAACTTGGTTCCCAAGGCTTCTTGGAACTCTTCCAGAACCTTGAGGTGAACTGGGTTCCTCGATCTGACACAATCTCCTTGGGAACGCCGTGAAGACTTATGATTCGGTCGATGTAGAGAGCTGCCAGCCGGTTGCCATCATAAGTGGTCTTGACAGGAATGAAATGGGCCACCTTGGTCAAATGATCGACTATGACCTAGATAGAGTCATGTCCTTTATCCGACCTTGGTAATCCAGTGATGAAGTCCATTCCGACTTACCCCACTTCCACTCAGGAACCTTGAGTGGTTGAAGCAATCCAGCGGGTCGCTGATATTCAGCCTTGACCCTTTGGCTCACATCACACCTTGCAACATAGGTTGCAATCTCTCTTTTCATCCCGTGCCACCAGAATCGTGCCTTCAAGTCTTGATACATCTTGGTGTGAGCGTTCCTTCGACACGGAAATGCTCGGTTCCTTTGAGAGGAGTGGTTTGCAGATACGCCCGGTCTTCGACGCGGAAGTTTACTTCTTGATGACGGTGGTCGGTGTAGATCTTCCTTCTTGACAGGGCGGTCTTCAAATGTCTTCTATCCAGCTGTCCGTCTCTTCTTTGTCTTCGGGCAGACAAGTAGGCCATCAAATAATGATGTTACCCGACTTGTCCAATTACTCCATGAGGTCTATGGGGGTACGCAAGATAAGCTGGGGTATTGGTGGTGGTCTCCGCTGAGTATTTGCAAGGTCTTCCCGACTTAGAGCGAAGGCCCGTGGTCGGAATCTGACCAGGTTGTGGCTTGGTGGGGCTTAAGGGTTTCAAGGATTCTAGTGAGTGAGTGAACTTTTATCATCTTATCCTTAAGCACGATTTCTGAGATGCCAATAGCTCTATCTAGCACTCCGAACGAAAAAGCAGCCTCTCGCATAGACCAACTTCAATCACCACTCATGCCATACATATCCTCATGACTCTCAAGAGACGGTCTAACAAAATTATACTTGTCTACGATCCCCAAATCCATATGCATGCCTTCCCCTAAAATCCATGGGTAGGTCATACATGCTACTAAGCTTGAGTTAAACACCACAATCCAAGCGCTCAACCTATTCTTGCAAGGCTCACGATAAGGTATCTCTATTCTAAGGAAACACGTCATATGCCACTCCAAGATTTTGTTTCCATCCTATAGATCAACTCCAATAGCCTGGTAATTTCCATCAATCACCACATAATCCAACAATTCTACAAATCCGATGTCTACGGTGTTCCACAAGATCTCAAGTCCCTATGATACCCAAATACTTAGTAGGACTATGCATTACGGTAGTAAATCCACCAATTCTCATCATCCGGGTCAAGTAAACTTCAAGATCACGATTATATAGATCAATTCCGACGAACAATCCAATCTCCTAGGTTATTATCCACCGAGAAGCATGGTATCATGATTAGGATCATCGGTCTAAATCCAATTTACTCCTAACCATGCAGACATATCCAGCATTTATACCAACCAGAATCACCTACATAAATCCAAATCTTATGCCCAACGGGTACTCCTACATGCTTCCCCAAAGTCATGAACCCATCAATATGAAATCTCACAATCAACCAAGGTCTCAGATAATTCCTCGAAGTCACTGATATAAAGCCACCAAGTCATCTGTCCAATATCCTCGAACTGGTCTATCTATGGCATCGTCAGTTCTCGTGCTATATTAGGATGAAAATGTGCTCGTTCACTGTGTCCACTAGTTCCATTACGAACCCAGTGTTTTGCAAGATTATAAAGGCTTAACTGGTTCTCTCGCTTTACTATGGGTTAGGCACATGGTTAAGGATTCGTGCTGGAGTATCTCGTGAAGTCTCAAAGGGTCTAGGAATGGGGTTACTGGTCTGGAGGGTTAAACATAACTCTACGGGGTTGCAATTGATCGTGGAGGTTGTAGCAGAAGTCTTCAGTGCCAGTTGGCTGCCGAGGTAGAATCCTTTGTGCATCTTGTCTTGCGGGCCTTCAGTTGGGGAGAGAGAGAATAGAGGGAAAAAGTAGCGTACAGGAGGGAAATGCCTAAAGGGGGTTCTACATGTTGGAAATACACCCTCTGGATCGATCACATCAAACTGCACTAACACACGCGCACAAAAAACTGATAGCCAAGGGCCCTTGTCGTGCCCTCTTTTCCTTTATTTCTTTTTTTCTCCTTTTCTCTCTTTGTTACAATCTTATAACCTTGATGTGCATATATATCAATGTTGAGGATATCGCTTATCGTTATCGTCTCGGTCAGCTGGGGATTAGAGATTAATCAGAAATCGGACGATTAATCGATTTTATCGGTCGACTATTTATCGGCCATTTTTTTCAAATCCCAGGTTCCCAAAACTAAATAATGCTATATTCAAGACCAAAACAATATTGGATAGAAGTGTTACCTTGAATTCTAGCCTTTGAATCCTGATATAATGACAAAAAAAATAGAAAAACATTACATATTGCGTAACAAGGTCCACAAAACACAAAGAAACATAGTTCTTGCAAACATAGTGTTGCGAATAGGCCCGATTTATCGGTAGATTCCCGATAAATTGCTTGTCAAAGCGATAAATCGGCCCAAATCATAAATGATGAAGATAAGGCATAATCTTATCAGTCACCCCAAGAGTAGCGATAAATCGGACGATAAATCGCTGAATCGAAATATTTCTTGAACACTGATATATATATACATACATATGCACAACCAGCCAGCCGACCGACCTTAGCAACCTAGACCTACACGGTCTCAATTTTCCTAATCTAGATTACACGACCGGCAAGCCAACTCCAACACGTTTATATGACCGAGTACTAATCCTAGTACTACTCCTGCCAACGCAACTAGATAGCTAGGCATAAGTCCCAGTCGGACTCAACTTAGTATTTTTCCTAATCTAATTATACGTCCACGTTGATCACATCCAAATTAAACCAAACTCAAACACAAGTTAAACCTACTAGCACGTAGGCATGTTTGGATTATCCAACATTCACCCCCTAATCCAAACATCCGATTCTTAACTCGACGAGACATGTAGACGACTCTCTATTCATCTTGTCCTGCCGATTGCCTCCGGTGACGCGACTTACCGAATCACAACTTCACTCTTTTTGTAACGATGACCACCACTTCATCATCACCTTTTTCTTGCCGACTTGTAGACTGAAACCAACGATTATCCAGACTACCAGTCACGCTGCCACATCTTAGCGTGCTACATGCAGACTAAACGCATAGCCTCATGCAGGAACTCGACTTAACTGGTCCGCGCCCATCTTCACGTTGATCTTCATCCTCACATCGGTTGCTTGCAAACGGGGAGACACATCTCTTCACCCGCCACATCTTCTTTTTCTCTTTGTCGTTGGTGACACAACTTACCGAACGACACCTCTTGTCCAGCGGCAACACAACTCGTCATATACGTGCAACTCATCTTCACCGTATACGAACTCGCCGGAACTCCACGACCACGAACGGAAACGCAAGGCACAAATTCCTTTTTCCGTCCGCACTCGCCGCAATTCTCCTCCGCCAGTGACGCATCTCAACTGCAGCAGAAGATTCACACACCTAAGCTCTTGGACGCACCTTACAAGAACTCATGTGCACACCTTGACGACAGCTCGCAACTTTGTCGCCTCTTCCTCGCACCCGAAACGATGATCACACATCGTATTGTTTACGTGACAACGTCCTTGCCGTCTTCTCCAAGTCATTTCGCTGAACGACAATCACCCGTCGCCTCGCTTGTGACAGCACCCTCGCCGCCTTCTCGTCGTCACACTGCCGAACGACTACCACCTGATCCTCCACGTCGTTGCACCACCCAGCGACAATATCACCCGCTCCTCCTCGTCGCTACGCCAGCGACTGTATTGCCCGCCCCGAGGCGCTAGTCGGGTCGCCACCCCGGGGCAAGCGCACCTTTCATCGAACCTTGCTCTAGATACCAATTGTTGGAAATACACCCTCTGGATCGATCACATCAAACTGCACTAACACACGCGCACAAAAAACTGATAGCCAAGGGCCCTTGTCGTGCCCTCAGCAATGTTGGATAATCCAAACATGCCTACGTGCTAGTAGGTTTAACTTGTGTTTGAGTTTGGTTTAATCTGGATGTGATCAACGTGGCCGTATAATTAGATTAGGAAAAATACTAAGTTGAGTCCGACTGGGACTTATGCCTAGCTATCTAGTTGCGTTGGCAGGAGTAGTACTAGGATTAGTACTTGGTCATATAAACGTGTTGGAGTTGGCTTGCCGGTCGTGTAATCTAGATTAGGAAAATTGAGATCGTGTAGGTCTAGGTTGCTAAGGTCGGTCGGCTGGCTGGTTGTGCATATGTATGTATATATATATGCACATCAAGGTTATAAGATTGTAACAAAGAGAGAAAAGGAGAAAAAAAAAATAAAGGAAAAGAGGGCATGACAAGGGCCCTTGGCTATTAATTTTTTTGTGCGCGTGTGTTAGTGCAGTTTGATGTGATCGATCCAGAGGGTGTATTTCCAACACTATAGTGCAGGTGCAACAAACAGGTGCAAAAAGGTCGAAACAAAAGAAACAAGGCAAGGAAGGTGATATAGCCATGCACTTGTTGCCTGGGGCAAAAGTGCGACTTATATCAAAACACAAACAAATAAAAGCAAGCAACTCACAATCATGGTTCTATTCGAACCATCATACGGACTCGACTGCGCATAGGGGCTACACGACTCATCCTACCCTAGGGGTTCTCGGACTCAGTGTCGTGACTTGTGCCTCGTGCTGTCTTCTGAGCTTCCTCAGGTGTTGCTATGCCCCTTGTAGTTGCTTGATGAATGATCGAGGTTGAGCCTGAAGAATCTTCAACAACTTTTCGCCTGATGAGGTGAGGTGGTGAAGGTGCCTCCTTGTAGCTGGCGTTGACTTGGTCTTCTCTTGTCTCTTTAATCATGACGATCCTTCTGGGACGTCGAGGGTACCAGGTAGGCGATCTGTATGCAATGAAAATAACAAGGCATAATAAAGGTCCAACATGTCGGTTTCGTTGTTGATAACATCGACACCAAGGGCGGGGGACGAAGAGAACCATTTTCCTGCTCACTATGGTGAGGCGGACCAAATGGCGAGGTTCTCATCCACCGGTGGTTGCCGATACAACAATAGTAGTGACATGATTACTCTATTAGCGATGTATATCATGATTTTGCACAACCCATGCCATGGTCATCGTAGGCTAGGGTTGCACCATCTTCTGGGTCTTCATGTCCTCACTCACCGAGGATGTAATTTCTGTTGGTATCATCTTGTCGTAGTGTCACCAATCTTGCGTTCAGAAGAGGTGGGTGAGTGTTTGGCAAGGTGCACCCACAAGGATTACAGAAAATCCAGTGGTCACGGCATAGGGGTTTTAGCGACCAAGGTTTTGAAGGGGAAGAGATCAAGTATAGCCTAGTTTTCGAAAAACTGAGAAGGGAAGAGAAGTATAGATAGTTTTGAAAACTAGTAATAGTTTTTGAAAATAGTTTTACCCTAACTAACGACCATGCTAACTAAGGCTTCCTACAGTCAGGATGGCTCTGATACCAGCTCTGTGGGGACCCCGACTGATAAGTCGTGATCACCGAATGCACGTGTACGGTGATCCCAGAGATCAATGCTCACTGAACACACAGAAGCTGAATAACAAGAGTCTTACATCCATACATACCGTATTACACAAATAGGACCATTATGGTCAAGTCTTGAGTATATCATCGCAGCGGAAATCTTCAATAACAACATGGACCCATGCCATCTGCCTTAACCCTACAGGCATTCTGACTGGGAAGCGTCCTAGCTCGCATGCTCGTCACCAAGAAATCTTCATCATAACATGTTCTCTCATGCCTGGCCAATAAAATAACCAGTGGCAAGCCAATGAGTACTTTGAATGTACTCGCAAGCAACCCAAGTGTGATGACAGAATAGTTATGCAAAGCTCTACTGCTAAATTGGCAGTTTTGCGGAAAGCTAGTTTTTCATATGCAAGTATGATCAACATATAACATGGACATGCATGTGTCTGCAACAAGTATCAGGAGGTCACAGACATCATTATCGAGAAAGAGTTGTACTCAACTCATGCTCAACCTCATTGAGACTTCCTCAAGAATCACACCAACAATATCACTGAACCGCGTTGTTTCCTCACACACACACACACCAGGTTTCGCAAACATTGGACGTAGCCCAAGAGCGGTTACCCAACTGTCCTTGACCGCGGACACGGCTATTCGAATAGTTTTACACTCTGCAGAGGTTGCACACTTTACCCACTAGATCCGGGGAACTTCCGTGACATCCACGACCCGCGGTTCCTCAAGTACCCGGGGTAAGCACCCGATCACTATCTTTCCCTAGACGACACTAACATAGAGTCCACTCGATTGGTAACAGCCCCGTGCCAACATTTCACATCTTAAAGATTGTGGAGCCTTGCTCCCATATTCATCACATACCACTAACACGGGGTACCAACGGTGTGTCCGGTGCCCTGTGAAAACAGTCATGCCCGCCTATCCAAGCACGACCCCGTCCCGAGAGTGACCTCATGTCACCCCCGTCACTAGTAATGCGGGCACCATGCTAGTATCGACCTAGGTAATTAATAATGCCCTTTCCCATATAAGGGTAGAGTGGTTGCGCATGTAAGGTTGGAATAACGGTCGCAACTTAAACCAATCCGTTTTCAAAACATCACACACACTTTCCTCGATACACCACTTCGTCATCAAGTGGTTACCCATCTCACCATCTCCCTCGGGCATAAATGGCACCCGACGGGGTTTTCAAAAAGTCTTTTGAAAGTATTCTGCCTCCGTCACCATGCATATACCCGTCCCATTTGCGTAGCCACTATTAAAGCAACCTAACTACTCCCACCCACATAACCCTCATAGGAAGGTAGGGTCATGTTTGATGCAAGTTTCAATAGTAAAGTAACAGAGGTAGCAACCAAAGTGGTTTCCACCTCAGCATGATTCCGATGCATTGATAATAAGGTGCTATGAGATATGCATAAAAAGGGTTTCTCGATCATGGTCAAAGGGTTGCTTGCCTTATTCTTCCGAGTCTTCAAACCTTCTGGTCCACCTCCGAGTACTCCGTTTATTTCGTCAACTAACGATGGAAACAATCATAATAAGCAACACAATCAAAGCAAGAATAAAAGTGCTCTAAAAATAGGAGTTGGACTTTTCTAGGATACCTCTGGTCATGTGAAAAATAACCAAGGTGGTTTCATAGGTGTTGGATCAATAGGTAGTTTGGAACATTTCAATATGATAGAATCAAGGGGTTTATGGATTTGAAAGAAGTGTACAGAAATATATTCTTGAATGATGAGCAAAGGTACCCATCAACAAGTCATGATTTTAGAAGCATCTAGGAGTTGGTTTCACTGGATTTGGAACTCAAATGAATTTCCTAGGATTTTGCAAAGCTGAATAATATGAAGAAATGGCTCAATATTTGGTGGGGTACAGAAAGTATTAATAAAAATGTTCCAAAACTAAGTTTGGATATGACAAGCATCTAGGAATTTGAATCACTGCATTTGGATCAAGATTGAGCTCTCTATGATTTTCTAAAGTTCATCATAGAAAATGGAATATGGGCATTTGATAATTATGTGTGAAGGAAATGTCTCTGGAATAATGTGCAATTTGCACCATGTGATAGATCATGATTTATGGAGCCATAAGAAATTTGAATCATCAAGTTTGGAGTTCAAATGAATATTTGGGAGATTTTTGAAGTTGACTGGAAAAAGAAAATAAAAGGGAAAAGGGGTTATACTCTTTTACTGCGCACAGGCGGGGCTTAGTGCTTCGGCGCACTAGGCCGGCCCATCTGCACAGCCACGCATAGGGGCCTGGCCACGTCGAAGGCGCACTCCAGGAAAGGCGCTTCCGCGCGGGGGAGGCGGCCGAGGCCAGACCCGCTTCCACTTAAACGGAGGGGCCCGCCCACTGGGTCGCTTACGCGCGGGCCCCAGCGGCAGGTTCTTCTTCCTCCCGCGCGGACAGAGGCGAGGCAGGGGAGGCGCGGCCGACCGCTCGCCGGCGTGGCCCCGTCGACTCAGGCCGTCTCCGGCGATGCTCCGGCCACCGGAACGACCAGCGCGGAGAGGCGCATCCGGCCGTGGGTGACACGCCTGCCGGGGAGGACTAGATCGAGGAGGGGTCCAACCGTGGCGGAGGAGGGCTTCGTCCACTTTGGGCTTCGAGCGCACGGGCGCCTCGGGGAGGATTGGCGGAGGTGGGGAGCTCCCTGGTGGTCGTGCGATGGCACCGGAGTGGCCAGGAGGGAGAGAGAGACTCGAGGTTGCTCGAATTCGAGCGGCGGCCGGCGGCTCTGCTCCGGCCAGGGGGGTGGTTGCAGCGCATGAGAAGAGGGAGGGATGGTCCATAGGATGCACGGGAGGGAGAGGGAGCAAATGGGGCGGAGAGGAGGGTCTGGGGCAGTCTCATATAGACATCCCGCAGCTCACCGTGGACGCGGCGCACGCGTGGCTGCGGCAACGGCTCGGGAGGCCACGAGAGTAGGTTCGGGGGTGTCTGCAGTGTGCGTGGTCGTGGTCCAAGTCGAGAGGAAGGGAGAGAAGGGGTGGGGAGCGCCAGAGGGGCTGCGCGTGCGAGCTTGCTCACTGGAGCGCTCGGGCGGACACGGCGCGCGTGCGAGCAGGGTGAGAGAGGGGGAGAGAGGAGGGGGCCGACCGTCCAGCAGGTTGCGGACGTCGAGGCAGCCTCGGGGGACACGAGGGGGAGGCCCAAGGCTGTCGGGAGCAGCCAATTGGGGGCGGCTACAGTGCGGGAGCGCACTGTAGCGCGCTCCAGAGCGCCCGAATGGCTGGCAAGTCGTGTCCTCGCCGCTCTGGTCATGTCCATCGTGCCCAAGGTTGTCTAGAAGGTCAGGAGAGGAGTAAAGAAATGGCCTGCGGCCTTGGATGCTCTAGGGAGCCACTGGAATGAGGAGGGAAGTAAAGAAGAAGGTGAAAACTGATGTCCAGAAGAGTGAATTGGGGTTTTACCACCCTCCAATAATTGAGCTGAGGCAGAGGAGAGTTACTGGAGGTAGAATAGGACTAGGAGCAGCTGTGGTAAGAATTTGAGGTAAAGTGAAATAGTAAAAGGGGTCATTCCAATGGTTTTGGTAAATTGGCAGAAGGTGTTTGATCAGGTTTTGGGGAGGCAAATGACTTCCAATTGGCATGGGACTTAACAGGATGGTATGTCACATATAATTAGGGCCTTCCACCAAATTTGAGCTCATTTGGGAAAAATTGCCAATGTAACTTTGGTGAACCCTAGAAATCAACAGAAATGGTTTCACCTTGTTTGAGTCAAGCTAATCATCTCCCCTTGATGCACCACTTGGTGTAGCATCATAATTTGGGTTATGATCATGCCCACAAAGTTTGAAGCTCCAGATAAAAAGTTGCCAATGTAGAGTTGTTCAAATTTGAATTTGAACAGAAATGGTTTTGGGGCACTTAGACCAAGTTATGCTTCTCCAAAACTTGTTACATTTGGCATGGATGCATGATTACATCATTTTAGCATGTACACCAAGTTTGAGAGCATTTGGACAAGTTTGGCAATGTAAAGTTGCTCAAACTTTAAAATGGACAGAAATGGTTTTGAGGGGATTAGATGATGTTTCCTTGATCTTCAAGGCATGAGGCTTTGCAAGATCATCAAATATGTCATATTTGACATGATAGAATTTCCCTGGAATTTTTGGAGAATATTCCCTTTGTAAATATTTCAAAAGCTTGAAATATCCAAAAAGGGTTTTGGAAGGATTTGCCCAATATTTTGAACATGACCATGTGTTGAAACTCTTATATATGGACAATATATGTCCTATGAGTCTCCCTGAATTTTGGCAAATATTTTTGAAATAATTAAATAATTTTTCCCTATTAAAGACCATTTCTGGCCTTAAGAAAAAGCTTTTAAATAAAATATAAAAATAACTTTTAAAATTATAATTTTGTGGTTTCTGGGAGTCCTATACCTAATAGGATTCAAATATACTTTTTGAAAGATTTTTCACACCCTAAATAAGGTACTGTTGGAAATATGCCCTAGAGGCAATAATAAATTGGTTATTATTATATTTCCTTGTTCACGATAATCGTTTATAATCCATGCTAGAATTGTATTGAAAGGAAACTCAGATACATGTGTGGATACATAGACAAACACCATGTCCCTAGTAAGCCTCTAGATGACTAGCTCGTTCATCAATAGATGGTTACGGTTTCCTAACCATGGACATTGGATGTCGTTGATAACGGGATCACATCATTAGGAGAATGATGTGATGGACAAGACCCAATCCTAAGCCTAGCACAGATCGTGTAGTTCGTATGCTAAAGCTTTTCTATATGTCAAGTATCTTTTCCTTAGACCATGAGATTGTGCAACTCCCGGATACCGTAGGAATGCTTTGGGTGTACCAAACGTCACAACGTAACTGGGTGGCTATAAAGGTGCACTACAGGTATCTCCGAAAGTGTCTGTTGGGTTGGCACGAATCGAGACTGGGATTTGTCACTCCGTATGACGGAGAGGTATCTCTGGGCCCACTCGGTAGGACATCATCATAATGTGCACAATATGTGATCAAGGAGTTGATCACGGGATGATGTGTTACGGAACGAGTAAAGAGACTTGCCGATAACGAGATTGAGCAAGGTATCGGTATACCAACGATCGAATCTCGGGCAAGTGCTATACCGATAGACAAAGGGAATCGTATACGGGATTGATTGAATCCTTGACATCGTGGTTCATCCGATGAGATCATCGTGGAACATGTGGGAGCCAACATGGGTATCCAGATCCCGCTGTTGGTTATTGGTCGGAGAGTTGTCTCGGTCATGTCTACATGGTTCCCGAGCCCGTAGGGTCTACACACTTAAGGTTCGATGACGCTAGGGTTATAGGGAAAGTATGTACGCGGTTACCGAATGTTGTTCGGAGTCCCGGATGAGATCCCGGACGTCACGAGGAGTTCCGGAATAGTCCGGAGGTAAAGATTCATATATGGGAAGTCCTGTTTTGGTCACCGGAAAAGTTTCGGGCGATATCGGTAATGTACCGGGACCACCGGGAGGGTCCCGGGGGTCCACCAGGTGGGGCCACCAGCCCCTGAAGGCTGCGTGGGCTAAGTGTGGGAGGGGACCAGCCCCAAGGGGGCTGGTGCGCCCCCCCACCAAGTCCCTAGGCGCATGGAGAGTGGAAGGGGGGCAAACCCTAGGTCCAGATGGGCCTTAAGGCCCACCCTAGGGCGCCCCCTCTCTCCCCCCCCCTTGGCCGCACCCTAGATGGGTTTTTGGGGGCTGCCGCACCCCTAGGGGTGGGAAACCCTAAAGGGGGCGCAGCCCCCCCTTCCCCCCTATATATATGTGAGGTTTTGGGGCTGCTAGAGACATGAGAACGTCTCCCTCTTGGCGCAGCCCTACCCCTCTCCCTCCTCGTCTCTTGCAGCGCTTGGCGAAGCCCTGCTGGAGTCCCGTGCTCCTCCACCACCACCACGCCGTCGTGCTGCTGTTGGATGGAGTCTTCCCCAACCTCTCCCTCTCTCCATGCTGGATCAAGGCGTGGGAGACGTCACCGGGCTGCACGTGTGTTGAACGCGGAGGCGCCGTTGTTCGGCGCTTAGATCGGAATCAACCGCGATCTGAATCGCAGCGAGTACGACTCCTTCATCCGCGTTCTTGCAACGCTTCCGCATCGCGATCTACAAGGGTATGTGGATCCGACTCTTCCCTCGTAGATGCATCTCCTAGATTGATCTTGGTGAGCGTAGGAAAAATTTTGTTTCCCATGCAACGTTCCCCAACAGGTACTTGCAGTGCAAACCTTAATTCAGGGGTTTTTGGAAAACTAATTTTAGAAAATACTATTTGGCCAAAATATTTTTATAAGAAAATTCTATATTGTTCTACACACATGGCATGATCATTGGGAAAAAAATTTGGACCAAGGAGATGAAGTATAAGAGTTGGAGGATTTATTTGATTTTTAGAGCACTAGCAAACAGCAGACAAAAGTCAAATCAAGCAAAGTCAAAAACACTCAGAAGTTTTTGTAAATCCACATTTTTAACATGATAATTAGCTTAAGCAAAGTGGCATGAAAATCAGGGTGTGACAAAAACTAGAAGAACTCCTCAAATGGAACAGACAACAGATCAATTCCAATGAGGTCATGCTCCTCTTTAACTCTCAGCATCAAAATATCTTTCCCAGACTCGCAGGTGTCCATATACCACTTATGGAATCTTCGCATCATCGTTGTTAGAGGATGACCAGGTTTGATGAGAGGCTTCCCGTACCGGTATTTGTGTTCTTCCACCTCCATTGTATCAAAATATGCTTCGTCGGGCAGGTAATCACCAAGATTGGTACGGGCAGCATCCCCGGCAGATTTGCGACGATATCGCTAGACACCTTCAGCGGGGGGCACAATTGGTTTGCCCGTTCGCTGAGCTGGGGAATTTTTTTCCCACGTGTTCGTTCTTGTAACCTTTTGTCACTTGCAGTAGTTCCCGACCGGCACGCTTGTTGCGCTGCCTTTTTAAGAGTGCAGACATGGTTGTCATCTAGCGGAGGCGATGGTGGTCGCTTCAGGGTATCCAAAGTGCGTTGAACTTTCACCTTATCTATCTTCTACTCCGGAGGTGGAGGTTTATTTGCATAAAAATCCTTCACTTGGGCTTTACAGATGTTCTTGTTTTCCTCCTCGCTCATCTCGTATGGTAACTTCTCTAGAGGCTTGAGAGACGATGGACCGAATCTATATTGCCTCCCGCCTCTGGATGTACGGCTAGACGCTGGAGCAGGCGGAGCGGCTGCGGCGTCTTCTTTCATTGCTTACGAGGCGGAGAAGGAGGCGGAGTGCTACGACGCGCCGGAGCAGCCTGATCGGCGGCGGCTCTCTTCAGCCCTTGATGGCGAGGCGGAGGAGGCGGGCAGGTCGGATGCGCTGGCGCAGGCGGAGACAGAGGCGGAGTGCCTCCACATGCATGAGCAGCCAGAGAAGGAGGCGAAGTGCCCTGATAACTCGCCGAGGAGGAGGCGGAGGAGGAGGCGGGCAGCTCGGACGCGCCGGCGTAGGCGGAGACGAAGGCGGAGTGCCGCCACACGCCTGAGCAGCCGGAGAAGGAGGCGGAGTGCCCTGATCACTCGCCGGAGGAGGAGGAGGAGGAGGCGGAGGCGTCCAGTTCGGAAGGTTGACGAGCTCCTTCCGCCATAGACATGGAGTTAGTAGAGCAGAACCCAGCCGAGTCTCCCCTTAACCGGTAGGGTGGTCAAGCTCGAGCTCCTCAAATCCCTCCGTTATTGCATCCACCATCACAACAGCATATCCTTTTGGAATCGGACGGCTGTGAAAAGTTGCGCCGCGTTGAGGAGGTGCAATAGAGCCGACAGCCGCCTAGACTTTCAAGTTCTGCCATTGCATCATAAGGTGGCAATCTTGAGACTTCGTGATAGCATCCACGGGGTAGCTAGCAGGAGCCGTGAAGACAGGCTCGTAAAGCAGCTCGGTGGAAGCCACACTGCTTCTCCGCTGAGATGGCGGGGTAGCTTCGGTAGGTCGCTGGCTCTGAACTAGTGCTTGTTCCTCTAGCGCTTGTACCCTTGCGTGCAGCGCCTGCATTTGGGGCAGATCCTTTTTACTTTTCCCCTCCCGACGTTTGTAACCGCCTGCATCGGGAAACCCAGCCTTCCACGAAATGGAGTCTGGCGTGCCTCGTGTCCGTCCAGGGTGCTCGGGATTCCTGGGGGCCATTGTGAGCTCGTCGTTCCCTCTGTCGAGAATGAACGTCCCATCCTGCGTTACGGCGATATACTCCTAAAGCTTCGTGAAGGGTATTCGACGTTGCTCGTCCGTCCAAACGCACTTCCCTCTTATAGGGTCCAAGGTTCCCCCAACCCCGAAGAACCAAGTCCTTGAACGGTCTGGCCAACGCAATGTCTCTGGTTCTACCCCTTTATCAAGCAGGTCATTCTCAGCCTTGTCCCACAACGGCTGGGCTTTGAGGTAGACACCTGACCCCGTGTGATGGTGATGCTGCTTCTTCGCAGCATTTATCTTGTTTGTCACTAACATCTTCTTACTGTTGTCCGATTTCTTGTGGGCCACAAATGCGTCCCAGTGATCTCTGGTCTTCTCAAACTGGCCGGTGAATTCTAGAGTCTTGCCGTTGTCGACAAATATTGATTTCCGCTCATTCTTCCACCTCCTGAATAGATCCCCCACCTTCTTAAGAGCACACACCTTGACCAATGGCTCTATAACTAGATTCTCTGAATCCTTCTCTGGCGGTAGGGTGAAATTTGCCTTCAGCGCGGTCCAAAGATCGTTTTTCTGCCTATCGTTGACATAAGACACCTCAGGGTCTTCCTTCTTAGGCTTATACCATAGGTGGATGCTGGTCGAGATCATGTCCCTAACAAGAACCCGGCACTGAGCAGAAAATGCTTCCTTGGTCCGGATGGGTTCAATAGGTTGGTCATCGCGCGCGATTTCTGTGATCGTGAACCTTTCATCCCCGCGCTACCTTTTCTTCGGGCCTGGTCTCCTTACCGAAGTTTGGCTCGATCAGAAGGGATAGAAAAGAAGAAAGAAGTGAGTTAATATATGTACATACCCAAAACAATTAATGCATCAATTAGCTAGTCAGCACATGCTTAATTAATATATATACCTGGTCGGACTCCGTTCGGTCACCGGAGCCGTCATCATGGTGTCCTTCTTCCACCGGCATTCGGTCACCGGAGCCATCATAATCATGTCCCCCATCCTCCATTGTTCAATCACCATACCCTGCTTCACCCTCTCCTTCTGGACCATCGGTCTCGTTGAGATACGACAAGACATCATCACCTCCGGCGAGGATTATGTCCCCCAACAACGCTTCTGCTTCCAAGACTCGGTGCTCCATAGTTTCTTCAAATATTACAACATGGCAATTAATATACAAACATGACAGATGGATATATTTGTGGCAAATGTAGACCTAGCTAGCTAATCACAACAAGGAATCATATTAGTGGCCTCGACGCTTCTATGGTTTGGGGTGGCCTCGACGACAACGCTCTTTTAACTTGGTAAATTTGGGTGCCCTCGGTGATCCTCGACCCTCGACCCCTCTGTAATGCCCCATATGTAACACTTTCCAATTATGGCAATAAAGCTTCCTCATTTGATCCTTGTCCTTATCCTTGGGGGTTATTGTCTTTTTATTTTTTGCATTTCCATATCATTTATTATTTTGCATCCTTGCATTGCATCATCATCATAACATCATGGCATCATAGTTTACTTTCTTTGTTATGATGAGTGTGTGTGAGGCCTTGTGATGTTGTGTGTGTGGTTCTAGCTATGTCTAGCTAAACCTAAACCCATCTTCTTCTTCTTCTTCTTCTTCTTCTTCTTCTTCTTCTTCTTCTTCTTTCTTTCTTTCTTTCTTTCTTTTCTTTTCTGGCCTTTCTTTCAAGCAACCTAGCCAAGTTTTATTGTTCTTTCTTCTCCTATAAATCTTGCACCATGTCAACTACCTCTCTGCCAAATATCACCCCATTTAAAATTGCTTTGGTTGTGTTTTAAAATACCAAGAGTTTGAACCATATTCAAACTCCTTTTATTTTTCTGCCTCTAAAAATGTCCAAGTCAATTTTATTAAATAGGGCATAAATCACTGAGCATGGGGATATTTTTCTTTTCCCCTAACTCATTTTCTTTTAGCCTGTGTTTTTCTTTTTCTTTCTGTCTGAAGAAATAAAGAAAAAGAAAGAAACAGCAGCACATCAGACTACCTGGGCCTTCTCCTCCATGTCTCTCACCCCCAGGCCCAGCCTTCCCTCGCAGCATAGGCCCAGCTCCACCCGCAGGCCCAGCCAGCAGGCCGCAGCAGTCGCGCCGTCTCTCCCCTCGCGCCTGCCCCCACCTGTCAGTCTCTCACCCCGCGCCTCCGTCTTCCTTCGTCCGCGAAAAGCAGAGCAGAGCACGCTCACCGTCGTGCCGTGAATTCATGGACGTCGAGGCCTCGTGGCCCAAGCCGTCCATTTAAACCCGAAGCTTGTCCAGCCCCTCCCTCTAGGGTTCCCCTTCCTCCTCCTCGCCGCCTGGAGAGCCTAACACCACCAGATCCGCCGCCCCAATCGACACCCGCACGCATCTGAGAGCGCCTCCTCATCGCCGGCGAGCTCCTCGTCGACCTCAGCCTCGCCAATCATGTCCTTCTGCTTCCATGACGTCGACTCCTTCGACTACGTCGCCTACGCAGAGCCGATCGCCTCGCCGCCAAGCTCTTCTTCATCTCCGGTGGCCGTAGTTGTGAGACCCGCCGTCGTCGACTCCGTCCACGCCTGGGCCAGCCGAGCACATTGTCGTGCTCGTGGTGGGCTCCTCTTTCTCCCCGTGCCTCTTTCCCCTTCCTGCGCGCCCTCTAGGTCCTAGTTCATCGAGCGCCCGAGCGCATCACCGTCGGACCTCGTTACTGGCGAGTGTTCCGACACCTCTAGGCTGTGTTCTTCTGTCCGTTCGCTTCGCCTCGTCGTATAGGTGCCGCCTGTGTAGTCGCCATTCCACTAGGGCCTCCGCTTCGCCTTGTCGTTGCTCCGCCGCCATCGTTCTGTCGTTGCTCGCCGTCGGCGCTGTAATGCTCCTTAGGTAGTGCTAGTGCATCAGGTGGGTGCAGAAATCCTCCAGGAGCATCCCGCACACCTCCGCCGTCCGGTTTGGTCGTTGGAGCAGCTCCGACGAGCCTAGTGTTTTCCCCTGTCTCTGCATTTGTGGTTACCTTATCAGATATCGTTCATGTTATATGTCGAGAAACATTCAGTAGCGCAGTGGTTGGTGCTCCATCAGTTTAGCGAGAGGTCTTGCGTTTGAATCCTTGCGGGCGCAGTGGTTTCGCCCCCCTTTTTGATTTTCTTGTCTGGCTGACAGGTAGGCCCCACCTGCCAGCCTCACAGGCTTCTCCAACCCCCGCGCGCACCCGCTGGCGCCAGCTCAGCCAGTCGGGCCCCCCCACGTCAGTGACTGTGGCTAGCTGAGCCTGGGTCACTCTGGCCCTTGCGCTTTCTTTTTCTTTTTCTGTTTAGTGTTTTTATTTTCTTTTTCTGTTTTCTTTGTTTATTTAATATCTGTGTAAATATGTTTCTGATGAAAATAAGTCCTATATGAAAAGTGCTTTGAATATTATGTAGATTATGAATATGCTATTTGTTGCCATGTTTAAAAACATTTAAAATGCTATTTGAATTTAAACTTGTATTAAATATGCTTAAACTTGCAAAAATCATAACTAAATTCTACAACTCCAATTTCAACAAACTTTATATGCATTTGGGGTGGAAAAATGTGTAGAATATTTTGGTGTTGTTGTTTAGCATGTTTGGCAACTCTATCACAGAAGTTTTTCAGATCTGTCCCACATGCAAATAAATTAATATGGGAGTTTCTGGATATTGTTGTTATTTTATTTCCAGCCCATTTAAATGTGCTAACATGTTGTTGTTATGTTAGTTGCACCCTTGCCATGTTAACTTGTTGGATGCTTGTTTGAACAACCTACATACACTTGTTAGTTGTTCCTTTGCTTGTTTCATTCTTGTGTATGATCTTGTTTGATGTGATGTTGTTGCACTCTTGTGACCCTAGGCCATGCATCATATCTACTCTTGTCCTTGTTCATCATGTTCATGCATCATGTGGTTGAGCATTGCATGTTGACTGATTTTGTTCCGTTGTTGCATTGTTGTGTTTGGTTAGAGCCCGGTGACGATAAGGAGTACGAGGTTTCCACCGAGGTTCAATGTGAGGAGCAAGGTTACGTTCCCTCCGAGGAATCAATAGGGAAGATGACCTTACCCAGATGTCACAACTATCTTTGCCTATGCTAGATGTCTCGCTCTTTAGCTTATTTCCTCGATGCCTATGTCTGTTTGTCAGCCTCCTATTATTGCCACGAAACTCTCTAACCACCCACCTAGCAAACCATTGTTTGGCTACGTAAGCATCGCTAAGCCCCTCTTATAGCGTTGTTAGTTGCAGGTGAAGATTTGAGGATTCTTGCTTCATGTTAAAGTTATTGTTGGGATATCACAATATATATAACTATTAAACTAAATCATATATATATTTGGTAATGGGTGGAAGGCTAAGCCTCTTGATTGGTGTTTTGTTCCACTCATACCACCCTAGGAACCATTTAAACCGGTGTTATGTTCCTTGATTTTTGCGTCCCTAACACGGTTGGGGTTTATGGGCCCCCCTTGATAACCCGCTTAGCGCTAAAGCTTTTCCAGCAAGGCCCAACATTGGTTTTACATTTTCCTAATAACTAAAACTTGCATAAGGGCGTTGCAAACCCGAGTTCTTAATTAACAACCCTGGGCTAGTGCTCCACATGAGTGTTGGTCCAAACTAGGCGCGATGTGGGGCCACCTCGAGGAAACTCAAGGGCTGGTAAAAACCTGTAGCTTGTCCCATCCGGTCGTGGCCTGAGACGAGATACGCGCGGCTACTATCAGGGTGTCGGCACGCCGAGAGGTCTTGCTGGATTAGTTTTACCTATGTCGGAATATCTTGAGCACGGGATTCCAAGAATACTCGGGTCTTCCCACATTGGAGTTGCGACTCCGCAGATCGTGAGCTTGTGATGGGCTAAGTTGGGACAACCCTACAGGGTTTGATCTTTCGAAAATTGTGCCCGCGGTTATGTGGCAGATGGGAATTTCTTAATATCCGGTTGTAAAAAACTTGACACCATGTTCATAATACACTACCAGCGTGAGTAACCGTGATGGTCGCTTTCCGAAGGGGTTCGGGAAGTGAACACGGTGGGGTTATGTTTGACGTGCTTAGTTAGGATCACTTCGTGATCACTTTGACGATCGTTGGCACTTTCTCTTCTCGCTCTAAACATGTAAGCTAGTGCTAGTGCTGCTGCAACCTTGTTTAATCCTTTACCACACTAAGGCTTTGATAGTATTGCTACCCGGGAACGGGATTGCTGAGTCTTCCGTGGCTCACAGATTCTACACAACACCACATGCAGGTACCGTTGAGAACTACACAGCTGGTGGTTCAGAGTTGTTCTGGGAGTTCGATGAAGAGCGTGGGCGATACTACGTGTCTTACCAGAGGATCAGTAGGGCTCTTACTAGGATGATTGGGACCTTGTGTTGCTTTATTTATGGTATCTTTCATTTGGATCTTTGTCCGTAGTCGGACTGTGGTGTTATTTGGTTGATGAATATTTATGTAATGCATTGTGTGACGTAGCGAGTGTAAGCCAACTACTCTTTTACATTTTCATCCCCTCTTTTACATGAGTCGTGCAAAGATACCATACTTGAGATCATTCTAGTATGTGATTATACCTTTAAGTCGTGCCTCGACACGTGGGAGGTATAGTCACATACTGGGCATTACAAGTTGGTAATCAAAGCCTTCTCCGACCTAGGAGCCCCCCTGATTGATCGAATCGTTGACGGTTGAGTCTAGGCACACACATAAAAATGTTTTGAGTCCTATATATATATCGGAGAGTAGGATTTCTTTTTACTCCTCATCTCTTTATCACTCTGGTGAGGACTCCTGACGATTGCTCTATCTCTTCTACTCTCAAAAATTCACTAATTTTTTTAGGATCACGCGAGTATTGTTTAGATTGTTCCGATATCTTTGTGACGAGAACATTGTTCTCGATGCCTCCTGTCATTTAGGGGTTATGGCAGTGTCCCGGGGAGTTGAGCTCCGAGGTGTTGTGGTCACAAATCTATCGCATCGATTCTAGAATACTTAAGACGGCCGACATCGAAAACTCTTCTATGCGGTTAGTGGTGAGATAACCCTGACATCACCCAGTACTGGGGAGGTAGTTCGGGATTATTGCCACAGCTTGTATAGCAGATGCGTTCCGAAGGTCCGAGGTAAACGGTTTCCGAAAATGACTGGTTATTTTTGTTGAAGGATGGATACAGTTGGATGTAGGATTAGAGTTGAGTGCGTGGTGCTTCCCCTGTATCCCCAACACCCAATTGCATAACCGGAAACCTTCGGAAATTAATAGGTGGGTTCATCTAGTAGCTCGTAGGCATTCTTCCAACGAATGCATGATATGGAGTTAGGGGTTCAACATGGAGTGAAGTGGTTTTATGGGCGTTGTTCCAATCGGGAGTTGCATCTTAAAGGGTCCTTGGCTATGCTGATCTGGGGATTGCAAAACCCTTTTGTAACATGTTCCATGAGCTTTCAGCACGAACATGTGGAATGAAACTTCTATCTTGTATTTGTTCTATCTGCTCTTTGTTGTTTTTATTTACCTTTTGTTCTCCCAAGTGGCCTCTAGAGAAGATTGTTGTACCAGTGAACTGTGGAATACATTCGTTCATTTTGTGTGAATGTTCTTGTGAAGACTTTTGTTGCAATTCCTTGCCGTTGATTCAGCTTATATATTTTCAATCAATGGCTAATAGTTGTCATCTCATTCAGGATGGCTCCTAAGAAGGTTCCCAACGCTAACCCAGAGGGTGAAGAAGTTCCTGATCGTCCTCCTTCCCCTCCTCCTCCGTCTGAGGCATGGAGAGCAATTATGCAAGCGACCAACCAGAACACCCAGATGCTTTTGCAAATGATGCAAAACATTCAAGCCAACCAAGCAAATCAAGGTGGTCATGGGAACCAAGGCCAAGGCAATCTGTTCAATCAACCTCACTTTGCAACTCTCAACCAATTCTTGGCAAACCAACCAAAGTCTTTTCAGTTACTGTGTGGATCCGCTAGATGCTGAGGACTGGATAACAGACATCGAGAAGCACTTTGAATGCAGTAACGTGAGACCTGAGGATTATGTCAAGTTTGTTGCCTTCCAACTCAAGGACCAAGCCGCTGATTGGTGGCAACAGTACAAAGATTCTAGAGGTGGACGTGAAATCTCGTGGACTGACTTCTGCAAGGATTTCCTCTCTCACCACATTCCAACTAGTATCATTGAAGGCATGCATCGCAACCTGAAGCAAGGCACCATATCCGTCTATCAATACAATGTCAAGTTCCAGAACCTTGCCCGCTATGCCAAGCATGACATCCCAGATGCCAAGAGCAAGATTTATCAGTTCCGTGGTGGTCTGAAGGATGAACTCCAACTAGCTCTCACCTTGTTCGAGCTGGATGAATTTGATCAATTTTATAACATGGCTCTTAAGCAAGAGGTAGCCCAGCTCAAGGTTGAAGCTTCCAAAAAGAGAATCAGAGATGTTGTTCACTCCTCCTCTTCTTCCCAAGTGGTTGCAAAGCAATAGAAGTTCTGGCTTCCGCCTCCTCCAGTGCTCCGCCCTCCAATCAACAACAACAACAATCACTCTGGTGGACGTGGTTTCTCCCACCCACCCAACCCAAGCAATCAGTCCAGACTCACTTTCAAGCTTCGAAGTCAAGTGGTCCTTATCGCTGTCCTCTCTCAGAAGTAGTTTGCAACAAGTGCACTCAGAAGGGTCACTATGCTAACAAGTGTCCCAACCCAAGGCACCTTCCGCCTCCTCCACCTGTCAGCACTGCTATTGTCAAGCACAACCCCAAGGTTGCAAGAGTGAATCTGATGAATGCAGCTCAAGCAGAGAATTCTTCAGATGTGATACTTGGTAACCTTCTAGTCAACCTTAAATCTGCTAAAGTTTTGTTTGATTCTGGTGCATCACATTCTTTCATGTCATATCCATTTGCATCCAAGCACAATGTGGGCACAGTGACTTTACCAAGGGAGTTATCAATTACTTCTCCGAGAAAGCAAATGAATTTTAGTCTGTATGCTCCGGACATATCTATTCATATGGGTGATTACCGTTTTATGGTTTCTCCGGTTATTCTCGGCAACTCTGACATTGATCTTATTCTTGGGATGGATTGGCTTTCCAAGCATGATGCACACATTGATTGTGCAAATAAGGAAGTCAAGCTTACTCATCCTAACGAAGATGTGATTATCTTCGCCTCTCGAGATAACACAATCAGGCTATTCTCTCTCAATGACAAGGGCGAGATTAATGCCATCTCTCAAATTCCGGTGGTCAATGAGTATGAAGATGTTTTCCCTGAAGAGCTTCCAGGCATGCCTCCGCATCGTCAAGTTGAATTCGTCATTGAACTCGAGCCTGGTACCGAGCCAGCATGTCGGCGTCCGTACAAGCTTTCTCCTGATGAGTTGAAGGAGCTGAAGAAACAACTCGATGAGCAAGAGTGTATGGGTCTAATCAGGCCTAGTACTTCTCCTTGGGGCTGTGGTGTTCTATTTGTCAAGAAGAAGGATGGCACGGAACGCCTTTGTGTTGATTACCGTCCATTGAACAAGAAGACAATAAAGAACAAGTATCCGCTCCCCAATATCAATGAATTGTTCGAGCAACTCAAAGGAGCAAAGGTGTTCTCAAAGCTCGATCTCCGAATGGGTTACCATCAGATTCGTATCCGTGAAGAGGTTATTCACAAGACCGCTTTCAGAAGGAGCTATGGCTCTTATGGATACACGGTCATGTCTTTTAGCCTCGCAAATGCTCCACCCACCTTCTCGAGGATGATGCACTTCATATTCAACCCCTACACCAATGAATTTTTTCTCGTCTATCTGGATGACATCTTGGTATTCTCCAAGAATGAAGAAGACCATGCCAAGCACCTCCGTTTGGTCCTGGACAGGCTCCGTGAACACAAGTTCTATGCGAAGTCCTCCAAGTGTGAATTCTGGCTGGATAAAGTCTTATATCTTGGCCATATCATCTCTGTCGAGGGTATTTCTGTGAACCCCGAGAAAGTTGAAGCTATTGTCAACTGGGAACCCCCACAGAATGTCAAGCAACTCCGAAGCTTCCTTGGTCTCGCTAGCTATTGCAGAAGGTTTGTTGAGAACTTCTCCAAGATTTCCAAGCCTCTTTCCAACCTGTTGCAGAAGAATGTCAAGTACTCCTGGACTCCTGATTGTGATGTGGCATTCAAAACACTCAAAGAGAAGCTCATTTCTGCTCTGGTTCTTACTCCTCCGGATGAGTCCAAGCCCTATGAAGTCTTTTGTGATGCTTCTCTGCAAGGACTTGGTGGTGTTCTCATGCAAGACAAGAAGATTGTGGCATGCACTTCTCGTCAGTTGAAACCAAATGAGAGGAATTACCCCACACATGATATCGAGCTAGCAGCAGTTGTACATGCCTTGATCACGTGGAGACACCTTCTGTTGGGCAGAAAAGTGGACATCTTCACCGATCACAAGAGCTTGAAGTACATCTTCACACAGCCAAACCTGAACCTTCGCCAGACTCGTTGGGTTGAGATGATCCAAGAGTATGATCCAAGCATTGAGTACACACCTGGCAAGGCCAACGTCATTGCAGAAGCCTTGAGCAGAAAGGCATATTGCAACAGTCTCCTTCTCAAACCATTCCAGCCTAAACTTTGTGAATCATTCAGAAAGCTCAATCTCCAAGTTGTTCCGCAAGGCTTTCTCGCAAATCTTCAAGTTGCTCCTACCTTGGAAGATCAGATCCGTGAGGCCCAACTTAGTGATGCTATGGTGCAGAAAGTGAAACATGGTATTGCTAAGGGTACTCCCAAATACAAGTGCCACTGTGTCGATGAGAAAGACACCTTGTTCTTTCAGGACAGAATTGTAGTTCCCAAGGGTGATCTCAGGAAGCTCATAATGAACGAAGCACATGACTCCCTCCTCTCGATTCATCCCGAAAGTTCTAAGATGTACCAAGACCACAAGCAATCGTACAGGTGGAGTCGCATGAAAAGGGAGATTGCCCAATTCATGAATGAATGTGATGTCTGCAGAAGAGTGAAGGCAGAGCATCAACGTCCAGCCGGTCTCCTTCAACCTCTACCTATTCCCGAGTGGAAATACGATCACATTGAAATGGATTTCGTCACTGGGTTTCCTAAGTCCAAGAAGGGGAATGATGCTATCTTCGTAGTGATTGACAAGCTAACTAAAGTAGCTCACTTCCTTCCCGCCAAAGAATCCATCAACGCAGCTCAGCTGGCAGAGTTGTACACTTCCAGAATTGTTTCTCTGCATGGCATTCCGCAAGTCATTTCCTCAGACCGTGGAAGTTTATTCACATCCAAGTTCTGGGACTCCTTTCAGTCAGCCATGGGCACTAAGATTCGCTTCAGCACTGCGTTTCACCCTCAGACTAGTGGTCAAGTGGAAAGAGTGAACCAGATCCTCGAAGACATGCTGAGAGCTTGTGTCATCTCTTTCAGTATGAAGTGGGAAGAATGTCTCCCGTTTGCCGAATTCTCTTACAACAACAGTTTCCAAGCAAGTGCCTGCAAAGCTCCTTTTGAAATCCTCTATGGAAGAAAGTGCCGTACCCCGCTCAATAGGCCCAAGACTGGTGAACGTCAACTTCTTGGCAATGACTTGATCTCAGAAGCCGAAGAGATGTGCAAAGTCATACGTGAGAATCTCAAAGCCGCTTAGTCGTGTCAAAAGAGTTACTATGACGGCAAGCATCGTGATTTGGCTTTCGACATTGGAGATCATGTCTATCTCTGTGTTTCTCCTATGAAAGGAACCCAAAGATTGGTATCAAAGGAAAGCTTGCTCCAAGATACGTGGGCCCTTTCAAGATTCTTGGCAAAAGAGGCGATCTAGCCTACCAACTCGAGCTACCCTCCAACTTTGCAAATGGTCGTGATGTGTTTCACGTGTCTCAACTCCGCAAGTGCTTCAAGACACCTGAACGCACCATTCCGTTTGAGGAGATTGATCTTCAACAAGACTTGTCTTATCGTGAGCACCATGTTGCTATTCTTGAGGAAACTGAGCGCAAAACCCGCAACAAATCCATCAAGTTCTTGAAAGTAAAGTGGTCACACCATACCGACCGAGAAGCTACATGGGAACGAGAAGATCACCTTCGTTCCGAGTATCCTTCCTTCTTCCAGTCCTAGATCTCGGGACGAGATCTTTTTGTAGTGTAGGAGAGTTTGTAATGCCCCATATGTAACACTTTCCAATTATGGCAATAAAGCTTCCTCATTTGATCCTTGTCCTTATCCTTGGGGGTTCTTGTCTTTTTATTTTTTTGCATTGCCATATCATTTATTATTTTGCATCCTTGCATTTCATCATCATCATAACATCATGGCATCATAGTTTACTTTCTTTGTTATAATGAGTGTGTGTGAGGCCTTGTGATGTTGTGTGTGTGGGTTCTAGCTATGTCTAGCTAACCCTAAACCCCTATTCTTCTTCTTCTTCTTCTTCTTCTTCTTCTTCTTCTTCTTCTTCTTCTTCTTCTTCTTCTTCTTCTTCTTCTTCTTCTTCTTCTTCTTCTTCTTCTTCTTCTTCTTCTTTATTTTCTTTTCTGGCCTTTCTTTGCTCCATTGTGCAAGCAACCTAGCCAAGTGCTTTATTGTTCTTTCTTCTCCTATAAATCTTGCACCATGTCAACTACCTCTCTGCCAAATATCACCCCATTTAAAATTGATTTGGTTGGGTTTTAAAATACCAAGAGTTTGAACCATATTCAAAGTCCTTTTATTTTTCAGCCTCTAAAAATGTCCAAGTCAATTTTATTAAATAGGGCATAAATCACTGAGCATGGGGATATTTTTCTTTTCCCCTAACTCATTTTCTTTTAGCCTGTGTTTTTCTTTTTCTTTCTGTCTGAAGAAATAAAGAAAAAGAAAGAAACAGCAGCACAGCAGACTACCTGGGCCTTCTCCTCCATCTCTCTCTCCCCCAGGCCCAGCCTTCCCCTTGCAGCACAGGCCCAGCTCCACCCGCATGCCCAACCAGCAGGCCGCAGCAGTCGCGCCGTCTCTCCCCTCGCGCCTGGCCCCACCTGTCTGTCTCTCACCCCGCGCCTCCGTCTTCCTCCGTCAGCGAAAAGCAGAGCAGAGCGCGCTCACCGTCGTGTCGTGAATTCACGGACGTCGAGGCCTCGTGGCCCGAGCCGTCCATTTAAACCCGAAGCTTGTCCAGCCCCTCCCTCTAGGGTTCCCCTTCCTCCTCATCGCCGCCTGGAGAGCCCAGCACCACTAGATCCGCCGCCCCAGTCGACACCTGCACACATCTGAGAGCGCCTCCTTGTCGCCGGCGAGAACCTCGTCAACCTCAGCCTCGCTAATCATGTCCTTGTGCTTCCACGACGTCGCCTCCTTCGACTACGTCGCCTACGCAGAGCCGATCGCCTCGCCGCCGAGCTCTTCTTCCTCTTCTTCATCTCCGGTGGCCGTAGCTATTCGAGACCCCGCCCTCGTTGACTCCGTCCATGACTGGGCCAGCCGAGCACATCGTCGTGCTCGTGGTCAGCTCCTCTTTCTCCCCATGCCTTTTCCCCTTCCTGCGCGCCCTCTAGGTCCTAGTTCATCGAGTGCCCGAGCGCATCGCCGTCAGACCTCGTTGCCGGCGAGTGTTCCGACCCCTCTAGGCCGCGTTCTTCTGTCCGTTCGCTTCGCCTCGTCATATAGGTGTCGCCTGTGCAGTCGCCGTTCCACTAGGGCCTCTGCTTCGCCTCGTCGTTGCTCCACCGCCGCCGTTATGTCGTTGCTCGCCACCGGCGCTGTAATGCTCCTTAGGTAGTGCTAGTGCATCAGGTGGGTGCGGAACTCCTCCAGGAGCATCCCGCACACCTCCGTCGCCCCGTTTGGTCGCCGGAGTAGCTCCGACGAGCCCAGTGTTTTCCAATGTCTCTGCATCTGTGGTTACCTTATCAGATATCGTTCCTGTTATCGGTCGAGAAACGTTCAGTAGCACAGTGGTTGGTGCTCCGTCAGTTTAGCGAGAGGTCTTGCGTTCTAATCCTTGCGGGCGCAGTGGTTTCACCCCCTTTTGATTTTCTTGTGTGGCTGACAGGTAGGCCCCACCTGCCAGCCTCACAGGCTTCTCCAGCCCCCGCGCGCACCCGCTGGCGCCAGCTTATTGCCTCGATGCCTATGTCTGTTTGCCAGCCTCCTATTGTTGCCATGAAACTCTCTAACCACCCACCTAGCAAACCATTGTTTGGCTACGTAAGCATCGCTAAGCCCCTCTTATAGCGTTGTTAGTTGCAGGTGAAGATTTGAAGATTCTTGCTTCATGTTGAAGTTATTGTTGGGATATCACAATATATATAACTGTTAAACTAAATCATCTATATAATTGGTAATGGGTGGAAGGCTAAGCCTCTTGCTTGGTGTTTTGTTCCACTCATGCCACCCTAGGAACCGTGTAAACCGGTGTTATGTTCCTTGATTTTTGCGTCCCTAACACGGTTGGGGTTTATGGGCCCCCCCTTGATAACCCGCTTAGCGCTAAAGCTTTTCCAGCAAGGCCCAACATTGGTTTTACATTTGCCTAATAACTAAAACTTGCATAAGGGCGTTGCAAACCCGAGTTCTTAATTAACAACCCTGGGCCAGTGCTCCACATGAGTGTTGGTCCAAACTGGGCGTGCTGCGGGGCCACCTCGAGGAAACTCAAGGGCTGGTAAAACCTGTAGCTTGTCCCATCCAGTCGTGGCCTGAGATGAGATACACGCGGCTACTATCAGGGTGTCGGCACGCCGGGAGGTCTTGCTGGATTAGTTTTACCTATGTCGGTATATCTTGAGCACGGGATTCCGAGAATACTGGGGTCTTCCCACCTTGGAGTTTCGACTCCGTAGATCGTGACCTTGTGATGGGCTAAGTTGGGACACCCCTGCAGGGTTTGATCTTTCGAAAGCCATGCCCGCGCTTATGTGGCAGATGGGAATTTGTTAATATCCAGTTGTAAAAAACTTGACACCATGTTCATAATACACTACCAGCGTGAGTAACCGTGACGGTCGCTTTCTGAAGGGGTTCGGGAAGTGAACACGGTGGGGTTATGTTTGACGTGCTTAGTTAGGATCACTCCGTGGTCACTTTGACGATCGTTGGCACTTTCTCTTCTCTTTCTAAACACGTAAGCTAGTGCTAGTGCTGCTGCAACGTTGTTTAAGCCTTTACCACACTAAGGCTTTGATAGTATTGCTACCCGGGAACGGGATTGCTGAGTCCTCCGTGGCTCACAGATTCTACACAACACTAGATGCAGGTACCATTGAGAACTACACAGCTGGTGGTTCAGAGTTGTTCTGGGAGTTCGATGAAGAGCATAGGCGATACTACGTGTCTTACCCAGAGGATCAGTAGGGCCCTTACTATGATGATCGGGACCTTGTGTTGCTTTATTTATGGTATCTTTCATTTGGATCTTCGTCCGTAGTCGGACTGTGATGTTATTTGGTTGATGAATGTTTATGTAATGCATTGTGTGACGTGGCGAGTGTAAGCCAACTACTCTTTTACATTTTCATCCCCTCTTTTACATGAGTCGTGCAAAGATTCCATACTTGAGATCATTCTAGTATGTGATTATTCCTATAAGTCATGCCTCGACACGTGGGAGGTATAGTCACATACTGGGCACTATACCCTCCACGACCCTCGACCCCTCAGCGACCGTCGACCCCTCGGCGACCCTCGACCCTAGTTCACAACCCTCGACCCTAGTTCCCGACCCTCGACCCCCTCATGCCACATTTGTCTAGTGTCAAAGGATTCAACAAAACCATGTCTTCATCATTGGGCGAAAGTGACAGGCGCATGATGGTACGAAGCTCTCCAAAGTTGTTTTGGAACGGAGTCCCAGATAGGATAATTCGCTTTTTGGTACAAAGTTCAGCAAGAGCCTTCCGAATATCGCTATTTGGAAGGCCTTTGCTGAAATTCGTACCAAAAGGCGGATTATATATCCTATCCGGGACTCCTTTCCAAAATAACTTTGGAGAACTTTGTACCATCATGCCCCGGTTACTTCCGGCTAATGATGAAGCCATGGATTTCTTCGATACTTTGACACTAGGCAACCTCTCGGCCCCTCGGCGATCCACAACCCTCGACCCCTCAACGACCCTCGAACCCTCGGCCCCTCGACGACCCTAGAACCCTCGACCCCCGACCCCTCGACCCTCGAACGCTCGGCAACCCTCGACCCCTAGGTGACGACCCTCTACCGTAGCTAGTTCCCAACCCTTGACCCCTCGGCGATCCTCGACACTCTCGTTCCCGATGAAAAAAGAAGATGAAGAAGAAAAAAGAGGAGAAGAAGAAAAAAAAGAGGAGAAGAAGAAGAAGAAGAAAAGAGAGGAGAAGAAGAAAAAATAGAAGAAATTTCTATTTTTTTTTCTTCTCCTTTTTTTCTTCTACTGCCTCTTTTTATTTTTCTCCTCTTCTTTTCCTTCTTCCTTCTTCCTCTTTTATTATTTTTCCTTATTTTCCTTCTTCCTCGGCGACCCTAACCCTAAACAGTACAACTTCCTCGACGTCACCGCCTCTCTCATCAACAAAAAAATCTATGAATAAAAAAACATCATATTCTATGAACAAAAAAACATCATATTCCATCCACATCCATGCATACATCATATATATGATCATATATGAACAAAAAAACATCATATTCTATAAAAAAAATCATCATATATATGAACAAAAACAATTATGATAACAAGCATATATATCATCATATATATGAAAAAACAAGCATATATATGAAAAATACACAAGGGCAAGGCGCCGGCCGGACCAAGGTGAGGAGGGGCGCGGTCGGCGGTGAGAACGGCGACGGCGATGACATCGATGGGGCAGGGGCGGTGGCGACGAAGGCGTGGCAGGGCCGGGGCGGTGCGCGTCGGGGCAGGGGCCGGGGCGGCGCGCGTCAGGCGAGGGCCGCGGGCGACGATGACGGCGGGCGACGGTGAGGGCGACGGCGACGACGGGTGCGGGCGACGGCGACAGCGGGGGCGGCAGGCGGTGGCGATGGCGGGGGCGACGTCGATGTCGTCGGGGCGGCAACTGCGAGATGAGAAGTGAAAATTTCACAAGTGTTGCTTATATACAAAGAGCATTGGACCCGGTTGGAGGCAGGAACCGGGACGAATGCCTCCCTTTGGTCCCGGTTCGTGCCACCAACTGGGACCAAAGGTCTCTTTTCAGCAGCCCAAAGGGTGGGAAGCAGAGGCTTCAGCAGCCCAAAGGGCGGGAAGCAAAGGCCTTTGGTCCCGGTTCGTGGCACCAACCGGGACTAAAGGAGGGGCATTGGTACCGGTTGGTGCCACGAACTGGGACCAATGCACCCCTTTGGTACCGGTTGGTGCCACCAACCGGGACCAAAGGCCTTGCGCTGGCGCGGTGCGGTGGGATGTTTAGTCCCACCTCGCTAGTTGGGAGAGCTCAAGAGAGGTTTATTAGCGCTGATGCGCCCACCCTCTCGAGCTCCTCTCAACTGCAGGCTTTCGGGCCTACTTTGTCACTCCTTGCCCGTGGGCCTGTAGGGCCTGCTGCGGGCCTGAATCCTAGCCCATGGTTGGGTTTCTAGTCGTATTAAGGCCGTGGTGGCCTAGTAGGTGGCACTTTTTTTAAAAAAAAATCCCAGTTTTTTCCTTTTCTTTTTTGATTTATTTATTTTATTTTGTTTCTACTTATTTATTTTATTAAAGTTTATTTTATTTTGTTTCTACTTATATATTAAAGTTTATTTGGTTTCTAGTTATTTATTTTATTTTCTTTTTTGCTTTGTTTATTTTATGTAAATTCTTTTTGCTTTTAATGTTTTGAACATAAAATACTTTGATAATTTTAATTGCATAAATTTTATATAATTTTAGTTTTCTAGTTCTCAGTCTTGGAGCGGGATAAAACCATGATCTCGAAGTATCACGGTCTCGGAGCAGGATAAAATCATGATTTTTTTACATGGTGTGGGCAGATGTGATATAGGATGGATGGTAATTTTTCATAAGTTTTGGTGATGCACAAGTATCTGAATAGATCCCTCTAAACGGATTGCTATATTTTTGAACTTATTTGAACTTATTTGAACTTATGTGACGAAAACTCACCTGTTACAAAGGGATTTCATTTTTTTGAACTTATTTGAACTCCAGACTTTTTGTGTGTTCAAAATGCACAATTCAAAGCCACATCATCAATTTTCAACCCTTTCTAACTTCATTTGTTATTTTTCATGCATTTACTAATTTTTGTTAGCTAAATGACCCTGAAATTGAAAAGCACTTCAAATGAACTCTGAAATGGTTGAAAAAGTTGGCATTGTATCATCATTTCACACACATAGCATGTGCTAATAAGTTGAGAGGGTTACGGCACAAACTGGATGCACTTCGTGCACAAAATGGACAACCTCTTTCGAAGTATTAGGGTTTCTGACGAAAAATCATCTGTTACAAAGGGATTTCATTTTTTCGAACTTATTTGAACTCCAGACTTTTTGTGTGTTCAAAATGCACCATTCAAAGCCACATCATCAATTTCCAACCCTTTCTCACTTCATTTGTTATTTTTCATGCATTTAGTGATTTTTTTGAGCTAAATGACCTTGAAATTGAAAAGCACTTCAAATGAAATCTCAAAAGGTTAAAAGTTGGCATGGTATCATCATTTCACCCACATAGCATGTGCTAAAAAGTTGAGAGGGTTACGGAAAAAACTGGATGCACTTCGTGTACAAAATGGACAATCTCTTTCGAAGTATCAGGGTTTCTGGCGAAAACTCATCTGTTACAAAGGGATTTCATTTTTTTTTTGAACTAATTCGAACTCCAGA
>LR738709.1:418069895-418108524 GCA_902687465.1 Secale cereale
TTCATTTGTTATTTCTCATGCATTTACTGATTTTTTTTGAGCTAAATGACCCTGAAATTGAAAAGCACTTCAAATGAACTCTGAAAAGGTTGAAAGTTGGCATGGTATCATCATTTCACCCACATAGCATGTGCTAAAAGGTTGAGAGAGTTACGACAAAAACCGGATGCACTTCGTGTACAAAATGGATAATCTCTTTCGAAGTATCACGGTTTCTGACGAAAACTCATCTGTTACAAAGGGATTTCATTTTTTTTGAACTTATTTGAACTCCAGACTTTTTGTGTGTTCAAAAGCACCATTCAAAGCCATATCATCAATTTTCAACCCTTTCTGACTTCATTTGTTATTTTTCATGCATTTAGTGATTTTTTTAGCTAAATGACCCTGAAATTGAAAAGCACTTCAAATGAACTCTGAAAAGGTTGAAAGTTGTCATTGTATCATAATTTCACCCACATAGCATGTGCTAAAAAGTTGAGAGGGTTACGGGCAAAACTAGATGCACTTCGTGTACAAAATGGACAATCTCTTTCGAAGTATCGGGGTTTCTGACGAAACTCATCTGTTACAAAAGACATTTCAAACTGCAATGATATTCTAGATCAAAGGCATCATCATAATAGTTGTGGAGAGAAAGTCTTCACTTTTTCGTCGCTTGTGTCCTTTGCTTATTGTGCCATAACCATGGATAATCTTCATCGTTTATAAGGGTGCTTGGGTCAGCCTTGACTTTGAAGGAAGGAATTTCATGAAACTTTTCATAATCTTCGGACATGTCTATCTTGCCCTCCACTCCCACGATGTCTCTTTTTCCTGAAAGAACTATCTGGCGCTTTGGCTCATCATATGATGTGTTCGCTTCCTTATCTTTTCTTTTTCTCGGTTTGGTAGACATGTCCTTCACATAGAAAACATGCGCCACATCATTGGCTAGGACGAACGGTTCGTCTTTGAACCCAAGATTGTTCGGATCCACTGTTGTCATTCCGTATTGTGGGTCTACCTGTACCCCGCGTCCTGATAGATTGACCCATTTGCACTTAAACAAAGGGACCTTAAAATCATGCCCGTAGTCAAGTTCCGATATGTCCACTGTGTAACCATAATGTATGTCATTTCCCCTCTTGGTTGCTGCATCAAAGAGGACACCGCTATTTTGGTTGGTGCTCTTTTGATCTTGGGCGATCGTGTAAAATGTATTCCCATTTATCTCGTATCCTTTGTAAGTCAATACAGTCGAAGATGGTCCCCTCGACAACGAGTACAGCTCATCACAAGTAGTGTCGTCACCTCTGAGACGTCTTTCCAACCAACTGCCGAAAGTCCTGATGTGTTCACATGTAATCCAGTCGTCACACTGCTCCGGGTGTTTGGAGCGCACACTGTTCTTGTGTTCAGCGACATACGGTATCACCAAGGTAGAGTTCTATAGAACTGTGTAGTGTGCGTGAGACCAAGAATGTCCGTCCCTACATATTATTGAGTCCCCTCCAAGCATGCCTTTTCCAGTCAGTCTCCTCTCATACCGCGATTTAGGGAGAGCAATCTTCTTAAGGCCAGGAATGAAGCCAACACAAAACCCAATGACATCCTCTGTTTGATGGCCCATGGAGATGCTTCCTTCTGGGCTAGAGCAGTTACGGACATATTTCTTTAGGACTCCCATGAACCTCTCAAAGGGGAACATATTGTATGGAAATACGGGGCCCAGAATGACAATCTCGTCGACTAGATGAACTAGGACGTGCGTCATGATATTGAAGAAGGATGGCGGGAACACCAGCTCGAAACTGACATGACATTGCGCCACATCAGTCCTTAGCCTTGGTAAGATTTCTGGATCGATCACCTTCTGAGAGATTGCATTGAGGAATGCACATAGCTTCACAATGGAAAATCAGACGTTTTCCGGTAGAAGCCCCCTCAATGCAACCAGAAGCAGTTGCGTCATAATCACGTGGCAGTCATGAGACTTTAGGTTCTGGACCTTTTTCTCTGGCATATTTATTATTCCCTTTATATTTGACGAGAAGCCAGACGGGACCTTCATACTGAGCAGGCATTCAAAGAAGATTTCCTTCTCTTATTTGGTAAGAGCGTAGCTGTAATGCCCAGGATGGGACTATACCTCCTACGTGTCGAGGCACGACTTAAAGGTATAAGCCCATTCTGGAATGATCTCACGTTTGGTATCTTTGCACGACTCATGTAAAAATAGGGATGAAATTGCAAAAGGAGATATTTGGCTTACACTCGCCACTTCACACAATACATTATATAAGCAAGACATCATTCAAAACATCACAACCCGACTACGGGCGAAGATCCAAAAGAAAGATACCAAAACATAAAGCCACAGGTCCGAATCACCCCTAGTAGAAACCACTACTCATCGTCGAACACGTCACAAAAATACGGTCACGCTCTTCATCGAACTCCCAGAAGTTCTGAACCAGCTCCTGCATCATTCTCGGCTGAACCTGCATCTGGTGTTGTAGTAACTGTGAGCCACGAGGACTCAGCAATCCCATAACCATGGGTATCAAGACTACCAAAGCTTTATGGGTATGGAAGAGGGTAGTGGTGAGGTTGCAGCAGCGGCTAAGCAAAAGTATGGTGGCTAACTTACGAGTACTTGATGGCTTCTCGCCCCTCGTTGGTTACCCCAAGTGGAAGGTTTGAGATGCAGTGTAGCGGAAGTTTTCCCTTGGCAAAGATACCAAGGATCGATTTCCCTGAGACTCCCAGTTTCAACAAGAAGGTGTCAACTGCTAACGGCGCCAGATATATTAGCAATCAACGTGGACATGCACACAGATACAAATAACTTTGCTCCCAACGAGTACAGAGAGGTTGTCAATCCCTCCGGCCTTGTAGTTTACAAAGGATCAAACGCAAGTGATAGTAATGATAGGTAATGCTGCAATAGTAAGTAAAAAGCGTAGAGTAAATAGCGGACGTGATCAATGATGGTAATATGGACCGGGGTCCCATGATGTTCACTAGTGATGTCTCTCTCCCAAAAGACGATAAAACAGCTATGTGAGGTAAACGAATTACAGCTGGGCAATTGACAGAATCATGTGCGCAAACCAATGCTAACTATGTTACAAGAAAGGTAGAGGTTCAAAGCATGGGCGGTACGCCAAGGCAAGTAGACCGAAATCCATCTGCATCTACTACTAATCATCCACCTTGAGATATCTATCCAGAACATCTCGCTGGTATTAAGTTGCGAGTCCCACCCATAGTGTAAACTCAAAGCAACAGACAACTGCATTAAAAGAACTTTGCGTAAAGTAAACAATCCTTGCACCCGCGGGCACAAGCACCGTTGTTTTCCCCCTTGTGGCAACAGCACATCCCCTAGACTCATGTTTCTGTCACTCAAGCTAGTTATCGAGGGGCATGAACCCACAATCAAGCATAACGTTCCCTCTTGGAGTCACTACCTACTACTTTGCCAAAGCAATAAATAACAACGGGGAACATGCAAGAATTACTTACGAACATAAATATAAAAGAGGTAGATCAAATATATTACTCAAACACAATCTGAACATAATCTCACAATCCATCGGATCCCAGCAAACTCAACATAGCAACAGCATAAGGATTACATTTGTGCCTCGATCATGCAAGGCAGCTCACGAGGACTAATTAGTGAAGCACAAGAACAGGAGGAGAACATCACATAGCTACTGGTCATGGACCCATGGTCCAAGGGAGACTATTCACAACTCATCCGAGAGGCGTCCATGGTGGTGGAGAGGCTCCCGGTGGTGATCCTCCCCTCCGGCAGGGTGCCGGGAAGAGTTCTCCTGGTGCTCCCGATCTTAGAAGCGGCGGCGGCGGCGGAACAGAGATGAGATCGCGAAAAAGGGTTCCCCTCTCGAGGGTTTCGGGACGCGATATAAATATATGCCAAAGGGGGGCATCAGCGGAGGCTCGGGGGGCCCAGGCGCCCCCCGGCGCGGCCAGGGGGGCCGCGCCACCAGGGTGCCTGGAGCCCTGGTGGCCCCCCTCCGGCTGTCCTTTGGAAGCTGGGAAGCTTCTGGAACGCTGATTTTTTATATAATTTTTCCGGGATTTTTCTGGCAGTTCTCGTAACGTGAAAACCTGAAATACAAAAACAGCAGAAAACAGAAACTGGCACTGGGGTGCACTAAGTTAATAGGTTAGTCCAAATATGATCAAAAGTGTATGGAAGTGTATAAATATCATAGCAATATCGCCCAAAAGAGGCATGTTGCAAGCAGAAATTATAGATACGTTTTGGACGTATCAACATCCCCAAGCTTAATTCCTGGTCGTCCTCGAGTAGGTAAATGATAACAAGAATAATTTCTTTGGTGACATGCTATTAACCATATAAGGATTTTTCATAGTCATATGACAAAAGCTTACTGAGACAATGAATCTGTAGTAATTAAGTTGCCTCATGAGAAAATCACAAAGAACTGAAAGTTTTACAATATGGTATTGAAACATCAAATAGATTTGTAATGAGCATGGTGTGCAAATATGATAAAGTGATATCTCGGTTGCCCCCTTTAGTGAAGCAAAACATAAATGCAGGGGCACCTCCAAGCTTTAAGTGATGACTAGATACAATGATTTCAAAATAAACGATATCATAATCATGCAAAAGACAATGCTACTTTGGGACAATGCACATTACACTCAGAATGACAATCATGCTCTCAGTAGTTGGTGCTTTAAAAGAAGGTGGAGACTCTCGAAATGTGGCTTTTGTTCGCAAGGTTGAAAACCCGTAGTCGGAAACAAAGACAAAGCATGTACCAGAGCTCTTGGTTTTAAAAACAGAGGTAATAATAATAATTTTTCTCTTCTTAGATCATGCATGTTTCTTCAACGAATGCTAGCAGATAACTCAATTACTTCTTGAGAGGGACAAGTTTCGAGGAACGACTCCCGAATGAGGACGATCACATCCTCTTAATCTCCTTTGTTTATCACTGCCAAAGTTTTCTGATTTCTCATGAACAAAGCGTGAAGGAGGGTTTGTTTGTTATATTAATTTTGAGTCGGGCGCACTCAATGCCAGTTCCTTCTCGTGTTATGGGTTTGCACATTATACATGCAATCCCGGGGTGAAGCTTGTCCAACTTAAAAAGATCATGAATTAACTACTACTTCCTCATGGACTTAAAACAGAGGCACAAAATAGGAATGCATTTTTTTTCTTTTTCTTTGAATAATTTCGAGATGGTACATGAAAGTCTCCGTTAGGAATGGTAGGTAAATACCATGTAGGAAGGTATGGTGGACTCATATGGCATAACTGGTTTAAAGGAATTTGGATGCACAAGCAGTCAGTCCGCTTAGTACAGGTGGAGGTTAGCAAAAGACTGGGGGCGACTAACTAAGAGAGCAATGACGGTCATAATCATGCAGAGCGACAAAGCAACATTGAATCAGGCATGGTAGTTATATCGCTACTCAGAAATAAAAGATCATCAAGGCTTGACAGACTTTCTTTACAGTCTTGAATATGCGTGAGCATACGCCAAGTCAATCAAAGTAAATTCTTAAAGGAAGATATTACGAAACCATACCACATCATAGGCAAACAAATCATGTTGGTACTCCAATAACACATTGGAAACCCTCCAGCTATTTGAGACTAACCATCAGAAAACATGAACTACTAAGCACCATTATGCACGTAGCATCTTTATCATAGACATACCAACCAATGCAACGGAAGCAAACTCTCTTAATAAGATAATCATGATAATTAAAGAGAGTTCAAGCAACCAACTAAACAAAAGCTCTTTAAAAAGATAAGCATGAAAACTAAAAGCTAAGCATGATAGTAGCTATTGAAAGACAAAGAACACACACAGCAAAGATAGACATGAAAATTCTATGTTATGTTCTAGGCAGAAGTGGAGCATGTTTCTCTCCCACATAAAGAAAGCTGAGTTACGACTCGTTATGAAAAGCTAAAGAAAACTAAAAAGGAAAACTAAAAGCAAGACGCTCCAAGCATAGCACATAACACATGAAGTGATAAAAATATAGTGGAACGAAAGATGAACTGATAATGTTGATGGAGACGGGGATGCACGGGGGCATCCCCAAGCTTAGACGCTTGAGTCTCCTTGAATATTTGTTGGGGGTGCACGTGGGCATCCACAAGCTTGAGCGTTTGACACTCCTGAATCTTTTTATCATCTTCCCTCGCACACTTGAAAACTCCCTTCATACATAACTCATCATAATCTGATTAGCGAGGTTAGTACCCTTAATAAAATAATTGTTCCTTGCTGGAAATAAGGATATTCTTGAAGATCTACTGTTTCTCAAGATTGCCAAAAGGTTTTTGCAAAGAAAAAGCAAGCTCTAGGTTTGCAAAATGAAGGAAAGGCAAAACAGGACAGAATTTGTGAAAAACAGAACAGCAGGTAGTAAATGATTTTTTCGGGGCACTTCTGCAACTCTAATCCAAAAACTCAAAACAGATGCACGAAAGACAATTATATAGAGCATGCTGTCGAAAAAATTCAGACCAAAAAGATTATCTGGTGATTTTATACGAATTTTTCTATCCAAGGACAGAATCTGTTTCCTGGACAGCACGTCACAACTTTTGAACTTTCTTGCAATCAGAGGCTACACTTGGCACAAAATTGAAAAGCAAAGATACAATGATGATGCTACTGTAGTAAACAACATCAAGACACAACAAAAGCAAAATAAAATTTTATTCATGTGGGCTGCCTCCCAAAAGCGCTTTCTTCTATGCCTTTAAGCTAGGCATAATGCAAAGAGGAATCAATGACCATCATAATAATCGGAGCTATAAATTGCTTCAAATGGTTCCTCAACAAGTTCACTCTTGTTCCTTCTAGGAAAGGGGTACACACCTTTTGCCTTCCCGCATAAGCGGATTTGTCCCTTACCTATATCAATGAAGCCTTTAACTGCTCGAAGGAAGTCCCTTCCAAGCACTATATTTCCTTGGTTTGGCTCCATGATGAAGAAATCAACCATTGTAATCCCTTTAAGGAATTTAACTGGCACGTCTTTTATTCTTCCCTGGATTTCAGAAATATCTCCATTAGTGTGTTCATGATAAGATGGTAATCTATCCATGTTAAGTTTTAAAGAATCATGAACAATTTTTGGCATAGTAGAAACCATAGATCCAATATCAAAATAAGCAAGGAAGTCTTGATTAGAAATGCTAATTCTAACAAAAGGCTCCCAATCATTGTCTATTTCCAAAATGTCTTTCTTATTGGGTTTGGGTTTCTCTTCCTTCATCAAGTCTAGAGCATCCATTCTCTTCTCAATAGTAGCAAGTCTATCTATGACAGTATCAAAACTATGATCATAAACAAAGTAACTAGATAGACCATGTATAATTTCAAGAACTCTAGCTTCATCACACTCTAGGAAATCTCCTTCAGCTATAATATCAAGAGAGTGTTTACACCATTTAAAAAGACCATGGTAAAAATTTCTAAGCACAATTTTTATAGGTATCCAAGGCATAATTCTCCTATGTGCATCAGAAATTCTATCCCATGCCTTCTTCATATTTTCTCCATCCCTTTGATGGAAATCTAGGACTTCTGATTCCCTCAAAGCACCAAATCCTAACATGCTTGACTAAACAGAAAGGACTACTAACAGAAAAGCAAATAATAATTTTTTTGTGATTTTTGATAAAAGATACTAAAGCAAAAAGAACTGAAAGGTAAACTAACAAGACTAAAAGCAAAAGTAAAAGATAGCGTGCAACTCCCCTATCCTGAAGAGTGGAGTCCCCGGCAACGGTGCCAGAAAACTTTGCTTGATGGCTTCTCGCCCCTCGTTGGTTACCCCAAGTGGAAGGTTTGAGATGCAGTGTAGCGGAAGTTTTCCCTTGGCAAAGATACCAAGGATCGATTTCCTTGAGACTCCCAGTTTCAACAAGAAGGTGTCAACTGCTAACGGCGCCAGATATATTAGCAATCAACGTGGACCTGCACAAAGATACAAATAACTTTGCTCCCAACGAGTACAGAGAGGTTGTCAATCCCTCCGGCCTTGTAGTTTACAAAGGATCAAACGCAAGTGATAGTAATGATAGGTAATGCTGCAATAGTAAGTAAAAAGCGTAGAGTAAATAGCGGATGTGATCAATGATGGTAATATGGACCGGGGTCCCATGATGTTCACTAGTGATGTCTCTCTCCCAAAAGACGATAAAACAGCTATGTGAGGTAAACGAATTACAGCTGGGCAATTGACAGAATTATGTGCGCAAACCAATGCTAACTATGTTACAAGAAAGGTAGAGGTTCAAAGCATGGGCGGTACGCCAAGGCAAGTAGACCGAAATCCATCTGCATCTACTACTAATCATCCACCTTGAGATATCTATCCAGAACATCTCGCTGGTATTAAGTTGCGAGTCCCACCCATAGTGTAAACTCAAAGCAACAGACAACTGCATTAAAAGAACTTTGCGTAAAGTAAACAATCCTTGCACCCGCGGGCACAAGCACCGTTGTTTTCCCCCTTGTGGCAACAGCACATCCCCTAGACTCATGTTTCTGTCACTCAAGCTAGTCATCGAGGGGCATGAACCCACAATCAAGCATAACGTTCCCTCTTGGAGTCACTACCTACTACTTGGCCAAAGCAATAAATAACAACGGGGAACATGCAAGAATTACTTACGAACACAAATATAAAAGAGGTAGATCAAATATATTACTCAAACACAATCTAAACATAATATCACAATCCATCGGATCCCAGCAAACTCAACATAGCAACAGCATTAGGATTACATATGTGCCTCGATCATGTAGGGCAGCTCACGAGGACTAATTAGTGAAGCACAAGCACGGGAGGAGAACTTCACATAGCTACTGGTCATGGACCCATGGTCCAAGGGAGACTACTCACAACTCATCCGGGAGGCGTCCATGGCGGTGGAGAGGCTCCCGGTGGTGATCCTCCCCTCCGGCAGGGTGCCGGGAAGAGTTCTCCTGGTGCTCCCGATCTTGAAAGCGGCGGCGGCGGCGGAACAGAGATGAGATCGCGAAAAAGGGTTCCCCTTTCGAGGGTTTCGGGATGCGATATAAATATATGCCAAAGGGGGGCATCAGCGGAGGCTCGGGGGGCCCAGGCGCCCCCCGGCGCGGCCAGGGGGGCCCGCGCCACCAGGGCGCCTGGAGCCCTGGTGGCCCCCCTCCGGCTGTCCTTTGGCAGCTGGGAAGCTTCTGGAACGCTGATTTTTTATATAATTTTTCCGGGATTTTTCTGGCAGTTCTCGTAGCGTGAAAACCTGAAATACAAAAACAGCAGAAAACAGAAACTGGCACTGGGGTGCACTAAGTTAATAGGTTAGTCCAAATATGATCAAAAGTGTATGGAAGTGTATAAATATCATAGCAATATCACCCAAAAGAGGCATGGAGCAAGCAGAAATTATAGATACGTTTTGGACGTATCAGTACAAGAATAAGATGAGCATCTACGCAAACGGTCGCAAACTAGTAGTGATCGCTAAAGATCCTGAACTACCTACGAGTCAAACATAACCCCACCGTGTTCTCTTCTCAAGGTGAAAAGAGACAGTCACGGTTACTCACACAGTTGTGTGTTTTACTTCGGATCCTCTGTCAAGTTTTCTACAACCGGACATTAAAAAATTCCAATCTGCCACATAACCGCGGGCACGGCTTTCGAAAGATCATAACCCTGCAGGGGTGTCCCAACTTAGCCCATCACAAGCTCTCACGATTAGCTGAAGTGATAAATATAATATCATCACCCCTTATCTTAGGGAAATCCGATCAGGCTCGGCATTCCGGTGCACAAGACATTTCGACAATGGTAAAACAAGTCCAGCAAGACCTCCCGGCGTGCCGACACCCTGATAGTAGCCGCGCGTATCTCGTCTCAGGCCACGTCCGGATGGGACAAGCTACGAGTAAAACCAGCCCTCGGGTTTCCCCAAGGTGGCCCCGCAGGTTGCCCGTTTGGGACCAACACCATCAGCACTGGCCCCCTGCTATGTAGAAAGAATACCCGGGGACACGACCCCCTATGCAAATTTAATTAAATAATTAAGTTGTTATTTTGAGGCAACTTAAAACCAATGTTGGGCCTTGCTGGAGGAGTTTTATTCAAAGTCGAACTGTCAAGGGGTCCCCATATACCCATCGTGTAAGGAACGCAAAATCAAGGAACATAATGCCGGTTTATCGGCGCCTAAGGTGGCATGAGTGGAACAAAACACCAAGCAAAAGGCCAAGCCTTCCACCCATGCCCAGTGTATAGGTGTGTTATTATATATATATATATATATATATATATATATATATATATATATATATATATATATATATATATATATATATATATATATATAACATATTGTGATATTCCAACCACAAGTTCCCTCCTGGAATGATCTTCATCTTCACCTGCAACTAACAACGCTATAAGAGGGGCTGAGCAAGCGGGTAACATAGCCAAACAATGGTTTTGCTAGGAAGGTGTCAAGGTTAGAGGTTTCATGGCAACAAGGAGAGGCTGACATAAAAGATGGGTAGCGCGACATGTAACGATAGCATCAAGACAACTAAGCATGGCAATGGTAGTAAAGGTATCCAAGGGTATGATCATTTTGCATGAGATTCCACAAGGAAGAAGAACGAATCCAAGAAGTAGTCGAACGGATCCTCACAACTCTGGAACGGAACCGAAGCTAACAAGAGAAGCAACCGGAAAGAAACAAACAACACGGTAAACACACAAGCATAAACATGGCATACGATGCACATCCAAGTATGATGCATGACAGTTTTATACAGGAAGCATGGCTGATGCACTAAGGAAGCACTGCAGATGCACTTAGGAAGCACAGAAAGTCTATACAGGAAGCACAGAAGATGAACTTAGGATGCACAGAAAAACAACATAGGAAACACAGCAATGTGCACAAACAAAACTACAAGTTAAGTGGAGCTCAATATGCAACGAGTTTCATATTGACGAAAACCCACATGTTATTTATTTAGTTGACTCTCGTTTATTTACACGACAAGATTAAATGTTTTTAACATAGCAAGAGGTGAATCAAAAGTAACCTACCTATCTAGGCAATTTAAATGAGGCCGGGAAATAACAACAACAATTCCGGAAAATCCCCATGTGCATGTTAGCAATACTTAAAGCAAACAACATTTTAAACATATTAATGTTGTTATCATGATGCGGATGACATGATCAAGTTTATGCATTTTTTATTAAAAGGTTGACATGAAGAGATATGCAGTATTTGTCGCCACGACGGAAAGAAAAGAGGGTCGTGGCGGCGAAAACGGATACGATGCCACGACAACGTTCCGAAAATGATGCAACGGCAACATCTCGGTTACGGTAACTCGTTGAGAGACCCGTGCAAAAGATGATGGAGAGAGTGTCATGCAAGAAGAAAAGTGGGGTGGTCCCGTCACCGGGTTCCCACGGGTCGGCGACGAGGCAACCGAGGAGCACGACAAAAGACGATACGGCCACGGAGCACACAAGTGGAGCATCTCATACAACACAACAAGCATTCATCCACGGGCATCGTCTCGGGGTTATACCTTCGGAACGTTCGTTCTCGGAGGGGTTCGAGTCGTCAAGGGACGTAGTGGAAGTAGACGTTCTCGCGAGTCGATCGTAGAGGGAAGTAGTCGTTCCGTAGAGGTACACGTTATGTAGCCGCTCATGCGGCGGTAGTTGGACTCATCGCGGAAGTAGTGGAAGTAGTGGTACAACTCCGTAGATGGTACTTGAGGGTCTTCGGACTTGCCGGACTCGGTTCTCGCGACGGTAGTGGTACTTGACGTGTCGCCGTGTAGGTGTACTCGTTTCAAAGATGAACTTGACATCGAGGGTCTCCGAGGTCGACGGTAGTGGTACTTGGCGTTTCTACTTGTAGTCGAACTTAACATCGGGCGTCGAGGTACTTGGCGGTTCGTAGTGGTACTTGACGTCCGTAAGTTCCAAGGGGTCCTCGAGGATCGACGGTAGTCGTTCACGGGTCGTAAAGGGACTTGGTGCATCCAAAACGAAGCAACTCGAAAGGCCTCGGAACTTGGAAGCGGCAAGGAGGTGATGGTGATGATCTAGCAAGGATCTACCAAAGGGTCTGGAGGTGCTGAAGATGGTCGACCATGGCAAGCAGGTGGCAGGAGTTGACGGCGGCAGCACAACACAACATCAGGCAGAGGCCATGGCGACAGGAGGCAACAATCCAGCGATGGAGCAGAGAGGAGCATGGCGCGGCTGAACTTGGCGGCGACGGGTTGCCGTGGAAGAGCGGAGGAGGCCGAAGGGCGCTTGGGCGAGGCTGAAGGGCTTCTGGCCGGCCAGGCTTCGGCCTACAACGGCGTGCCGAAAGGGGGGGAGGCACTGATGAGGCCGGGGCGGGCCGGCTGCTCCTGGAGGCGAGGCTGGAATGGATGGGGAGGCACGGGGCTGCGGCCTTGGTGTAGGCTGTCGGTGAGGGCGAGGCGCAGGAGAGACGGATGGCGCGACGCGGCGCTGGCTCCGGCGAGCCAGGCGACGCGGCTGGTACTCGCGCTGGAGATGGAGGGTGGCCGACGCGAGGTGGAGAGATCGAGAGGATGGAGATGGAGTCGGGGTGGATCGGGACTGCGAGGGGAGAGCGAGGGGGTTCGGGATCGGGCGAGATGGTGCGGCGTGAGGGGGACGAGGAGTGGGAGAGAAGGGATCGAGGGAGCCTGGCGCTAGGGTTGCGAGGCTGGGGCGACTCTGGGCCTGATGGGCCTGCGGCTGGGATGGCCTAGAGGCCGGCGGCTGGGCCTCTCTTGCTGATTTTTCTTCTGCCATTTCCCAATTACAGAAAATAGCCATGAAGAAAAAATGAGAAGAAAGGAAGGGTTTGAAACAGAATTTGGACATGGATTTAATTTTCTCGGACCCATAAAAATGAGCTTGATCCAAGAAAATAGGAATGAGCATGGACGTGACGATGATTTCAAACTATTCAAATGAGTTTGAGAAGGAAGAGGTTAAATGGTATGTCCAAAATAAGGTTGAGAATTTTTGATGGAGCTCGGGAAAATGACAAAAGGATTTATGGGCAAAGTTTGAGATCAAGAATTGAGATACAAAAGGCATGGAGAAAATTGTGCAAGTGTGTTATGGTGATTCCGACGAAATGGAATAATTATATAGCTCCATATATTAGGAGGATATGTTATAAAGAGAAGTCATCCTTCCCTCGATTTAAATGGACCGAAGGTCCACACAACTTATTTAAGTTGAGATGCAAAAATTAAAGTCATGATGGCATGATGACATGATGCAATGCAAAATAAATAGCACAAGCACAGAAGAAACACAAGGAAGAACCCCGAACATCTGGAATCTTCTAGGACGTCGGTCTTCGGGCGTCACAACTCTCCCACACTAACAGAGGATCTCGACCCGAGATCCTAGAGATGGCACCGGGTAAAAACGGAAGAGGAAGAGGTAAAACAAAGTTGCTTCTTGACAAACGAGTGAAACCAAGAACCTTGAGAGGTTGAACAATCTTGAAAGAAAGAATACAACGGAGATGAACGAATATGAAAACACTCCGTTAGAAAGAGGAACAAGGAGCATTACGAGAACCTTGTAGGTTGAAAGGCATGAAACAATAGCTCACGGATCATGGAAGAATTTAAACCACTCCGGTTGAATAAGCTAGAGAAGGAATAAGAACGGAATAATTTGGACAACACTCCATCCGAAAATGGAAGGAATTAACAAGAGCTTGAGAAGATTGGATGATGTTGATGAAATCGACAGCATATTGCCTCTGAAACAATTGAAAGAATGGCACAAGGGTAAGAAAGGTTTCAGACAGCACTCCGGTTAAAAAGATAGGCAAAACTTGATAAGATGAGGGAACTAGAATGTAGGTGACAACATTCCAGTTAAATAGACAATCAAGGAAAGAATATGATCTTGATAAAAACGAGATGATGGTCAAAGAGAGCAATATCACAAAGCCTCCGGAATGAAAGAATAGAGTATAGCTCAATGAAATAATTGAACGAAGAAGAAATGACAACTTCTCCGACAAATGAATTGGAAAAGCAACCTTACGAAGAAGGGTTGAATGGAGTTGTTGGAAAAATCAACAACGAAAACAAATAAGCTTGATGTGGGCTTATGGAAAACATCTCAAAATTAAGAGGTGACAACCAGCCACTAACAGAAACGAATTTCTTGGATTGAGATCAACAAGGAGAGGAAAAACTTATTTCGCCGGAATGATAAATGAAGAATTTGGGTCATTTATAAGCACCATAAATAGCAACAATTCTCAGGGAAAGCTTTTAGGTGAAATCCAACCCAAGATAACTCTAACGAATAAATTGAATGGTTGGAAAGATCTCCTGAACAAGGAAAAATATGGTTTTAAATATCTCGTTCTTGATAACTCGTGAATCATAATTCATGAAGGAATTGTCAAGAATGACATAGCACCATCTGAAAGATAAGGAAGAAAGGATTGCAATTGGAAAGCATGATGAAGAATGCTTGAGCTCCAACAAGAATCTTGATGAAGACTTCGAGGATGAATTAAATGATGAACCACCAAGAGAACTCCAGTAATGAAAGCATGAGAAGCGAAAGATGAAAAGAATAAGATTCAAGGCCTGCGATGAATTAGATGGAGCTTTGAAATGATATAATTGAAATAACTTGGAACTCCGGGAAACAAGATGAACAACTTGAAGCCTAGAATTTATTCCTCATGAATAAACTCTAAACAAAGAGATTAATCCACTTGGATGAAATAAGAATAAGAATTATGTTATGCATATCCTTCATCAATTTAAATTGACGACAAGCAATGGATTTGGCATACTACTTATTCTCGTTGCAAGGAATTAAAGAGAGATCTAGCACAACCTTGGATAATTATTCAACAAAGCACCGGTAGGATTATGAAAAGGACAAATGAATTAATACGACAACAACGGAAGAGTAATCTTGAAAGAACCACCGTAAGAATATGGGCACGAACGAAGAGGCATCAATGAAGAATATTTGGAGGACAAAGTTGAAAACTGAGAACGAAGAAATATTCTGAAATGATGGCCTTCGGAGGAACACAAAGAAAAGAATTCATGAAATGCTTCGGATGGGTATAAAATAATTCCTCACAATCGAAACAATTATGAGGATGACATGAAGCTAGAACCACGAACCTTCAAGAGAACGGACCAAGATTTAAGAGAAACTCTTCTTCGGGTCTTCAAAAATCTGAGAAGACGATGAGATACACCACCATGAATTGTTGAGGCACTCCGGAATGAAGAATTAAAAGGTTGAACCAATGATGACAAAGAATTTGAAAGCGATCTTGGAGAAGGCAGATGACTGATGGAATGCATACTTATGTCACACTTTGAAAAGAATTTGAGAATAACTCCGGAAAAATTAGAAGAGTCAGGTAAGATCCTGGAAAAAGACATGTGGGTTAGGGCCCAGTCAAAAGAAATCACCGTTGAAAAAGATTGCTTAAGAGATATTGCACCGATTGAATTAAATGGCTTGAATAAGATGACAATCTCAAAATAGCTTGAATGGATTAAGAATGGAAACACGAATCTCTGAGATATCTTCAGCACTCCGGAGAAGAATTAGAGAGCTGAATAAGCAAGAGAGACTTCGGATAAGAAATTACAACATGTGAAAACATGTTAAACAAAAAGGAAGAGATATGATCATGACCAAGGCTTGAATTTAGTCCACCGGAGAAGAATATTAGAATTAAGAATGATGAACTTGAAACTCTTGAGCATCTTCACGATAATCACCGGATAAGAACATTGAAGGAAATGAATGAAGAAACATCACATGAATAAAATGGATACTACATTTGAGAACTCTTGCTCTGAGAAGAAGAAGGGTGGGAGGGCGGGGAAAAACAAAGACAACTTGAGACGAACAAAATGGACACCGGTTGAAAAGAATTTAACATGACCATCTTGATGATTAAGAAGGACTAGCACTCTCATAGAAATATGAGAACACCGCTTGGAAAGGTATGGAATCAACATTTGACATCGAAGCAACTCGAATACCAGAATCAAAACAAAACAAAGGATAGATATGTTGCAACATAATCTTCACAATATCATCCGAACAGAGAATTGAACGAATGAATTCCGCAGGTACATCAACTTGTTGAGAAGCCACTTGGGAGAAGAAAAGGTAATTAAAAAGGAACAAGGAACAGATAGAACAAATACAAGATAGAAGCTTCGTTCGACATATTCGTGCTGAAAGCTCATGGAACGTGTTATAAAAGGGTTTTGCAATCCCCGGATCAGCATAGCCAAGGACCCTTTAAGATGCAACTCCCGATCGGAACAACCCCATAAAACTACTTCACTCAATGTAGAACCCCGAACTTCATATCATGCATTCGTTGGAAGAATGCCTACGAGCTACTAGATGAACCCACCTGTTAATTTCCAAAAGTTTCCAGTTATGCAATCAGGTGTTGGGGATACAGGGGAAGCACCGCGCACTCAACTCTAATCCTACATCCAGCTTTATCCATCCTTCAACACATAACCAGTTATCTCCGGAAACCGTTTACCTCGGACCTTCAAAACGCATCTACTATACAAGCTATGGCAATACTCCTGAACTACCTCCCCAGTACTGGGTGATGTCGGGGTTATCTTGCCACTAACCGCATAGGAGAGTTTCCGATGTCGGCCGTCTTAAGTATTCCAGAACTGTTGCGATATATTTGTGACGACAACACCTCGGAGCTCAACTCCCGGGGACACTGCCACAACCCCTAATGACAGGAGGCATCGAGAACAATGTTCTCGTCACAAAGACATCGAAACAATCCAAACAATACTCGCGTGATCCTAAAAAAAAAATTGGTGCATTTTTGAGAGTAGAAGAGATAAAAGTAATCGTCAGGAGTCCTCACCAGAGTGAAAAGGGATGAGGAGCAAAAGAAATCCTACTCTCTGATATATATATATATATATATATAGGACTCGAAACATTTTCAAGTGTGTGCCTAGACTCAACCGTCAACGATTCGATCAATCAGTGGGGGCTTCTAGGTCGGAGAAGGCTCTGATACCAACTTGTAATGCCCAGGATGGGACTATACCTCCTACATGTCGAGGCACGACTTAAAGGTATAAGCCCATTCTGGAATGATCTCAAGTTTGGTATCTTTGCACGACTAATGTAAAAATAGGGATGAAATTGCAAAAGGAGATAGTTGGCTTACACTCGCCACTTCACACAATACATTATATAAGCAAGACATCATTCAAAACATCACAACCCGATTACGGGCGAAGATCCAAAAGAAAGATACCAAAACATAAAGCCATAGGTCCGAATCGCCCCTAGTAGAAACCACTACTCATCGTCGAACACGTCACAAACATACGGTCACGCTCTTCATCGAACTCCCAGAAGTTCTAAACCAGCTCCTGCATCATTCTCGGCTGAACCTGCATCTGGTGTTGTAGTAACTGTGAGCCACGAGGACTCAGCAATCCCATAACCATGGGTATCAAGACTAGCAAAGCTTAATGGGTATGGAAGAGGGTAGTGGTGAGGTTGCAGCAGCGGCTAAGCAAAAGTATGGTGGCTAACTTACGAGTACAAGAATAAGATGAGCATCTACGCAAACGGTCGCAAACTAGTAGTGATCGCTAAAGATCCTGAACTACCTACGAGTCAAACATAACCCCACCGTGTTCTCTTCTCAAGGTGAAAAGAGACAGTCACGGTTACTCACACAGTTGTGTGTTTTACTTCGGATCCTCTGTCAAGTTTTCTACAACCGGACATTAAAAAATTCCAATCTGCCACATAACCGCGGGCACGGCTTTCGAAAGATCATAACCCTGCAGGGGTGTCCCAACTTAGCCCATCACAAGCTCTCACGATTAGCTGAAGTGATAAATATAATATCATCACCCCTTATCTTAGGGAAATCCGATCAGGCTCGGCATTCCGGTGCACAAGACATTTCGACAATGGTAAAACAAGTCCAGCAAGACCTCCCGGCGTGCCGACACCCTGATAGTAGCCGCGCGTATCTCGTCTCAGGCCACGTCCGGATGGGACAAGCTACGAGTAAAACCAGCCCTCAGGTTTCCCCAAGGTGGCCCCGCAGGTTGCCCGTTTGGGACCAACACCATCAACACTGGCCCCCTGCTATGTAGAAAGAATACCCGGGGACACGACCCCCTATGCAAATTTAATTAATTAATTAAGTTGTTATTATGAGGCAACTTAAAACCAATGTTGGGCCTTGCTGGAGGAGTTTTATTCAAAGTCGAACTGTCAAGGGGTCCCCATATACCCATCGTGTAAGGAACGCAAAATCAAGGAACATAATGCCGGTTTATCGGCGCCTAAGGTGGCATGAGTGGAACAAAACACCAAGCAAAAGGCCAAGCCTTCCACCCATGCCCAGTGTATAGGTGTGTTATTATATATATATATATATATATATATATATATATATATATATATATATATATATATATATATAACATATTGTGATATTCCAACCACATGTTCCCTCCTGGAATGATCTTCATCTTCACCTGCAACTAACAACGCTATAAGAGGGGTTGAGCAAGCGGGTAACATAGCCAAACAATGGTTTTGCTAGGAAGGTGTCAAGGTTAGAGGTTTCATGGCAACAAGGAGAGGCTGACATAAAAGATGGGTAGCGCGACATGTAACGATAGCATCGAGACAACTAAGCATGGCAATGGTAGTAAAGGTATCCAAGGGTATGATCATTTTGCATGAGATTCCACAAGGAAGAAGAACGAATCCAAGAAGTAGTCGAACGGATCCTCACAACTCTGGAACGGAACCGAAGCTAACAAGAGAAGCAACCGGAAAGAAACAAACAACACGGTAAACACACAAGCATAAACATGGCATACGATGCACATCCAAGTATGATGCATGACAGTTTTATACAGGAAGCATGGCTGATGCACTAAGGAAGCACTGCAGATGCACTTAGGAAGCACAGAAAGTCTATACAGGAAGCACAGAAGATGAACTTAGGATGCACAGAAAAACAACATAGGAAACACAGCAATGTGCACAAACAAAACTACAAGTTAAGTGGAGCTCAATATGCAACGAGTTGCATATTGACGAAAACCCACATGTTATTTATTTAGTTGACTCTCGTTTATTTACACGACAAGATTAAATGTTTTTAACATAGCAAGAGGTGAATCAAAAGTAACCTACCTATCTAGGCAATTTAAATGAGGCCGGGAAATAACAACAACAATTCCGGAAAATCCCCATGTGCATGTTAGCAATACTTAAAGCAAACAACATTTTAAACATATTAATGTTGTTATCATGATGCGGATGACATGATCAAGTTTATGCAATTTTTATTAAAAGGTTGACATGAAGAGATATGGAGTATTTGTCGCCACGACGGAAAGAAAAGAGGGTCGTGGCGGCGAAAACGGATACGATGCCACGACAACGTTCCGAAAATGATGCAACGGCAACATCTCGGTTCCGGTAACTCGTTGAGAGACCCGTGCAAAAGATGACGGAGAGAGTGTCATGCAAGTAGAAAATTGGGGTGGTCCCGTCACCGGGTTCCCACGGGTCGGCGACGAGGCAACCGAGGAGCACGACAAAAGACGATACGGCCACGGAGCACACAAGTGGAGCATCTCATACAACACAACAAGCATTCATCCACGGGCATCGTCTCGGGGTTATACCTTCGGAACGTTCGTTCTCGGAGGGGTTCGAGTCATCAAGGGACGTAGTGGAAGTAGACGTTCTTGCGAGTCGGTCGTAGAGGGAAGTAGTCGTTCCGTAGAGGTACACGTTATGTAGCCGCTCATGCGGCGGTAGTTGGACTCGTCGTGGAAGTGGTGGAAGTAGTGGTACAACTGCGTAGATGGTACTTGAGGGTCTTCGGACTTGCCGGACTCGGTTCTCGCGACGGTAGTGGTACTTGACGTGTCGCCGTGTAGGTGTACTCGTTTCGAAGATGAACTTGACATCGAGGGTCTCCGAGGTCGACGGTAGTGGTACTTGGCGTTTCTCCTTGTAGTCGAACTTGACATCGGGCGTCGAGGTACTTGGCGGTTCGTAGTGGTACTTGACGTCCGTAAGTTCCAAGGGGTCCTCGAGGGTCGACGGTAGTCGTTCACAGGTCGTAAAGGGACTTGGTGCATCCAAAACGAAGCAACTCGAAAGGCCTCGGAACTTGGAAGCGGCAAGGAGGTGATGGTGATGATCTAGCAAGGATCTACCCAAGGGTCTGGAGGTGCTGAAGATGGTCGGCCATGGCTAGCAGGTGGCAGGAGTTGACGGCGGCAGCACAACACAACATCAGGCAGAGGCCATGGCGACAGGAGGCAACAACCCAGCGATGGAGCAGAGAGGAGCATGGCGCGGCTGAACTTGGCGGCGACGGGTTGCCGTGGAAGAGCGGAGGAGGCCGGAGGGCGCTTGGGCGAGGCTGGAGGGCTTCTAGCCGGCCGGGCTTCGGCCTGCAAAGGCGTGCCGAAGGGGGGGGGGCACTGACGAGGCCGGGGCGGGCCGGCTGCTCCTGGCGGCGAGGCTAGAATGGATGGGGAGGCACGGGGCTGCGGCCTTGGCGTAGGCTATCGGTGAGGGCGAGGCGCAGGGCAGACGGATGGCGCGACGCGGCGCTGGCTCCGGCGAGCCAGGCGACGCGGCTGATACTCGCGCTGGAGATGGAGGGTGGCGGGCGCGAGGTGGAGAGATCGAGAGGATGGAGATGGAGTCGGGGTGGATCGGGACTGCGAGGGGAGAGCAAGGGGGTTCGGGATCGGGCGAGATGGTGCGGCGCGAGGGGGACGAGGAGTGGGAGAGAAGGGATCGAGGGAGCCTGGCGCTAGGATTGCGAGGCTGGGGCGGCTCTGGGTCTGATGGGCCAGCGGCTGGGATGGCCTAGAGGCCGGCGGCTGGGCCTCTCCTGCTGATTTTTCTTCTGCCATTTCCCAATTACAGAAAATAGCCATGAAGAAAAAATGAGAAGAAAGGAAGGGTTTGAAACAGAATTTGGACATGGGTTTAATTTTCTCGGACCCATAAAAATGAGCTTGATCCAAGAAAATGGGAATGAGCATGGACGTGACGATGATTTCAAACTATTCAAATGAGTTTGAGAAGGAAGAGGTTAAATGGTATGTCCAAAATAAGGTTGAGAATTTTTGATGGAGCTCGGGTAAATGACAAAAGGATTTATGGGCAAAGTTTGAGATCAAGAATTGAGATACAAAAGGCATGGAGAAAATTATGCAAGTGTGTTATGGTGATTCTGACGAAATGGAATAATTATATAGCTCCATATATTAGGAGGATATGTTATAAAGAGAAGTCATCCTTCCCTCGATTTAAATGGACCGAAGGTCTACACAATTTATTTAAGTTGAGATGCAAAAATTAAAGTCATGATGGCATGATGACATGATGCAATGCAAAATAAATAGCACAAGCACAGAAGAAACACAAGGAAGAACCCGGAACATCTGGAATCTTCTGGGACGTCGGTCTTCGGGCGTCACAGTAGCTGGTAGGACCTTCATATAGCTTTGGAGGCATGTCGTCTGTTTCGTGCAAACGTTGCAGGTCCTCCCGTGCCTCCGGTGTATCTTTTGTCTTCCCATACACGCCCAAGAAGCCTACCAGGATCACGCAAAGGTTCTTCATCACGTGCATCACGTCGATTGAAGAGTGGACCTCTATATCTTTCCAGTATGGTAGATCCCAAAATATAGATTTCTTCTTCCACATGGGTGCGCGTCCCTCAACGTCATTCGAAACAGATAGTCCGTCGGGACCCTCTCCAAAGATTATGTGTAAATCATTGACCATAGCAAGTACATGATCACTGGCATGCATGTCGGGCTTCTTCCGGTGATCTGCATTGCCTTTGAAATGCTTGCCTTTCTTTCGACATTGATGGTTGGTCGGAAGAAATTGACGATGGCCCAGGTACACATTCTCCTGCATTTGTCCAGGTATATACTTTTGGTGTCAGCTAAACAGTGCGTGCATGTGTGGTATCCCTTGTTTGTCTGTCCTGGAAGGTTACTGAGAGCGGGCCAATCGTTGATGGTTACAAACAACAACGTGTTCATGTTAAATTCCTCCTGTTTGTGCTCATCCCACACACGTACACCGTTTCCATTCCACAGCTATAAAAGTTCTTCAACTAATGGCCTTAGGTATACATCAATGTCGCTGTCGGGTTGCTTAGGGCCTTGGATGAGAACTGGCGTCATAATGAACTTTCGCTTCATGCACATCCAAGGAGGAAGGTTATACATACATAGAGTCACGGGCCAGGTGCTCTGATTACTGCTCTGCTCCCCGAAAGGATTAATGCCATCCGCGCTTAAACCAAACCATATATTTCTTGGGTCACCTGCAAACTCAGCCCGATACTTTCTCTCGATTTTTCCTCCACTGCGACCCGTCAGCGGGTGCTCTCAACTTCCCGTCTTTCTTACGTTCCTCTCTGTGCCATCGCATCAACTTGGCATGATCCTCGTTCCTGAACAGACGTTCCAACCGTGGTATTATAGAAGCATAACACATCACCTTCGCAGGAACCCTCTTCCTGGGGGGCTCGCCGTCAACATCACCAGGGTCATCTCGTCTAATCTTATACCGCAATGCACCGCATACCAGGTATGCGTTCAAATCCTCGTACGCACAGCGGTAGAGGATGCAGTCATTAGGGCATGCATGTATCTTTTGCACCTCCAATCCTAAGGGGCATACGACCTTCTTTGCTGCGTACGTACTATCGGGCAATTCGTTATCCTTTGGAAGCTTCTTCTTCAATATTTTCGGTAGCTTCTCAAATCCTTTGTCAGGCACATGATTCTCTGCCTTCCACTACATCAATTCTAGTACGGTGCCGAGCTTTGTGTTGCCATCTTCGCAATTGGGGTACGACCCTTTTTTGTGATCCTCTAACATGCGATAGAACTTCAGCTTCTTCTTTTAACTTTCACACTGTCTCCTTGCATCAACAATGACCCGACGGAGATCATCATCGGGCACAATATCGTCTGGTTCCTCTTGATCTTCAGCACCTTCCCCCGTTGCAGCATCACCGTATTCCGGGGGCACATAGTTGTCATCGTCCTCTTCTTCTTCGTTGTCTTCCATCATAACCCCTATTTCTCCGTGCCTGGTCCAAACATTATAGTGTGGCATGAAACCCTTATAAAGCAGATGGGTGTGAAGGATTTTCCGGTCAGAGTAAGACTTCGTATTCCCACATATAGTGCATGGACAACACATAAAACCATTCTGCTTGTTTGCCTCAGCCACTTCGAGAAAGTTATGCACGCCCTTAACGTATTCGGAGGTGTGTCTGTCACCGTACATCCATTTCCGGTTCATCTGCGTGCATTATATATAATTAAGTGTGTCAAAAAACCATTACAGAACATTATGGATAGATAAGTGACCAAATTAATAGAAGTTCATCATCACACATTAAAACCAAAGTACATACATAGTTCTCATTGAACAACATATAGCTCTCGAGAGCATTTAATTAAACCATACATTGAAACTATGTAAAACATTTCAATGCAACAATAAATGCGATCATAATCTCAACCAAGGTAATAATTGTTCCAACGATATAATGATACCAAGCCTCGGTATGAATGGTATATTCTCTAATGTTTATAATCTTCAAACGCATTGCGTCCATCTTGATCTTGTGATCATCGACGACGTCCGCAACATGCAACTCCAATATCATCTTCTCCTCCTTATTTTTTTATTTTTTCCTTCAAGTAATTGTTTTTTTCTTCAACTAAATTTAACCTCTCGACAATCACTACACCACGACACCACAACGATGGCATGCATCTGTTGGTAGAAGTGTACATTGGCGACACATTATCTGTCCACAGCAAGGCCGACACATAAATTGTCGAGGTTGTTCCAGACTTTCGACAGTCTATCTGTCGGTGATGCAATCACGTTTGCGGTCACAAAATGTGTCAGCATAGTTTGCTTTGCCATTAGACTGTGTGTTGGCGGTTCTTTACGGCAGGAAAAGTGTCGGCGTAGTTTGTAGCTAGCCCACTCATTTCATGTTGCGCGGCCTGAGCAGCAAACTGTGCGCGAGAATCCAAATTTTTCGCTAAGGTCCACCCATGCCCCAATTCCCCATCTCATCTCTCTCACGCCACACATCTCTATCTAACCCTAAGCCGCACGCCGCTGCCGCCCCAACTGGCCCCGCGCCGCCGCGGCCTCTGCCCCAACTTGCCTCGCACCGTCGCGCCCTCCGGCACTGACTTGCCTCGCACCACCACCGCCGCAGACCCAACCAGCCTCGCGCCAGACGGCCTCCGGCCCTGACGTGCCTTGCGCGGCCCCCAAACATGCACGCCGATTTCCGGACGCCGCTGCCACTCCCACTGTCGGCGGCCCCTCCCGAAGCCTCCGTCCGACCAACAACACCTCCCTCCATCGACAACTCGATGTGCCACTCCGGTCGTCCGCGATCTGTCAATTCGCCGTCTTCTGTCTCTCCGCCTAAGGTGCTGTCCAGTCCGAGCGGCCACCCCATAGTCTGCCTCCCAAGGAGCCGTCCTATCGTATGAATCCAAGGAGCCTCCCTGCTGTCCTCCTTCCACCACCGGCGACGCCTCCCCCATCCCTCTGTACTGCCCCATTTTCAGATCTGGTTGCTGCAGGTAAGCTTCATCTTCTATTTTTTCCTTTTTGTCCAAAAATATGATTGCCCATGATATCTTGCTAGTTCAAAAAAGTTCATTTCGGTTTGTTTTTGTTTTACTTATTCAGTAAGGATAAGATGAATAAATTGCAGGTTGTAGCTGCCTAATCGATATAGTTTCGCATATGTGATGCATAAATTTATGATTTTACTTGTGTATGGGTGATGGCTATGTGCAAAACGTATAAGTTTTGATGCTTAACTTTGCATGTGTGACTGCCAAATATCTAGAAAGTAAGGGGCGTTTGCACTTTATTTTGTTGTTGCCCTGTATTTTAACTCATTCTTGGTATGCATCTCCTTTTCCACCATTGCTACTTAAGAATCATGTTGAATTATAGGTGTTATTTGCAGCAGAAGAAGGAATTTTGCAAAGTAAGATGGATTCTCGTGCTCTATCATGTCAGACACTTAGTTTCAGCCTGTCAGATAAAAAGGGACAAACTACAAGTTTTAGTTGCCTGACCTCCAATTTACACTTAGTTTATAGTGATATTGTGATTCAACCGAGCGGAGCTCATCTTCTGATGGATGATGAATGGCCTATTGCAGGTTTTGCATTTTCAGGACTTCATACCGTTGCGCCATTTCAGTCATCCTTCAATGTGCTCATGAGTATGGACTGGTAAAGCTTCGGTTACAAGTTAATAGGAGGCTTCATGCATGCCGAAGGAAATTCTGTGATTGAGTGGGATAACCTGACATTTGCTTGTGTTGATATTGTTATTTACTTACCATGGAATATATCCAGCTCTCGTTTTGTGCATACTTTCATTTTCTATTGATTGTCTGGGCGTGGGTACTCAACATGGGTTTTCCCAAGTGTTTTTCTCTAGTTATCCCTGACTTGCTTTAGCTACAGTACAAGATGGCAGAGATCTATACCAGATAAATATGTTGTGAGGAAGCAGGAAGGCACTTAAGCTTGTATTGCATCACTTGAAATCAAATCATGGAGGAGACTTTCTTAGTTGTCACAAAAAGAAGGTATGTGTTGCATGTTTTCTGCTAACCAACATATCTGTGAAGACTTTCATTTCTCACTTACTTTCAGCATGTCGTAGTTTTTTAACTGAAGAAATATTATTGTTAGTTGGATGAGAGCTGATGCTATACTGGTAGTAGATAGACTAGGGTGCAAACTGTCTTAATCTATGCAAATAATAGTGCAAACCAACCTCGTATTCTTTCAGGAGCAAACTGATATTATGGTTACAGTTTTTAATAGAAACAAGGAATCTTAGTAAGCATTAATATTTATGTTACATGGTTTGGAAAATAAACTCTCGTCCTCCAACATGTACCATTGCAATTATTAAGCCACACTGCTATAGTACTATAATAGTTTAGCACTGCAAAATTTCCACGTAAAAGAATAGTATTAATCAGGCCTTGTAGGTTTAAGAATTTCTCCAAACACGTCATGTTCCTAACTTTATCGCGAATTCACTTCCATTTACGTGAAAATAAGCATAAACACCAGTCTCGTTCATCTTGATAATGAGCTCTGTACAACAGAATCACATTGTATAGCTTCCTAGCATCTTCTCGGCTACTGTTGCTCGTAGGTATCATCACCAGTACACGGTTGGAACTTCGGTTGGCTTGCAGTGTCAGCTAACTAAACTCTTTCTTCATACTGATGTGTAGCAGTCATCCCTGAAAGAAATTGTAAATGATGTTCTGGTTCATCTTGGTAATGAGCTATGTATCATAGTTTCTGGCTGCAAGCATACAGCTTCCTAGTATGTTTACTAAATTGTTGCTACTTGCTAGGCATTATCACCATGACACAATTAGAGCTTTTGTTTGCTGCACCTTGTGACCGCCAGCTAAGCATGACCTTACAAAATGCGTGCATTATCTGGCCAACTATTCTTCTTTTTGCTATTAACAGACAATAAACATTGTAGTAACGTGTTGTTTACGTCAGTTCCAGATTCTCGATTACGTTCCTGACCTCAAGCAGTCGATCACCGGTCTGATCTCGTCGCTTTACGATCGAGAGTTCTGAGACGAATGTGTGGTGCTCCTCAGGAAACATAGGTGAACCGATCTTGCACTCAGTTTTTAATTAGCTTTTCCCTATAGTCATCAATGTGCAATATTGGCACTAGGTTAATGTATATATGAAGACAACATGCTATTAGCCACATAGTTGTACTAGAAAAGGAAATATAAATCCTATATTTATGTGTGGCTCAAAGTAACTAGCGGAACATATATATGAATGTTTAGCTCTGCTTCCAAATATTTTGTAGTACTAACTAAGTACAGAATTAGAAAATATGTGACATAAGAATTTTGAAAATGATAGACAAATCATCTCCATAACATGCAGAGCAACTAGTTCCGAAATTTTAAATAGATTTTGCATCTATAACTCCTATCAACTTCAAATGGTGCTAATACAAGGATTGCGATCAGGAAAACATGAGACATTCCATGCCGATAGATTAGACAACTTACTCGTGGTCAGCTAGGACAATATCTGTTGAATTAAATTTCCACTCGGTTGTCCATTATATGGAGTCCTTTCTTAAAAGAGATATTTACGTGTAAAGCTTATGTCATATGATATATGGTACAGAGATGGAATGATGCTATCGGTTGTTTCACACAAATGTATACGACGGAAGGTAGACACATATGTTCAGGTTTCGGCTTTTAACCGTAGCAGACTGTAATATTTTCTGTCAAATTGAGTAGTAATTAGTAAGAAGTTGGATGGTCTTTTTTATCTCTCAAGATTTGTCAAAGAAAATTCAATACACATCATACGTGAAAATTTGTGGTGATAAAATAAACATGTCTACAGTCTGATGTAATTTGTTCTCGAAAGTGAAACTTGACAATATAAGTGGTCTCTTATTTGTTCTAATTTTTAAATTCTCTTTCCTTGTACTTCTCAGAAAATAAAGCCGTGCATTAGTTAAATAACACAAAGACACTGTTGGTTGCAACTTTTATTGAGGAAAAAGCCCATGCCCTATTTACAATAGTAATAGCACACTAGATATGATGACTTAGTTACTAAAAGATATACTCATGATTGTGTCTTCAGCTCATTTCCCAATTCCAGTATGAAATTTTGTAGCAGTACTGCAGTAGCATATGGTGTTTGAAATGATATTTTAGCAAGTGCACATCCTGCCTATGCGTATATGACTGCTTGTAGTACATCTACTTTTAAGATCTTTGGGGCCATAGGCCACTCACAAATTTGAACAAATTCTCATTTTGTAAGGTTGCTCAAGCATGAGTTCTTTTGCAAGGACAAATGAAGAAAGTAGCAAGTCCACAAGTTGATCTAAGATGTTTCGGTGATCGCTTTTGTTCATAACATGGTTGACACATTTTGTGCATATAGAAGTTGATGTTAGCTTGGGGATCTAAGACTTTATCTTTTTCATAATATTTTGTACTGGTCAAGTGATTGAACAATTGGTCCCTTAGGAACTTGGCCATCATATTCTGTAATAGGACATCACCTAGATGTTGACTTATGTATTTCCTTAATGGATGTAGCTAACTTCAGTGAAGAACACTAATGAATGCATTGATCAATGGTATCTTGTGATGAATAAAGGAGTGCAATTGTCTGTATATTTATTGGGTATTGAACATGAAAGGGACATTATGAAAAAATTCATATTAATGTATGGTACATTTATAATTGTGTTGAAATGTGGGCCCTGACAACAAGTATGTGGGTATAAGTATTGGACATCACATTATGTGTCGGCGTAGCACGTCATCAGATGAACTGTCGGCATATCAATGTCGTTGCACTATCTGTCGCCATAGCACATTGTCAGATGATCCGTCGGCATATAAATGTCTGTCGGTGTAGAAATGTCTGTCGGCATAGATCTTGTCAACGCCGTCACATTTTCTATCGGAAGAGGTTCATCCGTCGGCAAAAACCTTTCCCGGCAGGACTATAGGCGACACCCACCTTTCTGTTGGGAAAGGTCTTTACCGACACAAAATGTGTCGTCATAGGTGACCATGCCGACAGATTGTCCGACGCTGCTTTGAGTGTCGTGGTGTAGTGAATAGGGTCGGTTGGAATTTGCGGTTCACATACCTCCTAGATAAATAAAATATATGTCACGTTGGTTGGCATAATTGTCATAAACAATAAATAAACCAAATAGTTATAAAAGATAATTTATACCACATCCGAATCATAGACAGGACGAGTGCCGACGGGGGCGGATACCAAAATCATCGCACTATATAATAACAAGCAATAATAAAAGTAAGAAAATTAGACAAGTATCTATCTAAAGTATAAAAAAACTTTCAGAAAGAAGATAAGAACAAGAGGCTCACCATGGTGGTGCCGGCGACGAGATCGGCGCGGGCGATCGACAACGGTGAAGACGGCGATAGGACGTGACGGACCGCTAAACCTAGACAAATCTCGAGAAAAATGGAGCTTTGCGGTCGAGCTTCGAGAGGAGAAAACTTAACTAGTGTGGCTCGGACATTTAATCGAACACCTCATGTGCATATGAGGTGAGCTAGAGCACCACAAAGCTCTCCCCTCGCCGGCCAGAAAAGACATAGCAGTGTGGAGTGCTCTGCTCGCCGGCGAGGAGGTATATATAGGCACTTCACTGGTCCCGGTTCGTGGCTGAAACCGGGGCTAAAGGCCCACTTTCTATCTCGGTTCCAGCCACGAACCGGGACCAATGGCTGTGGGCCAGGAGCAAGGGCCATTGATCCCGTTTCGTGCCTAAAACCGGGACAAATTGGTCTAGACGAACCGGGACAAATGCCCCACGAGGCCCGGCCGGCCCCCTGGGCGCACGAATCGGGACGTATGCCCACGGTCCTGGTTCGTGGCTGAACCGGAACTAATGGGCTGGCCAGGCCCGAACCAAAGTCATGTTTTCTACTCCCTCCGTTCCTAAATATAAGTCTTTCTAGAGAATTCAACAAGTGACTACATACGGAGCAAAATGAGTGAATCTACACTCTAAAATATGTCTACATACATTCGTATATTATAGTCCATTTAAAATGTCTAGAAAGACTTATATTTAGGAACGGAGGGAGTACTAGTGCATGCATTTTTTTTGCAGGTACATGGAGTACTGATGAGATAAAACTGCATATCTCATGTAGATAATGTAACAACACTTCTAAGTACTCCCTCCGTCCCAAAATAAGTGACTCAAAAATAACTCGACTTTATACTAACTTTAGTACAAAGTCGAGTCATTTTTGAGTCATTTATTTTTTAGACGGAGGGAGTACGTGCTATAGCTGTTTTAACCGGCACCCTTGTATGTTGCGATTTCGAGGTGAGTAGCATGGGGTTGACGCTTTCCAGAACTGAAAATAGCTGCAGCAGACCGGCGGCAAGAAGTACATATACCCAACTCGTGTCTTTATTGCTCCGCAATCATGTAAGCATTTTTTGGGTCAAAGGATCTGGAGTGCAAGAGCCGGTGCATTGTATTGCTCACGCACTTTATTCCGAGCACTAGACAATATGTTCACAAGCACTGGATAATATGTGCAGTGCAAAATATTTAGCAAGGAGCCAGCAACTCATGCATGTCTGTGGAACAAAGGAAAGTTTTCCCCCATTTTTATTTTCAAGCAAGACCGAGGCATGATGATTTTGAACGAAGGAAAGAGAAATTGCATGGCTCAGGTTTAAGCTGGTGCAATCTACTCACTATACAATGAGTGGACTGGCTTCTCATTAGACATCAGTCTCCTTTTCCAACACAAGCACTGCCCCATGTATTTTCGGAGCAAGCATATGTGCATATTTCTCAGGCACATCTAAAATTGTTGCATATTTCTTTTAACCACGGACAATGACCTTGCATAAGATAATTTGGAGCAGAGAAGCCATGTACATTCCGTGCATTTTTTGAGAGCATGGATATACATGTGCATCATGGAACTTCAGGAACGTGGCTCATGTATGTTACATGGCTTTCGCCGACAGTTTGCAAGTACTTTTTTTTTTAACGAAAATGCTGATGGAGCAGCTTTTCATTGAAACTTGGGGGGTTTAAAGAGTTATAATACAGCAACAGATTTACATGTGCAGTCCCCGATTAGGTGGACTTGCCTTCTTCGTTGCCGGTAGTGTGCCTTTCTTAGTCTGGTTCCCTTGGTCTGTTGAGGAGGGAGCTTGCCTTGCCCCGTCCCGCTCTCTGCCAGACCGTTGCCTCCTCGATCATTCGCTCCACCACAGTCGTGTGCGGCGAAGGTTGGTTCCTGAATATCCTTGCGTTGCGTTCATTCCATATCGACCACCAGACTAGTTGTACGAGGGCGCTCCATGGCTTCTTTGTTGATGCAGGAACCATGCCGTTGGACTGCTCTATCCAAAGCCCCAGGGAAGTTGTTGCGGTGGAGGGAGCGAGGCCCAGATCAAGGTTGCAGCGAGCAATGGTGTCCTGCCAAATTTGGATGGAGGTGGGGCAGGAAGCTAGCAGGTGCACAACATCTTCCAGCGGGCCATTGCAAAGTGAGCAGGACGGATTGTGAGGCCAGCCTTTCCTTGCAAGAACATCGGCCGTGTTGCAGCGGCCCAGCAGCGCCAACCATGCAAATAGCTTGCATTTGCCCGGTGCATCCGATTTCCAAAGGAAAGTAGTCCAAGATGGTCGAGAACAGCCCTCAAATTGAATTGCGTAGGCCGACCTCGCCGAGTACACGCCATTTGCAGTCCACTTCCATTGAACCCGATCAGGCTCTTGAGTCAAGTGAATGTTTTGAACTCCTTCCCACAGTATCAGGACTTCCCTTGTTGCCTGTGCAGAGAGATTGGTTTTGAAGTGTCTGATCCATCTGGTGTTCTCCAAGGCTTGTGCGACGGTGAGGTTTTTCCTGGTGCAATGCTGAAACAGCGTCGGGAATGCATCCTGAAGGCTGTTGCCCTTAAACCACGGCTCCTTCCAGAATAGGATGCGGTCACCCTTACCCAATTGGAAAACAACAGAGGCGTTGAAAAGGGATCTGACCACCGGGTCAAGAGGCAAATCGAGTCCCTGCCAAGCTTTGTCGCCGTCGTTCCATGAGAGCCACAGCCACCTCAACCGTAGAGCTCGACTCTGGGCTATCAGGTTGATGATGCCAAGTCCACCGAATTCCTTCGGTCGACAAACAGAAGCCCAGTTGACCAGGCATTTTCCTCCGGCTGCCACTTCACTGCCTTCCCAGAGGAATCCCCGACGAACTTTATCGATCAGCTTAGCCAGCCAAGCCGGTAATATGAGGGCGAGCATTTGGAAGATTGGCATCGCGGAGAGAACGGTTCTGACAAGATCGAGCCGTCCATCAAGGGAAATAAAGGCAAGCTTCCAACCCTTCATCCTTGCAACTAGCTTGTCGCAGATCGGTTGAAGGTCATTCTTTTTCAGTTTCTTGTCCGTCAGAGGCATCCCTAGATAGGTGCAAGGAAATTCCTTGATGGGGCAGCCCAAGGAATGAAGAAGATCATGGAGGTCGATCCCGTTGCAGCAGATAGTGGAGACCGAAGACTTTGCGAAATTAGTGTGCAGGCCCGTAGCTTCTCCGAAGAGCTTGAGAATTTGTATCAGAGCAAGAACCTCGTTGCGGCATGGGTTGATGAACAAGATTGCGTCGTCCGCATACAGAGAGGTCCTGAAGGGCAGTTTAATGTTGCCGATCGGTCCCAGGATCCTGGCCCGCACCGCCTTGTCGATGAGCATAGCTAGGCAGTCCATAACCAGCACGAACAGGAGCGGCGACAACGGGTCTCCCTGCCTAAGCCCCTTCACCAACTTGATCGGGTCCGATAGATCACCATTGACAAGGATCCTTGCGAAGAGGAGCTGAGAAGTGCTGAAAGACAGTTGGTGAAGCCTCTCCCAAATCCTCTTGCCACAAGCAATTCTAGCAGGAACTCCCATGACACCGCGTCGAAGGCGCGTTGAATGTCCAGTTTGAGCATTAGCGCCGGTGTGTTTGCACGTCGGAGGGCTTTGGCCAGCCCGTTGACGTAACAGAAGTTGTCGTGGATGGCACGCCCTTTGATAAACGCATTCTGGCATGGGCTGACGAGCTCATTCATCCGGCGCTGAAGTCTCGAGGCCATGATCTTGGTGATCAACTTGGCGAAGCTACAGACAAGGCTGATCGGCCTGTAGTCTTTTGTGGTCATGGCCTCAGCATTCTTTGGGAGGAGAACCATAGTAGCCTGGTTAAGCTGGTGCAGATGAGTTGACGCGTTAGCTTGCACGGCTCGGACAGCCCTTGTCAGATCATCCTTAATTATGGCCCAACACCGCTTATAGAACAAGCCCGTAAAACCATCGGGCCCCGGGGCACTGTCCCCATCCAGTTCTTTGATATTGGCCAGGATCTCATCCTCAGTGATAGCCTCGTCCATCTCGGCGAGGTTCAGCCTTGTGTATCCCATCCCGGACAGGTTTATCCTTCTGGGTCGAGGTTCCTTGGATCCAAAAATTGGTTCGAAGAATGAGTGGAACGCCTTAACTTTTGCGTCCTGGTCTGTGATGACCAGTCCGTCCACCTGTAGCTTGATGATGAAGTTCTTTCTCCGTCTTGCGGAAGCTTTTGCTTTGAAGAATTTGGTGCCTGCATCTCCCTCTTTTATGCCCTTCACACGCGATTTCTGCCGCCAAATGGCCCTATCAAGCGCTGCGTACCCAAGCCGCTGCATCTTCAGGCTTGCACGGAAATGTCTCTCTGCTGCTGTTAATGGTCTAAGGTCCATGACCCTATCAAACTGCCCAATGATCTCGCTTGTAATGGCTGCTTTCAGCTTGATGTCATTGCAGAATTGGCCTTGCCAACGTTTAAGTGTTTTGGCCGTGGCAGCAAGCCTCCCTGCAAAGCGGCCGATCGGGTCCCCGGACATCGGTGCCCCATGCCATGTGTCATGAACCACCTCGTCGAATCCGTGTAGTTTCACCCAGTGATTCTGGAACCTAAATGCTCTGTCTTGGCGGAATGCAATCTCACAATTGAGGAGGAGGGGATAGTGGTCCGAGATGTCCGAGGACAGGGCCTGCAGCATACAGTTAGGCATTTTCTCCTCCCAATCGCCATTGATGAGGACTCTGTCCAGCTTCACCATCGTTGCGTTTGCTTGCTCGTTACTCCACGTATATCTTCGTCCATGAAGATATAGATCTTTTAGTTGGAGCTCGTTGATAAAGTTTCTGAAGGCCATAAACCCTTGGGTTGTTCTTGTCTTCTGCTCTGGAGATGAGGTTGAAGTCACCGATCAGCTCCAGGGCCGTGCCATTTGGAATATTGCCCTGAACAGTGTCTTTGAGTTCACGGAGGAATGCTAACTTCTCCTCCCAGATCTGTGGGCCATAAACCCCAATCACACCCACTGGTGCCCCCTTGGCATCGTTCCCAACAGCCGCCACTGTGTACCCTTGAAATGCAATGGCGGACATGGAGTAGTGGTCACCTTTCCATGCCAATAACACACCTCCTCTGGACCCAGCAGCTGGCAGGTAAGCAAAATCAGAGAACTCCGGGCCACAACATTGGTTCACCATTGCCCTATCGATGACTGATAATTTTGTCTCTTGCAGGCAAACTAAGGATACATTGTTACGGTACAGCAACTCCTTTACTACTGCTCTCCTAGCCGGGTTATTCAAACCCCTCATGTTCCAAACAATCCAGTTGTTTTCCATTGGCAAACATGCTCGACGAACTGCAGACGTTCCGGCCTAGGCGGAGGCAGGCACCGGCATGGCCGAGCCCCTCCTGCCCGCCTTTGCGAGCGAGGCAAGGGCCTCGATCTGGGCAGGTGAGAGAGGTTCATCAAATGCCCTCCTGTACTCAAGCAGGCGTTGCTCTTCTGGTTCGCCCCGCTCCGGGATGGCGAGCCCCCTTTTGGACATGACCAGCCTCCTAGCTTGAGCCATGATGTTGCCTTGAGTCTCCGGGAACAGGTTCTTCTTGCTGGAGAGGCGGTGGCTACGCCTGGTGGCCGTTCCGTGTGGCTTTGCCGGGCGGCGGGGGCGGCCGCGCTTGGCCGTTGGCGCATGCGAAATGGCCGGCTCGATAGGGGTCGCAACAAGCTCCAGGAAGTGAGCCGTTGCTTGCTCATGGGTGATTGGCTGGGGGGTCACCTCGTCATTGGTCTCCTTTGGATTCTCGTCCCTGCTCACGAAAACGGTGGGGCCCCCATGCCAGCACCGCTAGTGGGGCCCGATAGGCGCGTGGGCAGCGGGGTCAAATCGCCATGCAGGTCAGCGGTCGCCGTCTCGTCCGTGGCTGCCCTCGGTCCGCCCGCCCGACCACCCGACAGGGTCGTCACCGCGGTAGGCCGGTTCGGGGTGGTTACGACAGGCCGATCCGAGGCTGCAGGAGTGCAGGCCGGCCCAGTAACCATTGGCGGGGAAGTGGGGGCCCGCGGAGCGCTGTCGGATATCTCCTCCCGAGACAGGGACAGGCTACCCATGTCCGCTAGCGGCAGAGGCCCACCCACGCCCGCCTGGCCGCCTGGGGGGACCACCGCACCATGTGACGTGACCCCGCCATGCAGGTTGACGGAGCCACCTCCAGCCTCCACCGGGGCCTCCCAGCCCGTCTCCCGTACAGCGATGCCGGCGGCCGCCACCACAGGGGGAGGCGCCACCACAGGAGGAGGCGCCACCAATGGCTCATCGGCGTCCGCTGGAACGAAGACCGAGGCAGCCAGCCCGCGGCTTGCCTTGGAGTAGATCTCCCCTGGCTGCATTACTCCGGGCACCCGCCGGTAATGGCCGGAGAAGGGACGGCCGTTGCGGCGACGGCCCCTCCGCTCGGCCACGGAGAGACCAAATCCAGTTCTCGCCCTCGTGATGTCGTCGGGCGTCCCGTGCTCCCAGGGGTGGGGCATTTCCTCCGGCGGTGGCGCGTCATCATCTTCGTCTCCCCCATCGCGGCGCACCGCGTACTCAGGCCGGGGCGGGAAGTAGGTGACGGAGTCGACGTGGACGAGCACAGGGTAGTGAAGCTTGCGAGGAAGATGCTCGGTGCAGGCGCATGATTCGTCCTCCTCTCCCTCCAGGCCGAAGCCCGGTGGAAGAGAGATGTGCGCCAGCGGGTCGGAGCAGCGGGCGCGCGGGCGCACAGTGAGGGTCGTCTCCGTTGGCACCTCATCGGGGTCGCTAACCCACGCCCGGACCACGAAGTAGGACATGTCGAGCTTGTCGAGGGACTCGACCGCTACCTGGTAGAAGAGGCACTCCGGCAGCAGGTCTTGAGCGGTGTTGAGGGAGAATTCGTGCGGTGGGATGCCCTGGATGAAGAGGCGAACGCTGTAGCGACACTTGACGGAGGTCGCAAATGTCAGACGGTTCCACCGGCGCACTAGGAGGGGGTGCCCTGGGCATGCACCAGGTCGCACCCGCGCACCATGTCGAACCATCGGCGATGAGCGAAGCGCGCGAAGAATGACCCCGGCTGCATCAGGGAGACCTGCAGGCCGTTGGGGGGCACCTCAGGGAACTCCGCCCGGATGGCCTCCACCACGTCCGCCGGACACAGGGCGCGCGAGCCCGCGACGGTGAGTACGAGGGCGGAGTCGTGGAGCCGCGCCTCCTCATCGAGAGCCTCCTGTGTCTCCTCGATGAGGCACACAGTCTTGCGGCAGCAACGGTTCCCCCGGGCCGGGCCATGGGAGAAGCGGGCGGCCATATCCATGGCGGTCGGGGAAGCGCTTGCTGGCGGCGAGGGCCGAGCCGGAGGCGGTGGAGGCAGGGGTGGTGGAAAGACAAGCCGACAGTGAGCCGGAGCGCGATCGAGGCAAGGGTGGCCCGGTGGGAACACGATGCGGTCGCGGAGGGGAGGCCGGGGAGGCGGGGAGGGACGGTGGGTCGGCCCGTCGAGGGTGGAAAGGGGAACCCGAGGAAGGTGACGAGATGGGCATCGGTGGGTGGTGTGGCCGAGAACGAGGCTGTGAAGGCACCGGACGTCGCTATGGCAGGCTGCTACGCGGTGGGAAGAACTGAGGCACCGAAAGCATCTGCCAACAAGATCTGCCTTATAGGCCGAGCCACCATGAGTGCCGAGGCCAGAGGTAGATGGGTGAATAATGGCGACGGATCCACCCGCGGGCGGTCGCCGTCCCCCTTTCTGGCCCTTGCGACCGACCACTTGCCATTCTTGTGAAACTGCGGTCTGCGAGGGGGCAGGCAGGCGCAGCCCCGAGGAGGAGCAGCCGCCCTCCCCCACCACAACGATGGATTGAAGGCGCTGGCGCGGCAGCGCGGGCGGGGCCGGCGGACCTGGCCTTGGAGGGGAGGCGGGGTGAGGGAAAGCAGACGAGGCAGGCAATGAATGCCCAGATCGGACCACCTCAGCGAAGGAAGGTGCCGGCGATCCGAGAGAGGACCCCACGTCCGAGAGGGCAACTCTCCCCGCAGATGTGCAGCTGGGCGGGGACATGGCTGGGGGAAGCATGCAGGGGCCGGTGGAGACCTCGGCCGGGTGGCGGAGGCACGGCCACGCCGACGGCACAGGAGCCGGCGGCGTCGAGGGAGCCAAGCTAAGGGGGGGAGAGCGGAGGGGTGGCCAACGAGTTTGCAAGTACTTGTTAAATACATGCTAGATACTTGGACAGACATTATACCAAATTTATTTTCCTTTACGCCGAGCGACATCTTGTATAGAGTAGATGTGTCATATAGTTGTAGCAACTGTAATTTTTTCTCTAAAAAAGAAAAGAGATTCTAGGTTGTGAAGCAAAACTAAAGGGATGTGGATAAAGGGAGGGATGATAGAAAGAAGGAAGAGAAAATAAATAAGATATATGATTCCACTATCTATTGTCTATGAATTACATCATATAAAAAGCCAATGTGATAAAGCATCAATATAATAAAAATAATAGCGAATTAAAAATTGTAACTTGAAACAAGAACTACAAATTTAAAGCAATAATAAAGAGCCGCCCAAGTTAATAAAACTAAGAAAATTAACTCGGAAAGAAAAAAAATTGGTTTGTTCCGCCATCCCACCCAATGAAGTGTTAGGGTTCTTTTCAATAAAATCCTATTGAAGTATAGGTTCTGTCGTTCCATTGCTTCTCCTGAATGGTTAGGTCTGAATACGGCAACGGAGCGATAATCTCGAACATGTTCGAAAGAAAGAACGAAACCAAGGTGCATCCATGTATTGCCCCCTTATTTTAGCAAGTTCGTGCACCAGTCGAGGAACACTTGCATTTTTTAATATGCGCATAGAGGATTGGAGGGAGTACTTGCATGGCTAATGCACATGCATGGCCACGTTCTTAGTTTGCTAGAGAGACATGCGAATGCTTGAGAACCATAGTCAGATTATTTGTATGAACCAAGTCAGCATGATACTGGCAGAAGAAGCGCAAGGCGCGAGACATGCATCATGCATGCATTGTTTTAGGCAAATACATGCAGCACAAGAGGGTTACGTGCATGCCCATACGTACAAGGCCTCGTGGACTTCTGTTTCTTTCTCTTCAACTGCCATGTAGCTTTAGTAAACTCATCCCATGGCACGGTAGGGATGAGCGGATGCGGGCGATCTCGGCACGCCGCGCCGCTCTTTCGGGCACCGGTGGCACCGGCACGCCGCCGACGCTTAGCCTCCACATCCCCGTCATCCGCATGTCCGGGGGCGTCGGGTACTCAGCCTCGTAGAGCAGGTGCGCCTCCTGCTTTAGGAGGTGGCGGTAGCCGAAGCCGTTCACCGCCGCGCCTTCGCCTGGGTACCTCTCGGCCATGTTTCCGGTCGGCGGGAAGAGGGGGTGTTGCTATCTACGCCGGAGGGGGG
>LR738709.1:418108609-418140233 GCA_902687465.1 Secale cereale
GAGAGCTGCGGCGTCCACCGGCGGGGAGGTCGCCTTTTATTGCCGTAGCGGGGCGGTGACGAGTTGCATGCCGGGCGACGCGTGGCTGGACGCGCGTCTCGGCGCGTTCATTGCGCCACCCGTGAGGCATCAATGTAGGCTGACCGACGCGGCAGCGCAACAGCCTTCACATTGATTCCCGCGGGAACCGAGGCGATGAGGGCGACGAAGCGGCGTCTCGCTGACTCGGCGGATCCATCCGCTTTCGCGCCAAAACCACTCGCCCCGGCGCCCCGGGACGCCCCCCAGCGCGCCAGGTTCGGTCTGGGTCCGCCGGCGCCAGTTTCGACCCAAACCGACGAAAAACGGGCTCCTGGGGGCGCGACTGGGCCTATATTTCGGCGCAGGCGCGGAAAAAACGTCTGGAGAGGGCCTGCTCGGGGCGCGGCTGGAGATGCTCTTATGCTAGTATGCATGCATTAATTTCTATCTTCCTCTCTATTTCTACAAGATGTGAAGGAAATATGGAGAATATTACCCACTCCCTTGAAGTTCTTTGGAACACCTGAGGTGTAAGTTGGCAAACAATTGGGATAATTTTATGCTTATGTCTTTTGGCCCGCGCTGACATAATGGAAAGACCACATGATGGTAGAATTATTTCCCTAAGCGCTCTCATCGTGGCGCTAGTAATGCAACTCAAATCTCTACTCCTAATGGAGCAGTTGGTAGTCTTTGTTCCAGGCTTTTTTTCGTCCCACCTCGTCTGGTTTTTTTCAACAGGTTTTTTTTCGTCACACCATCCCCACCCCCACCCCACCCCACTCACCGCACGCAATCAGGTTTCATTTCCCCCTTACGTCCCCGATTCATGCATGACAATCAATTCTTTCCAAACGCAATCATACATGAGAATCAATTCTTTCCAAACGAAATAATGCATGACAATCAATTATTTCCAAACGCAATCAATTAACTTAAGGTAACCAGACACAATCAATTCAATAAAACGGAGCGATATCTCAGGCGATTTTCTTGCTCCCGATATATAATGGTGCTAGCCAATCTGTTAACAAATCAGAAGGAAACAATCACGTGTATGTAAGGAAGATAATCGTGGAGATTGCAGGGCAGTTAAGGCCGTACGTCACATGCAGGAATGATTTCCCAAGTTCAGCGGAAGAGAAGGAAATCTCTACTCCTAATGGAGCAGTTGGTAGTCTTTGTTCCAGGTTTTTTTCGTCCCACTTCGTCTGGTTTTTTTTCGTCCCACTTCCTCTGTTTTTTTTTCAACCGGTTTTTTTTCACTACAATTACCCCACCCCACGCAGCCAAAACAGTTCTATCCATCCATCCCGGCGAGAACGACGCAGCACACCTCGCAAAACAGGTCTATCCATCCCGGCGAGAACGACGCAGCCACAGCCGAGTCTCGCCTCCACGTCGGGTCTCGCCACGCCTCCCCGACGCGTCTCGCCAGATCCCCTTCCTAACGATCCCTTCGAGACCGCCGCCGCCGCCGCCGATCTGATTGGGACGCCGCCGCCGCGGACGTAAGATTTTACGACGGCGGGCGCCACGGACGCAGGGAGGTTTCAACCCAGGTATGCTGTACGAGATCTATTACATCCTCATGACGAGGTAAAAGTAGAGTCTCATGTACAGATCTTCCCGGGCAGTCAACACTTTGTACATTGGAAATAGTATCAGTTTACACTAAGTACGGTAAACACTTGGAGAGGACCAACAGGTTAGAACATGGAAACTGAGATCAACACTTGGAGAGGACCAAACAATAGAGCTTGATTGGATCGTACCTGATTGAGAAGAGACCATGGTTAAACAATATCTGACTGGATCAGTTATGCTGTACGAGATCTATTACATCTCATGACCAAATAAACAGATCCAACTGGATCTGACTGGGAATAGCCCACCCCATGTAAGAGTTCAAAAAGTCTTTTTGTGGAAGCATACTTTAGCTCTGGCGGGGTGCATGAATCATGTACTTTACCTGCGGCGATCCTTTTATCCGTGTACTGTACGTGCCTAAATGTTGTTTATTTCCATCGGATCAAACTGTCTTCCATGTGAGTCTTTGCATAAGGCCACAATGTTGTGAATCAGACCGAGAGGAGGCAAACAATTATGGAGTTCATGAAAATGACTACCCAAGTGTAATAAAGTCCTGTACGGAAACAAGCTGCAATCAGATGAACATAATATGTTAGCGTTTTGAATTTTTATCATGAAAGCAGCTATCATATGAACAGTTCCTCTTTGCAAAGTAGCTGGCAGAGTCCGTTAGACATGTCTGTATTTTGTTACCTCTACAGTCTCTACTCCTCTATAAGCAGCAAAGTCAGTTTACAAGAATTTGCTAATAACCTGAGTCTGTTGGACATGTCTTTCTTTTTTTTATAGTTACGTATGGGGAATCCACACAGCAAGCCAACAGAACAGACGACATCGTCACACGTACCTCCAGGTTAATTTTTACAGAGCTTAATTTTATGTGATCAATCATACCTAAGAGACTTGGGCACCACCGATGCTAATGGATCAAACATGTCAATTGTAGGAGTCCTTCTTAATCCCGCGGAACGGGTGAGCGCTGAACAGACCGGGTGATATCTACTATGATACTCCAGGTATATTTGAACCTCCAGGTATATGTTCAGCTACAAATTTTGCTATATACATGTGAAGCACCCCCACAGGAGAATGCATTTGCTGCAGACCCGATGGATGGGACAACTGTTGATGACATCAACCCGGAGATTCTACCCATATCCGACGATTTTGAAAAGTTTTACCCAGATAGTCCAGGTATTAAGGCTGTGCAAATTTACATAACTTAATTTTATGCGTTTTACGTGATCAATCATAGCTAACAGACTTGTGACTTGTAGGAGTCCATATTACTCCCTCGGAACGGATCATACTTGAACAGCCTGATGGTGATAGCAAATATGTTCATCAACCTTCCCATCTGGTTTCGGGTATGAATTCTTTTCACATATGAGATAACACCATGTGCCTACAACTTTCCCTTGTATGTTTCAGACCAATATTTGTTATGTTTAGATGATGCAGACAACCCTCCTCTCTCATTCCTATATAATGAAGATTCGTTGCCAGCTCCCAGTAATCTGACACGAGATTATGAGACAGATGCACCACAAAGTTCAAATGGTATTACCTCATACATCTTGGATCTGATCTAATTTGTTCTTAGAGTGGATTATTTTCATAAATTAACCAATCTTATGGATTTTATGTTTTGCGAGTAGCTTCGAATGGTGCCAAGCAAACTTTGTGGTATGGGAGGTCAGACGAACAAAGGGAGCAATACAACGCCCAGAGGCGAGCTGCTTATCGGAATAAAAAAGAGGATGGGACGGTCAATCGCCAAGATGAAAATCAACCTTCCCTAATAATGTCTGGTATGATTGATTAATGTTACAGCAATACAATGAACACTGAATTGCATACGTTACATGCACTGTAGTGGTTCACCTTGCTACATTCCTTCTCGACAGATCTATCTTTTTAAAATATAATGTCCGTTGTTTGTTATTAACACTTGAATGAGCCAACAAATCATTGTACCCTTCTCACTCTGGTTTCTTTAATGAAAAAGAACTAGCTAGCGTGCAACGATGCCAGGAGGAAAAGAGGGAGCTTAAAAGCGCAAGGCGGCGGGCAACTTATCGAAAGAAAAAGGTTGAGGGTACCATCAATCTACAAGATGATGTGCAAAATAACCCCCGCCCCCCCTCTCGGTGATATCCCTAATGAGAGGCAACCAACCTGCATGATACCTGGTTTGTCTAATGACGCGGAATTAGAGAGCATGCAACATGATAATGAAGAAAATTTTGATACTGCGATCAAGCTACAAGATCATGTTCAAACTCTGCCAAGACCCCCTCTCGTTGACATCAAGAATGTTCATCAAACTCACCAGACGATGTCAGGTACAGTTGTCAGATTTTGTTTCGTCGTCTATACGTGACCGGTACTCATGTATATATTCCGTTGTTGTTCTAACTTCATTATTGATGAGCGATTAAGTTCTGAGTATGTCATGAATGCCACCAGGAGCTATAGAAGAACACAGCAATAACATTGCAGACGAAAAAAGGGAGAAACGAAACGCCCAGAGGCGAGCTGCCTACCGGAAGAAAAAGGAGCAGCTTACCCAAGATGAAAATCTGCCTCCCCTTATCATATCAGGTACAATTGTTTTATGTTTCATCTTGTATAGCACAATAAGTTACAAAGATTGACGTGATGTCACTAGCTTCATCCCTGTCCAACATTGAAGTTCTGAGTATGTTTCCACACTGTTGTAGAACCAGGTAACCCAACTTATCGAAAGAAAAAGGTTGAGGGTACCATCAATCTACAAGATGATGTGCAAAATAACCCCCGCCCCACTCTCGGTGATATCACTAATGAGAGGCAACCAACCTGTGTGATACCTGGTTTGTCTAATGACGCGGAATTAGAGAGCATGCAACATGATAATGAAGAAAAGTTTGATACTGCGATCAAGCTACAAGATCATGTTCAAACTCTGCCAAGACCCCCTCTCGTTGACATCAAGAATGTTCATCAAACTTACCAGACGATGTCAGGTACAGTTGTCAGATTTTGTTATCTCTTCTATACGTGACCGGTACTCATGTATATATTCCGTTGTTGTTCTAACTTCATTATTGATGAGCGTTTAAGTTCTGAGTATGTCCTGAATGCCACCAGGAGCTGTAGAAGAACACAACAATAACATTGCAGACGAAAAATGGGAGAAACGAAACGCCCAGAGGCGAGCTGTCTACCGGAAGAAAAAAGAGCAGCTTACCCAAGATGAAAATCTGCCTCCCCTTACCATATCAGGTACAGTGGTTTTATGTTTCATCTTGTATAGCATAATAAGTTACAAAGATTGACGTGATCTCACTAGCTTCATCCATGTCCAACATTGAAGTTCTGAGTATGTTTCCACGCTGTTGTAGAACCAGGTAACCCAACTAGCTCCACCTATACATCATACTCACATGATGGTGCACCATTTTCTCCTTCAACTACAATCACATCCGGTGTCATTCATGACAAGGATCTAGCTAGGAGGCAACGTGATAATGAACGCAAGTCTATATTAACTGACGACCAAAAGGAGCAGAGAAACGCACAGATGAAAGCATATTATCGGAAGAAAATGGATGAGGGAACGTCGGATGTTATAGAAAAACTTAATCAAAAGATACGAGAGAAGCGCATGCAACGTCGAAGAAGCATGGATGCGATTGAGAAGGGGGAGTCGAGTGCTCAGAGAAAATCAAAATATGCTTCAAGGAAAAGGACCCCGTGTGCTGAATCCATCGCGATGCCATCTCCAGATCTGACTAGCACAACCTCCCACTCTCGGGCTTTCACCTCACACGCATCACCCGTCTCTCGGAAGGTAGAAGCTGCTTCACCTGATGGCAGCCCGCCGACAAGCATGCCAACTTACGCTCTCGGTACCGATGGTAAGGAATGGCTATGTCACAACCTCCCACGCATAATTCAGTTGTACACTCTTTTGTCACAATATTTGCTATTGTGACAATCTTCTCAATGATGTCGCACAAGACGCGGAGGCATTCCTTAGCCGCATAATGGGCGATGATCCGATACCACCTGACTTCATGGATGACGATTACTATCTATTTGGTGGTCAAGGTATGGTCAACATTGGATAGGCACATGGTGTGACTTTTTTTATTGCAAATATTAGTAGACGATATTCTGAATGCAATGTATCAACAAATGCCCGCAGGATCCGATGTTGAGAGCATGGATGGAGGCGAAGCCGCGAGCATGTCCAGCACTGAGCGTATCGACATTGATCCATTCGACTATGTCTACTCAAACCTCCCCGACTTCACACACATCCTGAAGCATGCCGCGAACTGCGACCACTGCAAGGCAAAGAAGTTTGAGTCTGAGACCGCCGGCTTCTGCTGTCGCAACGGGCAGATCGAGCTCAAGGAATCGGATACCATACCAGAGCTAATGAGGCTTTGGTCCAGCACGGAAGCGGACTCTAGACACTTTCGGGAGAACATACGGTTCTTCAACGGCCACTTCTCCTTCACAACCCTCGGCGTCAGCCTCGATGAAAACTACACAAACATGAAGTCTCGGGTGTACACGTTCCGGGCGCATGGCACCATCTACCACAACGTGCATTCCTTCGGGCCAAGCTCCCGTCCAGAACATCTCCAGTTGTACTTCTACGACGACGATCCGAACCTCACCCATCGCAAGGCTGCCACCAAGGATATGGACCAGAATGTTGTCAAGAAGTTAGTGGACATACTACGGGGAAATCCATACTCCGAGCAGTTTAGGAGTTTGGGTGCACACAAGCACAACCTTGACGATTACAGGATAGACGTCAACACTGACCAGAGGCTTGACCAACGTAGATATAATAGACCGGTGGCATCTGAGGTCGCTGCAATCTGGGTCGAGGGCACTGACCTAGCGAAAAGGTTTGATCGTAGGATTACACTTTGTGGTAACGACAACCAGAGGCACAATATACATGTGACTGATGGCTCGTACGACCCGTTGTCTTATCCACTCTTCTACCCAAGGGGGGAGCTCGGTTGGCATCCGAAGCTACCTAAACGGAATGTCCCTTGGGAGGTGATGTCTACACATGCTTCTACTCTTGTAGACTATGTTGGGCCTCCAAGCGCAGAGGTTTGTAGGACAGCAGCAATTTCCCTCAAGTGGAAGACCTAAGGTTTATCAAACTCAGGGAAGTAGATGTTGAAGATGGTCTCTCTCAAGCAACCCTGCAACTAAGATACAAGAAGTCTCTTGTGTCCCCAAAACACCTAATACACTTGTTAGATGTATAGGTGCACTAGTTCGGCGAAGAGATGTTAAATGGCAAGTGATATGGATGGCAAAACAAAGTAATATAAATCTGTAATAAAAAGTGCAGCAAGCAAACAAGTGGTAAACGTGAGCACAAATGGTATTGCAATGGTGGAAACAAGGCCTAGGCTTCATACTTTCACTAGTGGCAACTCCCAACAACATTAACATAATCGAATCACATGATATTTCCCATAAAACATGCAATGGAGACGCACCCGGAGGTCATTCCTTCGTAGTCAAGAGAGGACGAGAATTATGTAGGGCTACAAAAGCACACCTCAAAGTTCGTAGTTCTCAATCTAAGGATTTCCCAATGTCACCGCGGCCATCCAAAGAGAGTCCCACAATCACCACAACATATCTAAAGGATAGTCAAAGACAAGCACCAAGAGACTCTCAATCTTCAATCAACACACAAGAGAGGAAATCACTCATGAAAATATTTTTTCTAATCCATGTCCAATAGACCGCTGTCACCTTGGTCTCGGGTATTATACTAGATAAAGACAAGTGAGTACATCAATCCAATACATAGAGGAAGGGGAAATATCATGGGATCACCCTAGATTAACATAGCCTATGATCACAACGAAGATCACATCATGGGAGAGAGAATTGACCACATAGCTACTGGTAGAAACCTCAGCCCCGAGGAGGAACTACTCCCGCATCATGGAGGGAGGAAGCAACGTCGATGGAGATGAATCCGAGGGCACTTCCCCGTCCCGGCAGGGTGCCGGCACAGGAATTCTGGTCCCCTGAAACTTGATGGCGATGGCGGCGGAGATCGGGATTGCGTCTGGAGAAAAGGGGTCCGGAATCAGGGTTTCTGCGACGGGTGTTAAATATATGCCAAAGGGGGGCATCAGCGGAGGCCTGGGGGGCCCAGGCGCCCCCCCCCCCTGGCGCGGCCAGGAGGGGGGCCGCGTGGGCAGGCCGCCTGGAGCCCCTATGGCCCCCCTCTGGCCCTACTTTGGCCGCATGGAAGCTTCCGGAACGCTAATTTTTTATATAATTTTTCCGGCATTTTTCTGGCAGTTTTCGTGACAGGAAAACCTGAAATACAAAAACAGCAGAAAACAGAAACTGGCACTGGGGGTGCACTGAGTTAATAGGTTAGTACAAATACGATCAAAAGTGTATGGAAGTGTATAAATATCATAGCAATATCACCCAAAAGAGGCATGGAGCAAGCAGAAATTATAGATACGTTTTGGACGTATCAACATCCCCAAGCTTAATTCCTGCTCGTCCTCGAGTAGGTAAATGATAACAAGAATAATTTCTGTGGTGACATGCTATTAACCATATAGGACTTTTTCATAGTCACATGACAAAAGCTTACTGAGACAATGAATCTGCAGTAATTAAGTTGCCTCATGAGAAAATCACAAAGAACTGAAAGTTTTACAATATGATACTGAAACATAAAATAGATTTGTAATGAGCATGGTGTGCAAATATGATAAAGTGATATCTCGCTTGCCCCCTTTAGTGAAGCAAAACATAAATGCAGGGGCACCTCCAAGGTTTAAGTGATGACTAGATACAATGATTTCAGAATAAACGATATCATAATAATGCAAAAGACAATGCTACTTTGGGACAATGCACATTACACTCAGAATGACAATCATGCTCTCAGTAGTTGGTGCTTTAAAAGAAGGTGGAGACTCTCGAACCGTGGCTTTTGTTGGCAAGGTTGAAAACCCGTGGTCGGAAACAAAGACAAAACATGTACCAGAGCTCTTGGTTTTAAAAATAGAGGTAATAAATATTTTTTTTTGAATATGCATGTTTCGTCAACGAATGCTAGCAGATAACTCAATTACTTTTTGAGATGGACAAGTTTCGAGGAACGGCTCCCGAATGAGGACGATCACATCCTCTTAATCTCCTTTGTTTATCACTGCCAAAGTTTTCTGATTTCTCATGAACAAAGCGTGAAGGAGGGTTTGTTTGTTATATTAATTTTGAGCCGGGCGCACTCTTTGCCAGTTCCTTCTCGTATTATGGGTTTGCACATTAGACATGCAATCCCGGGGTGAAGCTTGTCCAACTTAAAAAGATCATGAATTAACTACTACTTCCTCATGAGCTAAAACAGGGGCACAAAACAGAAATGCATTTTTTTTGAATAATTTCGAGATGGCACATGAAAGTCTTCGTTAGGAATGGCAGGTAAATACCATGTATAGGAAGGTATGGTGGACTCATATGGCATAACTGGTTTAAAAGATTTTGGATCCACAAGCAGTCAGTCCGCTTAGTACAGGTGGAGGTTAGCAAAAGACTGGGAGCGACCAACTAAAAGAGCAATGACGGTCATAATCATGCAGAGCGACAAAGCAACATTGAATCAGGCATGGAAGTTATATCGCTACTCAGAAATAAAAGATCATCAAGGCTTGACAGACTTTCTTTATAGTCTTAAATATGCGTGAGCATACGCCAAGTCAATCAAAATAAATTCTTGAAGGAAGATATTACTAAACCATACCACATCATAGGCAAACAAATCATGTTGGTACTCCAATAACACATTGGGAACCCCCCAGCTATTTGAGACTAACCATAAGAAAACATGAACTACTAAGCGCCATTATGCACGTAGCATTTTTATCATAGACATATCAACCAATGCAACAGAAGCAAACTCTCTTAATAAGATAAGCACGATAACTAAAGAGAGTTCAAGCAACCAACTAAACAAAAGCTCTTTTAAAAAGATAAGCATGAAAAATAAGAGCGAAACATGATAGTAGCTATTGAAAGACAAAGAACACACACAGCAAAGATAGACATGAAAATTATATGTTATGTTCTAGGTAGAAGTGGAGCGTGTTTCTCTCCCACACAAAGAAAGCTGAGTTCCGACTCATTATGAAAAGCTAAAGAAAACTAAAAAGGAAACTAAAAGCAAGACGCTCCAAGCATAGCACATAACACATGAAGTGATAAAAATATAGTGGAACGAAAGACGAACTGATAATGTTGATGGAGAAGGGGATGCACGGGGGCATCCCCAAGCTTAGACACTTGAGTCTCCTTGAATATTTCTTGGGGGTGCATGGGGGCATCCCCAAGCTTGAGCGTTTGACACTCCTGAATCTTTTTATCATCCCCCTCGCACACTTGAAAACTCCCTTCATACATAACTCATCATAATCTGATTAGCGAGGTTAGTACCCTTAATAAAATAATTGTTCCTTGCTGGAAATAAGAATATTCTTGAAGGTCTACTGTTTCTCAAGATTGCCAAAAGGTTTTTGCAAAGAAAAAGCAAGCTCAAGGTTTGCAAAATGAAGGAAAGGCAAAACAAGACAAAATCTGTGAAAAACAGAACAGCAGGTAGTAAATGATTTTTTCGGGGCACTTCTGCAACTCTAATCAAAAAACTCAGAACAGACGCTCGAAAGACAATTGTATAGAGCACGCTGTCGAATAAATTCAGACCAAAAAGATGATCTGGTAATTTTATACGATGTTTTCTATCCAAGGACAGAATCTGTTTCCTGGACAGCACGTCACAACTTTTGAACTTTCTTGCAATCAGAGGCTACACTTGGCACAAAGCTGAAAAGTAAAGATACAATGATGATGCTTCTGTAGTAACAACATCAAGACACAACAAAAGCAAAATAAAATTTTATTCATGTGGGCTGCCTCCCAAAAGCGCTTTCTTTTATGCCTTTAAGCTAGGCATAAGACTTTAATGATGCTCTCGTAGGAATAAGAGTTGAAGAACAAAAGAGAGCATCAAGAAGCAAATACCAAATACATTTAAGCCTAACATGCTTCCTATGCATAGGAATATTGCAATAGAATAATTCATTGAAGCACAAAGCAATGAGCATAGGAAGACAAAACAAGTGCAGCTTCAAAACCTTCAACATAAAGAGAGGGAACTTGATATTATTGAAATATCTATAAGCATATGTTCCCTTCTCATAATAATTTTCAGCAGGATTACGGATAAACTCAACAATATAAGCATCACATAAAGCATTGTTACCATGATCCACATGCAAAAGGGTACTCTTACTCTCCACATAAGCATAATCTTTCTCATTGGTAATAGTGGGAGTAGGACTATCATAAACAACTTGAACACTATAGATTAATTGTGTATTAGGAAGATGGTGTTCAACAAGGGAGTAATTCCCTCCATGATTATGACAAGTTTCATAAGGATAATTTCTCCTTATGTCATAAGTACCTTTATAATCACTATAGATTGGATTTATAACATCATCATAGTAGAGAAGAGCCTTATCATTGCTAGCAACTATACTTGTAAACATGTTGTCTTTATTCTTACTAGCAAAAGAATTATCAATTATCACATCACTACTGGGTAAAGGATTTGCAATCCTATCATCCCCAAGCTTAGAGCTTTCCATATCATCACTTTCAGAGTTGGTACCAAAAAGATTTTCAAGATCATAAGCAGCATTATCATCATTTTCCCAATCACAATAAGTAACATGCATATCATAATCAAAATCGTCTTCAATAGTACCTACGGACGTATCATCAAGATGATAATTAAGGCAATGGACTTCACCTTCTTCTTTAAACTTACAACTGTTAGGATAAAAGTTGATGGGAGGAATATGCTCAGGCCAGGTTGATACCCATTCTCCTTCCTTTTTGCTCCTCTTCCTCCTCCTCTTCTTTTTCTTCTTCTTCACCTTAGGAGGGGGTGGTTGGATGTAATGCCCAGGATGGGACTATACCTCCTACGTGTCGAGGCACGACTTAAAGGTATAAGCCCATTCTGGAATGATCTCAAGTTTGGTATCTTTGCACGACTCATGTAAAAGAGGGATGAAACTGCAAAATGAAATAGTTGGCTTACACTCGCCACTTCAAACAATACAATACATAAGCAATTCATCATTCAAAACATCACAACCTGACTACGGGTGAAGATCCAAAAGAAAGATACCAAAACAAACATAAAGCCACAGGTCAGGATCGAATCCTAGTAGAAACCACTACTGATCGTCGAAACGTCACAAGCATACGGCCAAACTCTTCATCGAGCTCCCAGTGAAGTACTTGGACCAGCTCCTGCATCAAACTCGGCGGAACCTGCATCTGGTGTTGTAATATCTGTGAGCCACGAGGACTCAGCAATCCCATAACCATGGGTATCAAGACTAGCAAAGCTTTGTGGGTAGGAAGAGGTAAAGTGGTGAGGTTGCAGCAGCGGCTAAGCATAATATGGTGGCTAACTTACGAGTACCAGAATAAGATGAGCATCTACGCAAACGGTCGCAAAAGTAGTGATCGCTAAAGATCCTGAACTACATACGAATCAAACATAACCCCACCGTGTTCTCTTCTCAAAGTGAAAAGAGACAGTCACGGTTACTCACATAGTTGTGTGTTTTACTTCGGATCCTCTGTCAAGTTTTCTACAACCGGACATTAACAAATTCCAATCTGCCACATAACCGCGGGCACGGCTTTCGAAAGATCATAACCCTGCAGGGGTGTTCCAACTTAGCCCATCACAAGCTCTCACGATTAGCTGAAGTGATAAATATAATATCATCACCCCTTATCTTAGGGAAATCCGATCAGGCTCGGCATCCCGGTGCACAAGACATTTCGACAATGGTAAAACAAGTCCAGCAAGACCTCCCGGCGTGCCGACACCCTGATGGTAGCCGCGCGCATCTCGTCTCAGGCCACGTCCGGATGAGCGCTACGTACAGTAACCGAAGACCCCAGATAACTGGGTGGTACCGCAAGTGGCTCTAGTTTGGGACCAACACCATCAGCATTGGCCCCCCTGCTATGTAGAATTAAGAACCCGGGGACACGACCCCCTATGCAAATTTAATTATTTAATTAAGTTGTTATTATGAGGCAAATTAAAACCAATGTTGGGCCTTGCTGGAGGAGTTTTATTCAAAGTCGAACTGTCAAGGGGTCCCCATCCACCCATCGTGTAAGGAACGCGAAATCAAGGAACATAATGCCGGTTTATCGGCGCCTAAGGTGGCATGAGTGGAACAAAACACCGAGCAAAAGGCCAAGCCTTCCACCCATGCCCACTATATAGGTGTGTTATTAATAATTATAGATATTGTGATATGACAACAACAAGTTCCCTCCTTGGACAAACTTCATCTTCACCTGCAACTAACAACGCTATAAGAGGGGCTGAGCAAGCGGGTAACATAGCCAAACAGTGGTTTTGCTAGGAAGGTTTCAACGGTTAGAGGTTTCATGGCAACAAGGAGAGGCTGACATAAAAGATGGGTAGCGCGACATGTAACGATAGCATCGAGACAACTAAGCATGGCAATGGTAGTAAAGGTATCCAAGGGTATGATCATCTTGCCTGGGAATCCACAAGGAATAAGAACGGATCCATGAAGTAGACGGAGCAACACAGTCGAGCGAATCCTCACAACTCCGGAATGAAACCAAAGCTAACAAGAGAAGCAACCAGAAAGAAGCAAACAACACGGTAAACACACAAGCATAAACACGGCATACGATGCACATCCAAGTATGATGCATGTCCGGTTTAATTATGCATGGCATGGCAAAGTGCACAAACAATACTACAAGTTAAGTGGAGCTCAATATGCAACGAGTTGCATATTGACGAAACACCACATTTTATTTATTTAATTGCATCTCGTTTATTTACAAGACAAGATTAAATGTTTGTTAACATGGCAAGAGGTGAAGCATAATAAAACTACACTATTTATACATTTTAAATGAGGCGGAACAACAAACAACAATTCCGGGAAAATCCCCATGTGCATATTATGAATTTGGTACTGTTATGCCTATTACCACATTTTAAAGTTATTAACATGATGCGGATGGCATGATCAAGTTTATGCAATTTTTATTAGAAGTGAACATGAAGATGATAAGGAGTATTTGTCACCGTGGTGGAAGGAAAGGGTGCCACGGCGACGAATCCGAAAATGATGCAACGGCAACATATCGGTTCCGGTAACTCGTTGAGAGTCCGGGCCAAAAGAAAGATGGCGTGAGCGAGCAAAACAAGATGAAAGGTGGGGTGATCCCGTCACAGGGTTCCCACGGGTTGGCGACGAGGCAACCGAGGAGCACGACAAAAGATGAAACGGTCACGGTGCACACAAGGGAAAACATTTCATACAGTACAACAAGCATTCCACGGGCATCGTCTCGGGGTTATACCTTCAGAACATTTGTTTCGGGGCGGATCAAGATCGTCGAGGGACGTAGATGAAGTAGTGGTACACGGCCGTAGAGGAAGAAGTCGTTCTCGTTCGTAGTCATACACGGGCGACGGTAGTCGTTCACGTAGGCGTTAGTTATACATGGCGAGGGTAGTCGAACTTGAAGGTCATCGGCGTCGTGGTACTTGGGGTCCTCGTTCTCGCGACGGTAGTTGTACACGGGATCTCCATGTGTAGTCGGACTTGGCGTATCCGAAGGGGTACTTGGCGTCTGTAGATGTACTTGTCGTTTCGCCGGTCTCGTAGTTGTACATGTCAACCTGGCACTTAGCGAAAAGAAAAACAGCAACAATACATGGCAGTGGTCTCTCACGCAACGAAACAACAACGCGTGCATCACAAAAGAGAAGGAAGCAGGCTTGGCCAGTGGTCGTCGCACGAGGAGGGGGCCAGCATGCGGCGAGCAGAGGAGGGGCACATCCATGGCAGCAGCTGAGCTCGGCTCCATGGCGGCGCTGGTCCGCGACAGAGCAGAGGCGCGCTGGGGCGCTGGTGAGAAGGCAGAGGCGCGGCGGCCTGGGGCTCCTGGCCGGCCGGCTCGGGCCAGGCGAGGCGGCTGGAGCACGGTCGGGAGGAGGCGCGTAGGGGCGGCTTCGAGGACGCGCTGTCTTGGCGCGCGGAGGAGCCGGAGCCGAGGCCCTCGGCCTTGGGGCGCGGTTCGGCGAGAGGAGAAAGGGAGGACCGGAGGGACGAGGCAACCGAGGGAGCTCGTGGTCGTGAGAGAATGGCGCCCTGACGCGATGCAGAGGCGCGGACGACGCCCGTAGGTGTGAGGAAGGAGGGGGCGACGAGGGGAGATCGGCGTTGGGGAGCTCGAAGCAGGAGGACGAGCGATCGAGAGAAACGATGAGGGGATAGGGATGAGGGTTGCCGCGCTGATGCGGACGAGGGAGGAACGAGCGATGGGATGAGGTCGGGTGGGAGCGCCCTAGGGTTGCGAAGGGAATGGGCTGGAGGGAGGTTTGGCCTGATGCTGTTCGGCCGGCTGGGGCCTGGGCCAAAAGATGGCTGAGGAGGCTTGGGCCAAAAGGAGGGACAGCTGGGCGTTCTGATCTAATAACCAACACAGGAAAAAAACAAGGAAGAAAGAAAAGAGAGAAGAAGGTTAGGAGAGTAGAGGGCATGCAGTTAAACATCTGGACTCACAAAAATGTGAGGAATATAAATAAAATTGTTTGAGGACTTTTGGAAGAAGAAAATTCAACAAGTTTGAATAAAAGTCAAACTATTTGAATTTAGAAATCCATTTAGATGAATTTCAAATGGGTTGGAATTTCAAGAGATGGCCCTACACATTAGATGTGATTTATGGGAAGATTTGGAACATTTGTGGATGAAGTAAAATTGCAACACAATTTTACTAAAAGGCCTCAAAGGAAGAAAAGAAGTTGAATTGGATAAAACAAAATTGAAGAATGGTGCAATTGTGTTATAGGTGATTCCAAGGAATGGAATATTTATAAATATAGCTCCCTAATAATATTGAGAGGCTTTTATATGTTATAAAGAGAAGTCATTCTTCCCTCGATTTAAATGGACCTAAGGTCCACACAATTTATTTAAGTTGAGATGCAAAGATTAAAGACATGATGGCATGATGACATGATGCAATGCAAAAATAAATAACACAAGCACAAATGAAACACACGGAAGAACCCGAAACATCTGGAATCTCCGGAATCTTCTGGAATCTTCTGGGACGTCGGTCTTCGGGCGTCACAACTCTCCCACACTAACAGAGGATCTCGACCCGAGATCCCAGAGATGGCACCGGGTAAAAACGGAAGAGGAAGAGGTAAAACAAAGTTGCTTCTTTGACAGACGAGTGAAACCAAGAACCTTGAGAGGTTGAAAAATCTTGAAGGAAAGAATACAACAAAGATGAACGAAGATGAAAGCACTCCATTTGAAAAGAGGAACAAGGAGCATTATGAGAACCTTGTAGGTTGAAAGACATGAAACAAGAGCTCACGGATGACAAAAGAATAAGAAACCGGAATGGTATAGCCAAGGAATAAGAATGACAGAATTTGGACAGCACTCTGTCTGAAAATGGAAGGAATTAACATGAACTTGAGGAGATGGACTGATACTTGATGAAATGAACAGCATATTGCCTCCGAAACATAGAAAGAATGGCACAAGGTTAAGAAAGATTTAGACAGCACTCCGGTTGAAAAGAGAGCCAAACTTGATAAGATGACGGAACTAGAATGAAGAACACAACACTCCGGTTAAATAGACAAGCAAGGGAGAATATGATCTTGATAAAAACGAGATGATGGTCAAAGAGAGCAATATCACAAAGCCTCCGAAACGAAAGAATAGATGCAAGATCGTTGGGAAGAAAGAACGGAGGAGAAAATGACAACTTCTCTCAAAATTGAATTTGAAAGAGCATCCTTACGGAGAGGGTTGAATGTGGTTGATGGAAAATCAACAACGAAACGAATAAGCTTCATGTGGGCTTATGGAAAACATCTCAAAATTATGAGGTGACAACCAACCACTAACAGAAGCGAATTGCTTGGATTGAGATCAACAAGGAGACGAAAAACTTATTTCACCGGAATGATAATGAAGAGCTTGGGTCATTTATAAGCACCATAATTAGCAACAATCCTCAGGGAAAGCTTTTAGGTGAACTATAACCCAAGATAACTCCAACGAATAATTGAAGAGTTTAAAAGATCTCCTGAACAAAGAAAATGATGGGTTTAAATATCTCATTCTTGATAACTCGTGGATCATAATACATGAAGGAATTGACAAGAATGACATAACACCATCTGAAAAGATAAGGTAGAACGGATTGCAATTGGAAAGCATGATGAAGAATGCTTGAGCTCCAACAAGAATCTTGATGAAGACTTCAAGTATGAATTAAAACATGATGAACCACCATGAGAACTCCGGTAATGAAAGCATGAGAAATGAAAGATGAAAAGAATAAGATTGAAGGCCTGCGATGAATTACAAGGAGCTTTGAAAAGATATAATTGAAATAACTTGGAACTCCGGAAAACAAGATGAACAACTTAGGACCGAGAATAAGATATGATGAACAAGCTCCGAAGGAAGGGATTAAATCACCTTGAAGGAATAAGAATAAGAATTATGTCATGCATCTCCTTCACCAATTTAAATTGATGACAACCAAAGGATTTGGCATACTACTTATGCTTGTTGGAAAGAATTACAGAGAGATCTCGCACAAGCTTGGGTAAATCTTCAACGAACCACCGGTAGGATTATGAAAAGAACAAATGAATTAATACGAAAACAAGGAAGAGTAATCTTGAACGAGCCACCGTAAAAAATATGGAGACGAACGAAGAGACATCAATGAAGAATATTTGGAGGACGAAGTTGAAAACTGAGAATGAAGAAATATTCTGAATTGATGGCCTTTGGAGGATCACAACGGAAAGAATTTATGAAATGCCTCGGAAGGGTATAAAAGAATTCCTCACAATCTGAACAATAATGAGGATGGCATGAAGCTAGAAACCACGAATCTTCAAGAGAACGGGCCAAGATTTAAGAGAAACTCTTGTCCAGTCTTCAAATGTTGAGAATGAAGACGAGAAAAGCCATGAGAATTGTTGAGCACTCCGGAATGAAGAATTAAAAGGTTGAACCAATGATGAAAAAGAATTTGAAAGCGATCTTGGAGAAGGTGTATGACTGATGGAAATCATTCTTACGTCACACTTTGAAAAGAATTTGAGTATAACTCCAGAAAAATTAGAAGAGTTAGGTAAGATCGTGGGAAAAGACCTGTGGGTTAGGGCCCACTCAAAAGAAATCACCATTGAAAAAAAATGCTTAAGAGATATTGCACCGGATGAAATAAATGGCTTGAATAAGATGACAAACTCAAAATAGTTTGAATGGATTAAGAATTGAAACACAAATCTTCTGCACTCCGGATATGAATAGCAAGAGGAGAATGATTAATTGGTGCACCGGAATAAGAAAGCATGATGAAAAGAGGAAAAAAAGGATAAGATCAACACCGAAATCTTGAATTACATCCACCGGCAGAATTTGAGAACAAAAGAATGATGAACTTGAAGCTCTTGAGCATCTTCCTGAGAATCATCGGATAAGAACATTGAAGGAAAAGAATGAAGAAATATCACATGAATAAAATGGATATTTCATTTGAGAATTTCTGGCTCCATAAGAAAAGGGTGGGAGGGTGGGGAAAACAAAGACAACTTGAGACGAACAAAATGGACACCGGTTGGAAAAGAATTTAACATGACCATCTTGATGATCAAGAAGAATTATCACTCCCATAGAAATATGAGGACACCGATTAGGAAAGGTATGGAATCAACATTTGACATCGAAGCAACTCGAATACCAGAATCAAATCAAAACAAAGGATAGATATGTTTGTGAAGAAGATTATGTTGCAACGTATCTATCCGAACAGAGAATTGAACGAACGAATTACGCAGGTGCATCAGCTTGTCGAGAGCCACTTGGAGAACAAAAGGTAAATAAAAAAGGAACAAGGAACAGATAGAACAAATACAAGATAGAAGCTTCGTTCGACATATTCGTGCTGAAAGCTCATGGAACGTGTTACAAAGGGTTTTGCAATCCCCGGATCAGCATAGCCAAGGACCCTATAAGATGCAACTCCCGATCGGAACAAGCCCATAAAACCACTTCACTCAATGTAGAACCCCGAACTTCATATCGTGCATCCGTTGGAAGAATGCCTAGAACTACTAGATGAACCCACCTATTAATTTCCGAAAGTTTCCATTTATGCAATCAGGTGTTGGGGATACAGGGGAAGCACCGCGCACTCAACTCTAATCCTACATCCAGCTGTATCCATCCTTCAACACATAACCAGTTGTTCTCGAAAACCGTTTACCTCGGACCTTCGAAACGCATCTACTATACAAGCTATGGCAATACTCCCGAACTACCTCCCCAGTACTGGGTGATGTCGGGGTTATCTTGCCACTAACCGCATAGGAGAGTTTTCGATGGCTGCCGTCTTAAGTATTCTAGTACTGCCGCGATGGATTTGTGACGACAACACTTCGGAGCTCAACTCCCCGGGACACTGCCACAACCCCTAATGACAGGAGGCATCGAGAACAATGTTCTCGTCACAAAGACATCGAAACAATCCAAACAATACTCGCGAGATCCTAAAAAAAAATTGGTGAATTTTTGAGAGTAGAAGAGACAAGAGTAATCATCAGGAGTCCTCACCAGAGTGAAAAGAAGAGGAGCAAACAGAAATCCTACTCTCCGGTATATATATAGGACTCAGAACATTTTCAAGTGTGTGCCTAGACTCAACCGTCAACGATTCGATCAATCAGTGGGGGCTTCTAGGTCGGAGAAGGCTCTGAATACCAACTTGTAATGCCCAGGATGGGACTATACCTCCTACGTGTCGAGGCACGACTTAAAGGTATAAGCACATTCTGGAATGATCTCAAGTTTGGTATCTTTGCACGACTCATGTAAAAGAGGGATGAAACTGCAAAATGAAATAGTTGGCTTACACTCGCCACTTCACACAATACAATACATAAGCAATTCATCATTCAAAACATCACAACCCGACTACGGGTGAAGATCCAAAAGAACGATACCAAAACAAACATAAAGCCACAGGTCAGGATCGAATCCTAGTAGAAACCACTACTGATCGTCGAAACGTCACAAGCATACGGCCAAACTCTTCATCGAGCTCCCAGTGAAGTACTTGGACCAGCTCCTGCATCAAACTCGGCGGAACCTGCATCTGGTGTTGTAGTATCTGTGAGCCACGAGGACTCAGCAATCCCATAACCATGGGTATCAAGACTAGCAAAGCTTTGTGGGTAGGAAGAGGTAAAGTGGTGAGGTTGCAGCAGCGGCTAAGCATAATATGGTGGCTAACTTACGAGTACCAGAATAAGATGAGCATCTACGCAAACGGTCGCAAAAGTAGTGATTGCTAAAGATCCTGAACTACATACGAATCAAACATAACCCCACCGTGTTCTCTTCTCAAAGTGAAAAGAGACAGTCACGGTTACTCACACAGTTGTGTGTTTTACTTCGGATCCTCTATCAAGTTTTCTACAACCGGACATTAACAAATTCCAATCTGCCACATAACCGTGGGCACGGCTTTCGAAAGATCATAACCCTGCAGGGGTGTTCCAACTTAGCCCATCACAATCTCTCACGATTAGCTGAAGTGATAAATATAATATCATCACCCCTTATCTTAGGGAAATCCGATCAGGCTCGGCATCCCGGTGCACAAGACATTTCGACAATGGTAAAACAAGTCCAGCAAGACCTCCCGGCGTGCCGACACCCTGATGGTAGCCGCGCGCATCTCGTCTCAGGCCACGTCCGGATGAGCGCTACGTACAGTAACCGAAGACCCCAGATAACTGGGTGGTACCGCTAGTGGCTCTAGTTTGGGACCAACACCATCAGCACTGGCCCCCCAGCTATGTAGAATTAAGAACCCGGGGACATGACCCCTATGCAAATTTAATTATTTAATTAAGTTGTTATTATGAGGCAAATTAAAACCAATGTTGGGCCTTGCTGGAGGAGTTTTATTCAAAGTCGAACTGTCAAGGGGTCCCCATCCACCCATCGTGTAAGGAACACGAAATCAAGGAACATAATGCCGGTTTATCGGCGCCTAAGGTGGCATGAGTGGAACAAAACACCGAGCAAAAGGCCAAGCCTTCCACCCATGCCCAGTATATAGGTGTGTTAATAATAATTATAGATATTGTGATATGACAACAACAAGTTCCCTCCTGGAACAAACTTCCTTCACCTGCAACTAACAACGCTATAAGAGGGGCTGAGCAAGCGGGTAACATAGCCAAACAGTGGTTTTGCTAGGAAGGTTTCAACGGTTAGAGGTTTCATGGCAACAAGGAGAGGCTGACATAAAAGATGGGTAGCGCGACATGTAACGATAGCATCGAGACAACTAAGCATGGCAATGGTAGTAAAGGTATCCAAGGGTATGATCATCTTGCCTGGGAATCCACAAGGAAGAAGAACGGATCCATGAAGTAGACGGAGCAACACAGTCGAGCGAATCCTCACAACTCCGGAACGAAACCGAAGCTAACAAGAGAAGCAACCGGAAAGAAGCAAACAACACGGTAAACACACAAGCATAAACATGGCATACGATGCACATCCAAGTATGATGCATGTCCGGTTTAATTATGCATGGCATGGCAAAGTGCACAAACAATACTACAAGTTAAGTGGAGCTCAATATGCAACGAGTTGCATATTGACGAAACACCACATTTTATTTATTTAATTGCCTCTCGTTTATTTACAAGATAAGATTAAATGTTTGTTAACATGGCAAGAGGTTAAGCATAATAAAACTACACTATTTAGACATTTTAAATGAGGCGGAACAACAAACAACAATTCCGGGAAAATCCCCATGTGCATATTATGAATTTGGTACTGTTCTGCCTATTACCACATTTCAAAGTTGTTAACATGATGCGGATGGCATGATCAAGTTTATGCAATTTTTATTAGAAGTGAACATGAAGATGATAAGGAGTATTTGTCACCGTGGTGGAAGGAAAGGGTGCCACGGTGACGAATCCGAAAATGATGCAACGGCAACATATCGGTTCCGGTAACTCGTTGAGAGTCCGGGCCAAAAGAAAGATGGCGTGAGCGAGCGAAACAAGATGAAAGGTGGGGTGATCCCGTCACCGGGTTCCCACGGGTTGGCGACGAGGCAACCGAGGAGCACGACAAAAGATGAAATGGTCACGGTGCACACAAGGGAAAACATTTCATACAGCACAACGAGCATTCCACGGGGATCGTCTCGGGGTTATACCTTCGGAACATTTGTTTCAGGGCGGATCAAGATCGTCGAGGGACGTAGAGGAAGTAGTGGTACACGGCCGTAGATGAAGAAGTTGTTCTCGTTCGTAGTCGTACACGGGCGACGGTAGTCGTTCACGTAGGCGTTAGTTGTACATGGCGAGGGTAGTCGAACTTGAAGGTCATCGGCGTCGTGGTACTTGGGGTCCTCGTTCTCGCGACGGTAGTTGTACACGGGATCTCCATGTGTAGTCGGACTTGGCGTATCCGAAGGGGTACTTGGCGTCGGTAGATGTACTTGTCGTTTCGCCGGTCTCGTAGTTGTACATGTCAACCTGGCACTTAGCGAAAAGAAAAACAGCAGCAATACATGGCGGTGGTCTCTCACGCAACGAAACAACAACGCGTGCATCACAAAAGAGAAGGAAGCAGGCTTGGCCGGTGGTCATCGCACGAGGATGGGGCCAGCAGGCGGCGAGCAGAGGAGGGGCACATCCATGGCAGCAGCTGAGCTCGGCTCCATGCCGCCGCTGGCCGGTGGCAGAGCAGAGGCGCGCCGGGGCGCTGGTGAGAAGACAGAGGCGCTGCGGCCTGGGGCTCCTGGCCGGCCGGCTCGGGTCAGGCGAGGCGGCTGGAACACGGTCGGGAGGAGGCGCGTAGGGGCGGCTTCGAGGACGCGCTGTCTTGGCGCGCGGAGGAGCCGGAGTCGAGGCCCTTGGCCTTGGGGCGCGGTTCGGCGAGAGGAGAAAGGGAGGACCGGAGGGATGAGGCAACCGAGGGAGCTCGGGGTCGCGAGGGAATGGTGCCCTGACGCGATGCAGAGGCGCGGACGGCGCCCGTAGGTGTGAGGAAGGAGGGGGCGACGAGGGGAGATCGGCGTTGGGGAGCTCGAAGCAGGAGGACGAGCGATCAAGAGAAACGACGAGGGGATCGGGATGAGGGTTGCGGCGCTGATGCGGACGAGGGAGGAACGAGCGATGGGATGCGGTCGGGTGCGAGCGCCCTAGGGTTGCGAAGGGAATGGGCTGGAGGGAGGTTTGGCCTGATGCTGTTGGGTCGGCTGGGGCCTGGGCCAAAAGATGGCTGAGGAGGCTTGGGCCAAAAGGAGGGACAGCTGGGCGTTCTGATCTAATAACTAACACAGGAAAAAATCAAGGAAGAAAGAAAAGAGAGAAGAAGGTTAGGAGAGTAGAGGGCATGCAGTTAAACATCTGGACTCACAAAAGTGTCAGGAATATAAATAAAATTGTCTGAGGACTTTTGGAAGAAGAAAATTCAACAAGTTTGAATAAAAGTCAAACTGTTGGAATTTAGAAATCCATTTAGATGAAATTCAAATGGGTTGGAATTTCAAGAGATGGCCCTAAACATTAGATGTGATTTATGGGAAGATTTGGAACATTTGTGGATGAAGTAAAATTGCAACACAATTTTACTAAAAGGCCTCAAAGGAAGAAAATAAGTTGAATTGGATAAAAGAAAATTGAAGAATGGTGCAATTGTGTTATAGGTGATTCCAAGGAATGGAATATTTATAAATATAGCTCCCTAATAATATTGAGAGGCTTTTATATGTTATAAAGAGAAGTCATTCTTCCCTCGATTTAAATGGACCGAAGGTCTACACAATTTATTTAAGTTGAGATGCAAAGATTAAAGACATGATGGCATGATGACATGATGCAATGCAAAAATAAATAACACAAGCACAAATGAAACACACGGAAGAACCCGAAACATCTGGAATCTCCGGAATCTTCTGGAATCTTCTGGGACATCGGTCTTCGGGCGTCACATTGTAGATGAAGCTTCTCCACATATCCTGGTTTATCATTAGAAACAATAGGGGAAACTTGGGAGGAACTCTCCTTTTTATTAGCAGAAATATAAGAGGCATTTTTATACTTTGGTAAAATTCCCTCCTTTCTAATCTTACTTATGTAATCATTTTCATGGCAATTAACAACACAATAGAGATGGCAATTTTGCAAAGTGTTTTTTATTCCTATGGCATTAACATCTAGCCAAGAAGTCTTTTCTGATAACTCCCCACACATCAAAAATAACATAAGCTCATCATAAAGATCATAGGTGATCATGTTATCACACAACTGGTTAACAGTTATGTTTTGAAAGTTCATGCATTGAAAATTAATGTGACCTTCTATACAGCAAAGTTCACAAGTAAAAGGATAAAGGTCACACAATTCTCTAGCAATTTCATTTAAATCTCTGACCCAAGTGATTGTTCTTTCATGCTTATGTTGCTTACAATACTTCTCTTCTTCAATCATAGGCCTTTCACAAGGTCTATCCACTCCACAAAAATTAACATGCTTAGATAAAACTACATTTTTAGGAATTGGATCATGCATGTTGCAATCATCATGAACAATTTCATTTTCTTCGCAAATCTCTTTAAAAGGTTCATGATGCTTGTTCCAATTCTCCTTAGGCATATTAAGATGTGAAGCAAAAGATTTGAGGAAATCAACAAGGAGTTGAGAATCAAGCCCAAATTTAGCACTAAACTTATTAAAACTTGTAGTTTCAACAAAGGACTTAATGCAATCATACTCATAAACTATACCTGACTCTTTACCTTTGTCGATCTCCCAATCTTCAGTGTTGCGTTGAATTCTTTCAAGGAGTTCCCATCTAGCATCAATCTTTTCGTTTGTGAAAGAACCCATAGAGGAAGCATCGAGCAAATCTTTATCCTGTCGAGAGAGCCTCGCATAGAAATTAGTAATGATCATATCTTTGGGGAGCCCATGGTTAGGACATCTTAGCATTAACGTTTTCAGTCTCCCCAAAGCTTGAGCTATGCTCTCTCCGTCATGAGGATAGAAATTATAAACATAATTCCTATTCTCATGGACTTCATGAAGAGGATAAAACTTGGAGTAAAAGAGAGACTGTATCTCTTCCCAATCAAGCAAGTGCGAGTTATCGAGAAGATTATACCAATCTGAAGCTTTATCTATAAGTGATACGGCGAACAATTTCCCCATGACAAACTCCCTTGATACACCTGCAAGCTTAAATAATGAACATAGTTGTGACAGATATAGCAAGTGTTCACCGGGATGTCTGTCTCTTGCATAACGATTAGCCAAAACATAATCGATAATACCAACTGGTATTTTATAGGGCACAATTTCAGTAGGGGGTGGGGGAGAAACCACCACAGGTATGGGGCGTCTTCCCGCAAGCAACGATCCAATAGCATGGTTTTCCATAAACATAACTAGTGAAACTAAAAACAAGAAATGAAAAGATTTAATTGCAAGATCTAAAGATATACCTTCAAGCACTCACCTCCCCGGCAACGGCGCCAGAAATAGCTTGATGTCTACACACGCTTCTACTCTTGTAGACTATGTTGGGCCTCCAAGCGCAGAGGTTTGTAGGAAGGCAGCAATTTCCCTCAAGTGGATGAACTAAGGTTTATCGAACTCAGGGAAGTAGAGGTTGAAGATGGTCTCTCTCAAGCAACCCTGCAACTAAGATACAAGAAGTCTCTTGTGTCCCCAACACACCTAATACACTTGTTAGATGTATAGGTGCACTAGTTCGGCGAAGAGATGTTAAATGGCAAGTGATATGGATGGCAAAATAAAGTAATATAAATCTGTAATAAAAAGTGCAGCAAGCAAACAAGTGGTAAACGTGAGCACAAATGGTATTGCAATGGTGGAAACAAGGCCTAGGCTTCATACTTTCACTAGTGGCAACTCCCAACAACATTAACATAATCGAATCACATGATATTTCCCATAAAACATGCAATGGAGACGCACCGGGAGGTCATTCCTTCGTGGTCAAGAGAGGACGAGAATTATGTAGGGCTACGAAAGCACACCTCAAAGTTCGTAGTTCTCAATCTAAGGATTTCCCAATGTCACCGCGGCCATCCAAAGAGAGTCCCACAATCACCACAACATATCTAAAGGATAGTCAAAGACAAGCACCAAGAGACTCTCAATCTTCAATCAACACACAAGAGAGGAAATCACTCATGAAAATATTTTTCTAATCCATGCCCAATAGACCGCTGTCACCTTGGTCTCGGGGATTATACTAGATAAATACAAGTGAGTACATCAATCCAATACATAGAGGAAGGGGAAATATCATGGGATCACCCTATATTAACATAGCCTATGATCACAACGAAGATCACATCATGGGAGAGAGAATTGACCACATAGCTACTGGTAGAAACCTCAGCCCCGAGGAGGAACTACTCCCGCATCATGGAGGGAGGAAGCAACGTCGATGAAGATGAATCCGGGGGCACTTCCCCGTCCCGGCAGGGTGCCGGCACAGGAATTCTGGTCCCCCGAAGCTTGATGGCCATGGCGGCGGAGATCGGGATTGCGTCTGGAGAAAAGGGGTCCGGAATCAGGGTTTCTGCGACGGGTGTTAAATATATGCCAAAGGGGGGCATCAGCGGAGGCCTGGGGGGCCCAGGCGCCCCCCCGGCGCGGCCAGGAGGGGGCCGCGTGGGCAGGCCGCCTGGATCCCCTGTGGCCCCCCTCTGGCCTTACTTTGGCCGCATGGAAGCTTCCGGAACGCTGATTTTTTATATAATTTTTCCGGGATTTTTCTGGCAGTTTTCGTGACGGGAAAACCTGAAATACAAAAACAGCAGAAAACAGAAACTGGCACTGGGGGTGCACTGAGTTAATAGGTTAGTCCAAATACGATCAAAAGTGTATGGAAGTGTATAAATATCATAGCAATATCACCCAAAAGAGGCATGGAGCAAGCAGAAATTATAGATACGTCTTGGACGTATCAAGAGGTTGTACAACAACTGATGGGCCTCGAACCCCTCGTTGGTTACCCCAAATGGAAGGTGTAAGATGCAGTATGTAGAAGTGTTTTCCCTTAGCAAAGATGCCAAGGATCGAATCCCAGAGACTCCTAGGTTCAACAAGTAGGTGTCAACTGCTAACGACGCAATTAGAAATCAACGTGGACCTGCACACAGATACAAATAACTTTGCTCCCAACGAGTACAGAGAGGTTGTCAATCCCTCCGGCCTTGTAGTTCACAAAGGGTTAAAAGCAAATGATAGTAGTGATAGATAGTGTTTTGCAATAGTAAGTAAATAGCGAAAAGTAAATAGCGGGTGTGAACAATGATGGTAATATGGACCGGAGTCACATGATGTTCACTAGTGATGTCTCTCTCCCAAAAGACGATAAAACAGCTATGTGAGGTAAACGAATTACAGCTGGGCAATTGGCAGGACCACGAACGCAAACCAATGCTGACTACATTGCAAGAAAGGTTGAGGTTCAAAGCATGGGCGTACGCTGAAGTAAGTAGACCGAAATCCATCAATATCTACTACTAATCATCCACCTTGAGATATCTATCCAGAACATCTCGCTGGTATTAAGTTGCGAGCCCCACCCATAGTGTAAACTCAAAGCAACAGACAACTGCATTAAAAGAACTTTGCGTAAAGTAAACAATCCTTGCACCCACGGGCACAAGCACCGTTGTTTTCCCCCCTTGTGGCAACAGCACATCCCCTAGACTCATGTTTCTGTCACTCAAGCTAGTCATCGAGGGGCATGAACCCACAATCAAGCATAACGTTCCCTCTTGGAGTCACTACGTATTACTTGGCCAAAGCAATAAATAACAACGGAGAACATGCAAGAATTACTTATGAACATAAATATAAAAGAGGTGAATCAAATATATTACTCAAGATCAATCTGAACATAATCTCATAATCCATCGGATCCCAGCAAACTCAACATAGCAACAGCATAAGGATTACATATGTGCCTCGATCATGTAGGGCAGCTCACGAGGACTAATTAGTGAAGCACAAGAACGGGAGGAGAACATCACATAGCTACTGGTCATGGACCCATGGTCCAAGGGAGACTACTCATGAGTCATCCGGGAGGCGTCCATGGTGGTGGAGAAGCTCCCGGTGGTGATCCTCCCCTCCGGCAGGGTGCCGGGAAGAGTTCTCCTGGTGCTCCCGATCTTGGAAGCGACGGCGGCGGTGGAACAGAGATGGGATCGCGAAAAGAGTTCCTGTTCTGAGGGTTTCGGAGGACGCTTTAAATATATGCCAAAGGGGGGCATCGGGGAAGCTTCGGGGGGCCCAGGCGCCCCCCCGGCGCGGCCCAGGGGGGGCGCGCCGCCAGGTCGCCTGGAGCCCTGGTGCCTCCCCCCGGCTGCCCTTCGGATGCACGGTTGTTTCCAGAACGCTGTTTTTTTATATAATTTTTCTGGATTTTTCCTGGCAGTTCTCGTAACGTGAAAACCTGAAATACAAAAACAGCCGAAAACAGAAACTGGCACTGGGGTGCACTGGATTAGTAAGTTAGTCCAAATATGATCAAAAGTGTATGGAAGTGTATGAATATCATAGCAATATCACCCAAAAGTGGCATGGAGCAAGCAGAAATTATAGATACGTTTTGGACGTATCAACAACCAAGAGGGGGCGATCATGATATGGATGCAGGTATGCCTTTTGTGTATTCTGTCGTTCTGATAAATAGTATAATTCTCGTATGAATTCTAATTTACGCGTTACTCATCCATTTGCAGACGGGAATAGCAGATTATGCGTCTCCGTGAGAGACTACTACTGTTACAGGCTGCAGACACGGCCTGCGATATTCAATCCCATACTATGTGGAGCACGATTGCTCCAGCAATGGGGGGTCGACATGTACATCAAGATTGAGGGTTGTAGGCTGAAATGGTACAGAAATAGCCAGACAAAGATCCGTGCCGACCTAAATAAAGGAGTTGTTGATGCGATCACATCCGGGGAGACACGAGCAAGCGCTGTTGGAGAGGCAACTGTATAAAACACGCAACAGCAGCTGGTTAGTGGTGAATGGTGATGAACCCACGGCCGGCCGCTTGACTGCCTTGTCAGTTTTTTGTGTGGAGGATGCGTGGGAGGATGAAACGACATATTAGTGGGATGTCATAAGTGAAACGACATACTATTACAGCTAATTGTTTGGGACCACAACGCTTGTGTTTAGCAATTATAGCCATGCATGCATTCCGTTGCCAAACACAAACCCTACGAAAAGGAAGCATGCATGTATACATAGGAAGAATTGCTGACATGGCTAGATGATGATGTGGACGGGCTGCATGTTGAGAGAACTAATAGTAGTGGGGATCAACTTCTTAAGAATGTAAGATACTATCAAAATGCAAATGAAGAACAACAATGGAGATAGTGCCAGCTTATAAAAATCTCATAGTCACTACAATTGATTGTAGATATAATCAAGCAGTCCTATTAGGTGAGCTGCAGCTGAAGAGAAATAGATCCTTCAGATATTTTAGGCTAACAGCTCCTTTCTCTGAAGAAAGAAACACCACATAAAACTGCTAGCAAGCCTAATGGTGATACTCTGCACAGGCAAATTGTATCACTTGATTCACTTTCAGTTTCAGACATCAGGCCTCTGGTGACTGATGATCCTACAAACCTAATGTGCCTGGATGATGGCAATGCTCCTGACGAACAAAATTTCAGATATCAACTGGGAGCAAAGCTCCTTTCTCTGAAGAAAAAAACACCACATAAACTGCTAGCAAGCTAAATTGCAGTGACTAAACACCAGCAGACTATGCAAAACAAACAACAGCTTCATATAATCATCGGCAAACAAACAAAACAAACAATTAATTTATATAACCCTCGGGGGGAAATGTATGCCCAGTGATAGAATCCCACCTGGCCCTCCATTTGCTTGCCCGGCATCCTCTGTCTCTAAGAACCCGACGTCTTGTGACCAAAAGAAATCCAACAAGTGGAGGCCGCCATGTGAAGCCCGTAGCAGAATTTCAGAAAAAGGTTGTGCCTCTCCCTGTGGTAAAAACGAGGGGAAATTACTTGTACAGCCTGTTTGGCAGCTTGAGGGATTGGGCATGGGAGTTCACAAGGGGGAGTTTGTGAAGAAATTAGACTTGGGAAGTAGAATATTAGTCCCAATCCCATGTTTGGTGTATGGCAGTAATTATCGGTGGGAATTCTATAGGGAGTTATAGGACTGAGAATTGTTGACGATGCGGAAGTTTGGATAAGAAAAATGAGCGCTTCATCAGCCGTTAAACAACAGGACATGAGCGAATATATTTTTCTTTTATGTCAATTCCCATTCCCACGCTTACCTGGTCCTCCCAGGGAAGAGATTGAAGGGAGTTGGACCTCTTAATTCCCCTTCCTCTTTCCATCCTGATGGGCCTCGAACCCCTCGTTGGTTACCCCAAGTGGAAGGTGTAAGATGCAGTGTTGTGGAAGTGTTTTCCCTTAGCAAAGATGCCAAGGATCGAATCCCCAGAGACTCCTAGGTTCAACAGGTAGGTGTCAACTGCTAACGGCGCAATTAGCAATCAACGTGGACCTGCACACAGATACAAATAACTTTGCTCCCAACGAGTACAGAGAGGTTGTCAATCCCTCCGGCCTTGTAGTTCACAAAGGATTAAAAGCAATGATAGTAGTGATAGATAGTGTTTTGCAATAGTAAGTAAATAGCGAAAAGTAAATAGCGGGTGTGAACAATGAAGGTAATATGGACCGGAGTCACATGATGTTCACTAGTGATGTCTCTCTCCCAAAAGACGATAAAACAGCTATGTGAGGTAAACGATTTATAGCTGGGCAATTGACAAGACCACGAACGCAAACCAATGCTGACTACATTGCAAGAAAGCTTGAGGTTCAAAGCATGGGCGGTACGCCAAAGTAAGTAGACCGAAATCCATCAATATCTACTACTAATCATCCACCTTGAGATATCTAGCCAGAACATCTCGCTGGTATTAAGTTGCGAGTCCCACCCATAGTGTAAACTCAAAGCAACAGACAACTGCATTAAAAGAACTTTGCGTAAAGTAAACAATCCTTGCACCCGCGGGCACAAGCACCGTTATTTTCCCCCTTGTGGCAACAGCACATCCCCTAGACTCATGTTTCTGTCACTCAAGCTAGTCATCGAGGGGCATGAACCCACAATCAAGCATAACGTTCCCTTTTGGAGTCACTACCTACTACTTGGCCAAAGCAATAAATAACAACGGAGAACATGCAAGAATTACTTATGAACATAAATATAAAAGAGGTGAATCAAATATATTACTCAAGATCAATCTGAACATAATCTCATAATCCATCGGATCCCAGCAAACTCAACATAGCAACAGCATAAGGATTACATATGTGCCTCGATCATGTAGGGCAGCTCACGAGGACTAATTAGTGAAGCACAAGAACGGGAGGAGAACATCACATAGCTACTGGTCATGGACCCATGGTCCAAGGGAGACTACTCACGAGTTATCCGGGAGGCGTCCATGGTGGTGGAGAAGCTCCCGGTGGTGATCCTCCCCTTCGGCAGGGTGCCGGGAAGAGTTCTCCTGGTGCTCCCGATCTTGGAAGCGGCGGCGGCGGCGGAACAGAGATGGGATCGGGAAAAGAGTTCCTGTTCTGAGGGTTTTGGAGGACGCTTTAAATATATGCCAAAGGGGGGCATCGGGGAAGCTTCGGGGGGCTTAGGCG
>LR738709.1:418140383-418160217 GCA_902687465.1 Secale cereale
GCCCTTCGGACGCACGGTTGTTTACGAAACGCTGATTTTTTATATAATTTTTTTGGATTTTTCCTGGCATCCTCGTAACGTGAAAACCTGAAATACAAAAACAGCCGAAAACAGAAACTGGCACTGGGGTGCACTGGATTAGTAAGTTAGTCCAAATATGATCAAAAGTGTATGGAAATGTATGAATATCATAGCAATATCACCCAAAAGTGGCATGGAGCAAGCAGAAATTATAGATACGTTTTGGACGTATCAACATCCACAAGCTTAATTCCTGCTCGTCCTCGAGTAGGTAAATGATAACAAGAATAATTTCTGTGGTGACATGCTATTAACCATATAGGACTTTCTCATAGTCATATGACAAAAGCTTATGAGACAATGATTCTATAGTAATTAAGTTGCCTCAAGAGAAAATCACAAATGACTGAAAGCTTTACAACATGAAACTGAAACATCAAATAGATTTGCAATGAACATGATGTGCAAATATGATAAAGTGATATCTAGCTTGCCCCCTTTAGTGATGCAAAACATAAATGCAGGGGCACCCTCAAGGTTTAAGTGATGACTAGATACAATGATTTCAAAATAAACGATATCACAATCATGCAAAAGACAATGCTACTTTGGAACAATGCACATTACACTCAGAATGACAATCATGCTCTCAGTAGTTGGTGCTTTTAAAAGAAGGTGGAGACTCAACATAAAAGTAAAAGAATGGTTATGTGCTAGAGCTTTTTATAGAAGCAATTTTGTCAACGGTAGTAGTACTTCATATGTGTCATGCATAAGACATCCTATAAGTTGCAAGCCTCATGCATCGAATACCAATAGTGCTCGCACCTTGTCCTAATTAGCTTGGATTTCCATGGGTTATCATTGCATTACATATGTTTCAACCAAGTGTCACAATGGGGTACCTCTATGCCACCTGTTCAAAGGTCTAAGGAGATAAATCGCATTTGATTTCTCGTTTTTGATAGATCTCAACTTGAGGACGTCCATACCGGGACAACATAGAAAATAGATGATGGACTCCTCTTTAATGCATAAGCATATTCCCATAAGATATTGAGGATTAAGGTCCAAGCTAAAACTTCCACCATGATACATGGCTTTGGTTGGCGGGCCAATGTTCTTCTCTAACAATATGCATACTTATTCAACCCACAGCAAATCACCCTTACTTCAGACAAGACGAACATGCATAGCAACTCACATGATATTCAACGAAAGTGTGACAGTTGATGGCGTCCCCAAAAACATGGTTACCGCTCAGCGAGCAACTTATAAGAAATAAGATACATAAGCAACATATTCTTTACCACAATAGTTTTTAAGCTACTTTCCCATGAGGTATATATTGCAAAGATTGAAGGTTTTAAAGGTAGCACATGTAATTAATTGGAGTGGCGTTGAATACCACATATAGGTAGGTATGGTGGACTCATATGGCATAACTGGTTTAAAAGGATATGGATGCACAAGCAGTAATTCTGCTTAGTACAGGTGGAGGTTAGCAAAAGACTGGGAGCGACCAACTAAGAGAGCAATGACGGTCATAATCATGCAGAGCGACAAAGCAACATTGAATCAGGCATGGTAGTTATATCGCTACTCAGAAATAAAAGATCATCAAGGCTTGACAGACTTTTTTACAGTCTTAAATATGCGTGAGCATATGCCAAGTCAATCAAAATAAATTCTCGAAGGAAGATATTACTAAACCATACCACATCATAGGCAAACAAATCATGTTGGTACTCCAATAACACATTGGGAATCCTTCAGCTATTTGAGACTAACTATAAGAAACCTGAACTACTAAGCACCATTATACACGTAGCATCCTTATCATAGACATATTAACCAATGCAACGGAAGCAAACTCTCTTAATAAGGTGAGCATGGTAATTTAAAGAGAGTTCAAGCAACCAACTAAACAAAAGCTCTTTGAAAAGATAAGCATGAATACTAAGAGCAGAGCATGATAGTAGCTATTAAAAGACAAAGAACACACACAGCAAAGATAGATATGAAAATTCTATGTTATGTTCTAGGTAGAAGTGGAGCGTGTTTCTCTCCCACATAAAGGAATGCTGAGTTCCGACTCGTTATGAAAAACTAAAAAGAAAACTAAAAGCAAGACGCTCCGAGCATAGCACATAACACATGAAGTGATAAAAATATAGCGGAACGAAAGACGAACTGATAATGTTGATGGAGAAGGGGATGCACGGGGGCATCCCCAAGCTTAGACCCTTGAGTCTCCTTGAATATTTCTTGGGGGTGCACGGAGGCATCCCCAAGTTTCAGCGCTTGACACTCCTGAATCTTTTTATCATCTTCCCTCGCACACTTGAAAACTCCCTTCATACACAACTCATCATAATCTGATTAGCGAGGTTAGTACCCTTAATAAAATAATTATACCTTGCTGGAAATAAAGATATTCTTGAAGTTCTACTGTTTCTCAAGATTGCCAAAAGGTTTTTGCAAAGAAAAAGCAAGCTCTTGGTTTGCAAACTGAAGGAAAGGCAAAACAGGACAGAATCTGTGAAAAACAGAACAGCAGGTAGTAATCGATCTGTTCAGGATACTTCTGCAACTCAAATCAAAAAACTCAGAACAGATGCACGAAAGACAATTATATAGAGAACGCTGTCGAAATAATTCAGACCAAAAAGGTGATCTGGTGATTTTATACGAATTTTTCTATCAAAGGACAGAATCTGTTTCCTGGAAAGCACCTCACAACTTTTGAACTTTCTAGCAATCAGAGGCTATACTTGGCACAAATATGAAAAGTAAAGATACAATGATGATGCTACAGCAGTAAACAACATCAAGACACAACAAAAGCAAAAAAATTATTCATGTGGGCTGCCTCCCAAAAGCGCTTTCTTTTATGCCTTTAAGCTAGGCATAATGCTTAGAGGAATCAATAACCATCATAATAATCGGAGTTATAAATTGATTCATAAGGTTCCTCAACAAGTTCACTCTTGTTCCTTCTAGGAAAGGGGTACACACCTTTTGCCTTCCCGCGTAAGCGGATTTGTCCCTTACCTATATCGATGAAGCCTTTTACCGCTCGGAGGAAGTCCCTTCCAAGCACTATATTTCCTTGGTTTGGCTCCATGATGAAGAAATCAACCATTGCAATCCCTTTAAGGAATTTGACTGGCACATCTTTTATTCTTCCCTGGATTTCAGAAATATCTCCATTAGTGTGTTCATGATAAGATGATAATCTATCCATGTTAAATTTTAAAGAATCATGAGCAATTTTTGCCATAGTAGAAACCATAGATCCAATATCACAATAAGCAAGGAAGTCTTGATTAGATATACTAATCCTAACAAGAGGCTCCCAGTCATTATCTATTTCCAAAATATCTCTCTTATTGGGTTTGGGTTCCTCTACCTTCATTAAGTCTAGAGCATCCATTCTCTTTTCAATAGTAGCAAGTCTATCTATGACAGTATCAAAATTATGATCATAAACAAAGTAACTAGATAGACCATGTATAATTTCAAGAGCTCTAGCTTCATCACACTCTAGGAAATCTCCCTCGGCTATAATATCAAGAGAGTGTTTACACCATTTAAAAAGACCCTGGTAAAAATTCCTAAGCACAATTTTTATAGGTATCCAAGGCATAATTCTACTATGTGCGTCAGAAATTCTGTCCCATGCCTTCTTCATATTTTCTCTGTCCCTTTGATGGAAATCTAGAACTTCTGATTCCCTCAGAGCACCATATCCTAACATGTTTAGCTAAACAGATAGGACTACTAACAAGGAGGTAAAATAATTTTTTTTGTAATTTTGTGATAAAGGATACTAAAGCGAAAACTGAAAGGTAAACTAACAAGACTAAAAAGTAAAGGTAAAAGATAGCATGCAACTCCCCTATCCTGAAGAGTGGAGTCCCCGGCAACGGCGCCAGAAAATACTCCTTGATGGGCCTCGAACCCCTCGTTGGTTACCCCAAGTGGAAGGTGTAAGATGCAGTGTTGTGGAAGTGTTTTCCCTTAGCAAAGATGCCAAGGATCGAATCCCCAGAGACTCCTAGGTTCAACAGGTAGGTGTCAACTGCTAACGGCGCAATTAGCAATCAACGTGGACCTGCACACAGATACAAATAACTTTGCTCCCAACGAGTACAGAGAGGTTGTCAATCCCTCCGGCCTTGTAGTTCACAAAGGATTAAAAGCAATGATAGTAATGATAGATAGTGTTTTGCAATAGTAAGTAAATAGCGAAAAGTAAATAGCGGGTGTGAACAATGATGGTAATATGGACCGGAGTCACATGATGTTCACTAGTGATGTCTCTTTCCCAAAAGACGATAAAACAGCTATGTGTGGTAAACGAATTACAGCTGGGCAATTGACAGGACCACGAACGCAAACCAATGCTGACTACATTGCAAGAAAGGTTGAGGTTCAAAGCATGGGCGGTACGCCAAAGTAAGTAGACCGAAATCCATCAATATCTACTACTAATCATCCACCTTGAGATATCTATCCAGAACATCTCGCTGGTATAAGTTGTGAGTCCCACCCATAGTGTAAACTCAAAGCAACAGACAACTGCATTAAAAGAACTTTGCATAAAGTAAACAATCCTTACACCCGCGGGCACAAGCACCGTTGTTTTCCCCCTTGTGGCAACAGGACATCCCCTAGACTCATGTTTCTGTCACTCAAGCTAGTCATCGAGAGGCATGAACCCACAATCAAGCATAACGTTCCCTCTTGGAGTCACTACCTACTACTTGGCCAAAGCAATAAATAACAACGGAGAACATGCAAGAATTACTTATGAACATAAATATAAAAGAGGTGAATCAAATATATTACTCAAGATCAATCTGAACATAATCTCATAATCCATCGGATCCCAGCAAACTCAACATAGCAACAGCATAAGGATTACATATGTGCCTCGATCATGTAGGGCAGCTCACGAGGACTAATTAGTGAAGCACAAGAACGGGAGGAGAACATCACATAGCTACTGGTCATGGACCCATGGTCCAAGGGAGACTACTCACGAGTCAACCGGGAGGCGTCCATGGTGGTGGAGAAGCTCCCGGTGGTGATCCTCCCCTCCGGCAGGGTGCCGGGAAGAGTTCTCCTGGTGCTCCCGATCTTGGAAGCGGCGGCGGCGGCGGAACAGAGATGGGATCGCGAAAAGAGTTCATGTTCTGAGGGTTTTGGAGGACGCTTTAAATATATGCCAAAGGGGGGCATCGGGGAAGCTTCGGGGGGCCCAGGCGCCCCCCGGCGCGGCCCAGTGGGGGGCGCGCCGCCAGGGCATCTGGAGCCCTGGTGCCCCCCCCCCCCGGCTGCCCTTCGGACGCACGGTTGTTTCCGGAATGCTGATTTTTTATATAATTTTTCTGGATTTTTCCTGGCAGTTCTCGTAACGTGAAAACCTGAAATACAAAAATAGCCAAAAACAGAAACTGGCACTGGGGTGCACTGGATTAGTAAGTTAGTCCAAATATGATCAAAAGTGTATGGAAGTGTATGAATATCATAGCAATATCACCCAAAAGTGGCATGGAGCAAGCAGAAATTATAGATACGTTTTGGACTTATCACATCCTAACTCCCATGTACCTGAGCCAATCAAAAGAATTTAGTTACCACAGACCTGAAACTCCCATTCCTCATCGGCAACTCCCTCCAAACAAACACGCTGGTAGGGGATGGAGCCAACGCCGGCCGCGTTGGAACCCACGGCCTTCAGCACGACCACCGCGCGCGGAGACGGCGCCCTCGCCGGCCCCAAAGCCACCGTCGGACCCTGCTCATCTGAATCTGCACCCACACCACACGGAAAGGCCTCGTCGTCAGCCAAACAATGGAAGAAGCGGAACCAAAAGAGAGCCGAAGGAACAACAGGAACGAAGCGAGCCACTGACATTGTCCTCGAGCGCGGCGCGGGTCCTGGCGTTGGTCTCCTGGAGCGCGCGGTCGAGCAGCGCGACGCGGTCCCGCGCTCGGCGTTCTCCCTGTCCCGCTCGGTCGCGCCGTCCCTGAGACGGGCCGCCTCCCGCTCGAGGCCCGTCACCTGGCCGGCGACAGCCAGCGCGGTGATGCGGCGCGCCAGAGCCAGCTGCTCGTAGGGGTCCCGCGGCAGCACCGCCAGCAAGGCGCGCCAGATCCAGCTGCTCGTAGGGGTCCCGCGGCAGCACCGCCAGCACGCCGTCCGGCAGCGCGAACTCCGAGACCCCCAGCCCCCCGTCACGCCCTACGCCGGTAGCATCACCCGCGGCGAGACGAGACGAGATCTCGGCCTGGGATGGGAGGGGAGGAAGGAGAGCTAGCTGAAAGGGACCACTGCCGCCTCACCTCTACTGCGGGTGCGCGTGGAAAAGTTTCGATTTTGAAGATTGGGGAGGAGGAGATGAGTGGGAGAGGAGAGGGGAGAGGTGTGAGAGAGTTCGAGTGAGTGGAGGAGAGGAGATGCGGCGGTGGTAGGGGAGAGGGGAGAGGTGAGAGGAGACGAGAGGATAAGAGAGACGGGTTTTTTTTTTGACCGGAGAGACATGGTTTTTTAAGGGGAGAGAGATAGGGGGATAAGGTTGCTGTTAATGTGGGCTTCATTTGTTCTTTTAGGGGGTTTAACGTGGGCTAAGATATTTTTTGAGGGGTAGATTGGGTGCTGGTTGGGCCGTGCTGGATAGCTAATTTGGGCCTTGGATCAGCAACGTCTGCTCTACCGAAAAACATATATATTAAAGTGTACATATATGTTTGCCCAAAAAAGTATATATATATATATGCCTCAAAAAAATAAAGAGTGTATATATATAAACATGGTTCATGAAAATAAATATTTTTATACTTGTTTGATATATTCAGAGTTTCACAAAAAAAATCACAATTTTGAGAGAAGAAACCGATATACTTGGTTTATATTGAATTGCTTGCATGTTCTTATCTTTTGTTGGAAAATTTTCCTTAGCCTATATGGGAGACATGGATATGGACTTTGGAGATGCACAAAAAGAATCCATTGAGGGTTCCGATGGGACATTGCTGAAAGGGACCGAAAAATCACCGAGTTTTTTACAACATAATGATGTCGAAGCGGTGATATCTCATAACAAACCAAAAAAGGACCCCAACTTAAATGTTATCGCACAAGGTATTTTTGCAATGTTATTATCAATATTTTATTTGTGAAAATGACTTATGTATTCAACTAATTTGGCTCATTTTGTTTTCTAAGTTCGCTCACTTTTTTTTGGTGCCGACAGACTATGTTTGTACCCCTAGAGATGTTTCAGTCATCGAATCAATCATTTCTGCCCCCAAGAAAACTTTGTTCGTGGACATTGAAGATGCCTTGTTATCAACCGACGATTTGGAATGCCTTTTAAAAGATGATATGTTCTTACACGATGGTGTAAGACCAATTGCATAAATTTTGGAATTTATAATTGCAAGGATATATAATATTGTAATATATATAATCTAAATATTTACTACATGTGATAAATGCTTACATATATTGCATTCTTGCTCAAGACCATCTACGTGACAGGGCGGGCGAAAAGGTACACATTATTAGCACATTTTTGTCTGGCCAGTGGAAAGAAGAAGGTGTAAAAGAGATAGACCCATCAAAATTTCGTCACATCGTACATCATGTTAATACTTATCTACAACAAGATATGGTTAGTTTTGTCTCATTATCCATGCGTATGATTATGGATTGTTTTTACTTACTTATTATGTTTAATGATTAATTAATATTTACATTTAATTGTGACTTCGTTTTGTATGATATTTATACCAGTTATTCATTACGATTAACATGCCGGGCTACCATTGGTATCTAGCAGTAGCCAATGCCAAAAAACGTGAAATTCAAGTATTGGACTCCCTTGGTTCTCGTGTTGAACACAGTGACCTTGCTACTACGGTAAACATCTATTGTTTTTTCACATCTTAACATATGTTTTGTTTGCCTTAATCCCTAATATTTCTCATATAAAATATAGTTAGCAGGACTTGAGAAGCGTCTGAAACTTGCAGAGCAAGATCCAGAGTTTAGCAAAGACCATAGGTGGCCCGATCTCAATGTTACAAAATGGACAGTCGTAGAGCAGTTTCATGAGGCATTACAAACCGATGGGTAAGCAATTGTTACATTGGTTTGTTTATTTTTTCATCAAGACAATATTAAAAAATCATTATTTTATATTATTATAGTGTGTCATGTGGACTATTTATGCTAAATTATATGGAATACTGGACATCAAATACTTTATCAGACCAATTCACCCAGGTATTTCATTTTTATACTTTATATTAATGGTATATCTCAAAATATTATATCAATTTATATCTATATATATATAATTTCTAGGATGATATGAAACACTTTCGGCAAAAATTAGCTGTCATTTTGCTCGATTCGGATCTAAATAAGCTAAAAGGAAATCCTGTATACCATCAACCTGAGGATGAAGAAATTTTAGCTAATTCCGATCTCGAGTGTTTGGACAGTCCACCTGACGTAGTCAAAGAAAAACGTCCTGCTCCAACCACCATCATGCCCACAGACCAACGCAAATTACTTGCCGGCTTATGCAACTACATCATGTCGGTGGATGATGTCGGATGTTTGGAGTAAGTATCATTTATCAGTATTTAATGTGTGCATGTATATTATTATTATTCTTACCATCCAATTATTAGGAAGGAATGGGTCCGGAGCTCGACACCCGATCCAATGGTTTTAAGTCTTATGAAACTTCAGTGCATACTTAACATGGAGCAGGCTATGGACAGTGATTGCTTCAACATCGTCGTGCGTATACTGGCATGTGACGAGGGGGTATTGTTCACGGACCCTCCTATACACTACATGGATATAAGATTTTGTGTAAGTTATCGTAGCTCTGCATTGCATGTGGCATTAGTATTAACATGCTGAATCAATATTATTTATTATTAGTCGATGATGCTAGGGTCAACAAGAGGTCAAAAGTTTTGCGAGAAGGAAACTATCGAGACGTTGGCAACATTATTTGATAGCTGTCCTGGGATGGACAACAACATATCATCATGCAACATGGTAAGTAATGTATTTTGTCTACTGTTATCATTGTTTATTAATGTTTCTAATAGGCCCGCTTGTAGATTTATCTTCCCTATGCATCCATCGGACGATACATCTTATACGTGATTGACAAGGAGGCACTTCAGATATGTATTATGGACCCTATTGAAACATCACAATCGTCAGAGGTTACAAATTTGAGGCATGCACTCAAATTAAAATCTTTTGCAAGGGATTTCAAAGAAGCACTCGAAATAAAGCTGCCTGGTTGGAATTCCGATATTTCTAAATGGCAACGTTTATTTCCGAATGGTATTCCAACGAGTATAGACGGGTAATGAATTAATAATAAAATAAATTTTTGTTTTTGTTAACACTATATTCTATTCATTATTAAATTAAACTATTGTAGGAATCTGTCTGGCTATTTTGTTTTTTATTTTATGCTCTGGTGGAACGGGATAGAATTGGTGAAGCCGGTTTGCGCGGTCAGTATTCTCCGTTACATGTTTTAAGACATTCGGTGTGAATTTTGCATACTAACTACATATATTGTTTTTACAGGATGGGTATGAGCTAAGGAAGCAGTTTTTATTATACTTGCTCAAACACCGGGGGAATGAAGCTAAAGACAACTTTCCTGATATTGTTAAAGAATGTGTTAAGCGCATCACCTAGATATTGACAATTTTGTAATAGATGTTTAGATGGAGGATTGATCAGTTTGTTATATGGACATGTCGTTAATCTTTCTTTTTGTCACCAAACTTCATTACATGAATGGATTTCGATTATTCAGAATTGTGTTATATTGTTTATACATCCAACAGAAGCACAAAACTTAACTAAACACCAACGAAGCAACTGAAGGGTACCTCCTCTACGCCCGCCTTAGCCTCGATCTCGCCGCTATTATCAACTTGTGCTTATGCTCTCGGATCCCAGAATCATACAACTGCTCATTGGTAAGGATGTTAATCAGTCAAATAAATTCCAATGTTGTGAACAACTTGTATTTATGCTCTTGTGTTCATTAAGCTGAAGATCTAAAGAACTGAGCCACCGCACACTTCATTTACAGTATTGTGTAGACTTATATCCATACTGCATCTAAAGTTGTAAACTCAAAGAACATATGCTTGATGGACGCGAAACTGAGCAAGAACAGCAGACTATAACAGAATGGAGGATAGAAGTAGGCAACAAAACTGACCTTCCAGTGCAGTCCTCAGGGGCTCTACAAACTCGGGGAACTCGATCTCATCGAGCGCCTCGAAGACGTCCTCGGCATTTATTGCCTGCCTCTTTCCGTCCTTGCGCACATCATTAGCCCTGAAAATAAGACCGCAACCATATCACTATCATCATCCCAAAAGCATCACATCGCAGGGACAGAGAAGCCTAATACTATGCGGAAACTATCGGCTCCTCCTGCATTCCATACACAGCAGAGCAATTAGCTGAAGAACTATGTCAGTAATGTAGATTTTGAACAAGTACTAACTGATGCCAAGAAATTAACTACTACCGCTGTCTTCCCCCAAAACACCCAAACATTTCAGACAAGCATCAAATTCGTCACTCGGACCCACCCAGTAAATCGAATCGACCAAGGACAAGTGATTTTCTATTGCTCCTTTCATATAAGCATCAAGGGTCAGTGTGGTTGCCTGAGAAAAATGGATGCCTGTTGCCTGGTGTGGACATGAAAATGTTGGGGAATCTTGCCTAGCCAGGCTAGCCTGGAGAAATTTTGTTTGGTTGAAGCCTGGCCTGGTGAGTTGTTAATCATGCTAAAAATGAATATTGGGCTGTGTGTAGCCTGTACATATGGTGCTGCTATTTTGCTTGCCTTCCTGATTTGTTGCCAGGCAGCTATTAGCCATCAGGCAGCACAACCAGGCATATGGAATTGGTCGCCTGTGCATCCTAGTCACGCTCCAGGCCCAACCAGGACGCAAAACAAACTAGCCACGAATTCGCCACCCGGATCCACCCAAGACACCAGATCAATCAGGATTGCTAGCAGGAATCGGCCAAAGCAAGATTCAGGGGGAGGGGAAGAAATGGAGGTTGGGGGGATTCGAACGCACGTGGCAGAGAGGTAGTGGATGAAGATGCGGGTGCTCTCGGCGAAGGCGGCCATGGCGTCCTTGTTGACGATGACCTCCGCGGCTCCCTCTCCCACCTCGCCGCCGGACGCGACCCGAGCGAGTTTGTCCTTGACCAGCCGTCGCACGATGGCCTTGGGCAGCTCCTCCACCTCCGCCTCCGCCATCGCCACCACCGGCGCGGCCGCGGCCGCAGCCGCAACCTTCTTGGCCTTGGCTGCGGTGGGGAGAGGAGAGGGAGGAGAGTGAGCGTCTGTGTTGGGGAGGAGAGAGGTGAGGTTTGAAGATGTGGAGGTTAGCGCAAACGCCAGATGTGGGCGCCGCCGTCGCGTCGGAGAAGAGGAGGCCGGCGACGCGGCGGGCAGAAAGTGAGCTGATGCAAGGGAGAGAGTGAGCGGCTGTGAGGGGGAGAGATGGGGTGGGGATAATGTTGGGTGGGTGAAAGATAATTATTATTTTTGCAAATAAAAAAATACTCCATTTCTAGATATTGTATTTTTATATAATGTAGTATAAAATATCATTTATATTTTACTTCCTCTGTTCCCAAATATTTGTCTTTCTAGAGATTTCAACAAGTGACTACATACGAAGCAAAATGAGTGAATCTACACTCTAAAATATGTCTACATACACCCGTATGTTATAGTCCATTTGAAATGTCTAGAAAGACAAATATTTGAGAACAATGGGAGTATATGTTTCACTTTGTCCATCAGAGATAAAAAGTGATGGATTTGGATGGTGTTTTAAAAATATCAACTGACATACATACACATTGATGTAATGACCGGCTGGATTGAAACACCACGAGAAGAGATGCATATAACTAATCCTTCTTTGTATGAATGTTATAAATGATAATACAAAATGTGCAATTTTTAAATTATTTTTTCAGAATGCAGGAGACATGCATGTGGATTTGGGAGACGTTCAAAAAAAGTCCATCGACAAGGGTTCCGAAGCGACGTCGTTGGAAGGGGCCGAAAATTGACCGAGTTTTTTTACAATGGAATGGTGTGTAAGCGGTGATATATCTCATAAAAAACATAAAATGATGCCAGTTTAAATGTTATCACACAAGGTATTTTTTTCCAATGTTATTATCAATCTTCCTTCGTCGTATTGACTTTTGTATTCAACTAATTTTGCTCATTTTTTATATTGTTTTGACTCGTTTTTGTATCATACCGACAAACAAGTTTGTACCCCTAAAGATATTACAGTCATCGAATCAATCATGTCTGCCCCTAAGAAAACCAAGTTTTTGGACGTTGGAGATGCCTTGTTATCAATTGACGATTTGGAATGCCTTAAGATGAAATGTTCTTGCACCATGGTGTAAGGACAATTGCACAAACTTCGTATTTAGTAATATAAACCATATATAATATATAGTAACATACGTATATTATAAACGTGAAATTGCATATAACAAATGCTTACATATATTGTATGCTTGATCATGATCATCTACGAGACTGGGCGGGTGAAAATGTACATATTATTAGCACATTTATATCTGGCCAAATAAAAGAAGACGAAGACAAATAGGGCGGGTGAAAAGGTACATATTACTACCCATCAAAATATCGTCACATCATACAACATGTTAATACTTATGTATAACAAGATATGGTTAGTTTCCTCTCATTATCAATGCGCATAATGATGTATTGTTTTTAATTAATCCATGATAATAATGATTTATTATTATTTATACTTCCTTCCTTTTTAAATTTAACATGCATTATATTTATATAACTCCAGGAAAAATATTTCAAGGGCCCGTGGCAACGCACGGGCATTCTACTAGTCTGAGTTGGTGAATAGTCTCAACGGTTTATTTTCGTCTAACTTTTTTCGTCTGGTTTTTCTTCGTCCCACCTCCCACCACCATCCTCTCACCGGTTTTCCTCTTTTCTCGTCTAACCGGCAATACCCAATGTATTTATGGTAATCAATCACAATTAATCCACGTATGGTAAGACTATAAACTCAGAAATCTCAAATATGATTATTATTGTAATAAATCAATCCAGGTATGGTAAAGTCATAACTCATGAAATTTCGAATATGGTAATTATATGGTAATAAATCAATCCAGGTATGGTAAGGCTATAAATATAAAGGAAAACTATTCCTGTGAGACGTCTGATACATGGCTTTCGTCAGACCAGCATCTCACCAATCGTTTTGGAGCCATGCATCCAACAACGCCTGACTGTACTATATAACCCCTCCGAATCATCCTCACATCCACCATCAAACCCTAATCAACAACCTCGCCACCCTCTCTGCCACACCTGCTATCTGGATCCTCCCCGCTTCAACCTCGCTCTTATCGCACCACTGCATATACGTTCGACCAGCAAGTCCTCCGGCAAGAACGCACACACCATGTCGCCTTGATGGCTAAGCATGTGCATGTGTGCTTCATGCCCCCACAACGCTCCTTGTGATCCGTTCGTCGCGCTGCATCCCCAATCTGGCCGGTATGGCACTATAATTTCGCCGGTGTGCAGACCTTTGTTTCCTCTACTACTCCTCGTCGGACATTTTGTAGTTGCTGCTTGAAGTGGTATGGTCATGCTCTGCTCGTTGAAGCCTGTAATTGGGGCTGCATGCTATAGACTCATGAGGTCCCTTTTCAATGTGGCTGCGTGATAGCGATGCTCTCATGCGTGCTACGTCGGCTGTGCTCCAGCGATCTTGCATTTGGCCGGGTTGAAGGATACCATATGTGCAGTAGCCACACGTGATTCAGATTTTGTTCACATTGGAAGTACAAGTGATTGTTGTTGTAAACAAATTTCCACTCTTTTGGAAGCATAATTTTCTTCGGTCAAAATGTATATGTAAAATTATTGGTATACTTTCTACCTGCAATTCAATTACCTATCAATGGTGTATCCAACATTGCTCTATTTTTCTTCCTACACATAAGAAAAATGCTTCTGTAATGTATGATGCAACTTTTACCAAATCGAGATGCTTCTACACCATTGAACAGAGTTTCGGTTACCATTTTTGTTCCGAAGCATCAAATGGTGAGCCATGAAGCTTTATTAAACATGTAAGGAAGCAAGTGTCATTTTGTGTTTTTCATATCAAAGCATCAATGAAAGGGCAATGAAGCAACTAAATGTCACATGGAAGGATCGCCACATGGAATTTGTTAAAAGCTTATGGTAATATTATTAGTGACATCTGCATATTTTCAATACGTATTTGAGAACCTATATGATGCTTCCTGATTTCTATCGCATGAAAAATGCTTCCATTGAAACAACTGGGGAGCGATTTGTTACCAGAAATAATGCTTCCATTGAAACAACCGGGGAGTGATTTGTTACCAGAAATAATGCTTCCATTGAAACAACCGGGGAGCGATGATCAGTTTCCTAAAATGTTGGATGCGTCAACATTTGTAATTGTGCCCCTGATTAAGGAACGTACTAATGCCCAAGCCACGTTTACAAGCCCATCACACGTATCGACATGAAATCCATCGTACAAGGAATCAGATTCATAGCGCTTCCCCTTAAACAAACTTAAATTACCCCAAAGGCCGACCAGATTAGCGTACACAGAAAAATCAACACCCTATGATCTGTCATCCAATTTTTCCTCCACGGTCGGCCATCCTATTCAAGGCCCCCGATGCAATGTTCTGCCAGCAATCCATGCGCACGTCCTACCGATTGACCGGGATCAAAATCTCCCTAGCCAAACACCGGTTGCCGCTGCACTTACATACTCCGCCCACGACGCCGTCCCACCAGCGGCGATGACGCTAGCGATCGTACCGAGACGTCGCGGGAGATGGAGCTCCAGGCCATCGAGGACACCTACACTGGCGTGTCCAAGCCGCCTCCACGACGGAGCCAAACCGCCGTACCCATTGGGACTCAAGAACATGGTGCGCCTCGCCGGTATGGATCATCTCGCCTCCCACTTGCCAAGGTATAGCAGCCCTATTCTTTTTCCCTTTCCCAAGAACACATCGATGCACTTTTAACCTCTATAATCCATCTACCTGATGTACTTGTGTGTCGCTCGCCGGGAAACAAGCTACTTGGTGAATCCCCGATGCAAACAATTTTATTCAGTGCTAACTAGGAGCTATTGTCTGCATGTGCATCAGGTAATACAAGTAGTTGTACGGGGTTCATAAAGGAATCGAGCTTCTCATCTTTGACGATTAACGGATGAGGCACAGGGTACACATGACGGATCTACGAACTACAGCTGAAAACACATGGACGGCCAAAGGCTGTTGCATTCGCGGACCAACCACTACCCTTAATCAAGCACAAGGTACCTAGAACAACTCCCAAACACTCAATTCTTTGTAAGATTTTCAGTAGAAGCTTGTTGCAAAGTCAGGAATTTAGTTTATTTATTTATTAGTCAATATTTGCCATAAAAGAATTCAATTTTTTTATTTTTTACCATTTTCTAAATTTTACTATTCATGCTGAGATCATATGAGGTCAAACTAAGATGAGGGCTTTTGAACACTGTTTTCATGAATGCAAATGGCATGCACATATAGGTGATGTTGTTCTGAACATTTTGATATCTTATTTGTATTTTTTGGAGTTAGTATGAATTCGTTATGAAATTTTCAAAGTGTCGGTTAAACGATGAAAGGGCAAAAGTATAAGAGGATGGAACGAGCTGGACAGAAACGAGAGTTTTTTGAATTTTGGGGCAAATCAAACAGGTGTGACACAACTAAGGGCTCAAATGTAGTTGTCCCTAAAAATATATATATTAGACAAAATTAATGTTGAATACTAGAATATATATGCCCCTTTAGCAATGCACGGGCAACACACAACAAAGGTGAGGTGGACGTCACCCGTTTCTAAAAGAAAGGGCTCCAGCTAGCGAGAAATATCCCGCTGCAGCCGGAAGCCGTGGGGGAAAGATAGGGTCCGACAGAAAAAGAAGAAGGGTGTGTCATGGGATAGGTTTTTGTGTTGGGCCTACGTATTGGAGATATATAGCATGGCCCATAGTCCGGACAATCACATTTCTCCCCACATATGATCTGGATTGGGGGATCTCCGACTGTCTAGATGGTTGAATTTTGAGGAGCCTCAAACACGCCATAATGTATGAGGGAGAAATAAGCTTCGACGTTAGAGGCGACCTTAATCATTTGTTTGATTCATTTATGTATGCATTATAGCCCGTAGCAACGCACGGGCGTTCTACTAGTCACTACTAATTTTAGACTGAGTTTCTTCTTCCATTCCCTATTTCCCTTCTTGTGTTTTTTATGGAAATACAGAAAAAATGCTCAATCTGCTCATGCTCAATAAATAAATAAACAATTTTGCTAGAACTCATCTAGATGAGATATAAATTGATCCCATTCATGTTTTATAGCCATTAGATGTGAACAGATACAATCCACATCAGCACACACGCATCTTATAGCATCACATCTAATGGCTATAAAACGTGAATAAGGCCAAATTATGTCTCGTCTAGGTGAGTTCTAGGTACTCCCATAAATAAATACAAGGAGCACGCCTTTTGTTCTTTTTCTCGTTCGAATCTCCAGAATGGGATGATGTCCGGCTACAAGTTCTCGTTGATGTCATGAAACAAGAGGAAGTTAAGAAGTCGCATAACAGGCGCAGAGGAACGAGCCGCGCTACGCCCCCAACAGCCACACCCTCTAGACCATGTATTTCCAGCGCCGCCGCGAGGAGCAGATCGCCGCCACCAATGGCGTCATCCCCCGCGGCCGCTTCAACGCCGACGGGCGACGTGAGTGGTGGGGCGTGCCAGGCCGCACCCTCGAGGCCGTCCTCGACCACATCGAGACCGGCAACGTGTCGCGCCTCGAGTACCCGCAGCGACCGTCCTTTTCTCGCCGACGTGGTAGCTCTTGGACGCCGCGGCGGATGGAGCCGGGGTCATCCACGTCGTCGGGTTCCAGCTCACTGGTCGCGCTCCGCCCCGTCAAGCCCGAGCCAGAGGAGACGCCGCTCGGGCGCCGCACCCACAGTGGTGCCATCGTCATCAACGAGGGTGCCTGGCCCTCCCCGCCTGGTCCGGCTTCGGGGAGGCGCTCCCTCCGCCTGGTCCGTCCCAAGCCCGAGCCAGGGCTGCTCCCGGTGAAGCCGGAGCACGTCGAGATGGCAGCCCCCGACGACGAGTCCGCCTTCAGGTGGGCGAAGGAGGACTACGTCCGGGAGCAGGTCCGCCGCCAGCGCCGAGCGTGCGCGAAGCTCCAGGCCCGGCTCCGCGGGCGCCAGGAGGGTGACGTCATCGTCCTCGACAGCGACGAGGACGAGGCAGGGCCATCCAGCGCGCCACCGCGCCTCGCCGACCCTGGCCAGGGTTGCAGCAACGATGTCGCCGGCCCAAGCCAGCCGTGCGACGACGGCGACGGCGACGGCGGCGACTACACCCGCTTCTACAGGCTTCTCGGCATGTAGACGGCGGCGGCGGTGGCGACTAGGCGTAGTTTAGGCGTAGTTCAGTCCTAGTTTGCATGTTTTCATGTTTTATGTACAAATTTCAATGAAGCTTGCAAATGTCGCCGAGTTTGCATATGTTCCGTACACAACATCGCCGCAGCCGGGGCGACTGGTGGGCCGCTAGGTCGCCCCCACGCGCCAATCTAACGCCGGCTCGCCTCAGGGGGGCTCTTTTTCGGCGCCCGGGGGGGCCGAACGGCTGGAGATACTCTAGGCATGTATAATCTTAAGGTGTAAGAAATAGCATCACATGGATGCTTGTAGCATGTCGTACTTTGGTTGGTACTGCTAGCCAGAACGCTTGTCTGTGTCGGCTAGTGGATGTTTTAATGCTGACATAAAATGGTCAAGGCCCTCATACGCCATTGTTTATTGGAAACATAGGATGACATGCCAATAGTGTTGACTGATTTTGTGTTGCATCAGTCATAGAGCGGGCAGTTATGCATCATCAACTGCGTCATAGTGCATGTGGGCAGATTTAGCAACCTCTGGAGATTTGGGAAACCCGGACTTGTGCATATATCTTCTGAGTACTCGATGCACTCGAGACCTTTCTATTTTCCCCAGATTACTTCCTTTGAGCAAGCAACTATACAGCACCGGGAGACATGTTGGATGCGGACAGATTGCTATGCCTTGCATTTATTATTATGATGCTCTAGAACCGGCATTTTCGGGCAGCGATCCGAATGAGAGCCTTCACAATGTGGGCGACAGATAACCCTGGCCTGGCAAAATAGCGTCTTAGAAAGAAAAAATTGCATCGATCCTTCTTCTACAACAGCAAAGGTGGAAGGCGGAATTTGTAACAAACTGTGTGTGTTGTGCATGATAGCGGGTGTCGATGAGCTGGGACCAAACTAGGATGAGTGTCGCGACTGAGACCAGGGTAACGGGGCCCAGTGGCAGATGTCGTTGATGCAACCGCCGCTAGCATGGACGGTCTCGCATGAGAAAGAGATTAGAGGCCTTTTGGTGGGACCTTTTGCTCGTCAGTACCCGGCCACGGTACTGATGTAGAACTTGATTTCGGTAAGACAGGCCTTTTACTCGTCAGTACCCGGTCACGGTACTGATGTAGATCTTGGTTTTGGTGAGACGGGTCTTTTGCTCGTCAGTACCTGACCACGGTACTGATGTAGAACTTGATTTCGGTAAGACATGCCTTTTGCTCGTACCCGGCCACGATATTGATGGAAATCTTGGTTTTGGTGGGACGGGACTTTCGCTCATCAGTACCCTACGACGGTACTGATGTAGGCCCTTTTTCTCGTCAGTACTCGGCCAAGGTACTCGTATAGAACTTGCTTTTGCCACGGCCTTGAGACCGGTGAGATAGAACGAATCAAGCTGCCTCGTAAGGGACAAGATTAACTTATTTGCCACTTCTTTCAATTGCTTGCACCAACATACTTGCCCTTCTCATCACAAAATTAGTCTCACGATTTGATCTTACCACTTACCATCATAGCCATTGGTGTGAAGATCTAACTTGTCGATGAAGCTACCACGCCCGTGATGGATGAAGCTGATGTGGTTGAAATTGGGAAGGAGAAGGATCAGATGATGAGAGCCTCGGCGTGATTTGCTTCGGCTCTCGTGCAATCTCGATGATTCTGGCGGCGGCGTGAGAAAGAGAGTTGCGGCTGGGTGGTGCGTGTGTTTTTTTTATCTGGAACACATTGCATTCCAATTACCGGAGATCAGCTAAATCGACAGTCACAGCAGACAGTACATCATCAGGAAAGGTCCCCTGCCAGATTTGCTGGTTTTCAGAGGCAACTCGTGACCCACAAGAAGCCAGCGCATGCGCTGGTCGGTTACAGACTCGGGAACAATACAAGATTTTATACTCCATGAAGCCCGTTTGGAGCAAGAATTTGGCTTCTCTGAATAACACACCTAGTGGACTCCGGTCACAAGATGTACGGGTAGCAGCCTGCTGTAGCTGGAGGCAATCCATTTCAAATAGCACCCGCCCCATCCCTTGAAATTCAGCAAGAAGGATAGCTTTCAAAAACGCAAGTGCTTCCGCATAGAGCGCGCTACTCAGGTTGTGCAGTTTCCCCGCTGCAGCAAAAACAACGTCCCCATCCACATCTCGTGCTATCACCCCCCCC
>LR738709.1:418162700-418231759 GCA_902687465.1 Secale cereale
ACGAAACCCTAGCCTCTTCCTCCTCCGTGCGCCGGACATGTCCAGCCCGCCGCCGTACATGTCCGCCGCCGCCCTCAGCGAATCCGCCACCGCCATGTGTCCAGCACCACCTCCCACCGCCCACGGCCCGCGGAGCCCATCCGGGGCCCGCGCGAGCCCGCCTCCGTGCCGCCGTGCGCCCGACCGCCTCCCACAGCCACTCGCTCGCCGGAGCTCGTTGGACCTCGCCGTCCGCATCACCGGAGCACCACGCCACCATCCCGGATCTGCGCCTCTGTGTGCCTCGGACGCAACAGTTGCGTCGGCCACAGCCGCGGCAACCACCGCGGCCGCCCGCGCCACACGCCGGATCCCGCACCTGCTCGGCCGCCGTATCACCCCTCCGGCGTCGCACCCGCCTCCGCCTCCTCGTCCCCGTCTCGCCGCGCCGCCATCGGGAACGGGACCCCCAGGGCCCGATCTGCCGGATCCTCCTCCCCGCGCCGCCCTACAGCTTGTCGGACCCCGCGCCGCCGGCCTCCCCGGCTCGTCGTCGGGGCACTACAGCCGCCGCCGACATGTCCATGTCGGGAACGAGCACGAGCGCCGCTCGTCCCGCTCGTGGGCCGGCCTCGCCCACGGCCCGTCTGCCCCGCCGGCCGCGTGGGCCTCTTCCTCCCCAGCCCGTTCGGCCCACCTCCAGCTTCCCTGCGACCCAGCCGTGGCCCAGCCGCGGGCCTGCCTCCTCTCCACCTCGGGCTCGGCCCGCTAGGGTGAGCGCCACTTTTTCCCCGCCCAGTGCACATGATAGTTATCTGCCGCTCGCGTGTTTTTTCTTCTTTTTTCCTTGTCTGCAAAATCGGCTAAGTCCCTGAGTTTTGTAAATATATATGTGTGCATCTTTGTGTAGCTGTAACTTTTCATGTGTTTATGCAAATTGGGTGTATAATATGTCAAAATGATCGTTGCGATATGCTCTTCATTTTGTTCCACTGTGGCATGCTTGTTTCAGTTCATCTTGATGCCATAATCATCGTCGCAAGAGTGCTATATGTTTAAAACTGCTATTAACTATAATTTTGTTGCATGCTTGTGGTGATGATAACTTTGTGCATGTTGGTCCAAATAGAGTGTATGATATGTCAAAATGTTCATTGTGAAGTCCTATACATGATGGTTGCTGTAGCATTCATGTTAGTTGCCATATTTCCATGTTAATCTCTGTTGCAAAAGTGCATGTGGCTGTTAAGTGCTGAAATTTGTTATGAGATGTTGATTTCACTTGTTCATAGCTATTGATGTGTTTGTCTTTCATGCCACATGTCTATATGTTTTATAAGCACAATCATGCCATCTTTGCTGTGGTGCAATTCAATTTCCATGATATGCCTTGTGGTGTTTGCAACAAGCTTGTAAACATGCCATGTCGTTGTTGTTGTTCTATAATTAGTGAAAAAACTGCTAAGTCTGAAACTATTAAACCTGATGCTATGTTTGCTTGATGCCTCACTCAAATCCATGCTTGTTTTGGGTTAGCCAATGATCATGTCTTGTTGTCCATGTTATTGCATATCCAGCCATGCCTTTGTTTGCACATATGACCTGATGTAGCTTATTTATTTCTTGCTCTCAAGTTGCTATAAATGTACCTGTCAGCCTGTTATTAGCATGATCAATTTGGTGAAGCTTGTTGTTATTGATCCATGCCTCCTATGGAGTTGTTCCAATGGAGTTGTTTGATGTATGCTATGTCTATTACATGTCCATGATCTTTATATACTTAGTAGAGTTGATATTCTTGTTGTTTTGTGCCTCCGAAGGCAGCATCGTGATGATGTTTTTGCCTTCCCAGATTTTGACTAAGTCTGGATAAATTTATTGCATCTTGCCATGCTTGTTTAATTGTGTTCCAGTAAGTTCTTGGGTGTGCTATAAGTTCATGCTTGTTAAGTATCATGTCTATTTCACATCCATGCATCTTGTTATCATGTTTGGCTGCTGTAGCATATATATATACCTTGCTCCAAAGTTGCTATGTTGCTGAATTTGGACAGCTTGTTGTTATATCTTGTTTCATGTGTATGTGTTGAACCATTGCTCCGTTTTGAGCTTGCTATATATGAAACTTGTGTGCTTTTGCATGTAGAAGCATAATATCATGTTGTTTACATGTTTGGAGTGTGTTTGCTTATTGTTTGGATGCATCTTGCTTATTTGCAATGCTTGTCATGTTTTGCTCATATCTTCTAGGCTGTAGCTCCGAATTAAACAAACTTTATATGTAAATTGACTAGAATTTTGAGTAGATCATCATGGTGCATGTTAACTTGCTGTTTAACAACTTGAACTTAAGGTTTGTTCAGATCTGTACCAATTTCGAAACGTGCATATGAGGACTTACCGGAATTGTTATATGTTGTTTCCGGCCTCATTTAAACTTGTTGTTTTGTGTTGTTCTTGTGTGCTTCATCCCTTGCCATGTTTTGCATCATATAGAGCATTATACTTGGTTGAGCATCTTGCCATGTTCTTCAGTGGTGTGTTTACCTTGTCGTGTGCTTCTTCTCGCTAGTTCTTTTTCTATTGCGATCGTGAGGATTCGTTCGGCTACACGTGGTTCGTCTTCGCGGCTTCTTATTCGTCTACTTCATGGATTCGTTATTCTTCCTTGCGGGATCTCAGGCAAGATGACCATCACCTTGGATACCTTTACTATAATTGCTATGCTAGTTGTCTCGATGCTATCGTTATATGTCGCGCTACCCATCTTTTATTGTCAGCCCCTCTCCTTGTTGCCATGAAACCTCTAACCTTTGACACCTTCCCAGCAAACCGTTGTTTGGCTATGTTACCGCTTGCTCAGTGATGGGCCTCGAACCCCTCGTTGGTTACCCCAAGTGGAAGGTGTAAGATGCAGTATTGTAGAAGTGTTTTCCCTTAGCAAAGATGCCAAGGATCGAATCCCCAGAGACTCCTAGGTTCAACAAGTAGGTGTCAATTCCTACGGCGCCAGATTAGTAGCAATCAACGTGGACCTACACACAGATATAAATAACTTTGCTCCCAACGAGTACAGAGAGGTTGTCAATCCCTCCGGCCTTGTAGTTCACAAAGGGTTAAAAGCAATATGATAGTAGTGATAGATAGTGTTTTGCAATAGTAAGTAAATAGAGAAAAAGTAAATAGCGGGTGTGATCAATGATGGTAATATGGACCGGAGTCTCATGATGTTCACTAGTGATGTCTCTCTCCCAAAAGACGATAAACAGCTATGTGAGGTAAACAAATTACAGCTGGGCAATTGACAGGACCACGAACGCAAACCAATGCTGACTACATTGCAAGAAAGGTTGAGGTTCAAAGCATGGGCGGTACGCCAAAGTAAGTAGACCGAAATCCATCAATATCTACTACTAATCATCCACCTTGAGATATCTATCCAGAACATCTCGCTGGTATTAAGTTGCGAGTCCCACCCATAGTGTAAACCCAATGCAACAGACAACTGCATTAAAAGAACTTTGCGTAAAGTAAACAATCCTTGCACCCGTGGGCACAAGCACCGTTGTTTTTCCCCTTGTGGCAATAGCACATCCCCTAGGCTCATGTTTCTGTCACTCAAGCTAGTCATCGAGGGGCATGAACCCACAATCGAGCATAACGTTCCCTCTTGGAGTCACTACCTACTACTCGGCCCAAGCAATAAATAACAATGGAGAACATGCAAGAATTACTTATGAACAAAAATATAAAAGAGGTGAATCAAATATATTACTCAAGATCAATCTAAACATAATCTCATAATCCATCGGATCCCAGCAAACTCAACATAGCAATAGCAGAAGGATTACATAGGTGCCTCGATCATGTAGGGCAGCTCACGAGGACTAATTAGTGAAGCACAAGAACGGGAGGAGAACATCACATAGCTACTGGTCATGGACTCATGGTCCAAGGGAGACTACTCACGAGTTATCCGGGAGGCGTCCATGGTGGTGGAGAAGCTCCCGGTGGTGATCCTCCCCTCCGGCAGGGTGCCGGGAAGAGTTCTCCTGGTGCTCCCGATCTTGGAAGCGGCGGTGGCGGCGGAATAGAGATGGGATCGCAAAAAGGGTTCCTGTTCTGAGGGTTTCGGAGGGTCCTTTAAATATATGCCAAAGTAGGGCACCGGGGGAGCTTCGGGGGGCCCAGGCGCCCCCCCGGCGCGGCCCAGGGGGGGCGCCGCCAGGGCGCCTGGTGCCCTGGTGGCCCCCCCAGGCTGCCCTTCGGACGCAGTGTTGTTTCCGAAACGCTGATTTTTTATATAATTTTTCTGGATTTTTCTGGGCAGTTCTCGAAACGTGAAAACCTGAAATACAAAAACAGCCGAAAACAGAAACTGGCACTGGGGTGCACTGGATTAGTAAGTTAGTCCAAATATGATCAAAAGTGTATGGAAGTGTATGAATATCATAGCAATATCACCCAAAAGTGGCATGGAGCAAGCAGAAATTATAGATACGTTTTGGACGTATCAACATCCCCAAGCTTAATTCCTGCTCGTCCTCGAGTAGGTAAATGATAACAAGAATAATTTCTGTGGTGACATGCTATTAACCATATAGGACTTTTTCATAGTCATATGACAAAAGCTTACTGAGACAATGATTCTAAAGTAATTGGGTTGCCTCAAGAGAAAATCACAAATGACTGAAAGTTTTACAACATGAAACTGAAACATCAAAAAGATTTGCAATGAACATGATGTGCAAATATGATAAAGTGATATCTGGCTTGCCCCCTTTAGTGATGCAAAACATAAATGCAGGGGCACCTTCAAGGTTTAAGTGATGACTAGATACAATCATTTCAGAATAAACGATATCACAATCATGCAAAAGACAATGCTACTTTGGGACAATGCACATTACACTTAGAATGACAATCATGCTCTCAGTAGTTGGTGCTTCAACATAAAAGTAAAAGAAAGGTTAAGTGCTAGAGCTTTTTATTTTGAAAACATGGAAGCAATTGTGTCAACGGTAGTAGTACTTCATATGTGTCATGCATAAAACATCCTATAAGTTGCAAGCCTCATGCATCGAATACCAATAGTGCTCGCACCTTGTCCTAATTAGCTCGGATCTCCATGGGTTATCATTGCATTACATATGTTTTAACCAAGTGTCACAAAGGGGTACCTCTGTGCCACCTGTACAAAGGTCCAAGGAGATAAATCGCATTTGATTTCTCGTTTTTGATAGATCTCAACTTGAGGACATCCATACCGGGACAACATAGAAAATAGATGATGAACTCCTCTTTAATGCATAAGCATATTCTCATATGAGATTGAGGATTAAGGTCCAAGCTAAAACTTCCACCATGATACATGGCTTTGGTTGGCGGCCCAATGTTCTTCTGTAACAATATGCATACTTATTCAACCCACAGCAAATCACCCTTACTTCAGACAAGACGAACATGCATAGCAACTCACATGATATTCAACAAAAGTGTGACAGTTGATGGCGTCCCCAAAAACATGGTTACCGCTCAACGAGCAACTTATAAGAAATACGATACATAAGCAACATATTCTTTACCACAATAGTTTTTAAGCTATTTTCCCATGAGCTATATATTGCATGGTTAGTTTGCTTAGTACAGGTGGAGGTTAGCAAAAAGACTGGGAGCGACCAACTAAGAGAGCAATGACGTTCATAATCATGCAGAGCGACAAAGCAATATTGAATCAGGCATGGTAGTTATATCTCTACTCAGAAATAAAAGATCATCAAGGCTTGACAGACTTTCTTTATAGTCTTAAATATGCGTGAGCATACGCCAAGTCAATCAAAATAAATTCTCGAAGGAAGATATTACTAAACCATACCACATCATAGGCAAACAAATCATGTTGGTACTCCAATAACACATTGGGAACCCCCCCCCCCCCAGCTATTTGAGATTAACCATAAGAAAACATGAACTACTAAGCACCATCATGCAAGTAGCATCTTTATCATAGACACATTAACCAATGCAACGGAAGCAAACTCTCTTAATAAGGTGAGCATGGTAATTAAAGAGAGTTCAAGCAACCAACTAAACAAAAGCTCTTTGAAAAGATAAGCATGAATACTAAGAGAGGAGTATGATAGTAGTTATTTAAAAGACAAAGAACACACACAGCATAGATAGACATGAAAATTCTATGTTATGTTCCAGGTAGAAGTGGAGCGTGTTTCTCTCCCACATAAAGGAATGCTGGTTTCTGACTCGTTATGAAAAACTAAAAAGAAAACTAAAAGCAAGACGCTCCAAGCATAGCACATAACACATGAAGTGATAAAAATATAGCGAAACGAAAGACGAACTGATAATGTTGATGGAGAAGGGGATGCACGGGGGCATCCCCAAGCTTAGACGCTTGAGTCTCCTTGAATATTTCTTGGGGGTGCACGGGGGCATCCCCAAGCTTGAGCGCTTGACACTCCTGAATCTTTTTATCATCTTCCCTCGCACACTTGAAAACTCCCTTCATACATAACTCATCATAATCTGATTAGCGAGGTTAGTACCCTTAATAAAATAATTATACCTTGCTGGAAATAAAGATATTCTTGAAGTTCTACTGTTTCTCAAGATTGCCAAAAGGTTTTTGCAAAGAAAAAGCAAGCTCTTGATTTGCAAAGTGAAGGTAAGGCAAAACAGGGCAGACTCTGTGAAAAACAGAACAGCAGGGAGTAATTGATCTGTTCGGGATACTTCTGCAGCTCAAATCAAAAAACTCAGAACAGAAGCACAAAAGACAATTATATAGAGAACGCTGTCGAAAAAATTCAGACCAAAAAGATGATCTGGTGATTTTATACGAATTTTTCTATCCAAGGACAGAATCTGTTTCCTGGACAGCATCTCACAACTTTTGAACTTTCTAGCAATCGGAGGCTATACTTGGCATAAATATGAAAAGCAAAGATACAATGATGATGCTACAGCAGTAAACAACATCAAAACACAACAAAAGCAAAAAAATTATTCATGTGGGCTGCCTCCCAAAAGCGCTTTCTTTTATGCCTTTAAGCTAGGCATAATGCATAGATCAAGTTTTATCAAGAGTAAAAGAATAACTAGCCCGTACAACGGACTCAAAAGGTAACTTGATCTTCTTTCGAGGGAAGTGTTCCATCCCTTTCTTGAGAGCAAACTGAAATTTTATATTACCCTATTTCATGTCAATGACAGCACCAAAGGTGCGTAAAAAGGGACGTCCCAAAATAATTGGACATGAAGGATCACATTCAATATCCATAATAGTGAAATCAACGGGCACATAATTATCATTGACAACAATAAGAACATCGTCGATCCTCCCCAAAGGTTTCTTTATGGAAGAATCAACGAGACGAACACCAAAAGAACAAGAATAATAAGGTTTCAATTTAAGCATATCATATATCCTTTTGGGCATAACAGAGGTACTAGCTCCAACATCACATAATGCATAGCAAGAGAAGTCATTCAAATTAATTTTTATCATAGGATCCCAACCATCTTCTAGCTTTCTAGGTATGGAGGCTTCTACTCTAAGTTTCTCCTCCCTAGCTTTGATGAGAGCATTAGTGATATGCTCTGTGAAGGCAAGGTTAAGCGTGCTAGTGCGGGGGTCTCTAGACATTTTGTGAAGGAAATCGATAACTTCGGTAAGAGTGCAATTATCAAAATCAAGGTCACGAGCATCAAGTAAAATGGTAGTGGTGTCCTTTAGGTTCACATGTTTGGTAGTTTCTATAGTCATAGCATTACCATTAATAGGTCCATTGGGACCAGGAGTGCATTGGGTGCTAAGAGTGTGAACATCCTCAATAACTTGGATAGTAGCAACAGTGTGGTGGGTAGGAAGGCTCTTAATTCTATCCTCTTCCTCCCTTTCTCTAGCCCATCTTTCTTTAAGCTTAGCCATCATCCTAATGTTTTCATTAATTTGTACTTGAGTAGCATTAATAGGGATGACTTCCCTCTCCTTAAGAGGAGAAGTTTCAATTTTTAGCAATTTTACCTCATTGGCTAAGTGGTCTACCTTAAAAGAAAGATCATCTAGTTTATGTAGTTTCTCTTCTACATTCTTATTAAAGGCTTTTTGGGTAGTGATGAAATCTCTAAGCATAGTCTCTAGTTCAGTAGTGGAGTTCTTGGTACTAGGATAAGCATTATTGTTCCCATAAGAATTAGAGGGGAACGATCTAGGATTGCTACCAAAATTACTCCTATAAGCATTGTTGTTAAAATTGTTTCTAGAGATAAAGTTCACATCTACTTGTTCTTGAGCAATCAAAGAATTTAAAGGAACATCACGAGGATCAACAGTAGATTGCTTCGAAAGTAGAGACATAATCAAGTCAGCTTTTTCATTAATGGAGGAAATCTCCTCGACAGAGTTTACCTTCCTACCTGTTGGAGCGCGTTCGGTGTGCCATTGGGAATAGTTGGTCATCATCTCATCGAGAAGCTTTGTGGCAGCACCAAGTGTAGTTGACATAAAGGTTCCTCCCGCGGCCGAATCTAACAAGTTCCGCGAGGTAAAGTTCAAGCCTGCATAAAAAGTTTGGATAACCATCCAAGTAGTCAAACCGTGAGTAGGGCAGTTCTTGATAAGAGATTTCATACGTTCCCAAGCTTGGGCAACGTGTTCATTATCCAATTGTTTAAAATTCATTATGTTACTTCTAAGTTGGATAATTTTAGCAGGTGGATAGTATTTTCCAATAAAAGCATCTTTGCACTTGTCCCATGAATCTATGCTATTTCTAGGCAAAGACTGAAACCATATTTTAGCTCCTCCTCTCAAGGAGAAAGGAAAAAGCTTAAGCTTAACAATATTACCATCTATTTCTTGGTACTTTTGTATATCACAAAGTTCAACAAAGTTGTTTAAGTGTAAAGCAGCATCATCTCCAGCACCGGAGAATTGTTCTTTCATGACTAAGTTCAGTAAAGCAGGTTTAATTTCATATGAAGGTGCTGAAGTGGCAGGTGTAGTGATAGGTGTGCTGATAAAGTCATCGTTGTTCTGACTAGTGAAGTCACACAACTTGGTGTTCTCGGTGGAACCCATAGTAGCAAGCAAGCAAGATAACTATTTTTGTGATTTTCGATAAAAGGTACTAAAGCAAAAACTGAAAGGTAAACTAACAAGACTAAAAAGCAAAGGTAAAAGATAGCATGCAACTCCCCTATCCTGAAGAGTGGAGTCCCCGGCAACGGCGCCAGAAAATACTCCATGATGGGCCTCGAACCCGTCGTTGGTTACCCCAAGTGGAAGGTGTAAGATGCAGTATTGTAGAAGTGTTTTCCCTTAGCAAAGATGCCAAGGATTGAATCCCCAGAGACTCCTAGGTTCAACAAGTAGGTGTCAATTGCTACGGCGCCAGATTAGTAGCAATCAACGTGGACCTGCACACAGATACAAATAACTTTGCTCCCAACGAGTACAGAGAGGTTGTCAATCCCTCCGGCCTTGTAGTTCACAAAGGGTTAAAAGTAATATGATAGTAGTGATAGATAGTGTTTTGCAATAGTAAGTAAATAGCGAAAAAGTAAATAGCGGGTGTGATCAATGATGGTAATATGGACCAGAGTCTCATGATGTTCACTAGTGATGTCTCTCTCCCAAAAGATGATAAACAGCTATGTGAGGTAAACAAATTACAACTGGGCAATTGACAGGACCACGAACGCAAACCAATGCTGACTACATTGCAAGAAAGGTTGAGGTTCAAAGCATGGGCGGTACGCCAAAGTAAGTAGACCGAAATCCATCAATATCTACTACTAATCATCCACCTTGAGATATCTATCCAGAACATCTCGCTGGTATTAAGTTGCGAGTCCCACCCATAGTGTAAACTCAATGCAACAGACAACTGCATTAAAAGAACTTTGCGTAAAGTAAACAATCCTTGCACCCGCGGCACAAGCACCGTTGTTTTCCCCCTTGTGGCAACAGCACATCCCCTAGGCTCATGTTTCTGTCACTCAAGCTAGTCATCGAGGGGCATGAACCCACAATCGAGCATAATGTTCCCTCTTGGAGTCACTACCTACTACTCGGCCAAAGCAATAAATAACAAGGGAGAACATGCAAGAATTACTTATGAACAAAAATATAAAAGAGGTGAATCACATATATTACTCAAGATCAATCTGAACATAATCTCATAATCCATCGGATCCCAGCAAACTCAACATAGCAACAACAGAAGGATTACATAGGTGCCTCGATCATGTAGGGCAGCTCACGAGGACTAATTAGTGAAGCACAAGAACGGGAGGAGAACATCACATAGCTACTGGTCATGGACTCATGGTCCAAGGGAGACTACTCACGAGTCATCCGGGACGCGTCCATGGTGGTGGAGAAGCTCCCGGTGGTGATCCTCCCCTCCGGCTGGGTGCCGGGAAGAGTTCTCCTGGTGCTCCCGATCTTGGAAGCGGCGGCGGCGGCGGAACAGAGATGGGATCGCAAAAAGGGTTCCTGTTCTGAGGGTTTCGGAGGGTCCTTTAAATATATGCCAAAGTAGGGCACCGGGGGAGCTTCGGGGGGCCCAGGCGCCCCCCCGGCGCGGCCCAAGGGGGCGCGCCGCCAGGGCGCCTGGAGCCCTCGTGCCCCCACCCCGAGGCTGCCCTTCGGACGCAGTGTTGTTTCCGGAACGCTGATTTTTTATATAATTTTACTGGATTTTTCTGGGCAGTTCTCGAAACGTGAAAACCTGAAATACAAAAACAGCCGAAAACAGAAATTGGCACTGGGGTGCACTGGATTAGTAAGTTAGTCCAAATATGATCAAAAGTGTATGGAAGTGTATGAATATCATATCAATATCACCCAAAAGAGGCATGGAGCAAGCAGAAATTATAGATACGTTTTGGACGTATCAACATCCCCAAGCTTAATTCCTGCTCGTCCTCGAGTAGGTAAATGATAACAAGAATAATTTCTGTGGTGACATGCTATTAACCATATAGGACTTTTTCATAGTCATATGACAAAAGCTTACTGAGACAATGATTCTAAAGTAATTAGGTTGCCTCAAGAGAAAATCACAAATGACTGAAAGTTTTACAACATGAAACTGAAACATCAAAAAGATTTGCAATGAACATGATGTGCAAATATGATAAAGTGATATCTGGCTTGCCCCCTTTAGTGATGCAAAACATAAATGCAGGGGCACCTTAAAGGTTTAAGTGATGACTAGATACAATCATTTCAGAATAAACGATATCACAATCATTCAAAAGACAATGCTACTTTGGGACAATGCACATTACACTTAGAATGACAATCATGCTCTCAGTAGTTGGTGCTTCAACATAAAAGTAAAAGAAAGGTTAAGTGCTAGAGCTTTTTATTTTGAAAACATGGAAGCAATTGTGTCAACGGTAGTAGTACTTCATATGTGTCATGCATAAAACATCCTATAAGTTGCAAGCCTCATGCATCGAATACCAATAGTGCTCGCACCTTGTCCTAATTAGCTCGGATCTCCATGGGTTATCATTGCATTACATATGTTTTAACCAAGTGTCACAAAGGGGTACCTCTGTGCCACCTGTACAAAGGTCCAAGGAGATAAATCGCATTTGATTTCTCGTTTTTGATAGATCTCAACTTGAGGACATCCATACCGGGACAACATAGAAAATAGATGATGGACTCCTCTTTAATGCATAAGCATATTCTCATATGAGATTGAGGATTAAGGTCCAAGCTAAAACTTCCACCATGATACATGGCTTTGGTTGGCGGCCCAATGTTCTTCTGTAACAATATGCATACTTATTCAACCCACAGCAAATCACCCTTACTTCAGACAAGACGAACATGCATAGCAACTCACATGATATTCAACAAAAGTGTGACAGTTGATGGCGTCCCCAAAAACATGGTTACCGCTCAACGAGCAACTTATAAGAAATAAGATACATAAGCAACATATTCTTTACCACAATAGTTTTTAAGCTATTTTCCCATGAGCTATATATTGCATGGTTAGTTTGCTTAGTACAGGTGGAGGTTAGCAAAAAGACTGGGAGCGACCAACTAAGAGAGCAATGACGGTCATAATCATGCAGAGCGACAAAGCAATATTGAATCAGGCATGGTAGTTATATCGCTACTCAGAAATAAAAGATCATCAAGGCTTGACAGACTTTCTTTATAGTCTTAAATATGCGTGAGCATACGCCAAGTCAATCAAAATAAATTCTCGAAGGAAGATATTACTAAACCATATCACATCATAGGCAAACAAATCATGTTGGTACTCCAATAACACATTGGGAACCCCCCAGCTATTTGAGATTAACCATAAGAAAACCTAAACTACTAAGCACCATCATGCAAGTAGCATCTTTATCATAGACACATTAACCAATGCAACGGAAGCAAACTCTCTTAATAAGGTGAGCATGGTAATTAAAGAGAGTTCAAGCAACCAACTAAACAAAAGCTCTTTGAAAAGATAAGCATGAATACTAAGAGCGGAGTATGATAGTAGCTATTTAAAAGACAAAGAACACACACAGCATAGATAGACATGAAAATTCTATGTTATGTTCCAGGTAGAAGTGGAGCGTGTTTCTCTCCCACATAAAGGAATGCTGGGTTCTGACTCGTTATGAAAAACTAAAAAGAAAACTAAAAGCAAGACGCTCCAAGCATAGCACATAACACATGAAGTGATAAAAATATAGCGAAACGAAAGACGAACTGATAATGTTGATGGAGAAGGGGATGCACGGGGGCATCCCCAAGCTTAGACGCTTGAGTCTCCTTGAATATTTCTTGGGGGTGCGCGGGGGCATCCCCAAGCTTGAGCGCTTGACACTCCTGAATCTTTTTATCATCTTCCCTCGCACACTTGAAAACTCCCTTCATACATAACTCATCATAATCTGATTAGCGAGGTTAGTACCCTTAATAAAATAATTATACCTTGCTGGAAATAAAGATATTCTTGAAGTTCTACTGTTTCTCAAGATTGCCAAAAGGTTTTTGCAAAGAAAAAGCAAGCTCTTGATTTGCAAAGTGAAGGTAAGGCAAAACAGGGCAGAATCTGTGAAAAACAGAACAGCAGGCAGTAATTGATCTGTTCGGGATACTTCTGCGGCTCAAATCAAAAGACTCAGAACAGATGCACGAAAGACAATTATATAGAGAACGCTGTCGAAAAAATTCAGACCAAAAAGATGATCTGGTGATTTTATACGAATTTTTCTATCCAAGGACAGAATCTGTTTCCTGGACAGCACCTCACAACTTTTGAACTTTCTAGCAATCGGAGGCTATACTTGGCACAAATATGAAAAGCAAAGATACAATGATGATGCTACAGCAGTAAACAACATCAAGACACAACAAAAGCAAAAAAATTATTCATGTGGGCTGCCTCCCAAAAGCGCTTTCTTTTATGCCTTTAAGCTAGGCATAATGCATAGATCAAGTTTTATCAAGAGTAAAAGAATAACTAGCCCGTACAACGGACTCAAAAGGTAACTTGATCTTCTTTCGAGGGAAGTGTTCCATCCCTTTCTTGAGAGGAAACTAAAATTTTATATTACCCTCTTTCATGTCAATGACAGCACCAACGGTGCGTAAAAAGGGATGTCCCAAAATAATTGGACATGAAGGATCACATTCAATATCCATAATAGTGAAATCAACGGACACATAATTATCATTGACAACAATAAGAACATCGTCGATCCTCCCCAAAGGTTTATTTATGGAAGAATCAACGAGACGAACACCAAAAGAACAAGAATCATAAGGTTTCAATTTAAGCATATCATATATCCTTTTGGGCATAACAGAGATACTAGCTCCAACATCACATAATGCATAGCAAGAGAAGTCATTCAAATTAATTTTTATCATAGGATCCCAACCATCTTCTAGCTTTCTAGGTATGGAGGCTTCTACTCTAAGTTTCTCCTCCCTAGCTTTGATGAGAGCATTAGTGATATGCTCTGTGAAGGCAAGGTTAAGCGTGCTAGTGCGGGGCTCTCTAGACATTTTGTGAAGGAAATCGATAACTTCGGTAAGAGTGCAATTATCAAAATCAAGGTCACGAGCATCAAGTAAAATGGTAGTGGTGTCCTTTAGGTTCACATGTTTGGTAGTTTCTATAGTCATAGCATTACCATTAATAGGTCCATTGGGACCAGGAGTGCATTGGGTGCTAAGAGTGTGAACATCCTCAATAACTTGGATAGTAGCAACAGTGTGGTGGGTAGGAAGGCTCTTAATTCTATCCTCTTCCTCCCTTTCTCTAGCCCATCTTTCTTTAAGCTTAGCCATCATCCTAATGTTTTCATTAATTTGTACTTGAGTAGCATTAATAGGGATGACTTCCCTCTCCTTAAGAGGAGAAGTTTCAATTTTTAGCAATTTTACCTCATTGGCTAAGTGGTCTACCTTAAAAGAAAGATCATCTAGTTTATGTAGTTTCTCTTCTACATTCTTATTAAAGGCTTTTTGGGTAGTGATGAAATCTCTAAGCATAGTCTCTAGTTCAGTAGTGGAGTTCTTGGTACTAGGATAAGCATTATTGTTCCCATAAGAATTAGAGGGGAACGGTCTAGGATTGCTACCAAAATTACTCCTATAAGCATTGTTGTTAAAATTGTTTCTAGAGATAAAGTTCACATCTACTTGTTCTTGAGCAATCAAAGAATTTAAAGGAACATCACGAGGATCAACAGTAGATTGCTTCGAAAGTAGAGACATAATCAAGTCAGCTTTTTCATTAATGGAGGAAATTTCCTCGACAGAGTTTACCTTCCTACCTGTTGGAGCGCGTTCGGTGTGCCATTGGGAATAGTTGGTCATCATCTCATCGAGAAGCTTTGTGGCAGCGCCAAGTGTAGTTGACATAAAGGTTCCTCCCGCGGCCGAATCTAACAAGTTCCGCGAGGTAAAGTTCAAGCCTGCATAAAAAGTTTGGATAACCATCCAAGTAGTCAAACCGTGAGTAGGGCAGTTCTTGATAAGAGATTTCATACGTTCCCAAGCTTGGGCAACGTGTTCATTATCCAATTGTTTAAAATTCATTATGTTACTTCTAAGTTGGATAATTTTAGCAGGTGGATAGTATTTTCCAATAAAAGCATCTTTGCACTTGTCCCATGAATCTATGCTATTTCTAGGCAAAGATTGAAACCATATTTTAGCTCCTCCTCTCAAGGAGAAAGGAAAAAGCTTAAGCTTAACAATATTACCATCTATTTCTTGGTACTTTTGCATATCACAAAGTTCAACAAAGTTGTTTAAGTGTAAAGCAGCATCATCTCCAGCACCGGAGAATTGTTCTTTCATGACTAAGTTCAGTAAAGCAGGTTTAATTTCATATGAAGGTGCTGAAGTGGCAGGTGTAGTGATAGGTGTGCTGATAAAGTCATCGTTGTTGTGACTAGTGAAGTCACACAACTTGGTGTTCTCGGTGGAACCCATAGTAGCAAGCAAGCAAGATAACTATTTTTGTGATTTTCGATAAAAGGTACTAAAGCAAAAACTGAAAGGTAAACTAACAAGACTAAAAAGCAAAGGTAAAAGATAGCATGCAACTCCCCTATCCTGAAGAGTGGAGTCCCCGGCAATGGCGCCCGAAAATACTCCATGATGGGCCTCGAACCCCTCGTTGGTTACCCCAAGTGGAAGGTGTAAGATGCAGTATTGTAGAAGTGTTTTCCCTTAGCAAAGATGCCAAGGATTGAATCCCCAGAGACTCCTAGGTTCAACAAGTAGGTGTCAATTGCTACGGTGCCAGCTTAGTAGCAATCAACGTGGACCTGCACACAGATACAAATAACTTTGCTCCCAACGAGTACAGAGAGGTTGTCAATCCCTCCGGCCTTGTAGTTCACAAAGGGTTAAAAGTAATATGATAGTAGTGATAGATAGTGTTTTGCAATAGTAAGTAAATAGCGAAAAAGTAAATAGCGGGTGTGATCAATGATGGTAATATGGACCGGAGTCTCATGATGTTCACTAGTGATGTCTCTCTCCCAAAAGATGATAAACAACTATGTGAGGTAAACAAATTACAGCTGGGCAATTGACAGGACCACGAACGCAAACCAATGCTGACTACATTGCAAGAAAGGTTGAGGTTCAAAGCATGGGCGGTACGCCAAAGTAAGTAGACCGAAATCCATCAATATCTACTACTAATCATCCACCTTGAGATATCTATCCAGAACATCTCGCTGGTATTAAGTTGCGAGTCCCACCCATAGTGTAAACTCAATGCAACACACAACTGCATTAAAAGAACTTTGCGTAAAGTAAACAATCCTTGCACCCGCGGGCACAAGCACCGTTGTTTTCCCCCTTGTGGCAACAGCACATCCCCTAGGCTCATGTTTCTGTCACTCAAGCTAGTCATCGAGGGGCATGAACCCACAATCGAGCATAACGTTCCCTCTTGGAGTCACTACCTACTACTCGGCCAAAGCAATAAATAACAACGGAGAACATGCAAGAATTACTTATGAATAAAAATATAAAAGAGGTGAATCAAATATATTACTCAAGATCAATCTTAACATAATCTCATAATCCATCGGATCCCAGCAAACTCAACATAGCAACAACAGAAGGATTACATAGGTGCCTCGATCATGTAGGGCAGCTCACGAGGACTAATTAGTGAAGCACAAGAACGGGTGGAGAACATCACATAGCTACTGGTCATGGACTCATGGTCCAAGGGAGACTACTCACGAGTCATCCGGGACGCGTCCATGGTGGTGGAGAAGCTCCCGGTGGTGATCCTCCCCTCCGGCAGGGTGCCGGGAACAGTTCTCCTGGTGCTCCCGATCTTGGAAGCGGCGGCGGCGGCGGAACAGAGATGGGATCGCAAAAAGGGTTCCTATTCTGAGGGTTTCGGAGGGTCCTTTAAATATATGCCAAAGTAGGGCACCGGGGGAGCTTCGGGGGGCCCAGGCGCCCCCCCGGTGCGGCCCAGGGGGGCGCGTCGCCAGGGCGCCTGGACCCCTCGTGCCCCCACCCCCAGGCTGCCCTTCGGACGCAGTGTTGTTTCCGGAACGCTGATTTTTTATATAATTTTTCTGGATTTTTTGGGCAGTTCTCGAAACGTGAAAACCTGAAATACAAAAACAGCCGAAAACAGAAATTGGCACTGGGGTGCACTGGATTAGTAAGTTAGTCCAAATATGATCAACAGTGTATGGAAGTGTATGAATGTCATAGCAATATCACCCAAAAGTGGCATGGAGCAAGCAGAAATTATAGATACGTTTTGGACGTATCACTCAGCCCCTCTTATAGCGTTGTTAGTTGCAGGTGAAGATGAAGATCGTTCCATGTTGGAACTTGTTGTTGGAATATCACAATATAACTATTATAATAATTTAACAGACCTATATACTTGGCAATGGGTGGAAGGCTTGGCCTTTTGCTCGGTGTTTTGTTCCACTCATGCCACCTTAGGAGCCGATAAACCGGCGTTATGTTCCTTGATTGTTGTGTTCCTTACACGGTTGGGTGTATAGGGACCCCTTGACAGTACGTCTTTCAATAAAACTCCTCCAGCAAGGCCCAACATTGGTTTTAATTTACAACATATTAATAACGTAATTAATTGATTAAATTTGCATAGGCGGTCACACCCTCGAGGATTCTTTTCTACATAGCAGGGGGGCCAGTGCTGATGGTGTTGGTCCCAAACTACAGCCACTTGCGGTGCCACCCAGTTATCTGGGGTCTTCGGTTGCCGTATGTATTGCTCATCCGGACGTGGCCAGAGACGAGATACGCGCGGCTACTATTAGGGTGTTGGCACGCCGGGAGGTCTTGCTGGACTTGTTTTACCATTGTCAAAATGTCTTGTGCACCGGGATTCCGAGCCTGATCGGATTGTCCCTAAGATAAGGGGTATTATTATTATTATCTGTGTTGATCGTGAGAGCTTGTGATGGGCTAAGTTGGGACACCACTGTAGGGTTATGATCTTTCGAAAGCCGTGCCCGCGGCTATGTGGCAGATTGGAATTTGTTAATGTCCGGTTGTAGAAAACTTGACAGAGGATCCGAAGTAAAACACACAACCGCGTGAGTAGCCGTGACCGTCTCTTTTCACGTTGAGAAGAGAACACGGTGGGGTTATGTTTGACTCGTAGGTAGTTCAGGATCCTTAGCAATCATTACTAGTTTGAGACCGTTTGCGTAGATGCTCATCTTATTCTTGTACTGGTAAGTTAGCCACCATATTATGCTTAGCCGCTGCTGCAACCTCACCACTTTACCTCTTCCTACCCATTAAGCTTTGCTAGTCTTGATACCCATGGCTATGGGATTGTTGAGTCCTCATGGCTCATAGTTACTACAACAACAGTTGCAGGTGCAGGTTTTCATTGACTTGACGAGAGAGCGATGTTACCTTTTGTTGGAGTTCTTTCTTCTTCTTCTTCGTCAGTATTGGGCTAGGTTCCTGGTCAGTAGCCTGGGATAGCAGATGGATGTCGTTGTGCTTTTCATGTTTGCATCTGTAGTCGGATGCCTTGTATTGATGTTGTTGTACTCATGTGACTTGTATGTATTGTTGTATCCCCCATATATGTATGTAATGGTATGATGTAATGATATCCATCTTGCTAAGCGCCCGAAATGTGGTTGTGCCCCAATCACGTAAGTTTCACGTGATCGGGATAGAATCGCATCTTGGGCCTAACAAGTTGGTATCAGAGCCTCGACCGACCATAGGAGCCCCCTTGATTGATCGTAGCTTGGCCGTTGTCGAGTCTAGCAGAAAACTTTTTCAGAGTCTAGTTATATCGGAGAGTAGGAATTCTTTTTTACTCCCCTGCCCCGTCGTCGCTCTGGTGAGGAATCTTGACGTAGGTGTTTTGAATTACTCCTCTTCCACCTCAATTTTTTTTAGGATCACGCAGTTTTCGTTTGTTGTTGGTCATTTCTTTTCATCTGATGCATCTCTCGTCAAGTGGATTCGACCCTATTCTTCTTTGCAAGTTCTATCCTCGGTTCTTTTCAACCGATGGTGTTTCCCCTTCCGAAGTGGTCTTTCTTTTTCCCACCCGCCCAGCCTTTTGATTCTCGGGACCGGAGTCCTAATCGAGTATCCATCCTACTCGTGTGAAGTCTTTGTATTCCTTTCATCAATTATTTCAACCAGTGAATTCTCCTCTCGTTCGATATTCTTCACCTCTTCTTCTTTTCCGGTGGATTCAATTCAAGTATTCGGTGTTCATCATATTCTTTCATCGGCTCAAATATCTCCAATTGCTTGTTCGCCTCTCGCCATTTAATTATTCTGGAGTTCTGAAGACATCTAAGGAGATTTATCCGTGTTCCAATTAATTCGAGGTTCTCACCTCATTCAAGTTTTTTTTCAATCATTCCGGTGCATTATCTCCTTTTCAATCCTTTCAACGGTGTTTTCTCTTTGGTGAGCTCATAACCCACAGGTTTATTCCTAGGATCTTACCTGACTCTTCTATTTTTTCCCGGAGTGTTTCGAAATTCTTTTCGAGTGTGACGTAAGTACGGATTCCATCAGTCTAGCCCTTCTTCAAGATCGCTTTCAAAATCTTTCGTGTTGATTCGGCCTTTCTTCTTTTCATTTTTTCCGGAGTATTTCATGAATTCTTTTCTTTGTGTTCCTCCGAAGGCCATCATTTCAGAAGATTTCTTCGTTCTCTGTTTTCAACTTCGTCCTCCAAATATTCTTCATTAATGTCTCTTCGTTCGTCTCCATATTCTTCCGGTGCTTCGTTCAAGTATTCTTTATTCAATTCACGATCTCTTCATTCTCTTCGATCTAAATTTCCTCAAGTGCTTTATTCTTCCAGGCGATTCATTCTCTTTTCTTCATTCATTTTCTAATTCTTCCCGGTGGATTATTCTCCTTCTTCACTCGATTTAAATTTCTTCACGGTGGTTTATTCTTTCTTCACTCGGTTTCAATTCTTACGGTGGTTTGCTCAAGAGTTCTTCTCATGTGTGATCACATCAATTCCTTTATTCTTTCAATCCTACCGGTATTTCATGAAGACTTTCTCAAGTTCAAGCTATATCCCTCTTTATTTTTTTTCAACGCGAAGAAGTGATATGCAAATCCATTGCTTCCCATCAATTTAATTGGTGGAGGACATGCATAACATAATTCTTATTCTTTTTCATCAAGTGATTTAATCCGTTCCTTCAGAGTTTATTCTTGTTGAATAAATTCTAGTCCCAATTGCTTTCATCTTTTCTTTCCAGAGTTCAAAGTTTTCCTCAGCCATCTCGTCGGAACCCCCATCTTAATAATCGCAAGGCTTATTCTTATTCTTTCCATCCTTCACCATCCTTTCATTACCGGAATTCTTCATGGTGCTTCATCGCGGTTCAAATCATTCTGCAAATTCTTGTTGAGCAGCTCAAGCTTTATTCTTCTTGCATCCCGAAGTGTAAATAATTCTCCGTATTCTTTTGAATTGAAGTTTTGCATTTCTTTCTTCATCCTCAACTATTCAATCTTTTGGTTGCATCATAATTCACCTCAAGTTTTGAGATGTTTACGTAAGTCCACAACAAGTTAATTCTTTTTGTTGTTGATTTTCTCAACAACTCCATTCAAGCCTTTTTGTGAAGATCCTCCTTCGAATTCATTCGCGATGGAACATGTTGTTCTCTTATCCGTTATTTTCATTTCACTCTTGTAATTCTTCCGGAGATGTTGTGTGGTTCATCTCGTCAAGTATTATTCCATCTTCTCAAGTTCATGTTATATTCATTCCATTTCAGCCGGATTGCTACCCGAATTCTTTTGTTCAATTTTCTTTTATATCCCTTTTAACCGGAGTGGTTAATTTCTCTCTTGTCACTTAACCTCCTCGATTTTTGTCGTATTCCTTGTTCCTCTTGTTTATCGAAGTCTTGCAACTTCGTTCACCTCCGTTTTATGTTTTCTTTCAATTGTTCAACCTCTCTAGGTTCTTTGGTTTCACTCTTTTGTCCTCGAAGAACTTTGTTCTTACTTTTTCTCTTCCGTCTCGTTCCTAAGATCTCGGGACTAGATCTCTTGTTATTAGGGGAGTGTTGTGACACCCCGAGACCGATGCCAGGTGTCAGCCAGTTATTCGCTGTCGTTGCCATGTCATCTGATTGCGTTGCATTTTGCCATGTCATCATGTGCATTGCATAATCATGTTTTCAAAACTTGCATTCGCCCAAGTCCGCCCGTCCTCTCTGTTGTCCGTTCTGAGCCCAAACACACTTGCACGTGTCTGCGGCACCTCCGGATATTTATTGTATGAGTGGCCGGAAAATGTTCTCGGAATGGCATGAAACTTGGTGTGTGGTCTTATTATAGCATAGGTAGACCGCCTGTCAATTTTCGTCGCATTCGGAGTTCGTTTGATATCCCAACGGTTAACCGTGTTAACCGCCGAGAGCCCCTTGTCTTTTGGCCGAGCACCCTCTCTACACAACCTGCTAGCCCATCCTAACCCCCTCCATACTCTCGGTCGTCGGATCAGGATCGCGTGGCCGAAAACCGCTCCTCATTTGGAGTCTCCTAACTCCCTCTACCTATAAAACAGCCACCTCCCCCCGAAATTGCGGACGAAACCCTAGCCGCTTCCTCCTCCGTGCGCCGGACATGTCCACCCCGCCGCCGGACATGTCCGCCGCCGCCCTCAGCGAATCCGCCACCGCCACGTGTCCAGCGCCACCTCCCACCGCACGCGGCCCGCGGAGCCCATCCGGGGCCCGCGCGAGCCCGCCTCTGCGCCGCCATGCGCCCGACCGCCTCCCGCAGCTGCTCGCTCGCCGGAGCTCGTCGGACCTCGCCGTCCGCATCGCCGGAGCACCACGCCACCGTCCCGGATCTGCGCCTCTGCCTGCCTCGGCCGCAACAACCGCACCGGCCACAACCGCGGCAACCACCGCGGCCGCCCGCGCCACACGCTGGATCCCTCACCTGCTCGGCCGCCGCCTCACCCCTTCGGCGTCGCACCCGCCTCCGTCTCCTCGTCCCCGTCTCGCCGCGCCGCCGTCGGGAACGGGACCCCTGGGGCCCGATCTGCCGAATCCTCCTCCCCGCGCCGCCCTACAGCCTGCCGGACCCCGCGCCGCCGGCCTCCCCGGCACGTCATCGGGTCACTTCACCCGTCGCCGCCATGTCCCTATTGGGAACGAGCACGAGCGCCGCCCGTCCCGCTCGTGGGCCGGCCTCGCCCATGGCCCCTCTGCCCCGCCGTCCGCGTGGGCCTCCTCCTTCCCAGCCCGTTCGTCCCACCTCTAGCCTCCCTGCGACCCAGCCGTGGCCCAGCCGCGGGCCTGCCTCCTCTCCACCTCGGGCTCGGCCCGCTAGGGTGAGCACCCCTATTTCCCCGCCCAGTGCGCATGGTAGTTATCTGCCGCTCCCGTGTTTTTTCTTCTTTTTTCCTTGTCTGCAAAATCGGCTATGTCCCTGAGTTTTGTAAATATGTGTGCATCTTTGTGTAGCTATAACTTTTTTTATGTGTTTATGTAAATTGGGTGTATAATATGTCAAAATGATCGTTGTGATATGCTCTTCATTTTGTTCCACTGTGGCATGCTTGTTTCAGTTCATCTTGATGCCCTAATCATCGTCTCAAGAGTGCTATATGTTTAAAACTGCTGTTAATTGTAATTTTGTTGCATGCTTGTGGTGATAATAACTTTGTGCATGTTGGTCCAAATGGAGTGTATGATATGTCAAAATGTTCATTGTGAAGTCCTATACATGATGGTTGCTGTAGCATTCATGTTAGTTGCCATATTGCCATGTTAATCTCTGTTGCAAAAGTGCATGTGCCTGTTAAGTGCTGAAACTTGTTATGAGATGCTGATTTCACTTGTTCATAGCTATTGATGTGTTTGTCTTTCATGCCACATGTCTATATGTTTTAGAAGCACAATCATGCCATCTTTGCTGTGTTGTAATCCACTTTCAATGATATGCCTTGTGGTGTTTGCAACTAGCTTGTAAACATGCCATGTCATTGTTGCTGTTTTATACTTAGTGAAAAAACTGCTAAGTCTGAAACTGTTAAACCTGATGCTATGTTTGCTTGATGCCTCACTCAAATCCATGCTTGTTTTGGGTTATCCAATGATAATGTCTTGTTGTCCATGTTATTGCATATCCATCCATGCCTTTGTTTGCACATATGACCTGATGTAGCTTATTTATTTCTTGCTCTCAAGTTGCTATAAATCTACCTGTCAGTCTGTTATCAGCATTATCAATTTGGTGAAGCTTGTTGTTATTGATCCATGCCTCCTATGGAGTTGTTCCAGTGGAGTTGCTTGATGTATGCTATGATATTACATGTCCATGATCTTTATATACTTAGTAGAGTTGATATGCTTGTCAGCATCGTGAGAATGTTTTTGCCTTCCCAGATTTTGACTAAGTCTGGATAAATTTATTGCATCTTGCCATGCTTGTTTAATTGTGTTACAACAAGTTTTTGGGTGTGCTCTAAGTTCATGCTTGTTAAGTATCATGTCTATTTCACATCCATGCCTTTTGTTATCATGTTTAGCTGATGTAGCATATATATATACCTTGCTCCAAAGTTGTTATGTTGCTGAATTTGGACAGCTTGTTGTTATATCTTGTTTCATGTGTATGTGTTGAACCGTTGCTCCGTTTTGAGCGTGCTATATATGACACTTGTGTGTTTTTGCATGTAGAAGCATAATATCATGTTGTTTAAATGTTTGGAGTGTGTTTGCTTGTTGTTTGGATGCATCATGCTTATTTGTCATGCATGTCTTGTTTTGCTCATATCTTCTAGGCCGTAGCTCTGAATTAAACAAACTTTATATGTAACTTGACTAAAATTTCGAGTAGATCATCATGGTGCATGTTAACTTGCTGTTTAACAACTTAAACTTAAGGTTTGCTCAGATCTGGACAAATTTCGAAACGTGCATACGAGGACTTACCGGAATTGTTATATGTTGTTTCCGGCCACATTTAAACTTGTTGTTTTGTGTTCTTCTTGTGTGCTTCATCCCTTGCCATGTTTTGCATCATATAGGCTTGTCTTGCATTATACTTGGTTGAGCATCTTGCTATGTTCTTGAGTGGTGTGTTTACCTTGTCGTGTGCTTCTTCTCGCTAGTTCTTTTTCCGTTGCGATCGTGAGGATTCGTTCGGCTACACGTTGTTCGTGTTCGCGGCTTCTTCATCGTCTACTTCATGGATTCGTTCTTCTTCCTTGCGGGATCTTAGGCAAGATGACCATCACCTTGGATACCTTTACTATCATTGCTATGCTAATTGTCTCGATGCTATCGTTATATTTCGTGCTACCCATCTTTTATTGTCAGCCCCTCTCCTTGTTTCCATGAAACATCAAACCTTTGACACCTTCCCAGCAAACCGTTGTTTGGCTATGTTACCGCTTGCTCATCCCCTCTTATAGCATTGTTAGTTGCAGGTGAAGATGAAGATCGTTCCATGTTGGAACTTGTTGTTGGAATATCACAATATATCTATCATTATAATTTAACACACCTATATACTTGGCAATGGGTGGAAGGCTTGGCCTTTCGCTCGGTGCTTTGTTCCACTCATGCCACCTTAGGAGCCGATAAACCGGCGTTGTGTTCCTTGATTTTTGCGTTCCTTACACGGTTGGGTGTATGGGGACCCCATGACAGATCGTCTTTGAATAAAACTCCTCCAGCAAGGCCCAACATTGGTTTTAATTTGCAATATAATAATAACTTAATTAATTAATTAAATTTGCATAGGGGGTCGCACCCTCGAGGATTCTTTTCTACATAGCAGGGGGGGCCAGTGCTGATGGTGTTGGTCCCAAACTAGAGACACTTGCGGTGCCACCCAGTTATCTGGGGTCTTTGGTTGTCGTACGTATTGCTCATCCGGACGTGGCCTGAGACAATATACGCGCGGCTACTATCAGGGTGTCGGCACGCTGGGAGGTCTTGCTAGACATGTTTTACCGTTGTCGAAATGTCTTGTGCACCGGGATTCCGAGTCTGATTGGATTGTCCCTAAGATAAGGGGTATTATTATTATTATTATTATCTCTGCTGATCGTGAGAGCTTGTGATGGGCTAAGTTGGGACACCCCTGCAGGGTTATGATCTTTCGAAAGCCGTGCTCGCGGTTATATGGCAGATTGAAATTTGTTAATGTCCGGTTGTAGAAAACTTGACAGAGGATCCGAAGTAAAACACACAACCGCGTGAGTAACCGTGACCGTCTCTTTTCACTTTGAGAAGAGAACACGGTGGGGTTATGTTTGACTCATAGGTAGTTCAGGATCCTTAGCGATCATTACTAGTTTGCGACCGTTTGCGTAGATGCTCATCTTATTCTTGTACTCGTAAGTTAGCCACCATATTATGCTTAGCTGCTACTGGAACCTCACCACTTTACCTCTTCCTACCCATTAAGCTTTGCTAGTTTTGATACCCATGGTTATGGGATTGCTGAGTCCTCGTGGCTCACAGTTACTACAACAACAGTTGCAGGTGCAGGTTTCCATTGACTTGACGTGAGAGTGATGTTACCTTTTGTTGGAGTTCTTTCTTCTTCTTCTTCGTCAGTCTTGGGCTAGGTTCCTGGTCGGCAGCCTAGGATAGCAGATGGATGTCGTTGTGCTTTTCATGTTTGCATCCATAGTCGGATGCCTTGTATTGATGTTGTTGTACTCATGTGACTTGCATGTATTGTTGTATCCCCCATGTATGTATGTAATGGTACGATGTAATGATATCCATCTTGCTAAGCGCCCGAAATGCGGTTGTGCCCCAATCACGTAAGTGTCACGTGATCGGGATAGAACCTCATCTTGGGCCTGACAAATAACTTGCTCCATGCATGACCCATTAACCTTGAAACGGAAAGACACCGTACGTATACACTTGCTGATCAACCCCACAAAGCTCCGTGCAAACCCTAGTCGTGATATAACCTTCTCTAGGAAGCCCCATTCTACTCGGTCATATGCCTTACTCATGTCAAGCTTAAGGGCTGCAAAATTTGAACTACCTGATCGCTTTCTCTTTAGAAAATGTGTCATCTCATAGGTTAAGATGGTGTTATCACATATCAGCCTTCCTGGTACAAAAGCACTTTGATTCGGCGAGATAACTTCCCCCAAGATGCACTTTAATCTGTTGGCTAGAACCTTGGACACAAGTTTGTACACGACATTGGAGAGGCTAATAGGGCGAAGATCCTTCATCATCTCGGGGTTCTAAACTTGGGGATAAGCACTACAAGAGTGTCATTCCATCCCTCCGGTATACTGCCGCCTCGCAAAACATGCAACACCTCATGTATGACATCATCACCAACAAGATGCGAGTAGTGCTTGTAAAAGATGGCCGGGAGCCCATCCATACCAGGAGCTTTTAGGTCCCCAATGCTATCCAAAGCGTCCTTTACCTCATTGGGTGTGAACTCAGCTATAAGAAACCCGTTCATTTGTACTGTGACCTTTGGAGATATGTGGTCAAGGATAGCACTCGCATCAGCACCTGCCACGAGGGTAAACAAGGAGGTAAAATGATTAGTAATAAGGTTCTTCAAACCTTCCCCCCCCCCCTCTACCAGCACACCATCCTCCCTCCTCAACTTCTGTATGGTGTTCTTTTTCTTTCTTTCTGAAGCAAACACCTGGAAAAACCATGTGTTTCTGTCGCCCTTAATCAACCAGTTTACATGGGCCCTCTGCTACCAAACAAGATCCTCTTGCTCCTCTAATCTTTCTAACTTGAAACTGATTGTTTGTTCCTTACGAACCTGACTATCAGACAGTGGCTCCTTTCTAACTATTTCTAATTCCTGTTTTAGTTTTTTTATCATCTTCCTCAGATCTCCAATCACATCCCTACTCCACGTATTGAGGGCTCTAACCACTGCCTCCAGTCTCTGCCGAACAGTTGGGTCTCCTGTACCCTCCCACGCCTCCTTCATGACCCCATCACACCCCTCTTCTAGCAACCATTTCGCTTCAAAACGCATGGGCCGCACACCACTCGTGCTCCTCTAAATACGTTGGCAACCATCCTGAAGTAAAATAATAGGGCTGTGGTCAGAGTGACATGGATCACTATTGACAACTTTGTACGCTGGAAACTGGTCACACAATTCCGGTGAAGCCACCACACGGCCAAGGTAATGATATAGAACTTGCTTTTGCCACGGCCAAGGTACTGATATAGAACTTGCTTTTGCCACGGCCTTGGAGATAGAACGAATCAAGCTCCCTCGTAAGGGACAAGATTAACTTATTTTTCACTTCTTTCAATTGATTGCACGAACATACTTGCTCTTCTCATCACAAAATTAGTCTCACGATTTGATCTTACCACTTACCATCATAGCCATTGGTGCGAAGATCTAACTTGTCGATGAAGCTACCATGCCTGTGATGGATGAAGCTGATGTGGTGGAAATTGGGAAGGAGAAGGATCAGATGATGAGAGCCTTAGCGTGATTTGCTTCGGCTCTCGTGCAATCTCGATGATTTCGGCGGCAGCGTGAGAAAGAGAGTTGCGCCTGGGTTGTGCGTGTGTTGTCTCCAAGCCTCGTGGCGTAGATCCTGCCAGCTTTGTTGGGTGCATGCGTGCGGCGTCTCCATGTGTCGGTGTACGTGTGTGTGTCTCCTGAACGAGGGATCTCCTCGCTTTATATAGGCACTAGTGGACCCATTGCACCAAATGGCGCAGAGGCACGCTAAAACCATGTCCGCGATGAAAAAATTATTCATAATTTAATCCTCTCTAATAGAAAACACGGTGGAATGTTTTGTATAATGATGCGGATATACACGGCTTAACTTAATAGCATAGAGTCTAATTTAAAACAAAAGTACATGCCTTAGTATGAAAAATTAAGATAGAATTGTGTTTCAAAATCTATGTAATGAGTGTTTTGAAAAGTTCTATATTTCTCGGTAAAAATAGGTTTTATCAACCACTTGGGCGTAGAGTCCCATTTTAAACTATGGTCGCTTTGAATATTGTTCTGTACAATGACACACACACACACGTTCTTATTTGGTGGTATAATAGATCCTTATGTATGAAAAGAAAGATGTATTCGTGGCATGTGTTAAAAAACGTAAAATAAAGGACATGCCCTATTGATTAAAAACATATGCATGTATTTTCTTTACTCCTTTATTAATGAGCTAAAAAAATGTGCATGTCCAATATTCCCTCCGTCCCAAAATGACGCAGAGGCCCATTGATTCTATGTGTATGCTTTGAAAAGAAAACCATGTAATAATTGTTTTAGTCGTGGGCAAGTACAATAGGTAACAAATGGAATACCCTTTTAACCAAAAAATGTTTTTCGTCGAATTTATACCTCTCTCTATCTATTTATTTTTCCTTTGACTTAGAATGTTGAAAGGATCGATATGGTTGACTCGAGGGGGGTGAATAGGCAACTAACATTTTTTAGTTTTTCTTGACCAAATTAAACTTAGCAACAATATAGGTTGTCTAGATATGCAACTAGGTGAGCAACCTATATGATGCAACAAAGATAAATATGCAATCAAGCACAAGATACTAACACACTAAACCTTGCACAAGTAAAGGGTAGCGAGAACCAAAAGTGGAGCCGGTGAATACGAGGATGTGTTACCGAAGTTCCTTCCCTTTGAGAGGAAGTACGTCTCCGTTGGAGCGGTGTGGAGGCACAATGCTCCCTAAGAAGCCACTAGCGCCACCGTATTCTCCTCACGCCCTCACACAATGCAAGATGTCGTGATTCCACTATTGGTGCCCTAGAAGGCGGCGACCGAACCTTTACAAACAAGGTTGGGGCTCTCTCCACAACTGAATTGGAGGCTCCCAACAAAAACACAGAGCTTCACCACAATGGATATGGCTCCGAGGTGACCTCAACCGTCTAGGGTGCTCAAACACCCAAGAGTAACAAGATCCGCAAGAGATTAGTGGAGGGAATCAAATTTCTCTTGGTGGAAGTGTAGATCTGGGCCTTCTCAACCAATCCCTAGAAAATCAACAAGTTTGATTGGCTAGGGAGGGAGATCGGGCGAAAATGAGCTTTTGGAGCAACAATGGAGCTTAGGGGATAAGAGGTAGTTCTTCTAGAGGAAGAAGAATCCTTTATATAGTGGAGGAGAAGAGTGAACCGTTACACTCTTATCTGCCCGCACAAAGCGGTACTACCGCGACCCTGATACGTCTCCAACGTATCTATAATTTTTGATTGTTCCATGTTATTATTTATGAAGTCTTGGATGTTTAATGGGCTTTACATTCACTTTTATATCATTTTTGGGACTAACCTACTAACCCAAAGGCCCAGTGCATATTGCTGTTTTTTTGCCTATTTCTGGGTTTTGCAGAAAAAGAATATCAAACGGAGTCCAAACGGAATGGAACCTTCGCGAGAGATATTTTTGGAGAAAATCACGCACGGGAAACTTCAGGACCAAGTCAGGGGACAATGGGGCTGCCCTCGAGGGTGGGGACGCGCCCCCTGCCTCGAGGCTCCCTCGTGTGGCCCCCGATGCCCTCCTTCTTCCTATATATATCCACGTACCCCAGAAACTCCATACGCAGAGAGAAAACCCTAATTCCACCGCCGTAGCTTCTGTTCCCTTGGAGATCCCATCTTGGAACATGTTCCGGGAGGGGGATCCATCACGGGGGCCTTCATCATCATTGATACGTCTCCAACGTATCTATAATTTTGATTGTTCCATGCTATTATTTATGAAGTCTTGGATGTTTAATGGGCTTTATCATTCACTTTTATATCAATTTTGGGACTAACCTACTAACCCAAACGCCCAGTCCAGATTGCTATTTTTTCCTATTTCAGGGTTTTCCAGAAAAGGAATATCAAACGGAGTCCAAACGGAATGAAACCTTTGCGAGAGATATTTTTGGAGGAAATCACGCACGAAAGAATTCAGGGCCAAGCCAGGGGACGGAGGGGCCACCCTAGAGGATGGGGGGGCGCGCCCCCTGCCTCGAGGCTGGCCCACACGGCCCCCGGTGCCCTCCTTCTTCCTATATATACCTATGTACCCCAGAAACTCCATACACAGAGAGAAAACCCTAATTCCACCGCCGTAGCTTCTGTTCCCGTGGAGATCCCATCTTGGAGCCTATTCCGGGAAGGAGATTCATCACGGAGGCCTTCATCATCATCATCATCGCCCTCACCATGAGTTGTGAGTAGTTTACCAAAGACCTTCGGGTCCATAGCTAGTATCTAGATGGCTTCTTCTCTCTCTCCGGATCTCAATACAAAGTTCTCCTCGGTTGCGAGCAGATCTATTCGATGTAATATCTTTTTGCGGTGTGTTTGTCGTGATCCGATGAATTGTGAGTTTACGATCAAGGTTATCTATGAAAGATATTAGGTTCTTCTCTGAACTTTTTATTTGTGCTCATAATATCCTTGCAAGTCTCTTCGAATTATTGGATTGGTTTGGCCTACTAGATCTATAGTTCTTGCAATGGGAGAAGTGCTTGGCTTTGGGTTCAATCTTGCGGTGTCCTTTCCCAGTGACAGTAGGGGCAGCAAGGCACGTATTGTATTGTTGCCATCGAGGATAAAAAGATGGGGTTTTCATCATATTGCTTGAGTTTATCCCTCTACATCATGTCATCTTTCTTAAGGCGTTACTCTGTCCGTATGAACTCAATACACTAGATGCATGCTGGATAGCGGTCGATGTGTGGAGTAATTGTAGTAGATGCAGAATCATTTCGGTCTACTTGTCTCGGACGTGATGCCTATATACAATGATCATGCCTAGATAGTCTCATAATTTTTCGCTTTTCTATCAATTGCTCGACAGTAATTTGTTTACCCGCCGTAGAATACCGCTATCATGAGAGAAGCCACTAGAGAAAACTATGGCCCCCGGGTCTATTCTCAACATATCAATCTACATCTACTTTACTTTTACCGCTTTTATTTTCTGTTTTATTAAACCAAAAATATAACTATCATCTCTATCAGATCTCACTCTCGTAAGTGACCGTAAAGGGATTGACAACCCCTTATCGTGTTGGCTGCGAAGTTCTTATTTGTTTGTGCAGGTGCGAGGCACTCTCGCGTGGTCTCCTACTGTATTGATACCTTGGTTCTCGAAAACTGAGGGAAATACTTACGCTATTGTGCTGCAACTCCCTTTCCTCTTCGAGGGAATACAACGCAAGCTCAAGAGGTAGCAAGAAGAATTTCTGGTGCCGTTGCCGGGGAGGCTTACGCAAAAGTCATATACCAAGTACCTATCACAAACCCTTATCCTTTGCATTACAATTGTTTGCCTCTCGTTTTCCTCTCCCCCACTTCACCCTTGCCGTTTTATTCGCCCTTCTTCCATCGTGTGTTTTTTGTTTGCTTGCTTCTTGTTTGCTTGTGTGTGTTGGGTTGCTTGCTTGTCACTATGGCTCAGAACAATACCAAATTGTGTGACTTCTCCAATACCAACAACAATGATTTTATTAGCACTTCGATTGCTACTATTACCGATGCTGAATCTTGTGAGATCAATGCTGCTCTATTGAATCTTGTTATGAAAGATCAATTCTCCGGCCTTCCTAGTGAAGATGCCGCTACCCATCTAAACAACTTTGTTGGTTTTTGTGATATGCAAAAGAAAAGGGATATGGATAACGATATTGTTAAATTGAAGTTATTTCCGTTTTCACTTAGAGATCGTGCTAAAACTTGGTTTTCCTCTTTGCCTAGAAATAGTATTGATTCGTGGAATAAGTGCAAAGATGCTTTTATCTCTAAGTATTTCCCCCCCTGCTAAGATCATCTCTCTTAGAAACGATATTATGAATTTTAAGCAACTAGATCATGAGCATGTTGCACAAGCTTGGGAGAGAATGAAATTAATGATACGTAATTGCCCTACACATGGTTTGAATCTATGGATGATTATTCAGAACTTTTATGCTGGCTTGAATTTTGCTTCTAGAAATCTTTTAGATTCAGCCGCCGGAGGCACTTTCATGGAAACTACCTTAGGAGAAGCTACCAAACTCCTAGATAATATTATGGTTAATTATTCTCAATGGCACGCCAAAAGATCTACTAGTAAAAAAGTGCATGCTATCGAAAAAATTAGTGTTTTGAGTGGAAAGATGGATGAACTTATGAAATTGTTTGCTGCTAAGAGTACTTCTTTTGATCCCAATGATATGCCTTTGTCCACTTTGATTGAGAACAACAATGAATCTTTGGATGTGAATTTTGTTGGTAGGAATAATTTTGGTAACAATGCTTATAGAGGTAATTTTAATCCTAGGCCTTTTCCTAGTAATTATTCTAATAATTTTGGTAATTCCTACAACAATCTTATGGAAAGATGTCGTCTGAGTTTGAAACTAGTGTTAAGGAGCTTATGATCTCACAAAAGAATTTCAATGCTATGCTTGAAGAGGAATTGCTTAAGGTTGATGAATTGGCTAGAAGTGTGGATAGAATTACTCTTGATGTTGATTCTTTGAAACTTAGATCTATCCCACCTAAGCATGATATCAATGAGTCTCTCAAAGCCATGAGAATTTCCATTGATGAATGCAAAGAAAGAACCGCTAGAATGCGTGCTAAAAGAGAAGATTATATTAAATCGTGTTCTTCTAGTTATCGTGAAAATAAAGATGAATATCTGAAAGTTATTGATGTGTCTCCTATTAGATCCTTGTTTTCTAGTATTAATATTGATGAGAATAGGATTGGAGATGATTCTACTTTAGAGTGTCCCAATTTTTCGGAGTTTTTAGATCTTGATGCTAAAATTGCTAAAAGTGGGATTGAAGAGATTAAAACTTTGCATAGTGATGAACCCACTACTTTGGATTTCAAGGGATTCAATTATGACAATTGATCTTTGATTGATTGTATTTCCTTGTTGCAATCTGTACTAAATTCTCCGCATGCTTATAGTCAAAATAAAGCTTTCACTAAACATTTAGTTGATGCTTTGATGCAATCTTATGAAGAAAAACTTGAGTTGGAAGTTTCTATACCTAGAAATCTTTATGATGAATGGGAACCTACTATAAAAATAAAAATAAAAGATCATGAATGTTATGCTTTGTGTGATTTGGGTGCAAGTGTCTCCACTATCCCAAAAACTTTGTGTGATTTGCTAGGGTTCCATGAGCTTGATGATTGTTCTTTAAATTTGCATCTTGCGGATTCCACTATTAAGAAACCTATGGGAAGAATTAATGATGTTCTTATTGTTGCCAATAGGAATTATCTGCCCGTAGATTTCATTATTCTTGGTATAGATTGCAATCCTTCATGTCCTATTATTCTTGGTAGACCTTTCCTTAGAACGATTGGTGCAATTATTGATATGAAGGAATGAAATATTAGATTCCAATTTCCGTTAAGGAAAGGCATGGAACACTTTCCTAGAAAGAAAATCAAACTACCATATGAATCTATCATGAGAGCCACTTATGGATTGCCCTCCAAGGATGGCAATACCTAGATTTATCTTGTATCGTGCCTAGCTAGGGGCGTAAAACGATAGCGCTTGTTGGGAGGCAACCCAATTTTATGTTTTTTGCTTTTGTTGCTGTTAGAGAATAAATATTGCATCTAGCCTCTGATTATATGTTTTCATGTTTTTTGTGTGTTTGTGCCAAGTAGAACCTTTGGTAAGACTTGTGTGAAGTTTATTTGATCTTGCTGTGAAAAACAGAATCGTTAGCGCCCGCTAAAGTAGTCTTCAGATTTTATTGGAGCGTGCTTTTTAGTTGATTCTTTTTACTGCTGATTGGTATAAAAAGTTCTCAAATTTACCAATTTAGTTTGAACTTTTTGGAGTTACAGAAGTAGGCGAACCCAGCACATTACTACAGACTGTTCTGTTTTTGACAGATTCTATTTTTCGTGTATTGTTTGCTTATTCCGATGCATCTATGAGTAATATTGGAGGATATGAACCATAGAGAACTTGGAGTACATTAGGTTTAACACCAATATAAACAAAGAATGAATTCCTTGCTGTACCTTTGAGTGGTGGTTTGCTCTCTCTTACTAACGGAGCTCACGAGAATTTTTGTCTATGTTTTGTGTTGTGAAGTTTTCAAGTTTTGAGTATTGCTTTAATGGACTATGGAACAAGGAGTAGCAAAGGCCCGAGATTGGGGATTCCCATGGCACCCCAAGTAAATTCAAGATAATCAAAAAGCCTAAGCTTGGGGATGCCCCGGGAATGCATCCCCTCTTTTGTCTTCATCCATCGGTAACTATACTTGGAGCTATATTTTTATTCGCATCATGTTATGTGTTTTGCTTGGAGCGTCTTGTATAATTTGAGTTTTTGCTTGTTATTTTTCCACAATCATCCTTGCTGGACACACCTATTTGAGATAGTTAAAAATGGCCTAGAAATTATTAGAACACTCAACGTGCTTCACTTATATCTTTTGAGTTGAATAGTTTTTGCTCTAGCGCTTCACTTATATATTTTAGAGCACGGTGGTGGTCATATTTTGTAGAAATTGTTGAACTCTCATGCTTCACATATATCTATTTGAGAGTCTATAAAAACAGCATGGTAATGTGTTTAGGCTAAAGAAACTAGTCTTCACATGATAGACATCCAACGTCAATGTAGTAAAAAAATTCACACCATGTGCATTGAATAGAAAGAGATGTTGGGTGCTTGATAATTGTTTTGAGACATGAGGATAGTGATTATGAGTCATGCTAGTGGAGTTATTATGAAATTGAGAAATACTTGTGTTAAGGTTAGTGATTCCCGTAGCATGCACGTATGGTGAACCGTTGTGTGACTAAGTTAAAGCATGAGGTATTTGTAGAGTGCCAACCTTTGTGTCGAGGTCGGGGGCGCGCGATGGTTAAATCCTACCAACCTCCCCCCTATGAGCATGCGTTGATTGCTTTGTTTTGATGACTCGTAGATTTTTGCAATAAGTATATGAGTTCTTATGACTAATGTTGAGTTCAAGATTATACGCACTCTCACCCTTCCACCATTGCTAGCCTATCTTGTACCGCACAACTTTCGCCGGTGCCATAAACCCACTATATATCCTTCCTCCAAACAGCCACCATATTGTTCCTCAAAACAGCCACCATACCTACCCATCATGGCATTTCCGTAGCAATTCCGAGATATATTGCCATGCAACTTTTCACCGTTCCGTTTATATGACATGCATCATATTATCATATTGCCATGCATGATCATGTAGTTGACATCGTATTTGTTGCAAAGCCCACCATGCTTAATCTTATCATACATGTCACTCTTGTTTCACTGCACATACCGGTACATCGCCGGAGGCATTCATATAGAGTCATACTTTGTTGTTGTAGTATCGAGTTGTAATATTGTGTTGTAATGAAAGTGTGATGATCATCATTTTTAGAGCATTGTCCCATGGGAGGAATGGCTGAATCTATAAAGCCCCTCCGCAAAAAAGGAAAAAAAGGAAAAAGAAAGGCCAAAGAAAAAAGAAAGGCCCAAAAAAGTAAAAAAAAGACAAGAAAAAAATAAAAAAAGAAAAAGAAAAAGGGACAATTGCTACTATCTTTTTCCACACTTGTTGTCAGGGCCAAGATGCGATTCTGTCCCGATCACGTGACACTTACGTGATTGGGGCACAACCGCATTTCGGGCGCTTAGCAAGATGGATATCATTACATCATACCATTACATACATACATGGGGGATACAACAATACATACAAGTCACATGAATACAACAACATCAATACAAGGCATCCAACTACGGATGCAAACATGAAAAGCACAGCGACATCCATGTGCTATCCCAAGCTGCCTACCAGGAACCTAACCCAAGACTGAAGAAGAAGAAGAAAGAACTCTAATAAAAGGACACATCACTCTCACGTCAAGACATCGGATACCTGCACCTGCAATTGTTGTTGTGTATATGTGAGCCACGAGGACTCAGCAATCCCATAACCATGGGTAACAAGACTAGCAAAGCTTAATGGGTAGGAAGAGGTAAAGTGGTTAAGGTTGCAGCAGCGGCTAAGCAATATATGGTGGCTAACTTACGAGTACAAGAATAAGATGAGCATCTACGCAAACGGTCGCAAACTAGTAGTGATCGCTAAAGATCCTGACCTACCTACGAGTCAAACATAACCCCACCGTGTTCTCTTCTCAAAGTGAAAAGAGACAGTCACGGTTACTCACACAGTTGTGTATTTACTTCGGATCCTCTGTCTAGTTCTCTACAACCGGACATTAACAAATTCCAATCTGCCACATAACCGCGGGCACGGCTTTCGAAAGATCATAACCCTGCAGGGGTGTTCCAACTGAGCTCATCACAAGCTCTCACGATCAGCAGAAGTAATAAAAATATTACCCCTTATCTTAGGGACAATTCGATCAGGCTCGGAATCCCGGTGCACAAGACATTTCGACAATGGTAAAACAAGTCCAGCAAGACCTCCCGGCGTGCCGACACCCTCATAGTAGCCGCGCGTATCTCGTCTCAGGCCACGTCCGGATGAGTGATTTTACGGGAGCCAGATGCCTTGAGTTTCCCCGTGGCGGCCCCGTCGAACCCCCGTTTCGGACCAACACCATCAGCACTGGCCCCCCTACTATGTAGAAAGAATCCTCGGGGATGCGACCCCCTATGCAATTTAATTAATTAATTAAGTTATTATTACGAGGCAAATTAAAACCAATGTTGGGCCTTGCTGGAGGAGTTGTATTCAAAGACGAACTGTCAAGGGGTCCCCATATACCCAACCGTGTAAGGAACGCAAAATCAAGGAACATAACGTCGGTTTATCAGCTTCTAAGGCGGCATGAGTGGAACAAAACACCGAGCAAAAGGCCAAGCCACTACTAGGAAAAGGGCTACAGATGGTATGGCCACTAATGGCGCACCAGACATGTGGTGCGCCATTAGTATATACTAATGGCGCACCAAGTGTTGGTGCGCCATTAGTGTCCAAATACTAATGGCGCACCACATCCACGGTGCGCCATTAGTAACAAAAAAATCATTTTTTTCAAAACTACTAATGGCGCACCAGTGGGTAGTGCGCCATTACTAGTTAAACTAGCTCGGATGCTACTGTTGGGGAACGCAGCAGAATTCAAAAAAATTCCTACGCTTCACCAAGATCAATCTAAGGAGTCATCTAGCAACGAGCATAAAAGAATGCATCTACATACCCTTTGTAGATCGCGTGCAGAAGCGTTCGAAGGAACGTGGATGATGGAGTCGTACTCTTCGTGATCCTTGTCACCGATGATCCCAGCTCCGAACGGACGGCACCTCCGCGTTCAACACATGTACGGTACAGCGACGTCTCCTCCTTCTTGATCCAGCAAGGGCGGAGGAGAGGTTGACGGAGATCCAGCAGCACGATGGCGTGGTGGTGGATGCAACAGGAAAAGTTGCAGGGCTTTCCCGGCGCCCTGCGAGAGGAGTTGGAAGTGTGACGGGAGGGGGGAGAGGCGCCAGAGGCTTGGCGTGCGGCTGCCCTCTCCCCCCCCCCACTATATATAGGGGCCAGGGGGGCGCCGGCCCTAGGAGATGCAATCTCCTAGGGGGGCGGCGGCCAGAGGGGGGAAACTTGCCCCCCAAGGCATAGGGGGCGCCCCCTCCCCCTAGGGTTTCAACCCTAGGCGCATGGAGGGGGGCCCATGTGGGTGCGCTAGCCCACCAGGGGCTCGCCCCCTTCCCCTTGCGGCCTACGGGGCCCTCCGGGATGGGTGGACCCCCGGGACCCCTTCGGTGGTCCCGGGACACTCCTGGTGACCCCCGGAATTCACCCGATGGCCGAAACTGGACTTCCTATATATATCATTCTTTACCTCCGGACCCTTCCGGAACTCCTCGTGACATCGGGGATCTCATCCGGGACTCCGAACAACATTCGGGTTTCCATGTGCATGTATCTCTACAACCCTAGCGTCACCGAACCTTAAGTGTGTAGACCCTACGGGTTCGGGAGACACGCAGACATGACCGAGACGACTCTACGGTCAATAACTAACAGCGGGATCTGGATACCCATGTTGGTTCCCACGTGTTCCTCGGTGATCTCATCGGATGAACCACTGTGTCAAGGATTCACTAAATCCCGTATGTTATTCCCTTTGTCTATCGGTACGGTACTTGCCCGAGATTCGATCGTCGGTATGCCCGATACCTTGTTCAATCTCGTCATGGAAAGTCTCTTTACTCGATCCGTAATCCATCATCCCGTGACTAACTCCTTAGTCACTTTGAGCTCATTATGATGATGTCTTACCGAGTGGGCCCAGAGGTACCTCTCCGTCATACGGAGTGACAACATCCCAGTCTCGGTTCGTACCAACCCAACAGACACTTTCGGAGATACCCGTTGCGTACCTTTATAGTCACCCAGTTACGTTGTGATGTTTGGCACACCCAAAGTATTCCTACGGTATCCGGGAGTTGCACAACCTCATGGTCTAAGGAATAAATACTTGACACCGGAAAAGCTTAAGCATTACAAACTATATGATCTCGTGCTAGGCTCAGGACTGGGTCTTGTCCATCACATCATTCTCCTAATGATGTGATCCCGTTATCAATGACATCCTATGTCCATGGTCAGGAAACCGTGACCATCTGTTGATCAACGAGCTAGTAACTAGAGGCTTACCAGGGACACGTTGTGGTCTATGTATTCACACATGTATCGATGTTTCCGTACAATACAATTCAAGCATGAATAACAGACAATTATCATGAACAAGGAAATATAATAATAATCCTTTTATTATTGCCTCTAGGGCATATTTCCAATAGGTAATATCTCCCCATGGATGCTTGATGGCATTCTTTTCAGCATACTCTTGGGTCACGAACCTGTACTTGAACCACTGTTCATCCCAATATCTTCAAATCCATTGGATTCGTGTCTTCCTCTTATTATAATCCTCCTCTGGATCAGTCTTGTACATCTCACTTAGATCAGTAGGCAAATCTTTAGAGGTGTTGCCACGGCGCTGTGTGCCACCCTTCCTAACTGACTTGTCAGTTGCCATTGGTTTCAATCTGAAAGGCTTCAAACTAAATGGCTTCAACACTGGCAAATGCTTTGGTCTGCTGGTCAGACGGGAACTGGTTTTTGGAGAGTGAATGTGACGCTGCAAGAATTCTGCAAATGAATGCAGACTATGAGAACCAAGGGATTCTCCCACGGACATGTACCTGTGATAGCATTAGAGATGCGAGGGAAGGGGAAGAGGTCATATGCATTCTCAGAAGCTTTAGAAGTTAAATCAGTTTAGAAGACTTTGACCTCATAGCGCAAACACATTCACTTATATGATGAGAGTTGGTTCCAGATTTGTACGAATCCATGAATAGGTACAAGTGAGGAATCTAACTATGTTTAAAGCATATGTGAATGTACTAGGCAAGATATGAGATGCAGACAGGATAGATCCATATCTGTGTAGGAAGAAACTTCTTGTGGTAAAAGTGATGAATCTTTCTGGATCAAGAAGATGGTAAAAAGAGAGTTTAATTTACCACACGATGAACTGATTAGACGGAGAGGAATTGGATGTCGAGCAGTTCAATATTCCGTGCCCTAACTTGGTGACGGAGGACAACTACGGCGACGGCGGAGTAGACGATGTCCGCGGCCGGCGTGAAGACGGCGTCGACGAGGTCGCGGCAGCGAAGCGCTTCGTCACCCGCGTCGTCGAGAGCTAGCGGAGGCGCTAGGGTTGGTCGAGGTGGAGAGGTGGTGGAAGAATTTTTGACCGTGATTAGACGTGCATTTATAAGCATGGGAGACGGCACAGCGCAATTACGCAGGTGCCCCTGGCGGTTCACATCTGAGGGACACGTGGCGGACATGTAACACATTGGGAGTTGTCCCACGATCCCACGTACACCACGACTGTCGGAGTGGTCGTTCCGGCTTCTCCGGGTTTCAGGCATAAAGGATGGAGCACTAAAATCAGATTTAAAGTTTGTCTCCGTATCTTTTGCTGACAAGGACGCAGAGAAGATATTCGACGGTTCCAACATAATGCATATGATTTGGACAGACAAAGTGTGAGATGAGAGAGCATAGAGAGGTTAGGGTCCGATCACATTCACTTAGTTCAAAAGATTCAAATAAGAAGACATAGCTATAAGTGAATGCTGTAGAGGACAGAACACAAGTCTATATTTGTCCTATATGAAGACAAAAACAAGTGTGAAGACTTTGCAAATGTAACGCCACGAGAAACACTTCAAACAAAGATTTGGTGGTGGCGTTACCCACCGTATAGGAAGTATTAGACCCAGACACGGCGCACAATTATCGTGGCACTTCGAAGTCAAATTCCGCGTTAATGTATTCACACTTAGAAAGTAAGTCTTCATTGATTGAAGATATACTTTACTTCGTGTGTTGCACATCTAAGTCATCAATATGCATAAGTGTTAGGATGTGTGCGTGATTACAGGACATTTGAGGATTCTAAGATATTTAGCTCACACCGCAACTTGCAAAACCTTTTCTCATCCAAGGGCTTTGTGAAGATATCTGCCAGTTGCTCTTCAGTGTTGACGTGTATGATATCAATATCTTCCTTCATGACATGATCTTTGAGAAAGTGATGACGAATTTCAATGTGCTTTGTCTTCGAGTGCTGAACTTGGTTGTTGGCAATCTTGATAGCGCTTTCATTATCGCAGTATAGTGGCACATGCTTCAGATGGACACCATAGTCCTTGAGCGTTTGCTTCATCCAGAGAAGCTGAGCGCAGCAAGATCCAGCAGCAATGTATTCAAATTTAGCAGTGGAGAGTGATACACAGTTCTGCTTCTTTGATGACCAATAGACAAGAGATCGTCCTAGAAAGTGACATCTGCCTGATGTAGACTTGCGATCAACTTTGTCACCAGCATAATCAACATCTGAGAATCCAACTAGATCAAACTCTGAGCCCTTTGGATACCATAATCCTAGTGTTGGGTGTAAGCCAAATATCGAAGTATTCGCTTCATAGCTAAGTGATGCGACTCCATTGGTGCCGCTTGATATCGAGCACACATGCAAACACTAAGCATAATATCTAGCCTAGATGCACATAAATAAAGCAAAGAACCAATCATGGAGCGGTATACCTTTTGATCGAACTCTTTACCATTTGCGTCGGGACCCAGATGGTGTTTAGCTGGCATAGGCGTCGAGTACCCTTTGCAGTCTTGCATTCCAAACTTCTTCAGGCAGTCTTTAAGGTACTTCTCTGGAGATATGAAGATGACATTGCTTTGCTGACGAATTTGAAGACCAAGGAAGAACTTCACCTCACCCATCATGGACATCTGATATTGCTCTTACATCATGTGACCAAATTCATCACTGTATCTTTTGTCAGTGTAGCCGAAGATAATGTCATCCACATAGATTTGGCAGACAAACAGTTCATCATCATATGTCTTCGTGAAGAGTGTGGGATCTAGGGATCCAGGTTTGAAGCCTTTGCTCTTCAGGAAGTCTTTGAGTGTGTCATACCAAGCACGAGGCGCTTGTTTGAGGCCATACGGTGCCTTGTTGAGTTTGTATACCATATCAGGATGTTTTGGATCTTCAAAGCCAAGTGGTTGTGCAACATACACCTCTTCTTCAATCCTTCCATTGAGAAAGGCACTCTTTACATCCATTTGATACAGAAGTATGTTGTGATGATTTGCATAGGCTAGCAGTATACGAATAGCTTCAAGTCTAGCCATAGGAGCAAATGTTTCATCGAAGTCAACGCCTTCAACTTGAGTGTATCCTTGAGCAACGAGACGAGCTTTGTTTCTGACAACTTGACCATGCTCATCTTGCTTGTTGCGATAAATCCATTTTGTGCCTATTATGCTATGCTTGCGAGGGTCAGGACGCTTGACAAGTTCCCACACGTTGTTCAGCTCAAACTGTTGAAGCTCTTCTTGCATTGCTTGAATCCATTCGGGTTCCATAAAAGCTTCAGCAACTTTCTTGGGTTCAGATATAGAGACAAAAGCAAAGTGCCCACAGAAATTTGCAAGCTGTGTTGCTCTTGAACGAGTAAGTGGACCAGGTGCATTTATGATGTCAATTATCTTCTCAATTTGTACTTCATTTGCAACACGAGGATGAGCTGGACGAAGATTTTGCTCTTGCTGTACATTGTCATCATCAGGAGGGTTGTCTTCAGGCTGAGCATTGTCTTCAGGTTGATTTGGGGCAGAAATGATGAGTTCCTCGTCAGGTTGTGCTTCAGAAGGCATGATCTCACCGGTTCTCATTAGCTTGATAGATTCATTTGGTAAAGCCTCATCTAGCACATTTGGCAGGGTCTCTCTTTGTGAACCATTCGTTTCATCAAACCGCACATCCACAGTTTCAACTACTTTATAGAGAAAGATGTTGAAGAATCTGTAGGACTGTGAGTCCTTTCCATATCCGAGCATGAAGCCTTCATGTGCTTTTGGTGCAAACTTTGACTTGTGATGTGGATCCTTGATCCAGCACCTAGCTCCAAATACTCTGAAGTAACTTACGTTAGGCTTCTTTCCAGTGAGGAGTTCATATGACGTTTTCTTCAGAAGCTTGTGAAGATAAACATGGTTGATGATATGGCATGCAGTATCAATAGCTTCGGGCCAGAACCTTCTTGGTGTCTTGTATTCATCGAGCATCGTTCGAGCCATCTCAATTAGAGTTCTGTTCTTGCGCTCAACGATGCCATTTTGTTGAGGTGTGTATGGGGCTGAGAACTCATGAGTGATTCCCATTGTATCCAGATAAAGATCAAGGCCGGTGTTCTTGAACTCAGTGCCATTGTCACTTCTAATATGCTTGATCTTGACGCCATAGTTGTTCATGGCACGATTGGCGAAGCGTCTGAAGACATCTTGTACTTCAGTCTTGTAGAGAATTATGTGCACCCATTTGTATCTTGAATAATCATCAACAATGACGAAGCCATAGAGATAAGCTGTGGTAGAGTACGTGGAGTAGTGAGTAGGGCCAAATAAGTCCATGTGAAGCAGCTCGAAGGGTTTGGATGTCGTCATGATTGTCTTCGAGGGATGCTTTGCCCTAGTCATCTTCCCAGCTTCACATGCACCACATAGATGATCTTTCTTGAACTTGACGGCCTCAATGCCTACGACGTGCTTCTTCTTTGTGAGAGTGTGCAAGTTCCTCATGCCGGCATGTCGTAGCTTCCGATGCCAGAGCCAGCACTCTGAAGCTTTTGCTAGAAGACATACGGCCATCTGCGGTCCAGCTGAGAAATCTACCATATACAGATCACCTTTTCTGTATCCTTCAAATACTAGAGAATTGTCGGACTCCATTAGTACAATGCAATGAAATTTACCAAATATCACAATCATGTTTAAGTCACAAAGCATTGAGACAGACATTAAGTTGAAACCAAGAGATTCAACAAGCATGACTTTATCCATGTGCTGATCTCTTGAGATTGCAACTCTACCTAGACCCAACACTTTGCTTTTACCAGTGTCAGCAAATGTGATGTGACTCTTGTTAGATGAACGTAAGGTTGAGTCCATGAGAAGACTTCGATCTCCAGTCATATGATTTGTGCATCCGCTGTCCATAATCCATTCTGAAGACTTTGGTGTCACTCCCTACAATGCAGTTAGGAGGATAGGCTTCACCAAGAGCCATTGTGAAGCATAAACATTTGACGTACAAGTGGATTATGAAAGCTTAGATCCAAGTTAGGACTGATAAGATGATTAGCAAGTGATTCATGAGCAGAATGGATAGTAAATCATTTGGGCATTTGATCTTGTGCCCTACAAGTGTTCTAGGTCCCCAGCAATAGCATCAGACGCCTTTTAATTTAGGCTGGAGACCTTTCCCTGTAAGAGAAAGTTAGTTCTTCTTAACCACCCACATCTTCAGGGGTGGCTTAGAAGCAATGAGTCTAAGAGCAGCATCTGAGAATTTTGGCTTTGGAGCCCTAGCAAATAATCTTGCAGGAGGAGAATAATACTCATAAGAATAGGCAGAAAAATTCTTTGTTTTATGAATATAGCGGTTTGAAGAAACACGCTCATATTCATGTGTCTGAGTATGGTTTCCCTGCAAAACATTGGCGTTAGGGTGACTCAGGTGAGTCCTTTGTCTGTATGAAGCCTTAGGACCATATGAAGCCTTTGGTCTGGGGTTTGTCTTCTTCCCAAGAGGTGTCATGATAACATTTGGAAGTTTCTCAAGACAACCTTTGGGTACCCAGATCTTCTTCATAGGTGGCCCGTTCCTGCAGTTAGTACCAATATACCTAGCAAACACTTCACCATTTTGATTCTTAAACAGTTTATAGTTTGCATCAAATGATTCATCAATGATAAAAGGATTAGCACAAGTGAAGCCAGATAAGGTAGATGGATCCACTGACGGTTCCTTTGCAGCAACCCATGTGTTTTTGGGATACTGCTCAGGCTTCCAGTATGAACCATCAGCATTCATTTTCCTGTCGAACCCAACACCCTCTTTCCTGGGGTTTCGGTTCAGTATCTGCTTTTTGAGGACATCACATAGAGTCTGATGCCCTTTGAGGCTTTTGTACATCCCTGTTTCAAGCAAAGTCTTCAACCTAGCATTTTCATTAGCAATAGTAGTGGTATCCTTAGCAGAGGGGTTAGTTACCACATCAGTAGTTGAAGATATTGCAACAGTGGCAGCAGTAGAACATTCAGCAACAGATGTAGCGTTATCACGCTCAATGCATTTTAGACATGGTGGTTCAAACTCTTCCTGAGTAGAGCTGATCAGTTGTGCGCGGAGTGACTCATTTTCTTTTTGAAGATCTTCATGAGGCGCTTTCAATTTATCAAGTTCTCGCTTCCTTTGAAGGTAATCGTGGGAAAGCTTTTCATGAGTTTTTGAGAGCGATTCATAAAGACCTTCAAGTTCCTCGTACTTAACATGAAGATTTTTTATGTCTTCAATTAAGGACTGAGAACGGGTCATTTCCGCGTCCAACAGGTCATCGCTTTTGTCTAACAGTTTTTGAATATGTTCCATGGCTTTCTGTTGTTCAGTGGCAATTTTAGCAAGTGTTTTGTAGCTAGGTTTTGATTCACAATCAGAGTCATCTTCACTAGATGTTTGAAAGTAAGCATCACGTGATTTTACCTTGGCACCGCGTGCCATGAAGCAGTAGGTGGGAGCAAAGTCGACGTCCTCATCATCAATGTTTGGGACGGGGCCATTGTCTTCAGTGTTGAAGATGGACTTGGCAACGTAGGCAGTGGCTAGAGCCAGACTTGCAGCACCAGAATCGGACTCCTCCTCAGACTCCACCTCCGCTTCTTCAGAAGCAGACTATAACACCCGGATAATTAAGCTACAGTAATCCCCTCCTAATGGTGCCAGGTCATCGCAGTTAATTTGCTAAACCTCACTTGATACAAACCCGATTCAAATTCAAATTTAAAATAAAGTCAAATTATTGTTTCTGGAATGGTAAAACAAAAATGTTCGGTAGGTTGCAAATATTCACTAACAAATTGTCATGAAAGAATTAACGTTTTTGAAAACTATAAAATTGCCCCTGGATATTAAAATAGTGGACCAACAACACCTTTTATCCCATTTAAATATAAACTCAAACTTAATAAATTATTTCGAACTCAAACTTTTTGTGACAGTGCAAAATAATGCATAGTAATTATATGGCAAGGTTTTACATTTTTCAAAAGTATTTTGATGAAAGAAGAAAGTACAAAATAGTAGCTAAGTAAATAAACAGATAAGTAAATGGAAAAATACTATTAAAGGATTAGAAACCTAATCTACTGGCCCCTTGGCCCATCTAGCAAAACGGCCCAGGCCAGCCTCCCAACTTGCCTCCCACCTCTCACTACAGGAGGCACGATGCCGTGGCGGCCATCCGCTGGCGATGGTCGTGCGTGGCGGCCATCTGCCCCCTACCCGTCCTATAAGGTCTTCGCCCGACGCCCCCGGAACCCTAGCTCATTTCCCCTCCCTTCCTCGCGTTGCCATCGGTCTCCCCACCCCCACTAGGCCGAACCATCTGGCCTTGGCCATCTCCGTCGTCGCGGCCGATGACCTCCCCGGTGCCTGTGAATACATCCAGGGGCTCCATCGTCGTAGTCTTCTTCCCCCTCGTCAAAGGGGTCGAGCCAGGAGGCCCCGTTTGCCCGCCGTCGCCGTAGTCTTCCTCACGTACACCGTCGTCCGTCGCCAGATGTCGTTGTTCCCGGCCATCCCCGACCTCCTCGAGCTCGCCCACGGCCTCAACGTGAGCTCCTCTGTCGATTCCCCACCTTTCCCCTTTGATTTGTCGCCGTTTGCCGTCGTCCCCAAATTCGTGGCCGCCATAGTAGGGGAGCTCGATTCTCCCGGGCGCGCCCTGCTTTGCCTCGCCTGGCCGAACCTTGCCGCGGCCCGCACCGTCCGCGTGCACCCCGTCGCTGCCGGCTGCTCCCCCCGCGCCGTCCGCGCGCACGCCACGCTCGCTCGTCCACGCCCGTGTGCTACTATCGCTCCTGCTTATAATGCGCTGCGCTGTGCTGCTCCTTGCGCTGCTATGCTAATTGCTGATGCCTGTTGCTGCTACTTCATGGCTGCTTCATGTCGTGCTGTCGCCTACCTGCTGCTGCGTGCTATGCTGCTGCTGGTTGCTGCCCTATTGCCCTACCGAAGCTCGTCGGCGCCGTTGTGCCATGGGTGCTGGATGTGGCGTGCCTAGCCGAGGGCATGGGTTGGGCCAAGCATGTAGGGGCCGGCCTTGTTAGCTGGGGATTAACCCATGTTTGTTTATTAGCAGATTGGTTAGGTGTCCCTGTGATATGTAGTCCCTTTTCATTAAAAGTCTAATTAAACTCTATTAATTTAATAATAGTAGATGACATGTGGACCCACTTTTTGTTTAAAGAAAAACAAAATTTCATTAAAAGTCTAAGTCAATGACATTTGGGCCCCTACACTATTCTTATGTTGACTAGTCAACATTTAACTGGGTCAACCCACTGGCCCCACTAGCCCCACTGGCATACACTACGGCTAGAATAGCACTAGGTGACAAACATAGTTCACTATTATTATTCGAATTTAATAATTCTAGAAATTCAATAAAACTTTGAAAAATAAAATAAAACAAGCCGTAACTCGGATGAAAATAATTTATATATGAAAGTTGCTCAGAACGTCGAGACGAATCCGTATACGCAGTCCGTTCGTCTACCGCATGTCCCTAGCATAGCAAACCTACAATTGTCCCCCTCCGTTTCACCTATCCAAAAATACCTAACACCGGGGATACTTTCCGGAATGTTATTCCTCTTCGCATGTATCACCGAGCACTGCGTTAGGTCACACGTAGCACCGTGTTTTCCCATGTTATGCTTTGTGGTGCGATGTTTGCTTTATATTTATTGTTTGTTTCTCCCCCCTCTTCTCTCCGATAGACACCGGGACTGAGACTGCTGACGGTGCCATTGTGATCGACTGCGTCGACGAGGACCCCTCCTTCTTGCCAGAGCAACCAGGCAAGCCAACCCCCCTTGATCACCAGATATCGCCCATTCTCTTCTCTCTTACTCTTGCATAAGAATTGCTACTGTTGATGATTCGATAACTCCTATTCTGTTGCATAGCCTGTCATTGTTGCTACTACTGTTGATACCTTTAACTGCTATCCTAAATGCTTAGTATAGGATGCTAGTATTCCATCAGTGGCCCTACATTCTTGTCCGTCTGCCATGCTACACTATCGGGCCATGATCACTTAGGGTGGTGATCATGGGTATATACTATATACATACTTTACATGATACATGATGTGACCAAAGTCGGGTCAGCTCATTGAGTACCCGCAAGTGATTCCGATGTGGGGGCTGAAAGGATAGGTGGCTCCATCCAGGTAGTGGTGGGCCTGAGTTCCCGACGGCTCCCGAGTGGACCTTTGTGGCGGAGCGACAGGGCAGGTTGAGACACCCAGTCGAGAGGTGGCCTGGCCCTGGTCGTTGTCCGCGGTGATTTCATAATAACACGCTTTACAAGTTTTGATATTTGATCTGAGTGTGGCTGTTGGCCTATACACACTAACCAGCTACGTGGGAATAGTTATGGGCTCTCGGCGTCATGGTATCTGCCGAAGCCTTCTTGACGTCAGAGTCTGAGCGGCGCGCGCCGGGTAGGACCGCATAACGTAACTTCCTTAGTAATGGAGGTTGCAAGGTCTGCTCACCGGCCGCCCTTGCAACGTGTAGGTGTGCATTGGGCGATGCCCCCAGACCCCTGTGTGCTTAGGACTTAGATCGGCGTGCTAGCCTCTCTGTTGTGCTTAGGTAGGGTTGCAACATGTTGATCTTCCGAGGCCGGGCATGACCCAGGAAAGTGTGTCCGGTCAAAAGGGATCGAGAGTGCTGGGTTATGTGGTGCACCCCTGCAGGGAAGTTAATCTATTGAATAGTTGTGTCCCTCGGTAAAAGGACGACCCAGAGTTGTACTCCGACCTCATGACAACTAGAACCGGATACTTAATAAAACACACCCTTACCAGTGCCAGATATAACTCGGTGGTTGCTCTCTCACAGGGTGACGTGCGGGAGGATCGCCGAGTACGATTATGCTATACGTGTTACTTGGTGAACTTACCATCTATTCTATTCTACTGCTGCAAGACGGAGGTTGCGAGAAGCGATGATACTTGTTACTTTCCAGCTACTCTCTTCTACTGCTGCAAGATGGAGACTGCCAGAAGCGTAGTCTTCGACTGGATTAGCTATCCCCCTCTTATTCTGGCATTCTGTAGTTCAGTCCTCAGATATTACCCCTTTACACAGATATCATTGCATATGTAGTGTAGATACTTGCTTGCGAGTACATTGGATAAGTACTCACGCTTGCTTTGCTCCCCCTTTTCCCCTTTTCTCGGATGACGCAACCAAATGGTGGAGTCCAGGAGCCAGATGATCCCGAGGATGTTTCTACATGGAGTTCGGCTTCGACGAGTAGTTAGGAGGTCCCAGGAAGGAGGCCTTGCCTTTTCGATCGTTGCTATATTTGTGCTAGCCTTCTTAAGGCAAACTTGTTTAACTTCTGTCTATACTCAGATATTATTGCTTCCGCTGACTCTTGTGTTTTCGGGCTTATGTATTCGAGCCCTCGAGGCCCCTGGCTTGTAATGTAAAGCTTGTATTATTTTAATTTGTGTCTAGAGTTGTGTTGTGATATCTTCCAGTGAGTCCCTGATCTTGGTCGTACACATTTGTGTGCATGATTAGTGTACGGTCAAATCGGGGGTGTCACAAGTTGGTATCAGAGCCGACTACCTGTAGGAATCCCCCTTTCCAACTCCTGGGCCGAAGTTGAGTCCAGTCTTTGAAAAACAAATTTACTAACTTGTTGTGTGGCTTACGGGCCCACAGCACCAATGGGTGGTGTTATGATCTTTTATTCATCTCCTATGCTCTGGGACTCTGATCTCTCTTCTATTCAGGTTAAAAGATTTTACTAACTCCAACTCTAGGTTCTCATAACTATTTCTCCCGGAGAGCCCTCATTCTGGAAGATCACCTCCTTCGTCAGAAGATTCTGAGGATATCCCTCTATATTTTCCCGAGACCCTTGTGCTCATCGCCTTTGCAATTCACTGCCATCGATATATCCCTATGGATATCTGCATGCACTTGTCATTCTCATGATCATTCCTCGCCGCTCTTGTTGTTACAAGATGCCTCGAAATATTCTCCGTTGTCCCGAGAATCCTTTGAGTTTACTGCCTTGCAGTTTTATTTTGTATGAAAACCCTTATGGTTATTTCCTCACATTTATCGAGGATCTGTTCTTCTCAATTGTTCATATGTCTCACAAAATTCTTCGGAATAATTTTCGATCTTTCGAAAATCCGTTGTAGCCTGTTACTCTTGAAATTCTTGCATGCTGGCATTATGGTAATTTCATATGACTAGTAGTCTTTGTTAACATCCCTTGTCTTAGCCATTTTGAGCCTATTGATTCAATGTGTGCGTATGCACGCAATCATCAGGTTATCCTTTTTAAAATTATCTTTCCGGCTCAGACGTCATTCCGGACATGAGTTCGTTCTCGATATTTCAAACCTTTTTGATTGTCCAACTAAGTGTTTTCAACTTATCCGTCCTTGATCAGAGCATCTGCTTCTGATCCTTCGTTTTGGAAACCATAATTTCTTTCTATTTAAGCATCAGACTAATCAGGTGATTCTTGAATCGGATGCCTCTGCATTCTTTCTTCCTCTGAGTGAGTACTGACACTCACATCAGCTCCGTTGTGGATCGCCTGATCCGTTGTTGGATTCTTATCCGACACTGTCCTTCATATTCAATCACCTTGTGAGTTCTTCCCCTGATACATAATGCCTTTGGTAAATTGTATCCTCTGCTTGGCCAACCATGCTCTGCTTTCGAGCTTGAGTATTTACTTTTGAAACTTGTGGTATATGTTACTAAGATGCCTGATGGGTTGACCCTATGCCTTCCCCTAATCCGTGAGAACCCGAAAGTTTTCACAAATCATACTCTTCCGGTGTTCTACCAAATAAAATTCCAACACCACAGTTTTATCAAAGCGAGAGATGAATGAAATGATATGCATTAAAGAAGTGGGAGTCGACCTTGAACTTTGTGTTCATGCCCATGAAAATGATGTAGACCGTCTCGAAGCTTCTTGCCAAATGATTATCTAGCTGTATGATTCTTTCGGTATTCTTGAATTGATTCCTTACAGTTATGGTTCCGGTCATGCTGTTCTGATCTGATATATCTAATGGGAATTCATTCCAGTGCCTCGTCTACCTTTGGCAAGGTTGAAGTATCTACTTTCATAGGTCAATGACCCGGTTCTACTTCTGTCATGTTCTACCTTCGAGTATTACCCCCTGGTATCTCGAAGATGTCTTGCCATTGCACCACATCTTACTAACTTTGTTGAAGTAATGTCTTCCCTTGTCTTAATCACTCTACAGGTTCTGGGTTGTTGTCAACCGAGGACACCGACTAGAGAAATTATTCCGCACTCCAAATCAAATACACCTAGTATTTTACTGGGAAATTCTGAACTCGGTCTAGTCATTCCTAGACTATCGGTTGCATCCTGGTCTTGCTATCTTTGACTATGCTACCTTGTCCTTCTCTGGTGCACAAATTCTTCAGTGTGTGAGCACGACTTACGTCGGGCTTTCAACATCATGTTGCTTGTCTCGAAAGGCAACGTTGGTTCCGAGCTTGCATCTTATATATTGATCCTGTAACTTGCCACTTCGTCATTCCCTTGCTTGTTGTCGTTGTTGTTTGATTGCATCCTCTAGAAACCTCCCGGCAAATGTGTCGAATCACCTTCAACACTTTTACTTCTTCCAAGATGTCAACTGCGTTCATGATGAGAAATACCATCCTTGCCCTCGATGATTTTTATTATCATCGATGACACCCTTGACTTCCTTTCATCGCGAACTTGTCCACATTATGAGTACAACTTGCTCTCCAGCTAGTGTTGTGTTATGCATTGAAGTATTACTGTCTTTTATGTCGAGATTGTTGTGAGGATTGCTCCATCTCTTAGAAATTCTCGGTATGAAGATACTTCTCATCATCGCCATTCTTCCTTGGTCCCCGTGTTGGTTTCAACCGGGATACCAATATGCTAAAGATGCTACTTGAGTTCTGCACTTCTAGCAACCCTATTGCTTTGAAGTTAACGATCGATAGTTCGTTTTTAGACTGTTGGTTATTGAATCGTCACTCTAACATTGATCTTGCTGCCTAAGGTCATATTTTGGGCACACCTTTCACCTAATGATTAATGGTGTATGTTTTTTTCTCGAGCATACAACATTATATCATCTGAATTGATAAGTGTCATCCTCTTGTTCACATTATTGTGGAAATCCCTCTGTTTGGAATTCTCGATGAATTGTCGCTGATCCCATCAGCCACCTCCTCATCCTCTCCTTGGTTTAATGATGAACTATTGTTTCGGGAACCCGCTCCCATAGTTCATTTCCCGAGAATCTTGCAATGTAATTTCGTCGAATAATGTTGCACCGTTTCTTCTCAAACATCTCGAGTCTGAGGTATCATGAAACCAACCGGATCTGAATCTCGGTCAGATAAGATGGCTGGGACAACTTTTTAGGAGTTATAATATTGGTCCTTTGATGACTCGGTAATATGATATCATGTCTAGCACCCCTGGCTGGAGGACCTATCATTATAATCTCTTTTGCAAGGATAACCGTTCTTCCAGGAGGAAATTGTAAGACTTATTCTATAAGTTGTTCCTGATGAATCCTTTGTCTATCCAAGTCCGACCTTTGCTTCAAGATCATGCCAATGCTATCTCGAAGCATGTCTGTGGTACTCCGATTTTCAACAAGAGCATTTGAAGCCCAATGCTAAATGTTTCTTGGTCAGTTATCCAAACACCGTTGTATGGGTAACATCTTGATTAATCCTTGCCTCTTTATCTGAATGGTTGGATACTTGCTCTCCAACCCTGTATGCCATGTTCTGCTTGTCCATGGGAAGGATATACTCCTAATAATTGTGTGTAATCACAGTTTTCCTTTCCATTTGTTTGTTTAACCTTTCTTCGTTCTACATATACTCTAAGAAGTAAAAAAAATATGCTTATGTAAACACCTTGGTGTATAACTCTGTCAGTAAGACCCTGTTACTATTGTTGATAACATTTCGGTAGCCACCAATGGGCGAGAACTTTGCCTATTGGTCCGCCTCCTTACAACGAGCGGGAAAGTGGTTCTCTTCGTTCCCCGTCCTTGGTACCGACATTGTTGCCGACATATGTGACAAGCTATCCACTGACATGCCTCCCTGTCGCGGCTGTGCAAGATGTCACCACCCTTCCTACTTTCAATCCAAATGGTGGGCCCATAACCCACAGGTCCACTGGATCGAAACCTGACTCTTCTTTATAACCCGGATTCTAATGTATCCTTGCACCTGGCTTCGTATGTGATTCACGAGCTAAATTCTATACCATTATTCATCCTGGAATCAAACACCATGTTATTCTCGTTGTTCAAGCCCGCATTCCAGCTTCTGTCTAGGCATCGAATGATTGCCTACCCATTTGAAACTTTGGTACCATCATATATTGCACTCAACGAATTCACTGAGATACAACTCGTGGGGTACCTCGTGTATTTCCCATTGAGTTCACCGTCAGGTGCCCAGCTTTGTGGAGATGCGTTCTTCCGGAGTTTTTCCCCCTAGTCGCGTTCATAGGACGATGGAGATCCCGAAGAAAGGATGACGACTTCATCATCATGACCCGAAGCAAAGAAATGAAGACATCAACGTAATGGGTCAACCTCTTCGAGAAGAGCAACCAAGACCAAGAACACTCGCTAGAATTTCGTAACCATAACCTTCCCCTTTTTCTCTACCTCCTAAATCTCGGGACGAGATTTCTTGTAGTGGAGGAGAATTGTAACACCCGGATAATTAAGCTACAGTAATCCCCTCCTAATGGTGCCAGGTCATCGCAATTAATTTGCTAAACCTCACTTGATCCAAACCCGATTCAAATTCAAATTTAAAATAAAGTCAAATTATTATTTCTGGAATGGTAAAACAAAAATGTTCGGTAGGTTGCAAATACTCACTAACAAATTGTCATGAAAGAATTAACGCTTTTCAAAACTATAAAATTGCCCCTGGATATTAAAACAGTGGACCAACAACACCTTTTATCCATTTAAATATAAACTCAAACTTAATAAATTATTTCGAACCCAAACTTTTTGTGACAGTGCACAATAATGCATAGTAATTATATGGCAAGGTTTTACATTTTTCAAAAGTATTTTGATGAAAGAAGAAAGTACAAAATAGTAGCTAAGTAAATAAACAGATAAGTAAATGAAAAAATACTAGTAAAAGGATTAGAAACCTAATCTACTGGCCCCTTGGCCCATCTAGCAAAACGGCCCAGGCCAGCCTCCCCACTTGCCTCCCACCTCTCACTACAGGAGGCATGGTGCCGTGGCGGCCATCCGCCCCCTGACCCCGCCTATAAGGTCTTCGCCCGACGCCCCTGGAACCCTAGCTCCTTTCCCCTCCCTTCCTCGCGTTGCCATCGGTCTCCCCACCCCCGCTAGGCCGAACCACCACCGCCATGGCCATCACCGTCGTCGCGGCCGACGACCTCCCCGACGCCTGTGAATACATCCAGGGGCTCCATCGTCGTCGTCGTCTTCTTCCCCCTCGACAAAGGGGTCGAGCCAGGAGGCCCCGTTCGCCCGCCATCGTCGTCGTCTTCCTCGCGTACAACGTCGTTCGTCGCCAGATGCCACTGCTCCCGGCCATCCCCGACCTCCTCGAGCTCGCCCACGGCCTCAACGTGAGCTCCTCTGTCGATTCCCCACCTTTCCCCTTTGATTTGTCGCCGTTTGCCGTCGTCCCCAAATTCGTGGCCACCATAGCAGGGGAGCTCGATTCTCCCGGGCGCGCCCTGCTTTGCCTCGCATGGCCGGACCTTGCCGCGGCCCGCGCCGTCCGCGTGCACCCCGTCACTGCCGGCTGCTCCCCACGCGTCGTCCGCGCGCGCGCCATGCTCGTTCGCCCACGCCCGTGTGCTACTGTCGCTGCTGCTTATAATGCGATGCGTTGTGCTGCTCCTTGCGCTGCTATGCTAATTGCCGATGCCTGCTGCTGCTACTTCATGGCTGCTTCATGCCGTGCTATCGCCTACCTGCTGCTGCGTGTTATGCTACTGCTGGCTGCTGCCCTATTGCCCTACTCAAGCTCGCCGGCGCCGTTGTGCCATGGGTGCTGGCTGTGGCGTGCCTAGCCGAGGGCATGGCTTGGGCCAAGCACGTAGGGGCCGGCCTTGTTAGTTGGGGATTAACCCCATGTTTGTTTATTAGCAGATTGGTTAGGTGTCCCTGTGATATGTAGGCCCTTTTCATTAAAAGTCTAATTAAAATCTATTAATTTAACAATAGTAGATGACATGTGGACCCACTGTTAGTTTAAAGAAAAACAAAATTTCATTAAAAGTCTAAGTCAATGACATTTGGGCCCCTACACTATTCTTATGTTGACTAGTCAACATTTAACTGGGTCAACCCACTGGCCCCACTGGCATACACTACGGCTAGAATAGCACTAGGTGACAAAAGTAGTTCACTATTATTATTCGAATTTAATAATTCTAGAAATTCAATAAAACTTTGAAAAATAAAGTAAAACAAAGCGTAACTCAGATGAAAATAATTTATATATGAAAGTTGCTCAGAACATCGAGACGAATCCGTATACGCAGTCCGTTCGTCTACCGCACGTCCCTAGCATAGCAAACCTACAACTGTCCCCCTCCGTTTCACCTGTCCAAAAATACCTAACACCGGGGATACTTTCCCGAATGTTATTCCTCTTCGCCTGTATCACCGAGCACTGCGTTAGGTCACACGTAGCACCGCGTTTTGCCATGTTATGCTTTGTGGTGCGATGTTTGCTTTATATTTATTGTTTTTTTTCTCCCCCTCTTCTCTCCGATAAACACCGGGACTGAGACTGCTGACGGTGCCACTGTAATCTGCTACGTCGATGACGACCCCTCCTTCTTGCCAGAGCAACCTGGCAAGCCAACCCCCCTTGATCACCAGATATCGCCCATTCTCTTCTCTCTTACTCTTGCATTACAATTGCTACTGTTGATGATTCGATAACTCCTATTATGTTGCATAGCCTGTCATTGTTGCTACTACTGTTGATACCTTTACCTGGTATCCTAAATGCTTAGTATAGGATGCTAGTATTCCATCAGTGGCCCTACATTCTTGTCCGTCTGCCATGCTATACTATCGGGCCGTGATCACTTAGGGTGGTGATCATGGGTATATACTATATACATACTTTACATGATACATGATGTGACCAAAGTTGGGTCGGCTCATTGAGTACCCGCAAGTGATTCCGATGTGGGGGTTGAAAGGACAGGTGGCTCCATCCAGGTAGTGGTGGGCCTGAGTTCCCGACGGCTCCCGAGTGGATCTTTGTGTCGGAGCGACAGGGAAGGTTGAGACACCCAGTCGAGAGGTGGCTGGCCCTGGTCGTTGTCCGCGGTGATTTCATAATAACACGCTTAACGAGTTGGGATATTTGATTTGACTCTGGCTGTTGGCCTATACCCACTAACCAGCTATGTGGGAATAGTTATGGGCTCTCCACGTCGTGGTATCAGTCGGAGCCTTCTTGACGTCAGCGACTGAGCGGAGCGTGCCGGGTTGGACCGCGTAACGTAACTTCCTTAGTAATGGAGGTTGCTAGGTCTGCTCACCGGCCGCCCTCGCAACGTGCAGGTGTGCATTGGGCGATGGGCCCAGACCCCTGTGCGCTTAGGACTTAGACCGGCGTGCTGACCTCTCTGTTGTGCTTAGGTAGGCCTGCGACGTGTTGATCTTCCAAGGCCGGGCATCACCCAGGAAAGTGTGTCCGGCCAAATGGGATCGAGCGTGCTGGGTTATGTGGTGCACCCCTGCATGGAAGTTAATCTATTCGAATAGCCGTGTCCCTCGGTAAAAGGACGACCTGGAGTTGTACTCCGACCTCGTGACAACTAGAATCGGATACTTAATAAAACACACCCTTACCAGTGCCAGAAATAACTTGGTGGTTGCTCTCTCACAGGGTGACGTGCAGGAGGATCGCCGAGTACGATTATGCTATATGTGTTAGTTGGTGAACTTATCATCTATTCTATTCTACTTCTGCAAGACGGAGGTTGCGAGAAGCGATGATACTTGTTACTTTCCAGCTACTCTCTTCTACTACTGCAAGATGGAGGCTGCCAGAAGCGTAGTCTTCGACTGGATTAGCTATCCCCCTCTTATTCTGGCATTCTGCAGTTTAGTCCACAGATATTACCCCTTTACACAGATACCATTGCATATGTAGTGTAGATCCTTGCTTGCGAGTACTTTGGATGAGTACTCACGGTTGCTTTGCTCCCCCTTTTCCCCCTTTTCCTCTTTTCTCGGATGACGCAACCAGATGGTGGAGTCCAGGAGCCATATGATCCCGAGGATGTTTCTACGTGGAGTTCGGCTTCGAGGAGTAGTTAGGAGGTCCCGGGCAGGAGGCCTTGCCTTTTCAATCATTGCTATATTTGTGCTAGCCTTCTTAATTCTTAAGGCAAACTTGTTTAACTTATGTCTGTACTCAGATATTATTGCTTCCGCTGACTCTTGTGTTTTCGGGCTTATGTATTCGAGCCCTCGAGGCCCTTGGCTTGTAATATAAATCTTGTATTATTTTAATTTGTGTCTAGAGTTGTATTGTGATATCTTCCAGTGAGTCCCTGATCTTGGTCGTACACATTTGCGTGCATGATTAGTGTACGGTCCAATCGGGGGCGTCACACAGACTCCTCCTCTGAATCCATCTCCTTGCCAACAAACACACGAGCCTTGGCAGATGAATTCTTCTTGTGTGATGAATACTTTGATGAAGACTTGGAAGAAGACTTTGAGTATTTCTTCTTTTTCTTGTCATCAGAATCATTCCTTGCTCTTCTTCTTCTTCTTCTCATTGTCCCACTGAGGACACTCAGAGATGTAGTGACCAGGTTTCGTGCACTTATGACATGTTCTCTTCTTGTAGTCATGGATAGAAGCTTCATCATTTCTTGAGCTGGATCGTGAAGACTTTCTGAAGCCTTTATTCCTAGTGAATTTCTGGAACTTCTTCACAAGCATGGCAAGCTCCTTTCCAATGTCTTCAGGATCATCAGAACTGCAGTCAGATTCTTCTTCAGATGAAGAAACCGCCTTTGCCTTTAAGGCGCGAGATCGGCCATAGTTGGGACCATAGATGTCACGTTTCTCAGATAGCTGGAACTCATGTGTGTTGAGCCTCTCAAGTATGTCAGACGGATCGAGAGTCTTGAAGTCAGGGCGTTCTTGAATCATCAGGGCAAGGATATCAAATGAGCTGTCGAGTGATCTCAGGAGGGTCTTGACGATTTCATGCTTGGTGATCTCAGTGGTGCCAAGTGCCTGAAGCTCATTTGTGATGTCAGTGAGACGATCGAATGTGTGCTGGACATTCTCATTGTCATGTCTCTTGAAGCGATTGAAGAGATTGCGAAGGACACTGATCCTTTGATCTCTCTGGGTTGAGACTCCTTCATTGACCTTTGAGAGCCAGTCCCAGACTTCCTTTGACGTTTCCACGGCAATTACACGACCATACTGTCCTTTGGTCAGATGACCACAGATGATGTTCTTGGCCGTTGAATCCAGTTGAACGAGCCTCTTGACATCAGCAGGGGTGATACCTTCACCAGTCTTGGAACGCCGTTCTTGACGACAAACCAGAGGTCCACGTCAATGGCTTCAAGGTGCATGCGCATCTTGTTCTTCCAGTAGGGATATTCGGTGCCATCGAAAACGGGGCACGCAGCGGAGACTTTGATTATCCCTACAGTCGACATAGCTAAAACTCCAGGTGGTTAAACCGAATCACACAGAACAAGGGAGTACCTTGCTCTGATACCAATTGAAAGTGCAGTATATTGACTAGAGGGGGGTGAATAGGCGATTTTTGTGAAATGCTTCAAAACATGGTAGTTTCAAAGACAAAGGTAAATTCAATCCTATTTGTATGCAGCGGAAAGTAGACTACACTAGACATGCCATAGTCAGGTATTCAATAAAGTGAAAGCATGTAGACTAATAGCAGCTAGGCAGTAAGGATCAAGAGGGAAGAAGGAATGAAGCCAATCAGAACAAGTAGTCACACAGTGAAATCAATCAGATAAGGCAGGCAGGCAATGACTTCACAACGTAAGACAGTAAGTAAAGGGAAGGAAAGGATAGAACCAGTAGCTCGGGGAAGACAGTGATTTGTTAGACCAGTTCCAGTTGCTGTGACAACTGTACATCTGGTTAGGGAGGCTGAGATTCAACTCAGAAGACCGCGTCTTCACCTTATTCCCCTTGAGCTAAGGACACCGAGTCCTCGCCCAATCACTCTGGTAAGTCTTCAAGGTAGACTTCCAAACCTTCATAGACTTCGTTCACCAGCGATCCATAATGACTCTTGGATGCTCAGAATGCGACGCCTAGCCGGCTAGAGGAAACACAGTCCTCAAGTGTAATAAGTCTTCAGGTCACACAGACAGAAAGACTTCAGTGATGCCTAACACTCTTTGGCTCTGGGTGTTTTGGCTTTGTCCTCGCAAGGATCTCTTTTTCAAATGCTTCGGAGGTGGGTTGCTCTCAAACAACAAAAGCCGTGAAATAACTCTGAGCAGCCACCAATTTATGGTGAAGGGGGTGGGCTATTTATAGCCACTGGGCAACCCAACCTGATTTGTCCGAAGTGACCCTGGGTCACTAAGGAACTGACACGTGTTCCAACGGTCAGATTTCAAACACTCACACGACAACTTTACTTGGGCTACAAGTAAAGCTGACTCATCCAGCTCTGGATAAGATTTGCTCTCATTGTATTCGCTCGAAGACATAGGATTTGGTTGAGCATCACTTCAGTCACTCTGACTTAGTTTACTTGGACCCCACTTAACAATACGGTGGTTCCTATGACTCAACAAAGAAGAAAAGGAAACAGTGAAAAATCTAAGTCTTCGCGCTCCATAGTCTTCACACAATGTCTTCTCTTGTCATAGTCTTCAATAAGATTATCTTCATGTACCACCACTGTTGTCAATGTCTTCATACATTTTTAGGGGTCATCTCTGGTAGGTAAACCGAATCAATGAGGGACTACTACCTGTGTTATCCTGCAATTCTCACAAACACATTAGTCCCTCAACCAGGTTTGTCGTCAATACTCCAAAACCAACTAGGGGTGGCACTAGATGCACTTACATGAAGTTTCATGATCATCATCATTAGCTTCCTCGCTAATTGGTGTAGGAATCACTTGAACTAGTTTTTGTGATGTGCTACTTTCCCATTCGGGAGAAGGTACAATTACCTCATCAAGCTCTACTTTCCTCCCACTCACTTCTTTCGAGAGAAACTCCTTCTCTAGAAAGGATCCATTCTTAGCAACGAATATCTTGCCTTCAGATCTGTGATAGAAGGTGTACCCAACAATTTCCTTTGGGTATCCTATGAAGACACATTTCTCCGACTTGGGTTCGACCTTATCAGGTTGAAGATTTTTCACATAAGCATCGCAGCCCCAAACTTTAAGAAACGACAACTTTGGTTTCTTGCCAAACCATAGTTCATAAGGTGTCGTATAAACGGATTTAGATGGTGCCCTATTTAACATGAATCCAGTTGTCTCTAAAGCATAACCCCAAAACCATAGTGGTAAATCGGTAAGTGACATCATAGATCGCACCATATCTAATAAAGTACGGTTATGACGTTCAGACACACCATTACGCTGTGGTGTTCTGGGTGGCGTGAGTTGTGAAACTATTCCACGATGTTTCAAATGAAGACCAAACACGTAACACAAATATTCGCCTCCACGGTCAGATCGTAGAAACTTTATTTTCTTGTTACGATGATTCTCTACTTCACTCTGAAATTCTTTGAACTTTTCAAATGTTTTAGACTTGTGTTTCATTAAGTAGATATACCCATATCTGCTCAAATCATTAGTGAAGGTCAGAAAATAACGATACCCGCCGCGAGCCTCAACACTCATCGGTCCACATACATCAGTATGTATGGTTTCCAACAAATCAGTAGCTCGCTCCATTGTTCCGGAGAACGGAGTTTTAGTCATCTTACCCATGAGGCATAGTTCGCAAGCACCAAGTGATTCATAATCAAGTGATTACAAAAGTCCATCAGTATGGAGTTTCCTCATGCGCTTTACACCAATATGACCTAAACGGTAGTGCCACAAATAAGTTGCACTATCATTATCAACCTTGCATCTTTTGGCTTCAATATTATGAATATGTGTATCATTACGATCGAGATCTAACAAAATAGACCACTCTTCTAGGGTGCATGACCATATTAGATATTACTCATATAAATAGAACAACCATTATTATTTGATTTAAATGAATAACCGTCTCGCAACAAACAAGATCCAGATATAATGCTCATGCTTAACGCTGGCACCAAATAACAATTATTTAGGTCTAAAACTAATCCCGATGGTAGATGTAGAGGTAGCGTGCCGACGGTGATCACATCGACTTTGGAACCATTTCCTACGCGCATTGTCACCTCGTCCTTAGCTAATCTTCGTTTAATCTGTAGCCCCTTTTTCAAGTTACAAATATTAGCAACCGAACCAAGATCAAATACCCAGGTGCTACTACGAGCATTAGTAAGGTACACATCAATAACATGTAAATCAAATATACCATTATTCACTTTGTCATCCTTCTTATCCGCCAAATACTTGGGGCAGTTCCGCTTCTAGTGTCTAGTCCCTTTGCAGTAGAAGCACTTAGTTGCAGGCTTGGCTCCAGACTTGGGTTTCTTCGTGGGAGTAGCAACTGTCTTGCTATTCTTCTTCAAGTTCCCCTTCTATCCCTTGCCCTTTTTCTTGAAACTAGTGGTCTTGTTAACCATCAACACCTGATGCTCCTTTTTGATTTCTACCTCCGCAGCTTTGAGCATAGCGAAGAGTTCGGGAACTTTCTTTTGCATCCCTTGCATGTTATAGTTCATCACGAAGCCTTTATAGCTTGGTGGAAGTGATTGAAGAACTCTATCAATAACACTATCTTTGTCAACTTTGCAACCAAGTTGAGTCATATGATTGTAGTACCCAGACATTCTGAGCAATTGTTCACTGATAGAACTGTTCTCCTCCATCTTGCAGCTATAGATTTTATTGGAGACTTCATATCTCTCAATTTGGGTATTTGCTTGAAACATTAACTTCAACTATTGGAACATCTCATATGTTCCATGATGTTCAAAATGTCTTTGAAGTACCGATTCTAAGCCGTAAAGCATGGCACACTAAACTATCGAGTATTCATCAGAATGAGCTTGCCAGACGTTCATAACGTCCGGAGTTGCTCCTGCAGCAGGCCTATCACCTAGCGGTGCTTCTAGGACATAATTCTTCTGTGCAGCAATGAGGATAAACCTCAATTTACAGACCCAGTCTGTGTAGTTGCCACCATCATCTTTCAACTTAGCTTTCTCAAGGAACGCATTAAAATTCAAGGGAACGGTAGCACGGGCCATTGATCTACAAAAACATAGATATGCAAAAAACTATCAGGACTAAGTTCATGATATAAAGTTCAATTAATCATATTACTAAAGAAATCCCACTTAGATAGACATCCCTCTAGTCATCTAAATGATCACGTGATCCAAATCAACTAAACTATGTCCGAGCATCACGTGAGATGGAGTAATTTTCAATGATGAACATCTTATGTTGATCATATCTACTATATGATTCATGCTCGACCTTTTGGTCTCCAGTGTTCCGAGGCCATGTATGTACATGCTAGGCTTGACAAGTTTAACCCGAGTATTCTGGATGTGCAAAACTGTCTTACACCCGTAGTATTTGAACGTAGAGCTTATCACACCCGATCATCACGTGGTGTCTCGGCACGACAAACTTCCGCAGCGGTGCATACTCAGGGAGAACACTTGTACCTTGAAATTTTTGTAAGGGGTCATCTTATAATGCTACCGCCGTACTAAGCAAAATAAGAAGCATAATAAGATAAACATCACATGCAATCAAAATATGTGACATGATATGGCCATCATCATCTTGTGCTTTTGATCTCCATATCCAAAGCATCGTCATGATCTCCGTTGTCACTGGCTTGACACCATGATCTTCATCGTAGCGTCGTGGTCGTCTCGCCAACTATTGCTAACTCGTAGTGACAAAGTAAAGCAATTACATGGCCTTCGCAATTCATACAATAAAGAGACAACCATAAGGCTCCTGCTGGTTGCCGATAACTTTACAAAACATGATCATCTCAGGCAATAACGTATAACTCGTCACGTCTTGACCATATCACATCACAACATGCCCTGCAAAAACAAGTTAGACATCCTCTACTTTGTTGTTGCAAGTTTTACGTGGTTGCTAGGGGCTTAGCAAGAACCATTCTTACTTACACATACAAAAACCACAACGATTTTTCGTCAAGTGTGCTATTTTAACCTTCACAAGGACCGGGCGTAGCCACACTCGATTCAACTAAAGTTGGAGAAACTGACACCCACCAGCCACCTGTGTGCGAAGCACGTCGGTAGAACCAGTCTCGCGTAAGCGTACGCGTAATGTCGGTCCAGGCCGCTTCATCCAACAATACCGTCGAATCAAAGTATGACATGCTGGTAAGAAGTATGACTATTATCGCCCACAACTCATTGTGTTCTATCCATGCATATCATCTACGCATAGACCTGGCTCATGATGCCACTGTTGGGGAACGTAGTATTTCAAAAACAATCCTACGATCATGCAAGATCTATCTACTAGAAGCATAGCAACGAGAGGGGAGAGTGTGTCTACGTACCCTCGTAGATCGAAAGTGGACGTCTAGTGACGCGGTTGATGTAGTCGAACGTCTTCGTGATCCAACCGATCCAAGAACCGAACGTACGGCACCTCCATGTTCAGCACACATTCAGCTCGATGACGTCCCACGAGCTCTTGATCCAGCTGAGCTTCATGGGAGACTTACGTCAGCACGACGGCATGGTGACGGTGATGATGAAGCTACTGGCGCAGGGCTTCGCCTAAGCACTACAATGATATGACCGAGATGTGTATCTGTGGGGAGGGGCACCGCACACGGCTAAAATCAACTGGTGTGTCTATGGGGTGCCCCCTCACCACGTATATAAAGGAGGGAGGGGAGGAGGAGGCGACCAAGGAGGAGGGGCGCGCCATGGGGACTCCTACTCCCACCCGGAGTAGGATTCCTTCTCCTTCCCTAGTTGGAGTAGGAGAGGAAGGAAGGAAGAGAGGGAGAGGAAGGAAAGGGGGGCCGGCCCCCTAGTCCAGTTCGGTTTGGGCTAGGGGGGCGCGCCCCAAGCTAGTCGCGCCTCCTCTTCTTCCACTTGGGCTCATGGGGCCCAATAACCCCCCGGGGGGTTCCGGTAGCCCCCCGGTACTCCGGTATTTATCCGATAACCCCCGGAACACATCCGTTGTCCGAATATAACCTTCCAATATATGAATCTTTATGTCTCGGACATTCTGAGACTCCTCGTCATGTCCGTGATCACATCCGGGACTCCAAACTACCTTCGGTGCATCAAAACACATAAACTAATAATATTGATCGTTATCTAACGTTAAGCGTGCGGACCCAACGTGTTCAAGAACTATATAGACATGACCGAGACTCATCTTCAGTCAATAACCAATAGCGGAACCTGGATTCTCGTATTGGTTCCTACATATTCTACGAAGATCTTTATCGGTCAAACCGCATAACAACATACGTTGTTCCCTTTGTCATCGGTATGTTACTTGCTGATACGTCTCCAACGTATCTACTTTTCCAAACACTTTTGCCCTTGTTTTGGACTCTAACTTGCATGATTTGAACGGAACTAACCCGGACTGATGTTGTTTTCAGCAGAACTGCCATGGTGTTATTTTTGTGCAGAAATAAAAGTTCTCGGAATGACCTGAAATTCAACGGGGATTTATTTTGGAATATAAAAAAAATATGCAGAAAGAACCAGACCAGGGGACCCATACCCTGTCCACAAGGGTGGGGGCGCCCCCCTGGGCGCGCCCCTGCCTCATGGGCCCCCGAGGCTCCACCGACATCAACCCCGACTCCATATATTCACTTTCGGGGAGAGAAAACTGAGAGAGAAGGATTCATCACATTTTACGATATGGAGCTGCCGCCAAACCCTAAACTCTCTCAGGAGGGCTGATCTGGAGTCCGTTCGGGGCTCCGGAGAGTGGAGATCATCACCGTCATCATCATCAACCTTCCTCCATCACGAATTCCATGATGCTCACCGCCGTGCGTGAGTAATCCCATCGTAGGCTTGCTGGACGGTGATGGGTTGGATGAGATTTACCATGTATTTGAGTTAGTTTTGTTAGGGTTTGATCCCTAGTATCCACTATGTTCTAAGATTGATGTTGCTATGACTTTGTTATGCTTAATGCTTGTCACTAGGGCCCGAGTGCCATGATTTTAGATCTGAACCTATTATGTTTTCATGAATATATGTGTGTTCTTGATCCTATCATGCAAGTCAACAGTCACCTACTATTTGTTATGATCCAGCAACCCCGAAGTGACAATAATCGGGACCACTCCCTGTGATGACCATAGTTTGAGGAGTTCATGTATTCACTATGTGTTAATGCTTTGGTCCGGTACTTTATTAAAAGGAGGCCTTAATGTCCCTTAGTTTCCAATAGGACCCCGCTGCCACGGGAGGGTAGGACAAAAGATGTCATGAAGTTCTTTCCCATAAGCACATATGACTATATTCGGAATACATGCCTACATTACATTGATGAAATGGAGCTAGTTCTGTGTCACCCTATGTTATAACTATTACACGAGGGATCGCATCCGACATAATTAGCCATCACTGATCCAATGCTCGCGAGCTTTTCACAGATTGCTTGCTGCTTATTTACTTTTTCGTTGCTACTGTTACAATCACTACAATACTACTATCGCTACTTTTACCGCTGTTACCGTCACTGCCATATTACTTTGCTACTAAACACTTTGCTGCAGATATTAAGTCTTCCAGGTGTGATTGAATTGACAACTCAACTACTAATAATTAAGAGTATTCTTTGGCTCCCCTTGTGTCGAATCAATAAATTTGGGTTGAATACTCTACCCTCGAAAACTGTTGCGACCCCCTACACTTGTGGGTTATCAAGACTATTTTTTGGCGCCGTTGCCGGGGAGCATAGCTATATTCTTTAAGTGACTTGGGATTTATATCTGTTGATCACTATGAAGAACTTGAAAGACTCAAAAACCAAGATCTATCCCTTAACTACGAGGGAAGGTAAGGAACTGCCATCTAGCTCTGCACTTGATTCACCCTCTGTTATGAGTAAACTTGCAACACCTACTCCTGCTATTGAATATGATATGTTGCATGTTCTTGATGATGCCACTTCTGCTCTGTATGATGAAACTACTTCTTTGCTTGATAATACTGTGCCATTAGGTGAATTTCTTGATGAACAAATTGCTAGGGTTAGAGAGAATGCAAATATTGATAATATTGATGAAAGTGATGATGAAGATTCTCCCCCTAGATATGAATTGCCTGTTGTGCCTAAGGGCTATGTTATGGATGAAGAAACTGCTAGAGACTTTCTTGCTTGCAATGATAGATATGATCTTAAGAAATTATTAGCTAAGATGAAAGAAAAGCCTTTAAATGCTAGAATGAAATATGACCCTGCTTTTGCTACTTCACCTATCTGTGTTCCTGATAAGGATTATGATTTCTTTGTTTATCCTGACTTAATTACTTTGGTTGAATCTGATCCTTTCCATGGCTATGATTCCGAAACTATTGTGGCACATCTTACTAAGCTGAATAATATAGCCACCCTTTTCACCAAGGAGGAAAAATAATCGTTACTACTATATCCTTAAGTTATTTCCGTTCTCGTTAAAGGGTGATGCTAAGACATGGTTTAATTCTCTTGATCATGGTTGTGTGCGTAGTCCCCAGGATATGATTTATTATTTCTCTGCTAAATATGTTTCCACTCATAAGAAACAAGCTGCCTTACGGGAAATATATAATTTTGTGCAAATTGAAGAATAGTCTCCCACAAGCTTGGGGGAGGCTTCTCCAATTACTTAATGCTGTACCTGATCATCCTCTTGAGAGAAATGAAATACTCGATATCTTTTATAATGGACTAACCGATGCCTCCAGAGACCACCTGGATAGTTGTGCTGGTTGTGTTTTCAGGGAAAGAACTGTCGATCAAGCTGAGTTGCTATTGAATAATATGTTGACCAATGAAAACAATTGGACCCTTCCTGAACCACCTCCTAAGCCAACTCCAAAGAAAAGGGGTGTTCTGTTTCTCAGTCCTGAAGATATGCAAGAGGCAAAGAAATCTATGAAAGAAAAAGGTATTAAAGCTGAATATGTTAAGAATTTACCACCTATTGAAGAAATACATGGTCTTGATAACCCAACAAAGGTAGTAAAGGTAAATTCTCTCTATATCCTGTTTAAAGTCTGCTAGCCAATGCTTAGATGAGTTTGACAATTTTATTGTGAAACAAGAAAACTTCAATGCTTATGTTGGTAGACAATTGCAACGTAATGCTTATATGATCGAACGCTTGAGTGATTATATGTCTAGAGTTAAAGGTGAACTGAAACTCATTAGTAAACATGCTTCTATGGTTACCACTCAAGTAGAACAAGTACTTAAAGCACAAAATGATTTGCTCAATGAATTAAATAGTAAGAAAAATGATAATGCTATTAGAGTTGTGACTAGAGGTGGTAAAATGACTCAGAAACCTCTGTATCCTGAAGGCCACCCTAAGAGAATTGAGCAAGATTCTCAGAGAGCTAATATAGATGCACCTAGTTCTTCTAAGTAGAAGAAAAAGAAAAATGATAGGACTTTGCATGCTTCTAGTGAACCTGTAGCTGACACACCTGAGAATCCCAATGATATCTCTATCTCTGATGCTGAAACACAATATGGTAATGAACATGAACCTAGTGATAATGTTAATGATGATGTTCATGATGATGCTCAACCTAGCAATGACAATGATGTAGAGATTGAACCTGCTGTTGTTCTTGATAACCCACAATCAAAGAATCAACATTATGATAAGAGAGACTTTGTTGCTAGGAAGCACGGTAAGGAAAGAGAACCATGGGTTCAGAAACCCATGCCTTTTCCTCCTAAACCATCCAAGAAAAAGGATGATGAGGACTTTGAGCGCTTTGCTGAAATGATTAGACCTATCTTTTTGCGTATGTGTTTGACTGATATGCTCAAAACAAATCCTTATGCTAAGTATATGAAAGACATTATCACAAACAAAAGAAAGATACCCGAAGTTGAAATTTCCACCATGCTTGCCAATTATACTTTTAAGGGTGGAATACCTAATAAACTAGGAGATCCAGGAGTACCCACTATACCTTGCTCCATTAAAAGAAACTATGTTAAAACTGCTATGTGTGATCTTGGGGCTGGTGTTAGTGTTATACCTCTCTCTTTATATCGTAGACTTGATTTGAATAAGTTGACACCTACTGAAATATCTTTGCAAATGGCCGATAAATCAACTGCTATACCTATCGGTATTTGTGAGGATGTGCCTGTTGTTGTTGCAAATGTTACTATTCTAACGGACTTTGTCACCTTGATATTCCCGAGGACGATAGTATGTCTATTATCCTTGGTAGACCCTTTTTCAATACTGTTGGGGCTGTTATTGATTGCAGCAAAGGCAATGTCACTTTTCATGTCAGTGGTAATGAGCATACAGTACACTTTCCGACGAAACAACCTCAGGTCCACGGTATCAATTCTATTCGAAAAATTTCAACGATTACTATTGCATGTTTTGAATTTCTTCTTCCTACTGTCAAGAAGAAATATGATATTCTTGTTGTTGGGGACATACATATCCCCATTGAGGTAACCTGTTGTTATTCGAAAATTTCCCAGTTTCATGTTATTCAGAAAGAGTTTATTAACAAGACTTGATCAACCTTGTTAATGGATTCCTTTTGATGAGCATGAGATGGCTGGATTTAGAAAGCACAACTTTCTGTACCCCCCTTTTTTACTTTCTGTTAATTAGATTAAATAAAGCAAAAATAGTATTTTCTGTCTATTTCTAGAGTTATCCGTGCAATAAAAAATACCCTAGAAATAAAAGTTTTCCAAATGCCCCGAAAATGAAATATGATTTTTTTCTAGAATATTTAGGAATATTTGGCACTGAGAACACAGCAGGGGGAGCCAGCACCTGGCCACGAGGGTACAGGGCGCGCCCACCCCCCTGGGCGCGCCCCCTGCCTCGTGGGCCCCACGTG
>LR738709.1:418231788-418268737 GCA_902687465.1 Secale cereale
CCCCCTCCACTTACTCCAGCACCCACACACTCCTTCTTCCTCCCAAAAAAATCACCAACTAGATCAAGCACGAGTTCTAGCTCATCTTGCTGCCATTTTCGATCTTCTTGCTCAAAGCTTCATTCACAAAACTGTTTGGGGAGATTGTTCTTCGGTATGTGACTCCTCCAATGGTCCAATTAGTTTTTCTTCTAGTGCTTTATTTATTGCAAATTTTTGCTACTTAGGTGACCCTGTTGTTGATCTTGCATGACAAATTTATGTGGTCCCAAGTAGTTATAATGCATGATATAGTCTCTAGGCACTTGTGGGAGTAGTTGCTATCAATCTTGTTGAGTTTGGCTCAATTTTATTTTGAGTCACTAAAAATTACAGGAATTTTTAGAGGAAGAAAATGATGAGGAGATTGTTGAGAGGCTCTTCTAGTCAAAGCTCAAAGGATAAGCAGAAGGGGGAGAATAAGAAGCCCAAATACGATCTACCTCGCACCGCGGAAGTTCGGCCGTGTGAATGGCCTTGCAACGAGTTCTTGGAAGCCGCCCGGATTTATAAAGACTTTTATTATTTGGCAGAGAATGCAGGCCTCACTGACTTCATCCACGACCAGCGTGAATAGTATCTCTTGCTCACTAATATTTCCATGCAAAACTTTCATCTTCATGTTAAGAAATCACCACCTTTAGTGGAGTTTCATTTATATGATGAGGTTAAGGAGATGTCGTTCTATGAATTTTGTCAAGTATGTAAGATACCCTTTGCTGGTAGTCTTGAGGAACCACATAGTAAGGATCTTGAGGGGTTTATCAATATGATAGCTGTAGGGGAAATGAGGCAAGTTTCAGGGGCAAGAATTACTAGTATACATTTTCCTGTTCTACGCTACTTTGCGATATTTGCTAGTAGATGTTCAATTGGTCGCGGAAAGAGTGGAAACCTTAGTGCCCTTGATATTGTTATTTTGCGCCATGCTTTGTTTCGAGATACAACTTTTAGCTTGGGTGTTTTTGTTGCTAAAAGATTAAGCCTGAACTGTACATAGGGTCCCATCTTTGGAGGCATCTTTGCTTCACGCCTTGCTGAACATTTTAGAATACCTATTAGGCATCATAAGAAGGAAGAAAAGTTGCTGGCCCCGGCTTTTCTAAATTATAAGAGTATGATAGCACATGATTTTATTGTTAAAGATAAGAAAAAATTACTTAAGTATAAATTGATGTTTGATGAAAAATATTGTGAGATTATTACCTTGCCTGCACCATCTTTGTTTGATTTATTTTCAGGCACGTACCTTGTTTTGCCGGATGTCGTTTATGCGTACTGGAGCCAAGCACAAGCATCAGAGCCGGAGCCGGAGCCACCACTTGACCCTTATCGGCACTCCGTTTATCGGTGGGATCCGGATGAGATTGCCAACCAGTGGCACCCAGAGGACACTCCTTCGTGCACAGGAGAGAGTAGCTTTGATTCGTGTCCATAGACCAACTTAGGCCAAAAGCCTAAGCTTGGGGGAGTATGTATTTCTCACCGACATTACATTCATGTGCACACACTTATTCTAGTAGTCGGTGCTCATACTTTTTCACTGTACTATCCATGCTAGTTTCATTTCTTTTCTTAGTCTTTTTCTTGTGTGTTAGGAAAACCTTAAGAAAAACCAAAAAAAAAATCAGTTGTAGCTTTTTAAGCTAGTTTACTTCCCGTGCCTATAGTGGTAGTAATTAAAAGAAAACCCAAAAAGATTTCTCGTTCTTCTTTTGCTTGTTGGGAGCTTTCCCATGTAAATAGTTATTTTCTTTTCTTTGGGGGTTAAGAGGAGAAGACCATGATGGAAATGCTTAGTAGCTCTCGTATGCATTATTGTGGATTTAACTGTTGGGGAACGTAGTATTTTCAAAAATTTCCTACGATCACGCAAGATCTATCTACTAGATGCATAGCAACGAGAGGGGAGAGTGTGTCTACGTACCCTCATAGACCGAAAGCGGAAGCGTTTATCAACGCGGTTGATGTAGTCGTGCACCTTCACGATTCGTCCCGATCTAGTACCGAACGTACGGCACTTCCACGTTCAGCATACGTTCAGCTCGATGACGTCCTCGCCTTCTTGATCCAGCAAGATGGGCGAAGTAGTAGATGAGTTCCGGCAGCACGACGGCGTGGTGACAGTTGTTGATGAAGAACAATCTCTGCAGGGCTTCGCCAAGCACTACAGAAACTAGACGGAGGATAAACTAGAGGGTCGGGGTAGCCGGCACACGGCTTGGTGTATCTTGATCTGTTCCAGGTGCTAGCCCCGCCCCTCTATTTATATGTTGAGACCTAGGGTCGAAACTTGGAGCAAAAGCCTCCTCAAAGTCGGTTTTGCCCCAAAGGCAAGAGTCCCACTCGGACTCCAGGACCAAACGCCACAATCCTTGGCGTCTAGCCCAGACGCCACGGGCCTTGGCGTCTGGCCCAGGGCCAGACGCCAGGGTCTCCGGCGTTTGGCCCCCTGGCCTCCGCAAAACACCTTTTGCACCGACTTAATTCCCTGTGGGCTTGACCCCTTGGCCGAACCATATCATCCTATATATCATTTTTTACCTCCGGACCATTCCGGAGCTCCTCGTCATGTCCGTGATCTCATCCGGGACTCCGAACAATATTTGGTCACCAACATACATAACTCATTCAATACTATATCGTCAACGAAACGTTAAGCGTGCGGACCCTACGGGTTCGAGAACTATGTAGACATGACCGAGACACTTCTCTGGTCAATAACCAATAGCGGAACCTGGATGCCCATATTGGCTCCTACATATTCTACGAAGATCTTTATCGGTCGAACCGCATAACAACATACGTTGTTCCCTTTGTCATCGGTATGTTACTTGCCCGAGATTCGATCGTCGGTATCATCATACCTAGTTCAATCTCGTTACTGGCAAGTCTATTTACTCGTTCCGTAATACATCATCTCATGACTAACTCATTAGTCATTTGCTTGCAAGGCTTATTATGATGTGCATTACCGAGAGGGCCTAGAGATACCTCTCCGACACTCGGAGTGACAAATCCTATTCTTGATCTATGCCAACACCACGAACACCTTCAGAAACACATGTAGAGCATATTTATAATCACCCAGTTACGTTGTGACGTTTGATAGCACACAAGGTGTTCCTCCGGTATTCGGGAGTTGCATAATCTCATAGTCATAGGAACATGTATAAGTCATGAAGAAAGCAATAGCAATAAAACTAAACGATCAAGTTGCTAAGCTAACGGATGGGTCTTGTCCATCACATCATTCTCCTAATGATGTGATCCCGTTGATCAAATGACAACTCATGTCTATGGTTAGGAAACATAACCATCTTTGATCAATGAGCTAGTCTAGTAGAGGCATACTAGGGACACTCGGTTTTGTCTATGTATTCACACATGTATTAAGTTTCCGGTTAATACAATTCTAGCATGAATAATAAACATTTATCATGATATAAGGAAATATAAAATAACAACTTTATTATTGCCTCTAGGGCATATTTCCTTCAGTCTCCCACTTGCACTAGAGTCAATAATCTAGTTCACATCGCCATGTGATTTAACACCAATAGTTCACATCGTCATGTGATTAACACCCATAGTTCACATCGCCATGTGACCAACACCCAAAGGGTTTACTAGAGTCGATAATCTAGTTCACATCGCTATGTGATTAACACCCATAGAGTACTAAGGTGTGATCATGTTTTGCTTCGTAAGAGATGTTTAGTCAACGGGTCTGTCACATTCAGATCCGTATGTATTTCGCAAATTTCTATGTGTCTACAATGCTCTGCATGGAGCTACTCTAGCTAATTGCTCCCACTTTCAATACGCATCCAGATTGATACTTAGAGTCATCTGGATTTAGTGTCAAAGCTTGCATCGGCATAACCCTTTACGACAAACTCTTTATCACCTCCATAATCGAGAAACATTTCCTTAGTCATCCAGTTACTAATGATAATTTTGACCGCTGTACAGTGATCTACTCCACGATCACCATTGTACCTCCTTGTCAAACTCATGGCAAGGTACACAACATGTTTGGTACACAACATGGCATACTTTATAGAACCTATGGCTGAGGCATAGGGAATGACTTTCATTCTCTCAATATTTTGCTGCTGTGGTCTGGCTTTGAGTCTTACTCAACTTCACACCTTACAAGTCAAGCAAGAACTCCTTCTTTGACTGGTCCATTTTGAACCACTTCAAAATCTTATCAAGGTATGTACTCATCGAAAGTCTTATCAAGCGTCTTGATCTATCTCTATAGATCTTGATGCCCAATATGTAAGTAGCTTCACCGAGGTCTTTCTTTGAAAAACTCCTTTCAAACACTCATTTATGCTTTCCAGAAAATTATACATCATTTCCGATCGACAACATGTCATTCACATATACTCATCAGAAAGGTTGTAGTGCTCCCACTCACTTTCTTGTAAATACAGGCTTCACCGCAAGTCTGTATAAAACTATATGCTTTGATCAACTTATCAAAGCGTATATTCCAACTCCGAGATGCTTGCACCAGTTCATAGATGGATCGCTGGAGCTTGCATAGTTTGCTAGCACCTTTAGGATTGACAAAACCTTCTGGTTGCATCATATACAACTCTACTTTAATAAATTCATTAAAGAACGCAGTTTCGTTATCCATTTGCCAGATTTCATAAAAAGCGGCAATTGCTAACATGATTCGGACAGACTTAAGCATCGCTACGGGTGAGAAAATCTCATCGTAGTCAACACCTTGAACTTGTCGAAAATCTTTCGCAACAAGTCGAGCTTTGTAGACAGTAACATTACCGTCAGCATCGGTCTTCCTCTTGAAGATCCATTTATTTTCGATGGCTTGTCGATCATCGGGCAAGTCAACCAAAGTCCACACTTTGTTCTCATACATGGATCCCATCTCAGATTTCATGGCCTCAAGCCATTTTGCGGAATCTGGGCTCATCATCGCTTCCTCATAGTTCATAGGTTCATCATGGTCTAGTAACATGACTTCCAGAACTGGGTTACCATACCACTCTGGCGCGGAACGCACTCTGGTTAACCTACGAGGTTCAGCAGTAACTTGATCTGAAGTTTCATGATCATCATCATTAGCTTCCTCACTAATTGGTGTAGGAATCACTGCAACTAATTTATTCGGGAGAAGGTACAATTACCTCATCAAGTTTCACTTTCCTCCCACTCACTTCTTTTGAGAGAAACTCCTTCTCTAGAAAGGATCCATTTTTAGCAACGAATATCTTGCCTTCGGATTTGTGATAGAAGGTGTACCCAACAGTCTCCTTTGGGTATCCTATGAAGACACATTTCTCCGACTTGGGTTCGAGCTTATCAGGTTGAAGCTTTTTCACATAAGCATCGCAGTCCCAAACTTAAAGAAATGACAGCTTAGGTTTCTCGTCAAACCACAGTTCATACGGTGTCATCTCCACGGATTTAGATGGTGCCCTATTTAACATGAATGTAGCTGTCTCTAATGCATAAACCAAAAAGCGATAGTGGTATATCGGTAAGAGACATCATCGATCGCACCATATCTAATGAAGTACGGTTATGACGTTCGGACACACCATTACACTGTGGTGTTCCAGGTGGCGTGAGTAGTGAAACTATTTCACATTGTTTTTACTGAAGGCCAAACTCGCTAACTCAAATATTTTACCTCTACGATCATATCGTAGAAACTCTTATTTTCTGTTACGATGATTCTCCACTTCACTCTGAAATTCTTTGAACTTTTCAAATGTTTCAGACTTGTGCTTCATTAAGTAGATATACCCATATCTGCTCAAATCATCAGTGAAGGTCAGAAAATAATGATACCCGCCGCGAGCTTCAACACTCATTGGTCCGCATACATCACTATGTATGATTTCCAACAACTCTGTTGCTCGCTCCACAATTCCGGAGAACTAAGTTTTTAGTCATCTTGCCCATGAGGCATGGTTCGCAAGCACCAAGTGATTCATAATCAAGTGATTCCAAAAGTCCATCACTATGGAGTTTCTTCATGCGCTTTACACCAATATGACCTAAATGGAAGTGCCACAAATAAGTTGCACTATCATTATTAACCTTGCATCTTTTGGCTTCAATATTATGAATATGTGTATCACACGATCGAGATCCAACAAACCATTTTCATTGGGTGTATGACCATAGAAGGTTTTATTCATGTAAACAGAACAACAATTATTCTCTAACTTACATGAATAACCATATTGCAATAAACATGATCAAATCATATTCATGCTCAACACAAACACCAAATAACACTTATTTAGGTTCAACACTAATCCCAAAAGTATAGGGAGTGTGCGATGATGATCATATCAATCTTGAAACTACTTCCAATACACATAGTCACTTCATCCTTTAACTAGTTTCTGTTCATTATGCAACTCCCATTTCGAGTTACTACTCTTTAGCAACTAAACCAGTATCAAATACCGAGGGGTTGCTACGAACACTAGTAAAATACACATCAATAATCTGTATATCAAATATACATTTGTTCACTTTGCCATCCTTCTTATCCGCCAAATATCTAGGGCAGTTCCACTTCCAGTGACCATTTCCTTTGCAGTAGAAGCACTTAGTTTCAGGCTAGAGTTTAGCTTTGGGTTTCTTCATAGGAGTGACAACTTGCTTGTCATTCTTCTTGAAGTTCCCCTTCTATCCCTTTGCCCTTTACTTGAAACAAGTGGTCTTATTAACCATCAGCACTTGATGCTCTTTCTTGATTTCTACCTTCGCCGATTTCAGCATCGCGAAGAGCTCGGGAATTACCTTCGTCATCCCTTGCATATTATAGTTCATCACGAAGTTCTACTAACTTGGTGATAGTGACTAGAGAACTTTGTCAATTACTATCTTATCTGGAAGATTAACTCCCACTTGATTCAAGTAATTGTAGTACCCAGACAATCTGAGCACATGCTCACTGGTTGAGCTATTCTCCTCCATCTTGTAGGCAAAGTACTGTCGGAGGTCTTATAACTCTTGACACGGGCATGAGTATGAAATACTAATTTTAACTCTTGGAACATCTTATATGCTCTGTGGCGTTCAAAACATTTTTGAAGTCCCGATTCTAAGCCGTAAAGCATGGTGCACTTAAACTATCAAGTAGTCATCATATCAAGCTTTTGTCAAAACGTTCATAACGTCTACATCTGCTCCTGCTATAGGTCTGTCACCTAGCGGTGCATCAAGGACATAATACTTCTGTGCAGCAATGAGGATAATCCTCAGATCACGGACCTAGTCCGCATCATTGCTACTAACATCTTTCAACTTAGTTTTCTCTAGGAACATATAAAAAATAAACGGGGAGAAACATCAAGAGCTATTGATCTACAACATAGATATGCTAATACTACCAGGACTAAGTTCATGATAAATTAAAGTTCAATTTAATCATATTACTTAAGAACTCCCACTTAGATAGACATTCCTCTCATCATCTAAATGATCACGTGATCCAAATCAACTAAACCATGTCTGATCATCACGTGAGATGGAGTAGTTTCAATGGTGAACATCTTATGTTGATCATATCTACTATATGATTCACGCTCGACCTTTCGGTCTCCAGTGTTCCGAGGCCATATCTGCATATGCTAGGCTCGTCAAGTTTAACCCGAGTATTATGCGTGTGCAAAACTATCTTACACCCGTTGTATTTGAACGTAGAGCCTATCACACCCGATCATCACGTGGTGTCTCAGCACGAAGAACTTTCGCAACGGTGCATACTCAGGGAGTACACTTATACCTTGAAATTTTGTAAGGGATCATTTTATAATGCTACCGTCGTTCTAAGCAAAATAAGAAGCATAATAAGATAAACATCACATGCAAATCAAAATATGTGACATGATATGGCCATCATCATCTTGTGCTTTTGATCTCCATCTCCAAAGCACCGTCATGATCACCTTTGTCATCGGCGCGACACCTTGATCTCCATCGTAGCATCGTTGTCGTCTCGCCAACTATTGCTTCTACGACTATCGCTATCGCTTAGTGATAAAGTAAAGCAATTACATGGTGATTGCATTTCATACAATAAAGCGACAACCATATGGCTCCTGCCAGTTGCCGATAAATTTACAAAACATGATCATCTCATACAAAAACGTATAACTCATCATGTCTTGACCATATCACATCACAACATACCCTGCAAAAACAAGTTAGACGTCCTTTACTTTGTTGTTGCAAGTTTTACGTGGCTGCCACGGGCTTAGCAAGAACCGTTCTTACCTACGCATACAAAACCACAACGATTTTTTGTCAAGTATGTGCTATTTTAACCTTCACAAGGACCGGGCGTAGCCACACTTGATTCAACTAAAGTGAGAGAGACAGACACCCGCCAGTCACCTTTAAGCAACGAGTGCTCATAACGGTGAAACCAGTCTCACGTAAGCGTACGCGTAATGTCGGTCCGGGCCGCTTCATCTCACAATACCGCCGAAGCAAAGTATGACATGCTGGTAAGCAGTATGACTAGTATCATCCACAACTCACTTGTGTTCTACTCGTGCATATCATCTACGCATAAACCTGGCTCTGATACCACTATTGGGGAACGTAGTATTTTCAAAATTTTCTTACGATCACGCAAGATCTATCTACTAGATGCATAGCAAGGAGAGGGGAGAGTGTGTCTACGTACCCTCGTAGACCGAAAGTGGAAGCGTTTATCAAAGCGGTTGATGTAGTCGTGCACCTTCACGATCGTCCCGATCGAGTACCGAACGTACGGCACCTCCGCGTTCAGCACACGTTCAGCTCGATGACGTCCTCGCCTTGTTGATCCAGCAAGACGGGCGAAGTAGTAGATGAGTTCCGGCAGCACGGCGGCGTGGTGACGGTCGTTGATGAAGAACAATCTCTACAGGGCTTTGCCAAGCACTACAGAAACTAGACGGAGGATAAACTAGAGGGTCGGGGTAGCCGGCACACGGCTTGGTGTATCTTGATCTGTTCGAGGTGCTAGACCCGCCCCTCTGTCTATATGTTGAGCCCTAGGGTCGAAACTTGGAGCAAAAGCCTCCTCAAAGTCGGTTTTGCCCGAAAGGCAAGAATCTCACTCGGAATCCAAGACCAAACGCCACAATCCTTGGCGTCTAGCCCAGGCGCCATGGGCCTTTGGCCCCCTGGCCTCCGCAAAACACCTTTTGCACCGACTTAATGCCCTGTGGGCTTGACCCCTTGGCCGAACCATATCATCCTATATATCATTTTTTACCTCCGGACCATTCCGGAGCTCCTCGTCATGTCCGTGATGTCATCCGGGACTCCGAACAACATTCGGTCACCAACATACATAACTCATTCAATACTATATCGTCAACAAAACGTTAAGCGTGCGGACCCTACGGGTTCTAGAACTATGTAGACATCACCGAGACACTTCTCTGGTCAATAACCAATAGCGGAACCTGGATGCCCATATTGGCTCCTACATATTCTACGAAGATCTTTATCGGTCGAACCGCATAACAACATACGTTGTTCCCTTTGTCATCGGTATGTTACTTGCCCGAGATTCGATCGTCGGTATCATCATACCTAGTTCAATCTCGTTACCGGCAAGTCTCTTTACTCGTTCCGTAATACATCATCTCATGACTAACTCATTAGTCATTTGCTTGCAAGGCTTATTATGATGTGCATTACCGAGAGGGCCCAGAGATACCTCTCTGACACTCGGAGTGACAAATCCTATTCTTGATCTATGCCAACACCATGAACACCTTCGGAAACACATGTAGAGCATCTTTATAATCACCCAGTTATGTTGTGACGTTTGATAGCACACAAGGTGTTCCTTCGGTATTCGGGATTTGCATAATCTCATAGTCATAGGAACATGTATAAGTCATGAAGAAAGCAATAGCAATAAAACTAAACGATCAAGTTGCTAAGCTAACAGATGGGTCTTGTCCATCACATCATTCTCCTAATGATGTGATCTCGTTGATCAAATGATAACTCATGTATATGGTTAGGAAACATAACCATCTTTGATCAATGAGCTAGTCTAGTAGAGGCATACTAGGGACACTCTGTTTTGTCTATGTATTCACACATGTATTAAGTTTCCGGTTAATACAATTCTAGCAAGAATAATAAACATTTATCATGATATAAGGAAATATAAAATAACAACTTTATTATTGCCTCTAGGGCATATTTCCTTCATTAACCAAGAGCCATAATACTTTGTCTTCTCCCTTGTATTAAATGCTTGCAGATTCCAGCTTAGTCCAATGCACGTGCACTATTATTATTATCAACACCGTTCGGTCGTGCGAGTGAAAGGCAATAATGACGATATATGATGAATTTATGAGATGAGAAAAGCTGGTATGAACTCGACTTCTCTTGTTTTTTTAAATATGATACTTCATCGTTCCTGATTCAGCTCATTATGAATGAAACATCCTTGCAATGAAAATTAGAGATCATAGCTGCTCATGCCATGCTTAATTAGCTAGGAGTTTATAATGGTTTACCTTGCGTGCCAACATGATATTAGAATGGTTGTGATGTGGTATGATAGGGTAGTATCCTCCTTTGAACAATTCAAGTGGTTTGACTTGGCACATGTTCACGCATGTAGTTGAAACAAAATCAAAATAGCCTCCATGATATTTATGTTCATGGTGATTTATATCCTACTCATGCTTGCATTCATTGTTGATTAATTTTAATGCATGTTCATGACTGTTGTCGCTCTCTAGCTGGTCGCTTCCCAGTCTCTTTCTAGCCTTCACTTGTACTAAGTGGGAATACTGCTTGTGCATCCACTTCCATAAACCCCAAAGTTATTCCATATGAGTCCATCATACCTTCCTATATGCGGTATCTACCTGCCGTTCCAAGTAAATTTGTATGTGCCAAAATCCAAACCTTCAAATTAAATTTTGTTTTGTATGCTCGAATAGCTCATGTATCAACTAGGGATTTCTATATCTTCCATGCTAGGCGGGTTATTCTCACAATGAGTGGACTCCGCTCATCATTCATGAGAAAATGGCTGGTAACCGGGATGCCCAGTCCCATGCTCAAATCATAATAATTAAACAAAACTCCCCTAGGGTTGTTGCGGGTTTGGATGGTACCCCGTGGATTCGGATGGCCGTGGAGTGTGTTTCTTGGTGGTTGGGGAGTATAAACTTTACCATTCTGTTTGGGAACTGCCTATAATGTGTGTAGCATGGAAGATATCAAGAACTCTTGGTTGCTATGTTGACAATGAAAGTATACCACTCAAAATGCTATTCATCCCTATTTCAAAAATCGAGCTCTGGCACCTCTACAAATCCATGCTTCCCTCTGCGAAGGGACTATCTATTTACTTTTATGTTGAGTCATCATCCTCTCATTTAAGAGCACCAGTTGGAGAGCACCGCTGTCATTTGCATGTACTGCTATTAATTTGCATTGAGTATGATTGTGACTGGATCTCTTTTACCATGAATTACAATGTCTAGTCAGTCCTTGATCTTCAGAGGTGCTCTGCATTTATGTTTTGCGGTCTCACAAAGGGCTAGCAAGATACCTTCTTGTCATATCATATTATAAAGTGTTTTCATTCGAGGTTTATTATTATTGCTCGCTAGTTGATTATGCCATTGATATGAGTAGACATGAGACCTAAAAGTTATTGTGAATGTGGTTAGTTCATGATCTTTGCTGAAAACTTGAATGTTGGCTTTACATATTTGCAACAACAAGAGCAAACAAAGTTTGTCAAAGTTTTTGTTTATCACTTTCAGTTTACCAACTGAATTGCTTGAGGACAAGCAAAGGTTTAAGCTTGGGGGAGTTCATACGTCTCCAACGTATATACTTTTCCAAACACTTTTGCCCTTGTTTTGGACTCTAACTTGCATGATTTGAATGGAACTAAGCCGGACTGACGTTGTTTTCAGCATAACTGCCATGGTGTTATTTTTGTGCAGAAATAAAAGTTCTCAGAATGACATGAAATTCAACAGACATTTATTTTGGAATATATAAAAAATATCTGCGGAAAGAACCAGACCAGGGGAGCATACCCTGTCCACGAGGCGCCCCCTGCCTCGTGGGCCCCTGAGGCTCCACCGACGTCAACCCCGACTCCATATATTCACTTTCGGGGAAAATGAGCGAGAAGGATTCATCGCATTTTACGATACGGAGCCGCCGCCAAGCCCTAAACTCTCTCGGGAGAGCTGATCTGGAGTCCGTTCGGGGCTCCGGAGAGTGGAGATCGTCGCCGTCGTCATCATCAACCTTCCTCCATCACCAATTCCATGATGCTCACCGCCGTGCGTGAGTAATCCCATCGTAGGCTTGCTGGACGGTGATGGGTTGGATGAGATTTACTATGTAATTGAGTTAGTTTCGTTAGGGTTTGATCCCTAGTATCCACTATGTTCTAAGATTGATGTTGCTATGACTTTGTTATGCTTAATGCTTGTCACTAGGGCCTGAGTGCCATGATTTCAAATCTGGACATATTATGTTTTCATGAATATATGTGTGTTCTTGATCCTATCTTGCAAGTCAAGAGTCACCTACTATGTGTTATGATCCGGCAACCCCGAAGTGACAATAATCGGGACCACTCCCGGTGATGACCATGGTTTGAGGACTTCATGTATTCACTATGTGTAAATGCTTTGGTCCGGTACTCTATTAAAAGGAGGCCTTAATATCTCTTAGTTTCCAATAGGACCCTGCTGCCACGGGAGGGTAGGACAAAAGATGTCATGCAAGTTCTTTTCCATAAGCACGTATGACTATATTCGGAATACATGCCTACATTACATTGATGAACAGGAGCTAATTCTGTGTCACCCTATGTTATAACTATTACATGAGGAATCGCATCCGACATAATTATCCATCACTGATCCAATGCCAACGAGCTTTTCACATATTGCTTGCTGCTTATTTACTTTTCCGTTGCTACTGTTACAATCACTACAAAACTACTATCGCTACTTTTACCGTTGTTACCGTCACTACCATATTACTTTGCTACTAAACACTTTGTTGCAGATATTAAGTCTTCCAGGTGTGGTTGAATTGACAACTCAACTAATAATACTTAAGAGTATTGTTTGGCTCCCCTTGTGTCGAATCAATAAATTTGGGTTGACTACTCTACCCTCGAAAACTGTTGTGATCCCCTACACTTGTGGGTTATCACTTGCCCGAGATTCGATCGTCGGTATCATCATACCTAGTTCAATCTCGTTACCGGTAAATCTCTTTACTCGTTTCGTAATACATCATCTCATGACTAACTCATTAGTCGTTTGCTTGCAAGGCTTATTATAATGTGTATTACCGAGCGGGCCCAGAGATACCTCTCCGACACTCGGAGTGACAAATCCTATTCTCGATCTATGCCAACACCAGAAACACCTTCGGAGACACCTGTAGAGCATCTTTATAGTCACCCAGTTACGCTATGACGTTTGATAGCACACAAGGTGTTCCTCCGGTATTCGGGAGTTGCATAATCTCATAGTCATAGGAACATGTATAAGTCATGAAGAAAGCAATAGCAGTAAAACGATCAAGTTGCTAAGCTAACAGATGGGTCTTGTCCATCACATCCTTCTCCTAATGATGTGATCCCGTTGATCAAATGACAACTCATGTCTATGGCTGGGAAACATAACCATCTTTTGATCAATGAGCTAGTCTAGTAGAGGCATACTAGGGACACTTTGTTTTGTCTATGTATTCACACATGTACTAAGTTTCCGGTTAATACAATTCTAGCATGAATAATAAACATTTATCATGATATAAGGAAATACAAATAACAACTTTATTATTGCCTCTAGGGCATATTTCCTTCATTTTTTCGTGTTATATGTTAATCCGATGCACTTCAGATCTAAATGACGACAACCTCGCTTCCAGGGCACGTGCATGAAGATTTCTCGACAGTCATTGACGAGGTCAAGCCGGCTCCGGTAGATAAAAGAAAACTACTCCACTACATAGGCAGGAGCCTCCGCGTGTGCTTGCTAGTGTTGATCTCTTCACACTCTCTCGTCCTCTCCAGATCTAAACATGGCAACGGTGGCCACACACCCTCTCTCTCTCTTTGCTCACCGCTGGTCTCAGATCCGGCCGGATCCCCTCCATCGGGGAAGGTGAGAAGGTGCAATGTTCATGCGGTCATCCTCGGCGATGGCTCTTACCCACTGTCAGCGCGTCCCGATCAGCGTGCATTGCCGTTCTCTTGCACGCAGTGCCAGCTAGGGAGGGCCTCCGGCCCCTTCTTCCTCACTGTCGTAGTGTGTGCAGATCCGGCCTCCTGCCGCCCACCTAGCGACATCTCGGCGGCCCTCAAGTATAACTTCCTTCGAAACCGGCCTTGATCTCCTGTCCCAGCTCCTCACGTTGCTGCATTTGTATCTTTTACTATTTCTCAGGCCCCCTCATAGATAGGATCGATCGGCTGTTCGAAAGTCACCTAAATTTGTACTATTAAGAGGTAAAACTACTTCGTGCAGTCGAATCTAGTACTACTTGGTTCAAACAAGGAAGAAAGTGGGGGGAGGATTTGTTACCTGAATCTAGGACTTGGTCAAAAGAGGAAATAATGGGGGTGAAAAGTAGCAGAGACTAGCTATCCAACTGGTCTCTTGGTCTAATAGGGAAATAAAGGGAAACGCAGTACAAACTCAATATAAACCGATCCATTGGTTGAAAAAGGAAAGAAAGTGGGTACTCGGAGACAAGTCAATAGAGTATGTCCAGCACTAGATTTGCTAGCCTCACATAGTATAAGGTGGCTATACCAAACAAAAATGGGAACAACCCAGATATCCTGTTTGGATGTTTGTTGCCCCGAGCTCCGCTTATGTAATGCCACTAGTAAAATGTAGCAGTCCCACTTTTAAAGTAAGGACACGTTAACCCAATGTTATTTTCAATGTAATGCCTCCAGTAATATGAATCAGTGGTACTGTTTTTCATGTCTTGCTAAATTCCCCATTAAGATAAGTTGCTTACTTTCGTTAGAAATGCAACTGTCCTGGTCCGCCTACTCTCCCGTGCCCAAATACCAACTCTTTAGCAGCTGTTAATGTAATGTTGCTGGTAAAATGAAGCAATGGCACAATTACAGTAATGTCGTATTTAGCGGTTGCCATAGTTAATCCTAATGCCCACACTAATATCTAGCAATACTACTGCTTTAGAAATTGCTATTGTCCTTGTAGGATCGACATTCAAATAAGGAACATGCTTCCTTTCATTGGATGTATGTTTCATCACTTATTAGTCACCCTCATTTCCACCTTTTTGTGCAAACAGATATATACATTTCACGCTTGATCTTAGTTGAACTGCACAAAATGATATCCAAATTATAGTTGAACATTCCAGGAGCTTCACGACCAACCTTGATGTTGCTCAATTTTATTGCAACTAATGAAGAAGAAGCTGCTAGCTCATGGTACTAAGTACTTGCTAACTGAATGATGCAAACATTGCTTCATTTTAGGTGAAATGCACAAAAAGGTCCCATGAATTGAATCATCCATGTTGGTGACTAGTGTCATCCCCTCTACGATGGCGTTGACTTCAGATATGGTTCCCATCATGAGGTATGTTCCTTTTTGGTCCGACTATTTGCCAAAGATCATGCATGTTGACTTTGCTCTTGTGCTACTGTTTTGGCACTGCCATGATAAAGTATTAATGTTATTATATTGCACCTTAAACTAGTGGCACTATTAATTTGAGGCAATGATTTGGCACCGCAAGTGTCGTGGAATTAACAGGGCAGATGTCCGGTTTAACGGACTTAGTGATGGAACCATCGCACGGGTTAGCTTGAAGGGGTTAAAAGCACACAAAGGACACAGAAGGTTTATACTAGTTCGGCCCCTTCGATGAAGGTAAAAGCCTACGTCTAGTTTGGTTTGGTATTGCTTGGGCGTCGATGAACAGGGAGCGGATCGCTTGCCTGTGTCTCGACGGGTTGTTTCTTGTCCTTGAACCGTCGCCGGGTCGTCCCTTTATATAGGAGGTGACGCATGGTCCAGTTTACAGAGTCCCGAGGCCGGCTCATAATCGTGTCCGCCTCGGTCTCTGTTGTTTCTTCCTTATGTCTCAAGTTACATGATAAGTCGGTTCACAGATCGTAACTCTATACATGGGCCCTAAGCCTTCATGGGCTATAATCTCTACTGGACTTTACAATTATACAACTATACTATCATAATCCGGTTTTCTCTAGCCGGTTTACACCCGCTAGTAATATCCCTGACATTAGGCCCCAGAATGATTTGAACTTGTTCATGTTAGTCTTCTCAATCTTTCATAACCTTCCTTCTTGTATCTTTTCAGTTTTTGTAAACCGGCGATGACGTCATCCCTGGAAATCACTTAATTCGACCGTGACATCATTTCCTCATTTATCGCGCACAGCTCTTTATTATCTTTGCTTTAAAGGTTATCCCGAGAATCGAGGCGACAGGGAATGTTTATCCAATCTCTCACTTCCTCAAATCTCGCGCTTACCGCTTCATCTCTGCTCGGCCTATAAATACCGCTCGAGCCCCATCTCTTTCTCCTTCTGCTTCTTCTTCCTCCGTCTCCGCACTCAAGCTTCCGCCGTCGCCCGTCGAGTTCGCCGTTGCCAGCAAGTCCGGCCGCTGCATCAACCTGAACGCGACCAGATAACTCGCTGCCCGTCGTTCTTTCTGTCTCAGGTACTTCTCTTCCCCTCGCCGTAGATCTGTAACTTAGGGTTCTTCTCTGCCTTCGCCATTAGAACTCAAAAGCTTCGGCTGTTCATCCTCTAACACCATGCCCGTAGTAGTTTTAACCTTGGACTTATCCTCAAAACTTGTTTCCGCTCCGCTGCCTTATGATTAGATTTTGGCATTAGATTCAATCCTTAGATTCATCCGCTCTATATAAGACCCCCGTAGTTCTTCTGTAATAGACCTGCATAAGTTTTCTCTTTTTCTTACCGCTCAGATCTGTTTTACCTAAGCTTTTTGTAAAAACCTGTTTTCTTCCTCCTCATAGATCTGCAAGATACTCGCCAGTTTAACTAGTTATGCATTTGCTTCTGCAATATATCAACCATGAACCGACGGTTTAGCTTCTTTTCTTTTTTGCTGTCATAAACCGGTAACAGCTCATTACAATGAGCTTATTTCCGGGTTAGTAATGCCATTAGTCCCTTGTCTAAACCGTCGTTGTGATTTTGCATATGTGATCCGGTTTATACCTCGGTAGTTGAATAATCAGTATTTTATACTTTACCCTTTCAGCACTTTCCTTCTGCTGCTATGTCTGCCAAGCAGTTTGTTTCCTGCGATTGGGTCCCTTCCATCATTACTGAAGAAGACTTAGTTAATGCTGCTGCAATTGGCACTCTGGGCCCTCAAGCAGTCCTAAAATGGCGGGCCCCAGGAAATGAATGTCCCCCTACTCCCAAAGAAGGAGAAGTTATTGTATTCTTTGACCACATGGCCCGAGGCTTTAGTCCTCCCGGTTCAAAGTTCTTCCGGGACGTGCTTGCCGCTTTTCAACTTCACCCTCAGGATATAGGTCCTAACTCCATATCAAACATCTGCGATTTCCAAGTTTTCTCAGAGGTGTATCTTCAAGAGGAGCCATCAGTCGACTTGTTCCGGGATTTTTTCCATTTGAACCGGCGAACTGAATTCACTGGCGGACCTCATCAAGAACTGGGCAGGGTTAGTATTCAAAAGAGAAGAGATGCGGTCTTTCCTCACGCCGCTCTTCATACACACCCCAAGGATTGGAACAAGTCTTGGTTCTACTGCCACGACACTTCACCTGAAGGAGAGAACCCACTGCCGGGTTATCGCGAGCATCGTCTTCCTGAAGATCACCCTCTACCGCAGCGTCTTAGCTCCTCAGACCGGCCCCGGTTCGCTTCTCAACTCGCCAAGCTCAAGGCCTTTATGGCCAACGGATTAACCGGAGTTGATTTTATGCGTTGCTGGCTCGCCTGGAGTATCGTCCCTCTGAGCCGGCGCTCCAGTTTGATGTGTAAGTATTCCGGAAAACCGGATGATCCTCAACGGTTTACCGACGTAGTACTTTCTGAAACGGAGGTTATTGAGTTTGCCAAGAAAATGCTCAACATCTCTTTAGAGGAATGTAGCCAAACCGGATTGGCTCCATACTATAAAAAGAACAAACTGCCTGCGGTAAGCCTTAATCTCTTCTATTTGTTTCTAATCCGTTCATTTGAATTATCTTCCATTTATCTCTCATATTTTACACAGGCCGATGATCCCTTCTGGAAAAGGAAACCTCAGGACAAGTCAGGCAAACAGCCGCGCCGGAAGACTTATGCTGTTAAGAAGAAAAAGTCGGCTGCTGGCTTTGGTTCACATGCCGAAGAAGATGATCCGGACTCTGAGGTATGAATCAATCCTGACATACTTCATTATTCTTTTATCCCAGATTATGTTAATAGTGTCTTTTTCACAGGATTTGGCTGAAGGGGATAAAGCGGTGGAAACTGAGGTAATCACTCTTTCTTCCGATTCAGAACCACCTCCACCAAAAATTCGTCGGGTAGTCCGGAAATATCAATTTTCTCATCCTTACGCTCAACTGGACCCCAACTTTCTTTTGAAGAAGCAGCAACACGAAGCTCGCCGGACTACACGCCACAGTGGCCATGTAGTCGAGTCTTTCGGAATATCTCTTACTCCGGCCCGAAGACGCTGCTCTGAGGTTTTACTTTCCCCAACTCTTCTTCATCCCAAGGCTGGACTTATACGCAAACCACTTAAACCGTCTGACCCTAATTATCAGGAGACTCCTTTATCTTTTCTGGCAAATCCACTGCCACACAAGTCCCAACTCTGAAGACTGTCCCTGGGTAAATCCTTAATTTCATCCGGTTTATCTTTATATTTGCTTTTGTGACTCTGATTTCTTTTCTAACTTTTTTCAGCAAGCCTAAGCCTAGCAAAAGGGCCAAGGCCAGCAAGACAGCTGCTGAGACTGCCACTGATGATCCGGTGGCTGATCTGGATACAGTTATCCCTCCGGCAAATGAGCCTACAGTTCAGCTTGACGATCCCTCTCCTATGGATCATACCTATGCCACTGCTCCTGAAAATCCCAACACTGAAGTTGTTCATGAACCGGTGAGTCCTGCTCGGGCCAACCCTCCTCGGACTAGCCCGGCTCCTGCTAGTCCGGTTCATGCTGCCACTCCTCCAACGGCCGCTGCTGCTTCTCCGGAAATTCAAATAACCGGTACAGGTTATACCGCTCCTGTTGAGCCCGTTGTTTTAGCTAAACATACTGCTAAAGCGGAGAAACTCCAGCAAGAGAAGGGCAAATGGAGTACAGACTTGTCTAGTTTCGCTGAGTTAAGTGCCCAGGAGCTTTATTCCGGGTATTTGAACCGGCTACACACCAGTCGGGATTATGAAGCAGGCTTAGTCAACATGATGAAGGACAAATACGAGGTACTCCCTCCGTCCGGAAATACTTGTCATCAAAATGAATAAAAGAGGATGTATCTAGATGTATTTTCGTTCTAGATACATCCCTTTTCATCCATTTTGATGACAAGTATTTTCGGACGGAGGGAGTATCTCGCTTGTCTTTTGCTTTTGCCTTTGTTGTATTTCTGTCTATATCATGGTAGCCCCCAAGTTCCGGTTTAGCTATGTTTAGAAGGTGAACCGGTACTTCCAACTGTGAACAAATGATCTTTACATTAGCCCCCAAGTGCCAGGGGCATAATTCGGTTTATGCGTCTGGGACTTGTCTGAATCTTGTTGTCATTGCTTCAACTGCCCATTAGCCCCCAAGTGTCAAGTAGATAACTTGTTTATGTGCTTGAGACTTTATCTTTAGCTGTCACCTCTTAATACTTCAACTTCCCATTAGCCCCCAAGTATCAAGTGGATAACTTGGTTATGTGCTTGATACTTGTCTAAATCATCAATTCTTTCCCTTGACTTTCTTGCAGGCTGACCTGACCCGGAGAGCTGAAGAAATAACTGAGCTCCGGAACAGACTTGCTGAGACTGAGACTTCCGCTGCTAAGACCAAAAAAGATCTGGATCTAAGTTTAACCACTGTCGAACAGTTGAAGAAATATTTTGAATCAGAGCGGGCAACTTGGGAGGTGCAGAAGAATGCTCTTGAAAAAAGATCAAAGGATGCGGAGGAAGCCCTTAACCCGGTGACACAAGAGCTAGCCGGTTTAAAGCAACAAATAGAGCTTATGACTTCTGCCGTTTTTTGTAAACACTTAACCTGCACGTGCTTTCATCTCTGCAATCTTTATTCCGCTCCGGTTTAATTGCGATAATCATATGCAGGGCGTCGTGGCACCCATCTTGGGGATGACTTGCGGAAGAAACTTAAGACCTCATACACTCTGGTTGAGCAGCTGTATTCCGGCGCTCAAAGGATTGTAAGTGCGATGTCTTATAATAAACCGGCCCCTACCACTATCCAAGGTACTCTGGAGAAGTTATCTATCTTGCCCGCACGCTTGGAAGAGGTGAAGAAGTCTGCTGCCCGAGCCGGTTCACTTGTAGCGCTCACAAGAGCCGAAGCGTGGGTTCCAGATTTTGATCCGGAAGAAGCCTTGAACGGGTATCCCAACACTAAAGAAGACAGATCGGCTTTCACTGGAAAATACCTTCACGCTTTGACTAAGGAGATGCGTCCTCTCGCTAGCAAGGTTGTTGTCGAATCAGATTTGACCAGGTATCATCCGGGGTATGATTTACAGAACGAGCGGGTGGATCGGCCGGTTTATGATACCGTAAATCTAATCCCACCAGTACGCCCCCATACTTTCGCCCCAGATATTAATCTGTCTGACCTTATCAGTGAAGAGATGTACTTCCGAGCTTTGTCAAAAATTGATTGGCGTGTTCCTGACTTTCAGCCGCTTCAAGAAGACGAGGAAGCTCCAGAATAGGTCGATCCTCAACCGTCTCAGCAGGAGGAAGCATAGGCCAAACAGTTTATCTTTGTAGCTTGCAGTCTCATTTTACTGGAAAAACTTTAATCCGTTCAGGCCTGCTGTGCCTTCTAATAGGATAGCTTAAAATATTGTCCGTCTTGATCCGGATGTCCCAAGTTTGCTTTTGACGTTTGCCAATTTGAATCTTGTCTGATATGGTTTATCTTGCGTACTATCTGTTTCTGCATAGATAACACTTAAAAGATGTCCTAGCGGTTTATCGCCGGACCGATTAAATGGCTCACAAAATATATCAAACGAGTGTCTGTTTATACCAGAAATAACTTCATACCTGCGATTAAGTATGCTTGATATTCTTAATCCGGCGAACTTTGCAATTTTCTGAAGGAGCCTTTGGGATAGACCCAAAAATAATTCCGGGTTTACAGAAGCTACCGGTTTAAATAATGCTGGAACTCTTTGTCTAGACTTTTGAAGTTATGTGGCCAACTTTGGATTTGTCCCACTCCGGATCAAAGAATCAGAGAACACAAATACAAAAAATACAAGTTTGCAAATAAAACCATGTAGTCGAGGCTTTTTTGTGAGCTGCCAGGCTCTAAATCGAGACTTCTGATTCGAATACGATCAATAAACCGGACCATACGGGCTAAGCTAGGATTCGAATATGATCCTAACCCCCTACTGGCCCTAAAATTTTAGCCAAGCAATGGATTCGAATACGATCCATTGAGCTTATGATTCGAATACGATCATACAAACCGGACCATAGGGGCTAAGCTAGGATTCGAATACGATCCTAACCCCCTACTCGCCTTTTAAATTTTAGCCAAGCAATGGATTCGAATACGATCCATTGAGCTTATGATTCAAATACGATCATACAAACCGGACCATAGGGGCTAAGCTAGGATTCGAATACGATCCTAACCCCCTACTGGCCTTTACTATGTTCTCTTTGGTTCGAATACGACCTATGTTTGAACAGGAATGGCTATATTCTCTTTGGTTCGAATACGACCTATGTTTGAACAGGAAGCCCTTTAGTGATCTCAGCGGTAGAGTCCCATTATGTGAGTCGTCCTGCATAACCAGATAGACTGATCAAAGCATCTTATTTTCTTAATGAAAATGATACAGTAAGAGAAATAAACTTTAGATGGTTATCACCATAAGATATTTATATTGGAAAAAAGGCTGATCCCCCGGTTTATCGAGGGTGCCGGTTTATTCATTAATCATAATATATACATAGGATACAGCAGAGCTCATGGCTCAAGTATAGTAGGGCCTTAGGAGAGCGATGTTCCACGGCCTCTTTGTCTCTTCTTCTGATGTCCGTGACTCCTTGTGTTCTCGAACGTCCACCAGGTAATATGAACCATTGTGTAGATTCTTGCTGACCACAAAGGGCCCTTCCCAAGGCTGGGACAACTTGTGCATATCTGTTTGGTCTTGGATGAGCCGGAGCACCAAATCTCCTTCTTGGAAAGTCCTGGTTTTAACCCGGCGGCTGTGATATCTGCGTAAGTCCTGCTGATAAATCGCGGATCTTGCTGCTGCTATGTCACGCTCTTCATCTAGCCGGTCCAAACTGTCCTGTCTTGCCTGCTCATTGGCCGCTTCAACATAAGCCGTTACCCGTGGTGAATCATGACGGATATCACTTGGAAGGACTGCCTCAGCACCATACACCATGAAGAAAGGTGTATAACCCGTGGACCGGTTTGGCGTAGTATTGATGCTCCAGAGGACAGAAGGTAACTCTTCAACCCAACACCCTGGTGTTCTTTGCAAAGGAGTCATAAGCCGGGGCTTGATACCTCGCAAAATTTCTTGATTGGCCCTTTCAGCTTGACCATTGGATTGAGGGTGAGCCACAGAAGATACATCTAGACGAATATGCTCCCTTTGACAAAATTCTTCCATCTCTCCTTTAGATAAATTGGTGCCGTTGTCTGTGATGATGCTGTGTGGAAAGCCAAACCGGAAAATTACCTTTTTGACGAATTTAACCATGGTTGCCGCATCACACTTGCTCACAGGCTCTGCCTCAATCCATTTTGTAAACTTTTCCACAGCAACCAGCAGATGAGTTTTTTGATCTTGGGATCTTTTAAAAGGCCCAACCATATCAAGCCCCCAAGTCGCAAACGGCCAAGTAATTGGTATCATCCGCAGCTCCTGTGCCGGAACAAGAGCACGTCGTGAAAATTTCTGGCATGCATCACACTTCCGGACTAGATCCTCCGCATCAGCATGGGCCGTCAGCCAATAAAACCCATGTCGAAAAGCTTTAGCTACTAAGGATTTTGAACCGGCATGATGGCCGCAATCCCCTTCATGGATCTCTTGAAGGATGTCACAGCCTTCCTCGGATGAGACGCACCGTTGAAATACTCCGGAAACACTGCGATGGTGAAGTTTCCCGTTTGCAATTGTCATGGATTTGGAGCGCCGGATTATCTGTCTTGCTTGAATCTCATCGTCCGGCAACTCGCCACGGCTTAGGTATGCCAAATAGGGGAGCGTCCAATCCGGAATAACATGAAGTGCTGCAACTAGCTGCGCCTCCGGATCAGGAACGGCCAGATCTTCCTCCGATGGTACCTGAACTGACGGATTGTGCAGCTCATCCAAAAAAGTATTCGATGGCACTGGTTTACGTTGAGAACCCAGCCGGCTCAGAGCGTCAGCCGCTTCATTCCTTCGCCGGTCTATGTGATCCACCTGATATCCTTTGAAATATCCTGCAACTGTTTCAACTTCTCGCCTGTAAGCTGCCATGAGAGGGTCTCTGGAGTCCCACTTGCCAGATACTTGCTGTGCCACTAAATCTGAATCACCAAAACACTTGACCCGGCTCAAGTTCATCTCCTTGGCCACCCGCAGGCCATGAAGCAATGCCTCATATTCTGCTGCATTGTTAGTACAAGGAAACATTAGGCGGAGGACATAACAAAACTTGTCACCTCGCGTGGAAGTTAATACAACTCCAGCCCCCGAGCCTTCTAATTGTCTTGAACCGTCAAAGTGAATAGTCCAATATGTGAGATCCGGCTTCTCCTCTAGGGCTTGCAGTTCTGTCCAATCATTGATGAAATCTACCAGTGCTTGGGATTTGATGGCGGTGCGTGGCACATACTTTAACTCGTGTGGGCTAAGCTCAATGGCCCACTTCACCACTCTGCCAGTGGCTTCCCTGTTCTGGATTATATCCCCCAATGGAGCTGAGCTGACAACTATTATCGGGTGGCCTTGGAAATAATGCTTTAATTTCCGGTTTGCCATGAATACACCATATACCAGCTTCTGCCAATGCGGGTACCTTTGTTTGGATTCAATGAGAACTTCACTGACATAATAAACCGGACGCTAAACCGGATACTCCTTTCCAGCCTCCTTGTGCTCCACTATGATTGCCACGCTAACTGCCCGTGCATTAGCAGCGACGTATAACAGCAACGGCTCCTTATCAATGGGGGCAGCAAGGACCGACGGTTCTGCCAGTTGCCGCTTCAAATCTTCGAACGCAGCGTTTGCCTCATCACTCCATATAAACCAATCTGTCTTTTTCAGCATCTGATAAAGCGGAATTGCCTTCTCTCCCAGACGACTGATGAACCGGCTCAATGCTGTAAACCGGCCGACGATACGCTGGACATCATTGATACAAGCGGGTTTAGTCAGGGACGTGATTGCCTTGATCTTCTCCGGATTGGCTTCTATTCCTCTGTTGGACACCAAGAACCCAAGGAGCTTGCCTGCCGGAACATCAAAAGCACACTTCTCCGGATTAAGCATCATCTTATAGGCCCGAAGGTTATCAAAGGTTTCCTTGAGGTCCTCTATCAGTGTCTCCTCCTTCCTTGACTTCACCACGATATCATCCACATAGGCATGAACATTTCTCCCTATCTGCCCCTTAAGACAGTTCTGCACGCAACGCTGATAAGTTGCTTGGGCACTCTTGAGCCCAAAAGGCATAGATACATAGCAAAAGGCACCAAAAGGAGTTATGAAAGCTGTCTTCTCTTGGTCCTTAACTACCATCTTGATCTGGTGATATCCTGAATATGCATCCAAAAAGCTTAGCCCCTCACATCCTGCCGTAGCATCAATGATCTGATCAATACGAGGGAGAGCAAAAGGATCTGTTGGACAAGCTTTGTTTAGGTCTGTGTAATCCACACACATCCTCCACTTTCCATTTTTCTTTAACACCAGCATCGGATTAGCCAACCACTCCGGGTGAAAAACTTCAACTATGAACCCTGCGGCCAAAAGCCTGGCCACTTCTTCGCTTATTGCCTTGCGCCTTTCTTCGTTGAAGCGGCGCAAATACAGCTTGACCGGTTTAAACTTCGGATCAATGTTAAGACTGTGCTCGGCGAGTTCCCTCGGTATACCTGGCATGTCAGAAGGTTTCCATGCAAAGATATCCCGGTTCTCACGGATGAACTCGATGAGCGTGCTTTCCTATTTAGGATCAAGGTTAGCGCTGATAGTGAACTGCTTGGATGAATCGCCGGGCACAAAATCAACTTGCTTGGTTTCCTCTGCAGATTTGAACTTCAATGCCGGATCATGCTCTGTAGTTGGCTTCTTCAACGGGGACATATCTGCCGGATCAACATTGTCTTTGTAAAACTTCAACTCTGCCGTAGCACACACTGCCTCCGCATATGCAGCGTCTCCTTCTTCGCACTCCAATGCAATCTTGCGACTTCCATGAACCGTGATGGTTCCTTTGTGACCCGACATCTTGAGCTGTAGATAAACATAACACGGCCTAGCCATAAACTTGGCGTAAACCGGTCTTCCAAATAGGGCATGATATGGGCTCCGGATCTTTACCACCTCAAAGGTTATCATCTCTGACCTGGAATTATATTCATCTCTGAAGGTAACTTCTAGGTCAATTTTCCCAATGGGGTAAGCTGATTTACCTGGCAAGACTCCATGAAACACCGTGTTCGACTGCCTTAGCTTCTTATCTGATAGCCCCATGCGACGGAAGGTCTCATAATACAAAATATTGATGCTACTATCGCCGTCCATAAGAACCTTGGTGAATTTGTAGCCACCCACCTGTGGTGCTACCACTAAGGCCAATTGGCCCGGATTATCAACTCGCGGCGGGTGATCCTCTCTGCTCCACACGATAGGTTGCTCCGACCAGCGCAGGAACTATGGAGTCGCCGGTTCAATCGCGTGGACCGCCCGCTTTAACATTTTTTGATCTCGTTTTCACAAACTCGTAGTGAACACATGATACTGTCCACTGCTCAGTTCCTTCGGATTAATCTGATATCCGGATTGCTGCTGCTGCTGACGCTGCTGATTGCCTTGATTGTTGCTATTACCCTGGCCTTGCTGTTGGTTGTTTTGGTTATTGTAACCGCCCTGACCATACTGATGGTTGCCTTGGTTATTGTAACCGTCCTGACCATACTGATGGTTGCCCTGGTTATTGTAACCATTGTTGTTGCCACGATACCCTGATCCGGAGCCGTTCCCCTGGTGACCCGGACCGTAAAACCCAGGGCCTGATCCGCCGCCTGGTGGCCTGTTGTTAGATCTGAACCGGCTCATGGCCTCCATCATGGCCTTGCATTCTCCTATGGTATGCTTAGCTGGATGTTCCTTTGATCCGTGTTTCGGGCAAGGCTCATTCAACTCTTGCTCCCAACTAACGGGCCCCCCGCCGGTTTGTAGAGGCGGTTTGCCCTTATTGCGCTGAAAACTCCCTTGGACTTGGGTGTTGGCGACGAAGTCAGAGCCACCTTCTGCCTTTCGCTTGCCTAAGAAACTTGCTCCCACCGGACTAGCCTGCGCCGGTTTACCGGATTTATTTGCCTTTCCAGATTTATCCCCGTCCGCTTCTGGATATTTAGCGTTGTCGGAGTCCCCGTACTTCACCAGAGCGCTCATGAGAGTTCCCATGTCATTACAATCCCGCTTGAGCCGTCACAGCTTTAACTTCAGAGACTCAAACCGGCAATTGTTTTCCAGTGTCACTATTGCCGTACTGGGATTGATACTGTTCGAAGAGTGCAAGATTTCTAATACTCGCCGCACCCACGCACTCGTAGGCTCCTGCTCCCCTTGTATACATGCTGCTAGATCCACCACTGACATCAGTTGCTTGCACGTGTCCTTGAAGTTTTTGATGAACTGGCGGCGTAACTCACCCCATGATCCGATGGAATTAGGTGGTAAGCCCTTTAACCAGGTCCGGGTTGTCCCCTCAAGCATCATGGTAAAGTACTTCGCACAAGCCGCGTCATCCACGTCCAGCATCTCCATAGCCATCTCGTAACTCTCCACCCAAGCCTCTGGAGCCAAGTCTGCTGTGTAATTAGGCACCTTACGTGGACCCTTGAAATCCTTGGGTAACCTTACGCTTCGTAAAGCCGGAATAAGACACGGGATTCCAAAGGAACTTGCTGTGACTCCTGTCTCTGCTGTGCCGTGTGAACTGGCGTTGTTTGACGGATCTCCTCACGGGCCGTAGGTCTGGCCCGGTTTACCGCCTCTTGAGCTTGTGCCTCTGCGCCCGTCGGATTGTCCTGTCTGCGACGGTGTCGCCTCCGCTCACTGCTGGACACCTCCGGTTCATCCCAATGCTTAGTATAACTTCGGCTGTGGCGGGGTGTTGAATGAAGCCTCTCCCTGCTGTAGGAGTACGCCTGTTGCTGTGTCAATGTCGTATTGAGCAGATCCTTGACTCTGCGTGCCTCCATCGCCACGGGAGATGTCCCCTCAATGGGTAAAGCGGCTAGGCGTGAAGCGGCTGCAACAATGTTGTCCAGGGGGTTTGAGTAATGGCCCGGAGGAGTAGGGATGTGAGGCGTGGGCATAATCCGTCGATCTTGCTCCGCAGCGGGCTATTGAACCGGTTCGCCGGTCACCGGAGCTCCCCTCCGGTTTACCACCGGATTAACGCTGGCTCCCGCTCCTGGCGTTCCAAAAAGATTCATCGCCTCATAAACCGACGGTAGACGGGTCTGATACCTATTCCTTACTCCCTGCGCAGAAGCCTATTCCATCCTAAGCTGGAAAGCCTGAGAGCCCAGCTCCGCCTGCCTTGTTGCTCTCATAGCCTTTTCTGCGTTCAAATCCTCTCTGGCTTGTTCAACCCGGCTCTTCAACTGAAGGATCTCTGCATCATGCTGCGCCTTGTCAGCAGGAGCGACCACTGCAACTACCCGTGCTGTCAACTCATCTATTAAGGTGGATAGAACGTCAGCGGGCGAGGGGGGCGGACCGCTCCCCCCTGCACCAGCTGTGAGCGCCCCAGTCACCGTGGGATGTGGCGTAGATTGTGATCCGGCCATAAAGACAGCCACCCGGTTTGGCGGATCAAAGGGGTTCGGAATACTGCCGCCGTCGGACACACCCTCAGATCGGCTGTCCTGCAACAGATATAGGGATTCAGTCTCTCCGGATGAAGACTCGTCATCGGAATAGACAACCGTCTCGCCACCAGAATCTGATCCGTCCTCGGTTTGGACTCCGTGTATTGTTCCCACGAAAACGCGCTTCACGGCGGGCTGAATCCGGGCCGATCTCGCACGCTGAGCCGGCTCGGCGGTGTCGGTGAAGATGTCCGGCTCAGGTCCCGGTTCGACGATCTTGCCGATGAAGACGTGGATGCCGCCGAAGGGAACCCGGTACCCGTATTCGATTGAATCGGCCTCTGGGCCCCAGCCAGCGTCGTCGATGTAGATCCGGCCGTGGCGACTCTTGGTCATCCGGCCGACCGCGTAGCCCTTGAGTCCTTCGAAGCTGCCCTTCAAGAACTCGAAACCATCATGCGGTAGCCCCACGGTGGGCGCCAACTGTCGTGGAATTAACACGGCAGATGTCCGGTTTAACGGACTTAGTGATGGAACCATCGCACGGGTTAGCTTGAAGGGGTTAAAAGCACACAAAGGACACGGAGGGTTTATACTAGTTCGGCCCCTTCGATGAAGGTAAAAGCCTACATCTAGTTTGGTTTGGTATTGCTTGGGCGTCGATGAACAGGGAGCGGATCGCTTGCATGTGTCTCGACGGGTTGTTTCTTGTCCTTGAACCGTCGCTGGGTCGTCCCTTTATATAGGAGGTGACGCCCGGTCCGGTTTACAGAGTCCCGAGGCCGGCTCATAAACGTGTCCGCCTCGGTCTGTACTGTTTCTTCCTTATGTCTCAAGTTACATGATAAGTCGGTTCACAGACCGTAACTCTATACATGGGCCCTAAGCCTTCATGGGCTATAATCTCTATTGGACTTTACAATTATACAACTATACTATCATAATCCGGTTTTCTCTAGCCGGTTTACACCCGCTAGTAATATCCCTGACAGCAAGTGCCACTGATTTTTTATATCAAAAGAGGGTTTTCCTCCTATTTCATTAAAGACACCCAACCATAGAAAACCATTATCCAACGACATCTCAGTGTAAACGGGCAGTTATGCAACTACTACTAGAACGGACTGAGTACTAGCAGGAGACAAGTTCGCCAGATAAGCTAGGCAGGTAGGGGGACGCAGCACCGGCTTGACCAAGTGTCAGGCCCAAGATGCGATTCTATCTCGATCACGTGACACTTACGTGATTGAGGCACAACCGCATTTCGGGCGCTTAGCAAGATGGATATCATTACATCGTACCATTACATACATACATAGGGGATACAACAATACATACAATTATCAGAGTACAACAACATCAATACAAGTATCCGACTACGGATACAAACAATAAAAGCACAAAAGACATCCATCTGCTATCCCAGGCTGCCGACCAGGAACCTAACCCAAGACTGAAGAAGAAGAAGAAGAAGAAGAAAGAACTCCAAACAACGATCAACGCTCTCACGTCAAGACATCGGAACCTGCACCTGCAACTGTTGTTGTAGTATATGTGAGCCACGAGGACTCAGCAATCCCATAACCATGGGTAACAAGACTATCAAAGCTTAATAGGTAGGAACAGGTAAAGTGGTGAGGTTGCAGCAGCGGCTAAGCAAAAGTATGGTGGCTAACTTACGAGTACCAGAATAAGATGAGCATCTACGCAAACGGTCGCAAAAGAAGTGATCGCTAAAGATCCTAACTACATACGAGTCAAACATAACCCCACCGTGTTCTCTTCTCAAAATGAAAAGAGACAGTCACGGTTACTCACACAGTTGTGTGTTTTACTTCGGATCATCTGTCAAGTTTTCTACAACCGGACATTAACGAATTCCAATCTGCCACATAACCGCGGGCACGGCTTTCGAAAGATCATAACCCTGCAGGGGTGTTCCAACTTAGCCCATCACAAGCTCTCACGATTAGCTGAAGTGATAAATATAATATCATCACTCCTTATCTTAGGGAAAAACCGATCAGGCTCGGCATCCCGGTGCAAAAGACATTTCGATAATGGTAAAACAAGTCCAGCAAGACCTCCCGGCGTGCCGACACCCTGATGGTAGCCGCGCGCATCTCGTCTCAGGCCACGTCCGGATGAGCGCTACGTACAGATACCGAAGACCCCAGCGAACTGGGTAGTATCCGCAAGTGACTCTGGTTTGGGACCAACACCATCAGCACTGGCCCCCCCTGCTATGTAGAAAAGAATCTCCAAGGAGCGTCCCCTTTATGCAAATTAATTAATTAATTAAGTTATTATTATGAGGCAATAAAACCAATGTTGGGCCTTGCTGGAGGAGTTTTATTCAAAGTCGAACTGTCAAGGGGTCCCCATTTCACCCATCTTGTAAGGAACGCAAAATCAAGGAACATAATGCCGGTTTATCGGCGCCTAAGATGGCATGAGTGGAACAAAACACCGAGCAAAAGGCCAAGCCTTCCACCCATGCCCCGTATATGGGTGTGTTAATAATAATTATAGATATTATGATAAAACATCAACAAGTTCCCTCCTGGAACAGAATCTTCATCTTCACCTGCAACTAACAACGCTATAAGAGGGGCTGAGCAAGCGGGTAACATAGCCAAACAGTGGTTTTGCTAGGAAGGTTTCAAGGTTAGAGGTTTCATTGCAACAAGGAGAGGCTGACATAAAAGATGGGTATCGCGACATGTAACGATAGCATCGAGACAACTAAGCATGGCAATGGTAGTAAAGGTATCCAAGGGTATGATCATCTTGCCTGGGATCCCGCAAGGAAGAAGAACGGTTCCATGAAGAAGACGGAGAAGAAGCCTTGAAGAAGACCCACGAGTAGACGATCGAATCCTCACAACGCAACGGAACAAGCACTAACGAAAAGAAGCAAGCAATACGGTAAACAACCACTCAAGAACATGACAATATGCACTACCAAGTATGATGCAAAACAAGCCTACTTATGATGCACAAGAAATCTACACAGGAAGCAAAACATGGCAACAAGGAAGCGCAGATAACAACACAAGTCTATATGATGCAATACAAGGCAAGATATGATGCAAGGCAAAAACTATACAAGAAGAACAGTGTATAGCACAACAATATGCATTGAACAAAATGCTTCAAAACATGTTAACAATATGATATTAAGAATCTACACAGAAAATCAATCAAGTTTCATATAAGACTTGCTGAAATCGGAGCTACGGGCTAAAAGTTATGCCCGAAACAAGAAACGAGCGAAAGCTGAAAATTACAGCAACATAGCAACTTCGGAGCACAAAATAATTAAGCTACAGCACTCAAACAACATGGCAAAGGACATGAACACCAACTAGACATATACTACAGCAACTAAGTTCAAAGGTGCACCCCAAACGAGTCACGGTTCAATAGCAATGAACTTGGACATATTGAACTTGACAATAAAATTCTGGCAGCAGAATTTTATTGAAACTTTGGAGCAAAAGGTAAACATGCTACAGCCACTTAAATAGACATGTGAAAACATGGATGGAAAGACAACAATATATACTACAAGGAACAATCAAGATCCACTCAAAATCTATCATGGTTTGTCGTAGAGCAGCAAGCAAACATGGCATCGGAACGTTACAGATTCCAGACTTAGTGAAAAATCACTAAGTCCTAAAACAGCAATTTCATCATGACATCTAAAAGAGCAAGTTTAAGTCATCTCGAAACAAAACGTGGCAAGAGGTAAGCACCTCATCAAAGTACACATTATGGTGATTCCGAAACACACAAGCATGCTTCATGGAGATAAACACAACGATAGCAACGAGCTCAACAAGATGGCATTTCATAACAAGTGAAACAATATCACAGCCACATGGCACTTTGCAACGATGATAAACATGGCAAGAATAAATCTATCATGCAACCTATCACATACAACATGTAGAGCATGGCAAGACGAACACGTGGACATGTCATTTGTATCAATCGGACAAACGAGCTAAAAGATATCACTATGCAAAGACGGCATAAAAACATCACATAGCAGCAGTTTATATCACGATGCACTCTTGCAACAGAAAAATAAACATCTAGATGACATCTAACATGCATGGCACAAAGGAACAAAGTGTAGGGCATAACTCCACGATCATTTTGACATATCATTTACTCAAATCGGATAAGCACACAATCATTTACAAGCAGTCAAAGATGCAACATTATAACAGTTTTCTGGGACTTAGAATTTGAAACAACCTCGGAGGAAATGGACATGTCCGTGTCCGATCGGACATGTCCGTCGGCTGGGGTCCACATGGCAGTGAGAGGGGCGGACACGTCCGGCTCCAAATGGACGTGTCCGTCGGTGGCGGCTGGCGCGGGTCCCACCTGTCATTGGGGTGGCCTAGACATGTCCGCACCACTGGACACGTCCGGCTCGGCAGGGAGGACCGGCGGCGGTCAACGGCGACTGGCGAGGGCGGCACCGGCGAGGGGAGACATGGGAGGTGCCGGAGGCGCTCGGATCTAGGGCGGCAAGGGCGGATCTGGTGCCCGGGGCCCCATTTCCGTCGACGGCGGCGACGGAGAGGCCGGGGACGGCGAGGAGGAGCTCGGCCGGCGGGGAATGGCGGCGGTGGCCATGCGGGAGCCAGGAGGCGGGGCGGCGGGGTCTGTGCAGAGCGAAGGAGCCCGTGCTCCGGCGGCGAGGTGCTAGGGCAGCGCCGGAGCTCTGGCACGGGCGGCGGCGGCGACCGGACGCACGGCGGCGGCGACGCTGGACTGGGAGGACGGCTCGGGGAGGAGGAGCGCACGGCGCGGACGGAGCGGAGCGGGCCCGCGGGCGCTGTGGCCGGCCCAGATGCGGCCCGGGGCGGGCCGGGGACGGGCCGCGCGTTGGAGGTGCTGGAGGGGCGAGGTGGCAGCCGGGGAGAGGCTGGAGGCAGCGGCTGTGGCGGCTCTGCCCATTGGCAGGGCGCCACGTGGCGGGGGTGCGGTGGCTGGCTGACTGGACGGCGCCAAGTGGCGAGGGTGGAGAGGGGCTGCGCGGAAATTGAGGTGGGAGAAGGCTGGAGGTTAGGGGAGACTAGGATTAGTCCATTTTTGGCATGGAGGGGCCTTTATATAGCAAAAGGGGTAGGGTTTTGGGGGTTTTGGGGCAAAACGGAGCCATTGGATCGTGATCCAACGGCAACGGAGCGAAGGGGAATAAGCTAGGCCTAGGTGGGCTGTGTAGAGTGACTTGGGCTGAGATGAGAGGAGAGGGAGAGAGGCCCGCGGGGGTTTTCGGAGACCGAAAACATCCGATAAAATAACCGGCGACTAGTGCCGCTATATATAACCATTGGGCTATCAAACGAGCTCCGAATGCGATGAAATTTGGCAGGCGGCCTGTCTACACTATAATAAGACCACATGACAAGTTTCATCCCATTCCGAGAACGTTTTTCGGCCACTCACAAAATAAAAATTCGGAGGCACCGCGGGCGCGTGCAAGTGTGTCTGGGCTCAGAACGGACAACGGAGAGGACGAGGAGACTCGGACAGATGCAAGTTTTGAAAACATGCTGATGCAACACACAAGATGACAAGGCAAGATGCAACACACAAGCAGATGACAAGGCACTGACAACGAATAACTGGCTGACACCTGGAGCATCGGTCTCGGGGTGTCACACCAAGTTTGGATTAGAACCCAAATACTACCACAGAAACATCAGGGGGGAAGATAGGGACTCAAAGAGCCAGCTTCAGCATCCTAGTCTAAGCACCCCCGTCATCCATCCTTGCGACACATGGTACACCTCGCTTGCCACCTGCTCGACCCTAGTGCCACTTCTAAAATGAAGTAATAATACAGTTAAAATAGAGTGAGTGTCCTCTCTATCATTTCATTTCCAATGTAGATAAAGAAAGTGCTTCTCTTTGTTAGTATATGTTTCATCAACTAGTCCCATTGTTAATGTTTAAGTGTTTCTGCAAACTGGGCTGCTTAATTTTAGTTGATCTGCACAAAAATAGATATTGGAATGTCTCAAGGCCCCTCCTTGCACTACCGTTGTACACTAATGTTCATCACTCGCGGAAGGTGTATCAGGGAGAATTGGGTCGATTTCCAGTATGAGGCCTACCGTATGAGGCGTCGCAGGGCCCATCTCGCCCTCGCACCATGGCATACTGTGATACTATCGCACTATTTTCCCATTATGGAAATGAAGTTTCTTCTATTTCTTAGTGTATGTTTCATCAACCAGTGCCACTATAACGTAATCACGCTTTTTCATTATCTGTGCAAACAGGGTTATTCAACTGCATTTTGGTGGAACTGCACAAATGTACGAATGGAACCGGCATATAGGCAGAGTGCAAGGTGCAAAGTAAAAATTACTGACACCAACCATGCTCCATCTAAGTATTGGTGCTATCTATGGACGGATCTTTCTCGACAGCAAATCCTCTAATCCAATACTAGTAGCTTATATTGGCACTTTTCTAGGGAGTACTCTTTTCTGGAAAAAACACCAATCGATTTTTCTTTATTTGTACACGGTGTTTGTTTTTGGTCCAGAGCTATTTTAGGGTGATTGGCGTAGTACTCGGAGACTGATTGTAAGCATGATTTTCATTAGTTGTCCCGCTGGTTGTAAGCATGAGCAGATGGAAGATTAGGTTAGTGCATAGCTTACCTTAAACCCTACCGCCACCATTGAAACTAGGCGAGTGGCGAGGGAACCATGGAGAATGGCGGGAAAGCTACGTCGCACCATCTGGCCTCCTCTTGCGGTGGGAGAACGAATACTCCTGTGGCTCCGGCTGGCACCGCACCCTCACGAACGACACACCGTACTCGATCGATTTGTTATCCTATGGATGCTCGGCCTTCGACCTGTACGCCCACCACCTCCGCCTGACTTTCTTATCAGGCGAATCTGTCTGCTCCATCGCCCAGAGGAGATACTCAATGAACTCGACAGACTGCAGCGTGACTGCCACCAGGGAGTACATCACCGCCCTCATCGCGGTTGTCTCGCTCTTTCACATACATTGCCACATGCCCTCACCGTCCTTGAAATCTCCCACTCGTTGACAAACCAAGTAAGGATCTCCTTCAACCTGGCTAACATCGCCTGGTCACCGCCGACGATCTGCCCGATTTGCTGCACAATCCTCTCCATAGATGTCCTTCTGAGAGGTCCGGTGCTAGCTTTGGGAGATGGGAGGAGAGACGGTGGTCTTGCAATGGAGAAGAGGGAGGGCGAGATGGTGGTTTTGCAATGGAGAAGATGGATATGAGAGGGGGTGGTTTTGCAATGGAGAAGAGGGACAGGCGAGACTATGGTTTTGGAATGGAGATGATGGAGAGGAGAGGGGTGGTTTTGCAGGGTTAGGATCCTCTGCACTAGCGCACCATGCAGTACGGTCACTGCCATGTGGACCCGGCACCACATATCATCCGCACTACATCACCATATAGTACTACAGATGATCTCAACCCAGTTTTGCAATGGAGAAGGGTGAGAGGAGCGAGCGGCAACGATTTAGGATTGGACGAGAGGGTCGGCGCGCTGTGACTGGATCAAAATCAAAATCAATTTATCCTTCAATTAAGAAAGCGACCCCACATTAACTAGTCTCCCTTGTATTCTGGGTCATATTTGACCATGATTTTCACAAATAAAATATATGTTATACGTTGCAAAAGTAATATAATTTGGAAGTACATTCAGATACAAACCAAATGATACAAGTTTTGATGACATGCATTCACATTTTGCTTGTCAAATATAGTATGTGGTCAAACTTTGACCTCATAATACGCAAAACAATAAAATACTTCCAAGACCAGCGTCGATCCTCTCCTCCTGAACCACCGCCGCTCCTGTCCTCTTCCAATCCAAAACCAGCGCAGCTCCTCTCCTCTTCCATTTCAAAACCACCATCGCTCCTCTCCCGTTCTAATCCAAAACCAGCATCGCTCCTCTCCTCTTCCATTCAAAAACCACCGCCGGTGAGTAAAGGTGACATGGAGAAGTAGATAGATGGAGGAGTACAACCGATACGTGAGGATCGCAGACGACGACCCTGTGAAGCTAGCCAGGATGTTGGAGATACAGTTTTGGTTTGACAACCTGGAGCAATTAGCGGTGACGGTGAAAGCGATGACCAAATATCTGGAAAAGAGCGAAAAGGCGGCGATACATCGGGAGGGAGTCGCGCGGGAGTACACAGAGTTGCTCCTCTGGGCCATGTAGCAAATAGATTCACCGAATCCGAACATGAGGCAGTGGTGATGGGAGTATCGATCCAAGATGGAGCATCCACCAGAGATTGAAGGATCGAGCATCTACACGGTGTCGTTTGTAAGGGTGACATGGCAGAGCAAGCCAGTGGAGTCTTCGTCGACCGTACCCAACTACAAGAGGAGATAAACAGTTGGCGCGACGATGCTTCCCCGCCATCCTCTCCCTCGTTGTTCACCTCGTATCACAGGGCGGTTGTCTGCTGCCGAGGAATAGGAGGGGACTGCCCCCCCCCC
>LR738709.1:418268801-418282919 GCA_902687465.1 Secale cereale
CTCAGGAGAAGCTTAGGGTTGTCAGTATTTGCATGTTGTGAATTGTGTTTTGTGTTGTGTATTTTGAGAGTACTTTCATATATGAATGTCAGATTTGCAGTATTGAGCATATGAAGTATTTTCTGAAATCTAGAGATCTATTTTTAGTACTTCAAAAATGTAGTTTCATATAAAAGTGAAGACAATGTGATTCTCAGAGAAGAAACTACAAGTTTCAGTTTCAGAGGGTAGAGCATTTATATTAACACGCCCTTTTCGAACAAGGATAACATTATGTTGGAAGTTTTATTCATGGTCGAAAATGGAACTACCAGCCAGTTAATATCATGCTGATCAACATTCATGCATAGCACATCTTCATATGATGTACAGTAAATAAGATATGCTATTTTCAAAATGCCCACACAATGTTGAGTGCGAAAAATAGAGAAAATGAGGGACGAATTTTTCCAAGTATTGGAGGTGGTGTGCGTAGATGACAACGGGGACCCACATGTCACTAATGCCAGAGTAAAAAATTTGGCGACATTTTCCCTGCATCAGGTGGAATTGAAGCCGGGCGAAGCAGCGGTTGGGGAGTTGAACCAGGCTACTAGGGTACTTCAGAACTTTACATAGAAGTTTGGCACAACTTCTATCACTATTGCAGCACGTCTTCCCCGGCTCCGGTGCGTTCTCGTCTGGGGCTTGGACGTCATCCTCCGCATTTGTGCGCTCGCCGCGGCGCCGCTGTCTGCCGTTGTGAACATGCTCAACAAACGAGAGGAATTTAGAGAGGATTGTACGTGGAGAGACGGACAATCGGGACCCACCGGGCCCATGGCCGTACGCTAGCAAGTGCCTCATTGAAAAAAAATATTTTCTCCTAATGCTATACTGACGTTGGGGCCACGGATTTGTCAACGTAGTTACTCCTACTAAAGAGACAAATTTACACCGAAGCCAGTTATTGAGGAGCTAGCATGGAGTATCATTCATTATTAGTGCGCCAGCAAGTATCAGCTCTTTTTTTTTGAAATGTATCAGCTAGGTTGTGGGCTGACTAGTCTAGGCTTTTTTGAACAAGCGCAGCCCACGACAGGACGGTTTGTATTTTTTTAGGGCCATCATGTACCGACCGGCCTATGGGCCTCCCATCCTAGGTTTTATTTTTTTCTTAAACATCCATAGCCCAACTTATGTTTTTTTTAAGAAGAAAACGCAGAGGTCTGTTCTATTTTTTTAGGGTTTTTATCATTTATGCTACCGGTTGTGTCTCAGTACTCTGTTTTGCCATTAGAAGTTACAACTACTCAAAAATATCATCGATCCGTGAGATGCTTGCTTAAAAATGCTATTAGATATCTCAAAATTGTTTTTTCTTAAACAAGGCAAAAGATTTGCCATTTTCATTGAATAAGAAGAAGGTTTAAGAGTCTTGGCCAAAAGACCAGGTTACAAGCATCACTCTCGCGGCATTATATTACACAAATATTTCGCCCCGGCAAGGCACCACAGCGAAGTTTCCGCTTTGACGCGAGTCACAAGCACCCCTACCGGAATTGCCGTGCTGCGGAACACACTTGCATTTCGCTCTTTCCAAATTTCCCAATAGATCAGAAGCATAAGGGAAAGAAGCGCCCTTCGAGATTGTGATCTCCCGGAAGCTATTTTGCGTCATCACTCCTTGACGGAAACCATGTCACCCCAATCCGTAGGATGGACGTCATGTAACCCGAGCCATGTTTTGATCATTCCCCAAACTCTAACAGTGTAACGACACTGAAAGAGAAGGGGCTGGCCCAACTGTAACCTTTGCCCGATATCTCAAAATTGTCATCGTTCCATTAGATGTTTGCTTAAATTAAGGGGTTTTCACAAAAAATCTAGTGTCTTTGTGCTGATGTTTGTTGTTATCCAGCAAGTTACTCCTACCCTGAGACATAGTGTTGGGAGCATCTTGTGTGCTGAGTAACAAATTTCCTATACTATTACATACTTCCTCTGTCCCATAGTGTCAAAAACGTTCTTATATTATGGGACGGAGGAAGTATGTTTTTATCCGTGCTAAACAAGGATCCTTGAGTTAATACATGAAGCGATGCTCATACTAATTTGTTTTCGCCCCAGTATTCAGTTCATCACAAACGTGTTTGTTTGTATGCTATAATTCCCAACGCCCCGGTCCACATGAACCCCGACGCACCGGATGACGTCGCACCAGAGCAATCGATCCATGCCACAGGTGCCGTCCGGTGCTGATCGCACGGCAATCATCTCCTAGCGTTAGAAACAAAAGAGAGAGTTCCAGTTATTTTTTTTAAAGAAAGAGGGAGAGAGAGAGGGAGATAACGAAAGGCGGCGGCCGGCGGCTAGCGCAAAGCAGCGGTCGCAGCAGGGGAGCCGCCTTCGGCTGCGGTGCACGAACGCAGGCGCGACACGCGCCAGCTCCAGCAAATGAGGCTGCGACACGTCGAGTGACGGCCCACCCACACGCGTGTGGACCCGGCGTACGGCATGGGCCGTGCTGACTAGGACGTTCACCCGTGCAACAGCTCGCACGCGTAGGTTGCTCCGCGCACATCCAACGGCACCGAATTGTTGCTCGCTTCACCATGCTAACCAAAAGAACTGAGAGTTTCGAAACAGAAATTGAGGGCAAATGTTCCAAGGTCTTTCTGAGAAAATAATAAAAAACTCCTACGCTTTTCGTGCAGAATGTGGCTGTGGTCGTATACAAACGAAACCAGCTTTATGTGAGGGACTTGTTTTTGTGTGTCCACCGGCATTGGCGTGAGAGGCTGACATCCAAAGCCGGTGTATCTTCAGTTCTAAAATATAAAATCCGCGCGAAGTTCCTTTCAATACAACTGTACCATCTGAACCAAGCATTTTCCCCTAACATATCAAGCATTTTCCTTTCACCCTTGTGTTTCAAGAAGAATCGTACTTTCATGGCACTCATACTTCACAGGAGATACCAGGAGGAGCATTATGGCCAGCCATTTCACGATATTCAGAGTTCACAAGACATGACTAGGAGGAGCAAGCGCAGAGAATTTTCAGACCCAATCATGTCATGTTTGACGTCGCCAAATGCCCGTTGCATCACATTTCCCCTCGATTTTACACCGTTCCTGGTTTTGACTCGGCAAAGATCGGCACGAACCAACCAAATCCCAAAACGCAGAGCATCTTTCCGCCCAATCCACGTCCTGATCAATCAACGTCGGCATCCACCCCACTGAAAGAGGGCTTTCGTTGCCGTTCTCATCATATTATTATACTACATAAAACTAAAGGGAAAAAAGTCTCTGCAGCCTCCCAAATGTTCGTTCCAATTTCACACAAAACACATTGCAACGCGCACCACCACCACAATGTCTCCGTATTCTCTCAAGACAGCGAGACCAAAGACGGACGATTCTTGCGGCGGCAAAGGTCGATGCAAAGCTGCAGCACTATGGAGATGGCAAGATGCTTCTGGTGATCAGTATACGTACTTGGTTCCAGTTGCAGAAAATGCGGCATCTCCCCTCTTGGGTGCAGACAATTCTCCTTCCCGTTCCGCGTCGGCTTCAGCAATTATATATGGCTGCTCTGTCGACCGGCGGGCGAATCGCCATCATATCAGAAGCGTTCAAATTCAGCCTAGTTTAATGCCGCAACCGCAGCCTCGGTAGCAAGAAGAAGAAGAAGCTGATAATTAATCGGGCCGTCACATTCGTGCTGCCCCTGCATCAACGCAAGCTGTGCGGCTTTGCTTGTTGGGGGCGGCATTAACGTGACAGCGTCAGCTAATCGCCAACATCAACGTCAAGCAACTTTGCAGATGCCTCACAGTTAAGGAAGGATCGGCAAACTCAGCACCAAGTAACCATTGACTCCATATGGAAAAAAGATTGAAGGTTGAGCAACACCATATTTTTTTAAACAAGCAGTCATCCTCTCTCAGCACTCAATATTTACAGATGAAGAAAGCACAAGCTATCACAAAACCTGATTGATTAACAAGTGGCAATTGCTTATTACCCTAGCTAGCGTAATTACCACTGGCGCATTGCCTGTTACTAAGTAAACATTTATCACAAAACTGAAGTCTAGGGTGGTAGAAATAGTAGAGCAGGACCATAATCATATACAGTAATCTCTCTGTGGTGTGGTAATTTGTGGTTTCTGTCCTAGTGATGATGATGATGATGATGATTATAAGCAGTAAGAAAAGGCTGGTGCTTTTTCAGCTGTGCTTCCATCCACCTCCCTTTCTTGCCTGCTTTCTCCCTGAAAAGCTAATGGTGGAATCCACATCGGGAAGCACAACCGAAGGCAATGGCGGGCACCGAAGTGGTGGCCGCTTTCTCACTCCATTCACTCTGCAACTGGGCGTGTGGGTCGCAGCTTTGTCAATGGCGGGTGGCGCGCGCCTAGTAGTCGATGATGAGATTGCCGAATGGCGCCCGGTGCGGGATGCCCTTGCGCCGCTTTGCCGCTGGAGGTGGCGGCGGCGGCGGCGTGGACGGCGTGAAGCTCTGTCTGGCGGCGGCATTGCGCAGAGGAGAGGAGGAGGAGGCCGCCTCGGAGTCCGATGAGCCCTTGGCGCGGCCGGGCCTGCTGGCGGCCCGCATCATCCTCGCCTTGTCGTTGCCGCCCCCGTCGGAGGAGCAGCCGGCGACCTTGCAGCCGAGGGAGCAGAAGCGGAAGTTGTCGAGGAGGCTGCGGCTGCAGACCTCGCAGAGGTTGGCGCTGCCGGCGCCGCCCCCGCCCTTGCCGGGCTGCTTCTGCTGGGGGCGCTCGTTGAGGAAGACGACGCGCGCGCTGTTGATGACGTAGGTCTGCACGCCGGCGATGTCCATGAAGCGCTGGATGTCCGACACCCGGATGACGTCGTGGTAGGAGGAGCGGCGGATCTGGATGGTGTGGTGGCCGCGGTGCGCGTGCGCGAGGCACAGCGAGCACAGCGCCGCCGCGCCGGCCGCGGCCCCGGCGGCGCAGTCGAGGCAGAACATGTTGCATTCGCCGCTCCGGTGCGACTCGGTGTGCGTCTTGCATTGCGCGAAGAAGCGGGCGGACAGCAGCGGGCGCAGCCACTGCGGCCACTGCTCCTCCTCCCCCGCCGCCGCCGCGGCCACCTGCGCCTCCACCTCCTCTTCGTCCGGCTCAGGGGCGCCGCCTCCCTGCGCACGACAAGCACAAGAAAGATTGGTCAGTTCAACAAGAAACGTTTAGCGGTGGAAACATTGGCATCCTGACAGGAAAGAAACCTCAAGAAATCGATCTCGTCTGAACGCTGACAAGATTGCCAGAAATCTAGTGCGAGTTATACCTCATCAATCAATCAAATTCCAAGGCATCCAAATGCTGGAGCAGAGAGGCGAGGACGCGGAACGGAAACAGAAACACCACCATTAATCTGGGGGCGGGGGAGAAGAAGGGTGGGTGGGCTAACGCAGAAGGCAGGGAAACCTCCAAGAATCAATCAATGATTTGACCGTCATTCCTCGCAGGACTGACGAACGAACTGATCCCGCTCCCGCAGCAACAGCAGCAGCAATCCGCACGCCCGATGCAACAGTAACGCAACCAGTTCCCTTCTGTTCCCCTCATTCCCCTCACCCCGGACAGGAGCACGGACGAAGCAAAAAGAAACGCACTACTACTACTACTACACACGAGCCAAGAAACTAGCACTAATCAAGCAGAAGAGGAATGGCAGGCAATACGCAATCGCAGGCGAGGGTGGGTGAATGAATTACCATGATCCTCCTGTTCTTGAGGCGGAGCTCCTTGAAGGGCGACTCGTGGTCGATGGCCATGCCCGCGCGCCGCACCGCACCAAGAAGCAGAAGAAGGGGCTGGGTTGGGCTGCTGCTGCTGGGGCCTCGGGGGAATCGAAGAGGAGCAGGAGGCGGTTGGTGCGCGTGGAAGGGAAGCGGAGCGGCGGAAGAAGCGATATATGGACGGATGGGCAGCCTAGAAGCAGAGGAAGAAGGGGTTTAGTAGAACGGAACGGAAGCGGAATGGGAACGGGAGGGGGCGGTCTCTCTCCCTCCGAGTGCGCGTGTCTCGTTCTTATCGTCCCAAGTCAGTCGTCCACCCGGGCCGGACCGACCCAAACCAAGTCGCCTTCCTCCTCCCCCTCCCCCTCTCCGTGGTGGTAGCCGCTCTTCCTAAACCCCGGCTTAATTAATTAATCAGATGCGTTATTCGCAAAGCGGCCTTCAATTCGCTCCCTCTCGCATTTGATTAACAGGGGCTGAAAGCGAAGTGCCGGATTAATTGATTCATTGATTAGGCCTCCTGCTCTGTGACCTCAGGTTTTGGGTGTGATTAGTGAAGGGGCAAGTAAAATGCACGGGGCACCCGGCGCCGTGCACCCCGGTCCTTCTTCTTCCTTGGGGGTTTGGGCACGTGTTCCCTACTTGGACGGACACTTTCACCCCACTTGATTTGATTGAGCTGCAACACTTGCACTGTGTTTGTGGTGGTCCTAATGGCCTAGCCCCGCATGTGTTAGTATAGTGCTAGCTCCACGTCGCGTTTCTCTTTCTTTGGGTCACGCTTTGTCCGTGCTTGCCAGGTTTAGGCGGCGGCCCATAGTTAAGCCAATTCGAATAAATATATGTCACGGCTAGTTTTATTTTTTTACGGTTGATGACGGCTAAGTCTCACAGTCTACTCATTTGTGTGTGTGTGCAGGGAGTAGAGTAACACACATTAGACCCTTCCCCGTGTTTCACCGTGTGCTGATGTTTTTTTTTTTTTTTGAAATTTCCGTGTGTGCAGATGCTAAACATGTCACATAAGTTTATTTTTTATGCTTAGATAAGATAATAAATGCATTGAAAGGATTAACTAGTCTAGCCAACACATATGTGATTGGCTTTTTAGTCATTTTACATTGAATTATTTATTGGTAGTCATTGGTAGTCATTTTACATGAGTCCAGACACTTAGCATTGTTTTCTTCTGGGTCACCATAAAAGCATCTACAACCGGACCTTTCATACCCGTCTCAAACGCCAGGTTGTCCGATCATTAAACGGTCGAAAAAAAACCAATCGGATCTCTCAAATCGCGGACAAACACCCGGGCTGATCGACACACCTCATATTCCATCCCAAATATAGGGCGGATATGGGACGGCCCGGGCACGTCCGCCTGACAGCCCTGGCCCACCACCGACCTCTCAGTTGACCCACCCAAACACCAATCTGAGCGCCTCACTCCGAACCTTAGCTCACACTCTCTCGCTCAATCCTCTCCTCTCCCTATCCGATTTTGATCCCATCCACTACGATGTCTAGCTCCGGCGGCCACTCCGGCTCCGAACTCTACTACGAGGAGGAGATGGCCCTCCGCATTGCGTTGGAGCGGTCCATGATGGACACCGACAACAGCTTCAGATCTGGAGCGTCGTCGCAGCTCCAGCGCCGGCGTAGTGCGGGCGCTCGAGCTGGACCCTCCCAACCCACGCGCAGCTCCGCCAGGACAACGTCGTCTGCACCGCGCCCACGTTGTCTCCTTCTCCCACCGTCCGCTGCTCCACACGAACAACGGTGGGTGCTAGTCCCCGCGCCGCCGGCCCGCCCGCGCCCTCAGGAATCTGAGGTGCGCGCCGCGAGAGGTAGCGTGCACGGAAGAGGGACGCGATAGTTGTCCGCGCGCGGCCGCCGCAGGATGCATGCGGAGCCCAACGAGGACGCTCGGCTCCTCGCATGGGTCTATCGTAGGTCCCTCATGACGACGGAGATAGGCGCTCGCCTCCTCTGGCGGAAGAACGTCAAGACGCTCCGACTTGCTATTGAGCACTTGTAGCAAGAGGCGAAGGAGGCAGCGGCGGAGAAGGCTCGAGTCGCAAAGTTGAAGCGGGAGTTGGATAGGACGGTCCCTCGGATGAAGGGGCTCATCGTCCTCTCCGACTCCAACGACGGCGACCGCGACACGTGCACCTCCTCCTTAGATGACCAAGACCCTCCACCAACCGCGGACGCCTACAGTTGCGCCAACAACCAGAAGAGCACAGGCCCAGCGAGGAAGTGGTGAAACTCCGACATCTCTGTCTTTAATTTCAAGTTTATTGTAATCTACTTTAAACTTGTCCGTCGTTTATGTGAATTATGCGAACTTTGGTGATCTTTTGGAGATCCGTTGGTGATCTTCTCGTGATCAAAATGTACATTTCTATGTCTAATTTTACGTTTGTTCGATGATCTATGTTAGTTTAGTTACATGTTGCATGTTTATCATGAGTATAGGGTACCCGATATGAGGTACATGGATATGGACGACGGGATTTGAGGAGTTCCCGATCAGTGCCCGCGGACGCACCCGACCGCGTCCTCGGGCGTTTGATGGCCAAGATTTGCAAGGTGCGGTTGTAGATGCTCTAAGGCCCCTCCCAAAGGCCCACATTGTGCAGGTGCTAAGGCTACAATGTAGGTGAAAAACATATGATGTGATGAGGTAATTAAGATGAGACAAATGAGTTTCGTGACCCCAGAAAGAAACAATACCAAGTATGCGAACCTAGGAAAAACACTTAGATGAAAGAAGCCCACCAATGCATGGAGAACTTTAGTAGCTAAATCATTAAATGAATGATGCTTAGCTATAACTACTTAAGCACCTATGCATTGGCGGCCTAGTTGCTAAACTTTTTAATGTGCTTAGCACCTCATCGTAGCACCGGTGCATTCGATGAGGCCAAATGTTCTCTCTCTCTTTTAACTGAGTTACAACGTCACTTGTTTTTTTGCTTATGTGGCACCCTTAGTATGTGTACACTATGGAGCATTGGGAATGTCCTAAGCAAAAAATGACATGGCTTAGCATTTTAGAAGAGATATCACTTTGATGACCCGAGGAACAAGCAATGCCAAATGCGTGAACCTATGCAAGACACATAAATGAAGTGTAAGGGCATATTTCTCCCTAAGTGGTTTTGGTGATTGATGACAATGCATTTGCAACCTAATCGTGTGCATTGAGCATTTCAGATATCTCATGTTGAGGCACAAGACAATTCAGCGCCCCTCAAAGCCTATTGAAGACGGCGTTCTCCATGCTTCTTTTCGGTGCAATTGAGTCATAGGAGAGTCGTACTATTAAGAGGGGGTCCGCTTCGAAAAGGTTAGGGTGGAATCAACACGTACACATCTATTCCTTTGCACCGCCTTTCCTTCGCTTCAATGGAGCACCGGTCGTTTTCCTTGTCGTTGCGAAGACAAAGGCTTTCGTGCACTACGGTTCTGTTGCGTGTGGTAGTACCGCTCAAGGGAGCAGTAGTACCGCAGAGGCCCACGGTAGTATCGCCCGTGGCAGCGGTAGTACCGCTCCTCGCACGCGGTAGTACCGTGGCCTCTGGCCCAGAGCTATGGCTGGCGCGGAAGTAATTTTTTACTTTCGCACCCTACGCGGTAGTACCGCTCCCTGTGAGAGGTAGTACCGTGCCGGGTTTTTGCATCAACCGAAACTCAGCGGAAGTAGCCACAAAGGTAATTTTATTAGTCCGAGCCTTTCCCAGCCCAGATTGTGCCCTGCCTTGCGGTAGTACCGCAAGGGCGCCCGGTAGTACCGCTCCGGCAGTACTACCGCTAGTTGCTATACGCAACAGGGCCGCATCTGGCTCCTGCCGCGCAAGCGGTAGTACCGCACTGCCTCGCGGTAGTACCGCATGGCTTTACGGTAGTACCGTCGGTATGTGCGGTAGTACCGCACGTCGCAGGCTGAGTTAAGTGGATAACGGTTGGATCTTTCCCTTCACTATATAAGGGGGTCTTCTTCCCCAAGTTGACCACCTCTTCCTTCCCTAAGCTCCATTGTTGCTCAAAGCTCCATTTTCGCCCGATCTCTCTCCCTAGTCAATCAAACTTGTTGATTTCTTAGGGATTGGTTGAGAAGGCCTCGATCTACACTTCCACCAATAGAAATTTGATTACCCCCACTAATCCATTGTGGATCTTGTTACTCTTGGGTGTTTGAGCACCCTAAATGGTTGAGGCCACCTCGAAGCCATAGTCCATTGTGGTGAAGCTTCGTGGTGTCGTTGGGAGCCTCCAATTCAGTTGTGGAGATAGCCCCAACCTTGTTTGTAAAGGTTCAGTCACCGCCTTTAAGGGCACCACTAGTGGAATCATGACATCTCGCATTGTGTGGGGGCGTGAGGAGAATACAGTGGCCTTAGCGGCATCTTGGGGAGCATTGTGCCTCCACACCGCTCCAACGGAGACGTACTTCTTCTCAAAGGGAAGGAACTTTGGTAACACATGCTCATCTCCACCGGCTCCACTCGTGGTTATCTCTTACCTTTACTTGTGCAAGCTTTTGTTGGGTTGTTTCTCTAGCTTGCTTGTGTGCTTGTTATTGTTGCATCGTATATGTTGCCCACCTAGTTGCATATCTAGACAACCTTTCTTGATGCTAAGTTTAATTTGATAAAGAAAAGCTAAAAATTATTAGTTGCCTATTAACCCCACCCCCCTCTAGTCGACCATATCGATCCTTTCAATTGGTATCAGAGCCTCGTCTCTTTATTAAGGACTTTGCCATCCAAAGAGTATGGGTGACACCGTAGTCGAGACGGAGGAGCACTCCAGTGGGAATTCGTCCTTGTCTACGGCCAATGGGGGACCCTCGGTCTCTCATGAGGAGTTCAATGCGGCTTTGGATACATTGAAAACCTCAATGACGACCGAGGTCAAAGGCATGTTCAAAGAATTTCTTGATGGTCTTAAATTATCGACCGCACCGTTGGAAGTGGCTCGTCCCACTAACAAGGTGACGGATGCTCTTCCCGATAAGGGAGAAGCTAATAGTAATCAAGTTCCCGTGTCTAAGGATGGGAGTGGCATCTTTGCTCATGTTGAACCCCCAATTGTCTATGGAGGACCCGTTCCCTCCACGCATTTAAATCATGTTGGTCCTCCCCCGAAGTATGTAAAAAATGCAAATTTTGCTACTTGGGTCTTTCGCTTTAAACATCATTTAAATCATTGTTCTACTAATATTTGGAGAATTATTGAGCAAGGGTTCTACCCGCACGATCCATACAACTTCACTCCTAGAGAAGTCGTGGATCATCAATTCAACAAGTCCGTTCTTTGCATTCTCCAAGATGCTACCTTCTGAAGATATTTCTCACCTCCGACCCTTCTCTGTGGCTAAGGAAGCATGGGAACATGTGGTCTCCTTGTAAAGGGGAAGTGCTAGCATTCAACGCTCAAACTATGAGGTGGTGCAAGATGAGGCCGATGAGTTTGCCATGATCGATGATGAAGAACCTCATGAAATTTATCAAAGATTAACCACTCTCGCGGTCTCACTCCGAGATCATGGGAGTAAGGATACAGATGACAATTGGATCAAGCGCAAGTTTCTCAAGGCCATGATGCCCTATAACAAGGCCATTTCCTCCGTCATCCATCAAAGGTCGGACTTCCACACCTTGTCCTCAAGTGAAGTGTTGGTTGAGTTTGTTGCTATGAGGATCTTGGACAAGACCACCGACAATGCAGTGTTGAGGTCTCAACAATCTAAGAAACCCAACCTTGTTTTGAAGGCCAAGGCTTGTGTGGAAGAAGATGATGAAGAGGAAGAAGAGGAGTGTTGCCCCGAAGACACCAAATATGCATATCATGAGCACATGGCTCTTGCTTCATGGCAATTTTGGGGCAACAAGAAGAACTCAAGACACAACTTCAACAAGAATAACTCAAGTGGTGTCAAGGGCAAGCAACGAGTGAGGACCTAGTACAATTCTGTCAATGGGAGTCATTTTGTAGTGGATTGCCCATATGAGAAAAGGGAAGACAATGGAGGCAAGCTTATCCGAAAAGACAAGGCCAAGTCTTTCCCCAACAAGAACAACTTCACCAAGAAGCCCAAAGGATTGGTGGCACAAGAATAATATGATGAGGATGATGATGAAGAAGAAGATGACGAGATGGTTACCATGGCCACCGTTGCCATTGCAACAACTCCACGGTCATCCCTCTTCGACTCACCAAACGAGAACATCACCGCCAAGTGCCTCATGGCTAAAGCCACCAACAAGGTAACCCCCAACATCAAGTCTACCATCACTACTAATCCTTCGTTGACGGATTGCATTGATGAAAGTGAGGGAGCACAGGAGGAGGAAAATGAATTTAAGTCTTTTATGAGTAAGCTTAAAGGTAAATACAAGAAGCACTTCGTTGCTCTCTTGGAACAACTTGGTGAAGCCAATGACATGATCGAGGCTCACGAAGAGACCATCTCTAAGATGGAAGGTCATAGTTGAGACTATGCCAATGAGATATCGGATCTCTCTAATGCGCTTGAGGAAGAGTGTGGTCTTCGTTTGGCTCTTGAGGAGTTACACAATGATGTCTACACACGCTTCTATTCTTGTAGACTATGTTGGGCCTCCAAGCGCAGAGGTTTGTAGGACAGCAGCAATTTCCCTCAAGTGGATGACCTAAGGTTTATCGAACTCAGGGAAGTAGAGGTCGAAGATGGTCTCTCTCAAGCAACCCTGCAACTAAGATACAAGAAGTCTCTTGTGTCCCCAACACACCTAATACAACTAGGAGTTGTATGGGTGCACTAGTTCGGCGAAGAGATGGTAAAATATGGATGATAGGAGTGGCAAAGCAAAGTAATATAAATCTGTAATAAAAAGTGCAGCAAGCAAACTAGTGGTAAACGTGAGCACAAATGGTATTGCAATGGTGGAAACAAGGCCTAGGCTTCATACTTTCACTGGTGGCAACTCCCAACAACATTAACATAATCGAATCACATGATATTTCCCATAATGGAGACGCACTCGGAGGTCATTCCTTTGTGGTCAAGAGAGGACGAGAATTATGTAGGGCTACAAAAGCACACCTCTAAGTTCGTAGTTCTCTATCTATGGATTTCCCAATGTCACCGCGGCCATCCAAAGAGAGTACCACAATCACCACAACATATCTCAAGGATAGTCAAAGACAAGCACCAAGAGACTCTCAATCTTCAATCAACACACAAAAGAGGAAATCACCCATGAAAATATTCTTCTAATCCATGTCCAATAGACCGCTGTCACCTTGGTCTCGGGGATTATACTAGATAAAGACAAGTGAGTACATCAATCCAATACATAGAGGAAGGGGAAATATCATGGGATCACCCTAGATTAACATAGCCTATGATCACAACGAAGATCACATCATGGGAGAGAGAATTGACCACATAGCTACTGGTAGAAACCTCAGCCCCGAGGGCGAACTACTCCCGCATCATGGAGGGAGGAAGCAACGTCGATGGAGACGAATCCGGGGGCACTTCCCCGTCCCGGCAGGATGCCGGCACAGGAATTCTGGTCCCCCGAAACTTGGTGGCGATGGCGGCGGATATCGGAATAGCTTCTGGAGAAAAAGGGTTCCGGAATCAGGGTTTCCGCGACGGGAGAAATATATATGCGAAGGGGGGTCACCAGAGGCGGAGAGGGGGCCCCAGGCGCCCCCCCTGGGCGGCCAGGGGTGGGGCCGCCCCGGGTGGCCGCCTGGGCCGCCCCTGGCTCCCCTCTGGCCCTGCTTTGGTTTTTCTCGAAGCTCCCGGTACGCTGATTTTTCCTGTATTTTTCCCGGAATTTTTAGAGCACTTTTAATATGGGGGAAACCTGAAATAGAAAAACAGCAGAAAACATGAACTGGCACTGTGGTGCACTGAGTTAATAGGTTAGTCCAAATATGATCAAAAGTGTATGGAAGTGCATAAATATCATAGCAATATCACACAAAAGAGGCATGGAGCAAGCAGAAATTATAGATACGTTTTGGACGTATCAACATCCCCAAGCTTAATTCCTGCTCGTCCTCGAGTAGGTAAATGATAACAAGCATAATTTCTGTGGTGACATGCTATCAACCATATAAGAACTTTTAAGTAAATCAATCAAGGCATGTAATTCAATTCAAGTCATAACAAGCAAGAGTCTATATTAGCATTGTAACAAGCAACATAAGAACATAAAGGTGCAAGAGCTCTCGCTGTCCGTGACTCGAATGTCTCCAAATGGTGTTTGCGTGCAAGAAAGGGGATAGGGATATACGAGAGAGTAAAACATAGTTTTTGTATTGTTGAGAACTTAATCTACTAAAGTTTCACACTTGG
>LR738709.1:418283097-418306372 GCA_902687465.1 Secale cereale
CTCACTTTAGGGGCAACACTCTATTTATTACAAGAAGTATAGAAGATCTTTCACACTTTACAAAAGTACTCAACATAAAGAAAATGAAACTATCATGATGTATGCAAATGTATGCCTCTGCCAGTGTAGCAGGATATGCAATAATACTAGCGCGTCATGTAGCAATGATTAGGGCAAGGCCCAACTAGCATGCGGCTCATCGATCAAGCAAAAAGCATGTATGACATGAAGATCAAGTCATGAGAAGATGGATGTTGCATGGCAATGTATCTCGGAAAGGCTATGGAAATGCCTTGATAGGTAGGTATGGTGGCTGTTTTGAGGAAGGATATAATGAGGCTTATGATGACAGAGCGTATCGTGCCAAGGATTTGGATGCACCGGCGAAGTATGCGCCAACTCTCGAGGTGAGAAAGGGCAATGCACGGTACCGAAGAGGCTAGAAAAATATGGCTAGGTGGAAGTGTCAACCTTCGAATACTCACATTAGTCCGAAGAACTCATGCACTTATTATAGGTAACTCTCAATCTAATTAGGAGGTTCACAAAGAGACAAGTACCCCGAGGAGGAGTGTATGGGGTTTTGGTTATCCTTGCGCAGCCTCGACTCATGGTACGTGAGTGTACTCTTATATTCGATCCCTCCAAAGATTAGTGATCCATTTAGTAGCTAAAGTTCTCAACTATTTTGTAGGTTTTCGAAAATAAACACGGATTGCCCAAAATACGACATCTATCACTAATAGGCTAAAGCTCTTGACACCAAAAGTTCAAACATTACTCATGGAAATACCTCAAAACTATTGCAAGTTACTACTAAAATTAAATAGCAACCTCAATTACCTACTTTAAGTTAAGACACACAACTCAGTGCAACAGGCAAACTCTCTTAACAAGATAAACATGAAAACTCAAGAGAGTTCAGCAACCAACTAAACAAAAGCTCTTTAAAAAGAAAAGCATGAAAACTAAGAGCTAAACATGACAGCAGCTATGGAAAGACAAAGAACACACACAGCAAAGATAAGCATGAAAATCCTATGTTGTGTTCTAGGTTGAAGTGGAGCGTGTTTCTCTCCCACACAAACAAAGCTGGGTTCTAACTTGTTATGAACAGCAAGCAAAGCTAAAGAAAACTAAAAAGGAAACTAAGAGCAAGACGCTCCAAGCATAGCACATAACACATGAAGTGATAATTATAGTGGAACGAAAGACGAACTGATAATTGTTGATGGAGAAGGGGATGCATGGGGGCATCCCCAAGCTTAGACGCTTGAGTCTTCTTGAATATTTCTTGGGGGTGCATGGGGGCATCCCCAAGCTTGAGCGTTTGACCCTCCTGAATCTTCTTTTATCATCTTCCCTCGCACACTTGAAAAATCCCTTCATACATAACTCATCATAATCTGATTAGCGAGGTTAGTACCCACAATAAAATAATTTTTCCCTACTGAAATAAAGATAATCTTGAAGCACTACTGTTTCTCAAGATTGCCAAAAGGTTTTTGCAAAGAAAAAGCAAGCTCAAGGTTTGCAAAACGAAGAAAAGGCAAAACAGGACAGAATCTGTGAAAAACAGACCAGCAGGTAGTAAATAATTTTTTCGGGGCACTTCTGCAACTCAAATAAAAAAACTCAGAACAGACGCTCGAAAGCCAATTGTATAGAGCACGCTGTCAAAAAAATTCAGATCAAAAAGATGATTTGGTGTTTTTGTTCGAATTTTTCTGTCCAAGGACATAATCTGTTTCCTGGACAGCACGTCACAACTTTTGAACTTTCTTGCAATTGGAGGCTAAACTTGGCACAAAGCTGAAAAGAAAAGATACAATGATGATGCTACTGTAGTAACAAACATCAAGACACAAAAAAACAAAATAAAACCTAATTCGTTGTGGGCTGTCTCCCAAAAGCTCTTTCTTTATAGCCATAAAGATAGGCTTAAGACTTTAATGATGCTCTCGTAGGAATAAGAGTTGAAGAACAAAAGAGAGCATCAAGAAGAAAATACCAAACACATTTAAGCCTAACATGCTTCCTATGCATAGGAATATTGCAATATAATAATTCATTGAAGCACAAAGCAATAAGCATAGGAAGACAAAACAAGTGCAGCTTCAAAACCTTCAACATAAAGAGAGGGAACTTGATATTATTGAAATATCTATAAGCATATGTTCCCTTCTCATAATAATTTTTAGTGGGATCACGAATAAACTCAACAATATAAGAATCACATAAAGCATTGTTACCATGATCCACATGCAAAAAGGTACTCTTACTCTCCACATAAGCATAATCTTTCTCATTGGTAATAGTGGGAGTAGGACTATCATAAACAACTTGAACACTATAGATTAATTGTGTATTAGGAAGATGGTGTTCAACAAGGGAGTAATTCCCTCCATGATTATGACAAGTTTCATAAGGATAATTTCTCCTTATGTCATAGGTACCTTTATAATCACTATAGATTGGAGTTATAACATCATCATAGTAAAGAAGAGCATTATCATTGCTAGCAACTATATTTGTAAACATGTTGTCTTTATTCTTACTGGCAAAAGAATTATCAATTATCACATCACTAGTGGGTAAAGGATTTGCAATCCTATCATCCCCAAGCTTAGAGCTTTCCATATCATCACTTTCAGAGTTGGTACCAAAAAGATTTTCAAGATCATAATTAGCATTATCATCATTTTCCCAATCACAATAAGTAACATGCATATCATAATCAAAATCATCTTCAATAGTACCTACAGACGTATCATCAAGATGATAATTAAGGCAATAAACTTCACCTTCTTCTTTAAACTTACAACCGTTAGGATAAAAGTTGATGGGAGGAATATGCTCAGGCCAGGTTGATACCCATTCTTCTTCCTTCTTGCTCCTCTTCCTTCTCCTCTTCTTTTTCTTCTTCTTCACCTCAGGAGGGAGTGGTTGGAGATGAAGCTTCTCCACATATCCTGGTTTATCATTAGAAACAATAGGGGAAACTTGGGAGAAACTCTCCTTTTTATTAGCAGAAATATAAGAGACATTTTTATACTTTGGTAAAGTTCCCTCCTTTCTAATCTTACTTATGTAATCATTTTTATGGCAATTAACAACACAATAGAGATGGCAATTTTGCAAAGTGTTTTTTATTCCTATGGCATTAACATCTAGCCAAGAAGTCTTTTCTGATAACTCTTTACACATCAAAAATAGCATAAGCTCATCATAAAGATCAGGGGTGATCATGTTATCACACAACTGGTTAACAGTTATGTTTTGAAAGTGCATGCATTGAAAATTAAAGTGACCCTCTATACAGCAAAGTTCACAAGTAAAAGGATAAAGGTCAAACAATTCTCTAGCAATTTCATTTAAATCTTTGACCCAAGTGATTGTTCTTTCATGCTTATGTTGCTTACAATACTTCTCTTCTTCAATCATAGGCCTTTCACAAGGTCTATCCACTCCACAAAAATTAACATGCTTATATAAAACTTCATTTTTAGGAATTGGATCATGCATGTTGCAATCATCATGAACAATTTCATTTTCTTTGCAAATCTCTTTAAAAGGTTCATGATGCTTGATCCAATCCTCCTTAGGCATATTAAGATGTGAAGCAAAAGATTTGAGGAAATCAACAAGGAGTTGAGAATCAAGCCCAAACTTAGCGCTAAACTTATTAAAACTTGTAGTTTCAACAAAGGACTTAATGCAATCGTACTCATAAATTATACCTGACTCTTTACCTTTGTCGATCTCCCAATCTTCAGTGTTGCGTTGAATTCTTTCAAGGAGTTCCCATTTAGCATCAATCTTTTCGTTTGTGAAAGAACCCATAGAGGAAGCATCGAGCAAATCTTTATCCTGTCGAGAGAGCCTCGCATAGAAATTAGTAATAATCATATCTTTGGGGAGCCCATGGTTAGGACATTTTAGCATTAACGTTTTCAGTCTCCCCCAAGCTTGAGCTATGCTCTCTCCGTCATGAGGATAGAAATTATAAACATAATTCCTATTCTCATGGACTTCATGAAGAGGATAAAACTTGGAGTAAAAGAGAGACTGGATCTCTTCCCAATCCAGCAGGTGAGAGTCATCTAGTAGCCTATACCATTCCAATGCTTTTCCTTTCAGTGACAAGGCAAATAATTTCCTCATGACTCCATCTCTTGTCAAACCTGAAATCTTAAACAACTCACAAAGTTTTGTAAGTTTCAACAAATGAATACTAGGATTGACTGTCCCATCATAACAATCATTCCTAATTATTTCAATTATCCCAAGTGGTATTTGGAACGGAATACATTCAGTAGGTGGAGGAGACTTCTCTACCACGGGTGTGGTAAAGCGGCCTTCCCCAAGCAGCGAACTAAGAGTGCGGTTTTCCATAAACATAACTAGTGAAACTAAAAGCAAGAAACGAAAAGATTTAATTGCAGGATCTAAAGATATACCCTCAAACACTTACTTCCCCGGCAACGGCACCAGAAATAGCTTGATGTCTACACACGCTTCTATTCTTGTAGACTATGTTGGGCCTCCAAGCGCAGAGGTTTGTAGGACAGCAGCAATTTCCCTCAAGTGGATGACCTAAGGTTTATCGAACTCAGGGAAGTAGAGGTCGAAGATGGTCTCTCTCAAGCAACCCTGCAACTAAGATACAAGAAGTCTCTTGTGTCCCCAACACATCTAATACAACTACGAGTTGTATAGGTGCACTAGTTCGGCGAAGAGATGGTAAAATATGGATGATAGGAGTGGCAAAGCAAAGTAATATAAATCTGTAATAAAAAGTGCAACAAGCAAACAAGTGGTAAACGTGAGCACAAATGGTATTGCAATGGTGGAAACAAGGCCTAGGCTTCATACTTTCACTAGTGGCAACTCCCAACAACATTAACATAATCGAATCACATGATATTTCCCATAATGGAGACGCACTTGGAGGTCATTACTTTGTGGTCAAGAGAGGACGAGAATTATGTAGGGCTACAAAAGCACACCTCTAAGTTCGTAGTTCTCTATCTATGGATTTCCCAATGTCACCGCGGCCATCCAAAGAGAGTACCACAATCACCACAACATATCTCAAGGATAGTCAAAGACAAGCACCAAGAGACTCTCAATCTTCAATCAACACACAAAAGAGGAAATCACCCATGAAAATATTCTTCTAATCCATGTCCAATAGACCGCTGTCACCTTGGTCTCGGGGATTATACTAGATAAAGACAAGTGAGTACATCAATCCAATACATAGAGGAAGGGGAAATATCATGGGATCACCCTAGATTAACATAGCCTATGATCACGACGAAGATCACATCATGGGAGAGAGAATTGACCACATAGCTACTGGTAGAAACCTCAGCCCCGAGGGCGAACTACTCCCGCATCATGGAGGGAGGAAGCACCGTCGATGGAGACGAATCCGGGGGCACTTCCCCGTCCCGGCAGGATGCCGGCACAGGAATTCTGGTCCCCCGAAACTTGGTGGCGATGGCGGCGGAGATCGGAATAGCTTCTGGAGAAAAAGGGTTCCGGAATCAGGGTTTCCGCGACGGGAGAAATATATATGCGAAGGGGGGTCACCAGAGGCGGAGAGGGGGCCCCAGGCGCCCCCCCTGGGCGGCCAGGGGTGGGCCGCCCCGAGTGGCCGCCTGGGCCGCCCCTGGCTCCCCTCTGGCCCTGCTTTGGTTTTTCTCGAAGCTCCCGGTACGCTGATTTTTCCTGTATTTTTCCCGGAATTTTTAGAGCACTTTTAATATGGGGGAAACTTGAAATAGAAAAACAGCAGAAAACAGGAACTGGCACTGTGGTGCACTGAGTTAATAGGTTAGTCCAAATATGATCAAAAGTGTATGGAAGTGCATAAATATCATAGCAATATCACACAAAAGAGGCATGGAGCAAGCAGAAATTATAGATACGTTTTGGACGTATCACACAACGAGGATCATGCTAAATTAAAGAAAGATCTTGATCATGCTATTGTTGTCTCTCGTGTACTCAATTCCGAAAAATCAAAACTTGTGGTTGACCATGCTAGACTCAAGGAGGAGTCTGATATACTGACAAGGCTCACAAGGTCTTGAAGAGTGTTCATGCTAGCCTCAAAGAGTCTCATGATCAACTTCAAGTTTCGCTAACCAAGGAGAAAGCTACTTTTCCTCACATGGTTTTAATTGATAATGCAAATGCTACTAACCCATGTTGTGAGCATGTGCATCTTGTTGGGGAGAATGTCAAGTTGAATAAGCAACTTGAGAAAGGCCTTGTGTCTTGCATACAAGGTGAGAAGAACCTCAACGACCTTTTGAGCAATCAAAAGGAAGTTGTTGCCAAGGAAGGGATTGGGTTTGCACCCAAGCCCAAGAATAGGAAGAATGAAAAGACCAAGAAACATCTTCCTCCCAAGCAAACCTTTGTGAAGGAGGGAGAGGGTAATTTTAAGGAGAAGAAGAACAATATGAAGGGTGGTGGAGTGCCACTCCTTCCAACAAAGCCGGCGACTTTAACCCGTCTTATGTGTTATGTCGTGCTAGTGATGGACATGTTTGTGCTAAATTTATTGGCTCTTCTTATGAGTACATTGAATGGTCTATTTGGGTTCCTAAGACTCTTGTTACTAACATCAAAGGACCCGTTACAAAATGGGTACCTAAAACCAAGCATTAATCTCTTGTAGGAGTTTGCTTCCGGTGGGGGATCATGGTTGCTCGATAGTGGAGCCACAAATCATATGACCGGAAGCAAAGACTTGGTGGTGGACGTGCACAGAGGTTCATCTATGCCCACCAATGTCGAATGGGGTGATGCTTCATCTTCTAAGGTATTGGGTCTCGGCAAGGTCGTCGTTTCTCATGATCTCACGATTGAGAAAGTCATGCTTGTTGAGTCCCTTGCATACAATTTACTTTTCGTTCGTCAACTTGCACTCATGGGTTTTGCTACTTTCTTTGATATTGATTCTGTGGCCCTCTTGTGGAGCAAGACTCTTAAAGTAGCCTTTGTTGGGCATGTCGAGAACGGTCTCTATGTGGTCAACTTCTCGGAGAGACCCACTAAGACCGCGACATGCCTAATGTCTAAAGTTGACGTGGGATGACTTTGGCATCGCCGTTTAGCCCATGTAAATATGAGATCTTTGCAAAGTCTTCTCAAGGGGGACCATGTCCTTGGACTAACAAATGTTAGTTTTGCCAAAGATCGTGCTTGAAGTGCTTGTATCAAAGGAAAACTACATGAGAAGGCTCACCCTCCCACGACTATCATCTACTCGACGAGGCCTTTGGAGCTCCTTCACATGGATCTCTTTGGGCCTCCATCCTTTGATAGTCTTGGGGGTAGAAAGTATTGCTTGGTGATTGTGGATGATTATTCAAGATACACTTGGGTATATTTCTTCAAGAAGAAGAGTGAGACCCAACAAACCGTCATCAACTTTGCAAATGAAGCTCAACGTCAACATGATGCAAAGATCTTGATGATTCGAAGTGACAACGACACCGAGTTCAAGAACTACACCTTGGATGAGTTCCTTAGTGATGAGGGGATCAAGCATCAATATGCCGCACCTTATACCCCTCAACAAAATGGTGTTGCGGAGAGGAAGAACCGGACATTGATGGACGCGGCAAGGACCATGATGGTGGAGTTCAAGTCTCCGTACAACTTTTGGGCCGAAGCCATCAACATCGCTTGTCATGCATCCAATCGGCTCTATATCTGCAAAGGCTTGAACAAGACTCCATATGAGATACTTACCGGTAACAAGCCCAACCTCAAGTACTTCTGGGTGTTTGGTTGTAAGTCATTCATACTCACGAAAGGTGTTTGTTTGTCTAAATTTGAGGCTAGAGCTCATGAGGTCATATTTGTTGGTTATGCTACAAACTCTCATGCTTACCATGTCCTCAACAAGTCCACCAGGCTCATTGAGGAGATGTGTAACGTGGAGTTTGATGAGAATAACGGCTCCCAAGTGGAGCAAAGTGGTACTTGTGATGCAGGTGATGAAATTCCTCCTCAAGCCATAAGAAGAATGGGTGTTGGCCATATCCTACCCATTGAGGAACCCCTTGTGGTCGAAGCTGAAGGACAATGTTCCACTCAAGTGGAACCATCACCAACCCAAGACCCACATGCTTCCAAATAATGAAGTGAAGGCCCTCAACCCAATGAACAAGGCCAAGTGCAAGATCAACCACAAGGCGGTGATGATCCACCAAGTGAAGCACAAGGCCAAGTTCCTTCCCCCGAGCAAGTTCAAGATCAAGATCAAGAACGAGCTCAAGACGATGCTCATGATGATCAAGTCACCGCTCCTCAACTCTCTCTTGAGGAGCAATTGGAGCGTCGTGCCGCCAAAGTTGCTTCTAGGCTCGCTTCTAGAGAGCACCACATGGAGAATATCCTTGGAAGCATCACAAAGGGAGTAAGTACTCGCAGACAATTAGCAAACTATTGTGCTCATCATGCGTTTGTATCTTGTGTTGAAGCCCAAAAGGTCTATGAGGCGCTCGAAGATCCGGATTGGCTCAATGCCATGCATAAAGAACTCCATAACTTCGAACACAACAAAGTGTGGCGATTGGTGCCAAGGCCGGAGGAGAACCATAATGTCATTGGAACCAAATGGATCTTTAAGAACAGGCAAGATGCTCATGGGATTGTCATTCGCAACAAGGCTCGTTGGTGGCACAAGGCTACTCCCAAGTCGAGGGTATTGACTACCGTGAAACCTTTGCCCCCGTTTCTCGCCTTGAATCCATTCGTTTGTTGCTTGCATATGCTTCTCATCATAACTTTAAATTGCAACAAATGGATGTGAAGAGTGCTTTTCTTAATGGTCCTCTTAATGAGTTGGTGTATGTCAAACAACCCCCGGGGTTCGAGGATCCTAGGTTCCCCAATCATGTGTATCAACTCGATAAGGCACTCTATGGCCTTAAACAAGCCCCACGTGCATGGTATGAGCATCTTACCGAGTTGTTACAAGATCATGGGTTCGAAATTGGGAGAATCGACCCCACTCTTTTTACTAAGAAAGTCAAAGGGGAGTTGTTTGTATGCCAACTATATGTTGATGATATTATCTTTGGTTATCCTAACAAAGCTTTTAATATGGAGTTTGCCGCACTAATGACCGCGGAGTTTGAGATGTCCATGATGGGAGAGTTTAGGTTCTTTCTCGGGTTTGAAGTCAAACAAAGATGAGAAGGAATATTCATCAACCAAGCCAAATATACTCAAGACATGCTCAAGAGATTCAATCTAAGTGATGTCAAGCCGGCTACTACTCCGATGCCTACCAAGTGCCAACTTGACATTGATCCCAATGGTAAAGCGGTGGATCAAAAGGTATATCATTCTATGATTGGATCCTTGCTTTACCTTTGTGCATCTAGACCGGATATCATGTTGAGTGTGGGAATTTTTGCACGGTTTCAAGCCTCACCTAAGGAAAGTCACTTCGTGGCGGTCAAGCGAATCTTTCAATATTTGGCTCATACCCTGAACTTTGGCTTATGGTACCCAAGAGGAGCAAACTTCAATATTGTAGGTTTCTTGGATTCGGATTGGGCGGGAGACAAAGTGGATAGGAAGTCAACTTCCGGAGGGTGCCAATTCCTTGGTTGCTCTTTCGTGAGTTGGTCTTCCAAGAAGCAAAATTGTGTATCTCTCTCATCCACCAAAGCCGAGTATGTGGCGGACGGCAGTTGTTGTGCTCAACTTTTATGGATAAGGCAAACTTTGAAGGATTACGGTGTCATTTGTGACAAAGTGCCTCTTTAGTGTGACAATGAAAGTGCCATCAAGATTTCTCTCAACCCGGTGCAACACTTCGAGACGAAGCACATTGAGATTCGGTATCACTTCATCTGGGAGCATATTAGGCGAGGGGAGATTTATCTTCATTATGTCAACACTCATGACAACCTTGCAGATATTTTCACGAAGCCTTTGGATGAAGCAAGATTTCGCGAGTTAAGGCATGAGCTAAATGTCATCGATTTGTGTAATGTGACTTGAAACCTTGCACACCCCACCTCGCTCATCATGTTGTCGTGTTTAGATGTAGGCATGAACATAGGGGGAGTGTTGTTCTCTTAATGAACTCTCCCTCCCCCCATTATGCATAAATTGATCAACTCTTTCACATTAGCCATTTTTATGGTACTTGTGCTTCAAAGACGAGTTTTGGTCATGGGCCCAAGGATAATTCATCGCGGTGCCATACCAATTGACTCAAACATAGGTGGCTCCGGCCACCATCCTCTTTAGAGAGGTTGAGTTGTGTTTTTTAATCCTTGTTGTCTTTTGCCTTCTCGTTGAGTCGCGTTTGTGTTTGAGTTGCCTCGAGTGTGTGATCTTTTGCGAGTCCTTTTGCTTGTAGGTTGTATTGCAAAGGCCTCGGTCTTCTTATTTCTATGTGAGGGAGTCCTGGCTTGAGGGGTCTTCGGGTGGCCAGATAACTCTTGGTGGGCCGGTCTGGTGGGCCGTGAAGATCATAGTCGAAGATCATCTCTCGTATCCGGATAGGACTCATGTATTCGTATAATGGCAAGTTTTAGGTTCGGGTGTAATCTTTCCTTCCTCTGGAAGATGGTAATGTACAGACCCTAGGCCCCTCCGGTGTGTATATAAACTGGAGGGTCTAGTCCGTAGAGGCTAATAGAGAATCACAAATCCTCATAGGCTAGACTTTAGGGTTTAGCCAATACGATCTCGAGGTAGATCAACTCTTGTATTCATATTCATCCATATTAATATAGCATGAAGTAGGGTATTACCTCGATCGAGAGGGCCTGAACCCGGGCAAACATTGTGTCCCCAGCCTCCTGTTACCATCAACCCTCAGACGCATAGTTCGGGACCCCCTACCCGAGATCCGCCGGTTTTGACACCGACATTGGTGCTTTTATTGAGAGTTCCACTATGTCGTCGACCAAAGGACTGATGGATCGCGTCATCAACCACGACGACAACACCGAGGGAATCTTCCCTCCCGGACAGCTCTTCATGTTTGGCGGCTTTGCGTCCCGTGCCAACACTGAAGGCCACCTCGAGCAGATTGAGAGCTACGCCCTCGGCCATCAAGTCAGATTCGGAAGCTTAAACTACGTTACTGATACCCGCGGAGACTTGATCTTTGACGGATTCGAGCCCGCGGCGACCTCTCCCTGTCATCACGATGAACACGACCTAACTCTGTCATCAGATCAGGAAATAGCACTTGTAACAGTTCTGGCCCTAGATCCGAAACAGATCGCGTCGCCTGAGGACAGGAACTCAACCCCGCTGTGGAAGCCGCAGACTCAACGGCGTTGGAGCCTCACACGGATCCAACTTTGAACGAGATCTGTGTTATCGGAACTACGGACTCGTCTCCAGCCTCAGGTTCCGAATCATGCGCATCTGCGCCCTTCAAGCTCGATCAGGCGACTATCGCCGAATTCAGTGCTGCAGATATATTCCAGCACTCACCCTTTGGTGACATGTTAAAATCGTTGAAATCCCTCTCCTTAGCTGGGGACACATAGCCGAATTATATCTGGTTCGAACTGGAGGCCGATGGAGAATTTTACTCCCCACCCACCACCCACTTGGTAGCCACGGTTGAAGATCTAACCGATCTACTTGACTACGCTTCCAAAGACTTCGAAGGGATGGACCTCGAAGCCGAAGCAGATCCAGATCAAAGTCGGACCGCAACCGGGCGATGGACAACTACATCTTCATACTATGTGTATATGGTGGATACACCTAAGGAGAAGGAGGGCGATGGCGAAAACAATCCCTTAGAGGACAAGCCTGTCGAAGAACCTACCAAACGTCGGCGTCCAAAGCGCCGAACCAAATCTCATAAGGGAACTGATAGCAACACTGTCACTAACGACAGTGATATTCTGGAACAAGCCGAAGACCCCGCAGACCCAGCGATGGAGCAGGAGGAGGGAGAGGACGGCGAACATAGTCTGAAGCCGCTGTCCGACGACAGCGATGCCGAAGATAGTAACTATGAACCTGTCTCCGAAGAGGAGGTTAGCCTGGGCGACGACGAATACATCGTCCCAGAAGAACCCTCAGAACAAAAGCTTGCATCGGAGGCTTATTGCCACCGCAAGGAGTTTGAAAAAGCAGCAGAGACGGCTTCGAGCCGCATAGGACACGCTCAACGATAGAAGGAACGAGGTGCTAGACGCTGAGCAAAAACATGGCTACAACGGCCAAACCAAAGTCTATCATAAGCATAAACTGTTGCCCGAATTCGACGACGAGGCCACTGCGCCTATACCGCCGAAGAATAACACCGCCGATATGCGGGACCGACCACCTCGCGGACGGGACGGAGTGGCTAGCAACGGCGTACACAAGCCCGCACCCCCACCCCGTAAAGGAAAGGAGGATGCGGCTCAAGTCCGAAAACACGATCTGCGTGAGGACCTAAACAAAAAAGCTAGCAAGACCAGGTCTATCTACAGACCTAGGGACCGGGCTCCCGCACGAGACGACGGCTATCAAGCCAATCGCGCCGGTCATATACCAGTTCGGGGTCAATACCGAACATCACAACCATCGAATATACGCCATGATATAGCAAAATACAGAGGCGCCGCACACCCTCTGTGCTTCACCGGAGGTGCTGGATCATGATTTTCTAGAAGGGTTTAAACCCGTGAACATCGAGGCGTACGATGAAACGACGGATCCTTCCATCTGGATAGATGACTTCATCCTTCACATACACATGGCTCGCGGTGATGATCTGCACGCCATTAAATATCTACCCCTCAAGCTGAAAGGACCAGCTCGGCACTAGCTAAATAGCCTCCCAGAGAACTCCATTGGGAGTTGGGAAGAACTTGAGGAAGCTTTTCGGGCCAATTTCCAAGGGACCTATGTCCGGCCCCCGGATGCCGACGGTCTAAGTCACATCATCCAACAACCCGGGGAGTCAGCCCGCAAGCTTTGGAAATGGTTTCTCACTAAGAAGAACCAAATTGTCGACTGTTCGGACGCCGAAGCCTTAGCGGCCTTCAAGCACAGTGTCCGGGACGAATGGCTAGCCAGACACCTCGGACGAGAAAAGCCGAGGACATTGACAGCCCTAACTACACTCATGACTCGTTTTTGTGCGGGTGAGGACAGCTGGTTAGCACGTAGCAGCACCAGTGACCCTGGAACATCTGAAGTCAGGGACGGCAATGGAAAGCCACGACGTAACAAAAACAAACGTCGAAATAACGTTGGAAGCCCAGATGACACAGCGGTAAACACCGGATTCAGCGACTCCAGAACCGGTCAATGGAAGGAGCCATTTAAAGACGACAAGGATGGTCCATCTAGCCTGGACAAACTATTAGATAGGCCCTGCCAAATCCATGTCACCCCAGAAAAGCATGCAAACCATACCAACTGTAATTGTTGGGTTTTCAAGCAGGCCGGCAAACTCAATGCCGAACACAAGGGGAAGGAGCCTTAGAGTGAAGACGAGGACGAACCTCGCCAGCCGAATACAGGGGGACAGAAGAAATTTCCACCGGAGGTCAAAACAGTGAACATGATATATGCCACTCATATCCCAAAGAGGGAGCGCAAGCGCGCACTCCGAGATGTCTATGCCGTCGAGCCTGTCGCCCCCAAATTCAACCCATGGTCGGCCTGTCCGATCACTTTCGATCGCAGGGATCACCCGACTTGTATCCGTCACGGGGGTTCGACTGCCCTAGTGCTCGACCCAATAATCGACGGATACCATCTTACTCGAGTCCTTATGGACGGCAACAGCAGTCTCAATCTGATATATCAGGACACTGTCCGCAAGATGGGGATCGACCCGTCAAGAATCAAGCCAAGCAACACGACCTTCAAAGGAGTGATACCGGGCGTAGAAGCCCGTTGCACGGGCTCTTTAACATTGGAGGTCGTATTCGGCTCTACTGACAACTTTCGAAGCGAAGAGCTAATCTTCGACATAGCTCCGTTCCGAAGTGGCTATCACGCACTACTCGAAAGAACGACCTTTGCCCGCTTTAATGCAGTCCTGCATTATGCTTATCTAAAGCTTAAAATGCCTGGACCACATGGTGTCATCATGGTCAATGGAAATATGGAGCGCTCTCTCCGTACGGAGGAGGACACTGCGGCCTTAGTAGCCGAAGTCCAAAACTGCTATTCAATCCGGACAACTTATCGGTCGGTAAAACCGCCGACATGGTAAAACGTGTCCGGCATAGGCCTCAGTGCGGCAGCTCAGATGAACCAGAGCTAGATTAGCACTTACGCCCCCACCGACTGCCGCATAAGGTGATAGCATATGTGCCTCGTGTACATAATTATGCCCTCAAAATCCCTTGGGCGGCGCTAGGGGCACACTGCATACAAATAGTCCATAGTTCGACTCGACCCTATTCAGACTCTAAAATCATCTTTTATGGTTCACTAAACGAACCGGTTTTTTCTGGCCACACTGGAATTCTTTTTGTTTCCCAAGTTTCTTTTTATTTCTACAGATGGCCATCATACCCCCCTTCAAGGACACATTACAGAGGAGGAAACGGCGCAGACGTGCAACAAGGACCCGTGCTAAGGTTTCTTTTTATATTAAGACCATGTGTAAAGCTTTTTTCTCTTTCTTGTTATATACCTTTCTGGCATGTAAAATGTCCAAGGAAGTTAGTGGCATTATCTGTAAGCTTACGGCTCGCCGTACTATAAAGGTATATTAATAGAGCAGCTTGATTCACATTATGTTCGGAGTTTTATTCACTCACCATACATGTTCTCTCCCTGCATCAGATTGCCACATGTGCCTTGTCAACAGGGTCTATTACCAAGGGCTGTATTTAGCTCGGTATATGTCGAAAAGACCGAACACCTATAGGGAGTGTTCGGCGTCCTTGATGTTTCCCTTATATGCATCAATTCTGAATCATGTCCTGGGTCAATAGTTGGGTTGCCCAACTCCTGTGATTACCCCTACGTTCCCAACTGTTCGTCTAGGTTTTAAAGGGAGAACTACTGCGATTGTACTTCTGGCTTATTCGGTCAAGTACCTTGGTAGAGAAAGCCGAAAACTGACCGTCATGATAGGAGCGAACCTGGTCCGCAATCCGGTGACTTAGTTTTATACTACGATCAATAGAGATCTACCTCGTGTTATACGAAGGGTTGGTTTTCTCGCCTAGCCAGGCGCAATTGGATACCTTAAGTAAGGAATATCATATCCGCACCAGGGGCTAGTACCTAGCCCCACATGTCAAACTCCTACGACTAAGTGAAAGCAATAACGCCACATAGTCGGATTGCCTGGTTCGCTCCGCATACACCTCCTATACGGACCAAGACGTTGGATAAAGAGTGTATATGCATATGACTGAACACCCCAGTACTATATACATGGGGGCTTAAGCCGATGACTGGAAACTTTCAGATTTACATAAACTGTCACACAGGAGGTAAAAGACGCTCATATTATAATAGCGCAAAAGTTATATACATCGGATTCATAAGCTTAAGTCTTTACAGCCGAATACAATTACTCAAAGATAATATCCTTCGAGCACTGGCCTTATACAAGGTGGGCGCCTTCGATGACGTCCTCGAAGTACTTCTTCGGCTTGCGGTGCTCCTCGCCCTCGGGCGGACCAGCAATAGCTATGTGCTCTGCCCTCATCTTCGCCCAGTGCACCTTCACACGAGCGAAGGGCATCCGAGCACCTTATATATAGGCAGAATGCGTCAATGCGTTGACCTGCGGACTCGCTTCGACGAGCCACTTCACCAATCCGAAGGATGTATCTTCGTCATCCTCCTCTTCTTCGGAGGAGAGGATGTTGATCTTCTCCGGACCCCTTGCCCTTCTTCTTGGGCTTCTTGACCGGCGCATTGTATGGCGCTGGGACCAGCATCGTCGTCAGTCGAGGAGATTCTGGGTCTTCGGGCAAAGGCGTCAGACACTTCATCCGGGTTGCCTTCTTTGTCCAGCCCTGTATATCACGCAAAAACTCCAATTCCTCTTATCATTAATAAGACAGAGGATGTATGTTCGGCGGAATTTTCTATTACCTCAGGGGCGGAGAACACGGTACTATAGCCCACATCCTCGGTTTCTTTCGGCCACTCATTCTGGCTCTTGAAGAGATGCTTCTAGATCTCTTTATGCGTAAAGCCAAACGAGATGCTTCAGAGGCCTATCTCCTGCCAGATTGAACTCCCATAGGGAGGAATCCCGGCTTTGGCAAGGAAGGACGAGCCGGGCCAGCATTACCTGGACCACGGCCGAGAGCTGATAGCCCTTGGAGATCACGCCGGACACATGGCTCTGGAGTGCCGTCACCTCAACCTGAGATCCCCAGTCCAGACTCTTTTTGGTCCAGGAGGCCAGTCTCTCTAGGGGTCCAGATCTGAAAGCAGGCTCCGCCACCCATTTGGCGCCGCGGGGTTCGGTGATATAGAACCACTCCTGCTGCCAGACCTTGTTCGTTTCCACGAACGACCCTTTCGGCCAATTGGCATTCGGGAGCTTACTAATCATAGCGCGCCCGCACTTCGCGTGATGCCTGTCCACCACCTTCGGCTTCACGTTGAAGGTTTTAAGCCATAGGCCGAAGTGTGGAGGGATGCGGAGGAAAGCTTCACACACCACTATAAAAGCGGAGATGTGGAGGATTGAGTTCGGGGCTAGATCGTAGAAATCTATCCCGTAGAAAAATAGCAAACCCCAAACAAAGGGGTGGAGCGGGAATCCTAGCCCCCTAACAAAGTGTGAGGTAAACACAATGGGCTAGCCCGCCTCTGGGACGGGGATCACCTGGCCCTTGGCGGGAACTCGGTGCGCGATATTGGCGGTGAGATAGCCCGCGCTCCGAAGATCCTCCACGGTTTTCTCAGTGACCATGGAGACCTCCCACTTACCAGTGGTGCCGAATCCAGCCATTGCTGGGGAAGGAAGTAGTGGTTGAGGAACCTAAATCGGTGGGCGCAAGAGATGAGGATGTTGGGGCTAGGAAAGTAGGAGAGCTCGAGCTTGAGGAAAGCGTGGGGCTGATGAAAGGGATTGGTATCCTTTTATAACGCTGTGAATACAGAACGTCCCCCCACTTTAGCCATAAACCTTGCCGGTTCCCAAAGTGGTCGTGCGTAATGCGCGGTGTGGATGCTCGCGTCACATTGATAAGGATCCCACAATAAGCGGGCATGATCTCTATTCTGAGACGAGTCAATGAGGATATGCCTCGAAACGCGAAACTAGGGCAAAATAAAACGGTTCGATATGTTAGTGGGATGGATGTGATGCTTCACCAAAAAGTTGTCAGTAAAGACACACTATTCATTTTCTTTTAAGGGCCTTGCCTTCAAGGCTAAGGGTTGTACTAACCTTGCAGAGCCGAACACAATACACCTTTTTGCAGAAGATATATTCGGAAGAAGGAACCCGCCTTGCAATGCCGAAGACAATACGGAAGCCGAACTCATCGTCATTGAAGACGGGTTCAGGGGCTACCGAGGGAGTCTTGGATCGAGGGGTCCTCGGGTGGCCAAATAAATTTTGGTGGGCCGGATTGGTGGGCCGTTGATACATCTCCAACGTATCTATAATTTTTTATTGTTCCATGCTATTATTTATGATGTTTTGGATGTTTAATGGGCTTTGTTATACACTTTTATATTATTTTTGGGACTAACCTATTAACCCAAAGGCCCATTCGAGATTGCTGTTTTTTTTGCCTATTTCAGGGTTTTACAGAAAAGGAATATCAAACGGAGTCCAAATGGAATGAAACTTCAGAAGAGATATTTTTGGAGCAAAATACGCACGGGAGACTTGAGAACCACGGAGTAGGGCACACGTGGCGTCCACGAGGGTGGGGGCGCCCCCCCCAGGGCACGCCCCTGCCTCGTGGGCCCCACATTTGGCCCCCGGTGCCCTCCTTCCTCCTATATATATCTACGTACCCCAAAACCATCAGAAAAACAGAGAAAACCCTAGTTCCACCGCCGCAACCTTCTGTTCCCATGAGATCCCATCTTGGGGCCTGTTCCGGAGCTCCGTCGGAGGGGGATCTTCCAAGGAGTGCTTCTACATCATCATCATCATCGCCTCACCATGAGTTGTGAGTAGTTTACCACAGACCTTCGGGTCCATAGCTAGTATCTAGATGGCTTCTTCTCTCTCTTTGGATCTCAATACCAAGTTCTCCTTGGTCTTCGAGGAGATCTATTCGATGTAATCTCTTTTTGCGGTGTATTTGTCGAGATCCGATGAATTGTGGGTTTATGATCAAGATTATCTATGAGAAATATTTGGTTCTTTTTCTGAACTCTTTATGTATGATTATAATATACTTGCAAGTGTCTTCGAATTATTGGTTTGGTTTGGCCTACTAGATCTATAGTTCTTGCAATGGGAGAAGTGCTTGGCTTTGGGTTCAATCTTGCGGTGTCCTTTCCCAGTGACAGTAGGGGCAAGAAGGCACGTATTGTATTGTTGCCATCAAGGATAAAAAGATGGGGTTTATATCACTATGTTTGAGTTTATCCCTCTACATCATGTCATCTTGCTTAAGGCATTACTCTGTTCTTATGAACTTAATACTCTAGATGCATGCTGGATAGTGGTCGTGTGTGGAGTAATAGAAGTAGATGCAGAATCGTTTCGGTCTACTTGTCTCGGACGTGATGCCTATATATAATGATCATGCCTAGATAGTCTCATAATTATTCGCTTTTCTATCAATTGCTCGACAGTAATTTGTTTACCTGCCGTAGAATATCGCTATCATGAGAGAAGCCACTAGAGAAAACTATGGCCCCCGGGTCTATTCTCAACATATCAATCTACAATCTACTTTACTTTTCCGCTTTTACTTTCTGTTCTTATATCCAAAAATACCAAAAATATCAAACTATCATCTCTATCAGATCTCACTTTCGTAAGTGACCGTAAAGGGATTGACAACCCCTTATCGCATTGGCTGCTAAGTTCTTATTTGTTAGTGCAGGTGTGAGGGACTCGCGCGTGGTCTCCTACTGGATTGATACCTTGGTTCTCAAAAGCTGAGGGAAATACTTATGCTATTGTGCTGCATCACCCTTTCCTCTTCGAGGGAATACAACGCAAGATCGAGAAGTAGCAAGAAGAATTTCTGGCGCCGTTGCCGGGGAGGCTTACGCAAAAGTCATATACCAAGTACGTATCACAAACCCTTATCCTTCGCATTACATTTATTTGCCTCTCGTTTTCCTCTCCCCCACTTCACCCTTGCCGTTTTATTTGTCCTTCTTCTGCCGTGTGTTTATCGTTCGCTTGCCCTCATGTTTGAGATGGGGAAAGAGTTTATCGAGAAGGGTAGTAATGTTGAGGGCAACGTCTATGTTGACCCCCCGGATGAAACTACCACTTTACATATTAAGAAGTTCTGGGTTGGTAGTGGTAACATCATTGGAAAAGGAGTTCTTCAAGACTTCTTTACTTGTGCCGGTGCTTTGCTCACTATGGGTGGCTCTATTCTTCACAGAACTAGTAGCCATGCGGATGCTATATCTATGCTCGTAGTTGAAATTTAAAGGCAATTTTTCCATATGCATCCCTGTATTCAGAGAATCTTTCTGGAATTTTCCAATATTGAGCATTCTTCTGTTAAGCGTGCAGCCACTATCTTTTCGGCTCATGAATTTAGATTTATCATGAAAGAGGCCAAAGAAATCTTTGCTCATTACGGGGTAGATGCTGGCCAACCTCCCATAGAGGCTATCTTATTTAATCAAGAAGACATAATGCGATTGTGATCTCCTGATCATGTTGCTTTTAATGAAAATCTTAGAAAAAAGGTTCCTACCGATGTCTTGGTTGATAGAATTTCTGAGTTGAACGATGATTTTGCTATTCAAAACAATGGGTTGGGCTTCTCCCTTGAGTGAAGGCTCATGACTTTCTGCCAAAAGAATGCCTATAATGATGAATTGGTTGTACACTGTAAAGGGACAAAAGAGGAAGCTATTCCTCCTGAGCTTGATATGGGGGACTTTTGTCCCATTAAATTTAGCCATTTTGATTACTTTTTCTTGCCACAAAGGAAACTTGCTGCTGAACATAGGGAATATGAGATGAGTTTTCGCGATATACCGTATCTTTATAGCATTCCCTAGATCTATCCTTGTATCGTGTCTAGCTAGGGACGTAAAACGATAGCGCTTGTTGGGAGGCAACCCAATTTTATATTTTTTGTTTTTGCTTCTTTTTAGGAATAAATATTGCATCTAGCTTCTATTTAGATGTGGTTTTATGTTTTAATTAGTGTTTGTGCCAAGTAGAACCTTTGGGAAGACTTGTGTGAAGTTTATATGATCTTGCTGTGAAAAACAGAATCGTTAGAGCTCGCTAGAATGGTCACCATATTTTGCTGGAGCGTGCTATTTAGTTGATTCTTTTTGCAGATGATTAATAGACAAATTCCTCACGTTTACCAATTTATTTCAATTTTTTTGGAGTTACAGAAGTATGCGAAAGTTACAGTTTACTACAAACTGTTCTGTTTTTGCAGATTCTGTTTTTCGTGTGTTGTTTGCTTATTTCAATGCATCTATGAGTAGTATTGGGAAGTATGAATCATAGAGAAGTTGGAATATAGTAGTTTTAACACCAATATAAACAAAGAATGAATTCATCATAGTACCTTTGAGTAGTGGTTTGTTTTCTTATACTAACGGAGCTCACTAGATTTTTGTCTAAGTTTTGTGTTGTGAAGTTTTCAAGTTTTGAGTATTGCTTTGATGGACTATGGAACAAAGAGTGGCAAGAGCCTAAGCTTGGGGATGCCCAGGGCAACCCAAGGTAAAATTCAAGGACAACCAAAAGCCTAAGCTTGGGGATGCCCCGGGAAGGCATCCCCTCTTTCGTCTTCATCTATCGGTAACTATACTCGGAGCTATATTTTTATTCACCACATGATATGAGTTTTACTTGGAGCGTCGTGTGTTATTTAAGTCTTTGCTTGTTAGTTTGCCACAATTATCCTTGCTGGACACACCTTTTTGAGAGAGATAAATATGGCCTAGGTATTGATAGAACACTCTATGTGCTTCACATATATCTTTTGAGTTGAATAGTTTTTGCTCTAGTGCTTCACTTATATCTTTTAGAGCACGGTGGTGATTATATTTTGTACAAATTATTGATCTCTCATGCTTCACTTATATCCTTTTGAGAGTCTATTAAAACAGCATGGTAATGTTCTTTGGCTATAAAACTAGCCTTCACATGATAGACATCCAAAATCAATGTAGTAAAAAACTTTCACACTAAGTGCATTGAATATGATGAGAAGTTGGATGCTTGATAATTGTTTTGAGATATGAGGATGATGATATTAGAGTCATTCTAGTGTAGTTATTATGAAATTGAGAAATGCTTGTGTTAAAGTTAGTGATTCCCGTAGCATGCACGTATGGTGAACCGCTATGTGACGAAGTTAGAGCATGAGGTATTTGTAGAGTGTCCTCCTTTGTGGAGGTCAGGGGCGCGCGAAGGTTAACTCCTACCAACCTCCCCCCTAGGAGCATGCGTTGATTGCTTTGTTTTGATGACTCGTAAATTTTTGCAATAAGTATATGAGTTCTTATGACTAATGTTGAGTCCATGGATATTACGCACTCTCACCCTTCCACCATTGCTAGCCTCTCTTGTACCGCGCAACTTTCGCCGGTACCATACACCCACCATATATCCTTCCTCAAAACAGCCACCATATATCTTCCTCAAAACAGCCACCATACATACCTATCATGGCATTTCCATAGCCATTCCGAGATATATTGCCATGCGACTTTCCACCGTTCCGTTCATATGACACGCTTCATATTGTCATATTGCCAAGCATGATCATGTAGTGGACATCGTATTTGTGGCTAGGCCACCATGCATAATTTTTCATACATGTCACTCTTGATTCTTTGCACATCCCGGTACACCGCCGGAGGCACTCATATAGAGTCATACTTTATTCTAGTATCGAGTTTTAATATCGAGTTGTAACTCAATGAAAGTGTGATGATCATCATTATTAGAGCATTGTCCCATGTGAGGAAAGGCTAAATCAAGAAAGCCCCTCCAAAAAAAGAAAAAAAAGGGAAAGGCCAAAGAAAAAAAGAAAGGCTAAAAAAAGGGGACAATTGCTACTATCTTTTTCCACACTTGTGCTTTGAAGTAGAACCATGTTCTTCATGATAGAGAGTCTCATGTTTAGTCACTTTCATATACTAGTGGGAATTTTCATTATAGAACTTGGCTTGTATATTCCAACGATGGGCTTCCTCAAATGCCCTAGGTCTTCATGAGCAAGCAAGTTGGATGCACACCCACTTAGTTTCTTTTGTTGAGCTTTCATACATTTTTAGCTTTAGTGCATCCGTTGCATGTCAATCCCTACTCACTCAAATTGATATCTATTGATGGGCATCTCCATAGCCCGTTGATACGCCTAGTCGATGTGAGACTATCTCCCTCCTTTTTGTCTTCTCCACAACCACCACTCTATTCCACCCATAGTGCTATGTCCATAGCTCACGCTCATGTATTGCGTGAAAGTTGAAAGGTTTGAAAAGATAGAGTATGAAAACAAGTGCTTGGCTGAAACCAGGGTTGTGCATGATATGAATATTTTGTGTGATGAAGAGGGAGCATAGCCAGACTATATGATTTTGTAGGGCTAACTTTCTTTAGCCATAGTATTTAGAGAAGACATGATTGCTTTGTTAGTATGCTTGAAGTATTATTATTTCTTATGTAAATATAGACTTTTGTCTTGAATCTTTCAGATCCGAACATTCATGCCACAATTAAGAGATTTACATTGAAAACTATGTTGGTTAGCATTCCACATCAAATATTATGTTTTTATCATTTACCTACTCGAGGACGAGCATGAATTAAGCTTGGGGATGCTTGATACGTCTCCAACGTATCTATAATTTTTGATTGTTCCATGCTATTATTTATGATGTTTTATATGTTTAATGGGCTTTGTTATACACTTTTGTATTCTTTTTGGGACTAACCTATTAACCCAAAGGCCCAGTCGAGATTGCTGTTTTTTGTGTGCCTATTTTAGGGTTTTACACAAAAGGAATATCAAACAGAGTCCAAACGGAATGAAACATCGGGAGAGATATTTTTGGAGAAAAATATGCACGGGAGACTTGAGAACCATGGAGTATGGCACACGTGGCGTCCACGAGGGTGGGGGACGCCCCCCCCCCCCCC
>LR738709.1:418306399-418360505 GCA_902687465.1 Secale cereale
CCCCCCTACAGGGCGCGCCCCCTGCCTCGTGGGCCCCAGGTTTGGCCCCCGGTGCCCTCCTTCCTCCTATATATATCTACGTACCCCAAAACCATCAGAACAACAGAGAAAACCCTAGTTCCATCGCCGCAACCTTCTGTTCCCGTGAGATCCCATCTTGGGGCCTATTCCGGAGCTCCGCCGGAGGGGGGATCTTCCACTGAGTGCTTCTATATCATCATCATCGCCTCACCATGAGTTGTGAGTAGTTCACCACAGACCTTCGGGTCCATAGCTAGTATCTAGATGGATTCTTCTCTCTCTCTTTGGATCTCAATACCAAGTTCTCCTTGGTCTTCGAGGAGATATATTCGATGTAATCTCTTTTTGCGGTGTGTTTGTCGAGATCCGATGAATTATGGGTTTATGATCAAGATTATCTATGAGAAATATTTGGTTCTTTTCTTAATTCTTTATGTATGATTATAATATCCTTGCAAGTATCTTCGAATTATTGGTTTGGTTTGGCCTACTAGATCTATAGTTCTTGCAATGGGAGAAGTGCTTGGCTTTAGGTTCAATCTTGCGGTGTCCTTTCCCAGTAACAGTAGGGGCAGCAATGCACGTATTGTATTGTTGCCATCGAGCATAAAAAGATGGGGTTTATATCACTATGTTTGAGTTTATCCCTCTACATCATGTCATCTTGCTTAAGGCGTTACTCTGTTCTTATGAACTTAATGCTCTAGATGCATGCTGGATAGCGGTCGATGTGTGGAGTAATAGTAGTAGATGCAGAATCGTTTCGGTCTACTTGTCTCGGACGTGATGCCTATATATAATGATCATGCCTAGATAGTCTCATAATTATTCGCTTTTCTATCAATTGCTCGATAGTAATTTGTTTACCTGTCGTAGAATATCGCTATCATGAGAGAAGCCACTAGAGAAAACTATGGCCCCCAGGTCTATTCTCAACATATCAATCTACAATCTACTTTACTTTTCCGCTTTTACTTTCTATTATTATATCCAAAAATACCAAAAATATCAAACTATCATCTCTATCAGATCTCACTTTCGTAAGTGACCGTAAAGGGATTGACAACCCCTTATCGCGTTGGATGTGAAGTTCTTATTTCTTTGTGCAGGTGCGAGGGACTCACTCGTGGTCTCCTACTGGATTGATACCTTGGTTCTCAAAAGCTGAGGGAAATATTTACGCTACTGTGCTGCATCACCCTTTCCTCTTCGAGGGAATACAACGCAAGCTCGAGAAGTAGCAGCCGTGAAGATCATAGTCGAAGATCGTCTCTCGTATCCGGATATGACTCCTGTATTAGTATAATGGCAAGTTTTAGGTTCGGGTGTAATCTTTCTTTCCTCTGCAAGATGGTTATGTACAAACCCTAGGCCCCTCCAGTGTGTATATAAACTGGAGGGTCTAGTCCGTAGAGGCTAATAGAGAATCACAAATCCTCATAGGCTAGACTTTGGGGTTTAGCCAATACGATCTCGAGGTAGATCAACTCTTGTATTCATATTCATCCATATTAATATAGCAGGAAGTAGGGTATTACCTCGATCGAGAGGGCCTGAACCTGGGTAAACAGTGTGTCCCCAGCCTCCTGTTACCATCAATCCTCAGACACATAGTTCGGGACCCCCTACCCGATATCCGCCGGTTTTGACACCGACACTATGAAACTTGCACTTTTCTTGGGTTACGTACTACCGTGGCAAGCCACGGTACTACCGCGGGAGTTGAGCACGGTACTACCTCTTCCATCACGGCAGTAATTTTTGACTGCTGCTGGAAGAGCGGTACTACCGCCCTGCGTGCGGTACTTCTGCCCGGGCGGTACAACCGCGCTGACCAGCGGTACTACCGTGCGTTCGCGAGCAGGTGGGGGTTAAGAGCGGGTAGGGGGAGTCTCAAATCCCCTATGCCCATTCATATCTTATTCCCCATCTCGTCTCTCTCTCTCTCCCTCACAAGGACGGTGCCGGAGGACCTCGCCGGATCTCTGTCTCCGGCCGCTCTCCTCGCATTTCGACCGATGGGATCGTTCCCCACCTCGCCCTCTTGCCATGGACCCCGGTATCTCCCCTAGTCCCTCTTCTTTTTGTCTCGTTTTGTGTTTCTAGGTTTTGGGGAGATGCATGTGTAGTTCTTGTGACTTTCGGCTAAATCTATGCAAGAGAAGACTGGAGTACTAGTGCAGTAGAAATGTTATTTGGTATGATGCAACAGTGTAGTTTTGATCACCGGTAGTACCGATCTATTTTTGCGGATGTCATTAGATCCGTAGATGGGATTCACATGCGGTTTGAATTCGTGCGGTACTACCGCTCGGGGCGCAGAAGTAAAATTTTACTTCCGCTCCAGGCACGGTACTACCATACCATGGTACTACCGCGGCTAGAGTGGATGTAAAGTGTTACATCCGCCACCCGTGCGGTACTACCGCGCCCCCGAGTGGTACTACCGTGATGATCAGAATTACATTGTTTCATCCTCCAAATCTCATTTCCACTTGTTTCTTTTGGTTTGGCCTAGTCCTTGCAATAATTCTTCTCGTTCTTTTCGTGTGTGTGTGTGTGTGTGTGTGTGTGTGTGTGTGTGTGTGTGTGTGTTGTGTGTCATAGGTGGTGGGTGATACGACTCCAACGCATTTATAATTTTTGATTGTTCCATGCTATTACTTATGATGTTTTGGATGTTTAATGGGCTTTGTCATACACTTTTATATTATTTTTGGGACTAACCTACTAACCCAAAGGCCCAGTCCAGATTGTTGTTTTTTTTCCTGTTTCAGGGTTTTACAGAAAAGGGATATCAAACGGAGTACAAATGGAATGAAACCTTCGGGAGAGATATTTTTGGATAAAATCACGCATGGGAGACTTGAGAACCACGGAGGAGGGTTTACGTGGTGCCCACGAGGGTGGGGGCGCCCCCTGCCTCGTGGGTCCCACGTAAGGCCCCCGGTGCCCTTCTTCCTCCTATATATATCTACGTACCCCAAAACCATCAGAACAACAGAAAAAACCCTATTTCCACCGTCGCAACCTTCTATTCCCGTGAGATCACATCTTGGGGCCTATTCCGGAGCTCCGCCGGAGGGGGGATCTTCCACGGAGTGCTTCTACATCATCATCATCGCCTCACCATGAGTTGTGAGTAGTTTACCACAGACCTTCGGGTCCATAGCTAGTATCTAGATGGCTTCTTCTCTCTCTTTGGATCTCAATACAAAGTTCTCCTCGGTCTTCGAGGAGATCTATTCGATGTAATCTCTTTTTGCGGTGTGTTTGTCGAGATCCGATGAATTGTGGGTTTATGATCAAGATTATCTATGAGAAATATTTGGTTCTTTTTCTGAACTCTTTATGTATGATTATAATATACTTGCAAGTCTCTTCGAATTATTGGTTTGGTTTGGCCTACTAGATCTATAGTTCTTGCAATGGAAGAAGTGCTTGGCTTTGGGTTCAATCTTGCGGTGTCCTTTCCCAGTGACAGTAGGGGCAACAAGGCACGTATTGTATTATTGCCATCAAGGATAAAAAGATGGGGTTTATATCACTATGTTTGAGTTTATCCCTCTACATCATGTCATCTTGCTTAAGGCGTTACTCTGTTCTTATGAACTCAATACACTAGATGCATGCTAGATAGCGGTCGATGTGTGGAGTAATAGTAGTAGATGCAGAATCGTTTCGGTCTACTTGTCTCAGACGTGATGCCTATATATAATGATCATGCCTAGATAGTCTCATAATTATTCGCTTTTCTATCAATTGCTCGACAGTAATTTGTTTACCCGCCGTAGAATATCGCTATCATGAGAGAAGCAACTAGAGAACACTATGGCCCCTGGGTCTATTCTCAACATATCAATCTACACCTACTTTACTTTTTCTGCTTTTACATTTTGTTCTTATAATCAAAAATACCAAAAATATCAAACTATCCTCTCTACCAGATCTCACTTTCATAAGTGACCATAAAGGGATTGACAACCCCTTATCGCGTTGGCTGCGAAGTTCTTATTTGTTTGTGCAGGTGCGAGGGAGTCGCGCGTGGTCTCCTACTGGATTTGATACCTTGGTTCTAAAAAACTGAGGGAAATACTTACGCTACTGTGCTGCATCTCCCTTTCCTCTTCGAGGGAATACAACGCAAGCTCGAGAAGTAGCAAGAAGAATTTCTGGCGCCGTTGCCGGGGAGGCTTACGCAAAATTCATATACCAAGTACCTATCACAAACCCTTATCCTCCGCATTACATTTTTGCCTCGCGTTTTCCTCTCCCCCACTTCACCCTTGCCGTTTTATTTGCCCTTTTTCTGCAGTGTGTTTATCGTTCGCTTTGCCTTGTCGTCATGGTTAGCCCCTTATCCTCTCCTTTGCCTCCCGAGTTTGAAGTTCTTCACTTCAAGCAAAAGCAAGGAGAAAATTTAAAAGATGCTTGGTTTAGGATGATGGAATCTTATCGTAAGTGCACCTTAGAGGTGAATTTTAGAATCTTGCTTCGCAATTTTTATGTTGGTTTGAATATGTCTCATAGACAACTCTTGGATTGCGTTGCCAAAGGGAATTTTATCGAAATTGATCCTAGTATTGCGCATGAAATTATAGAGGGAATAGTGGGAACACTACCTCCCCAAAATGGGTCACATCCAACCTAGGAAGGGACGCAAGTTTTTGAGAAAATTTGCGAAGTAACAAAAATACTACAAAAGTCTCTTGAACCTCTTAAGAGTGTTAGTGGAAATCTCCACCGCATGAATATGTTGATTAACCTTTGTAATAAGCGGATGGATTCTTTAGATCTGATGGTTTCCGAATATGAAGGGAAACGTAAAGAACCTCCCGGATTCGAGCTTGACCCCATTAAAAGGGTGAAGATCAAAGATGGCATTCCCTAGATCTATCAATGTATTGTGCCTAGCTAGGGGCGTAAAACGATAGCGCTTGTTGGGAGGCAACCAAATTATATATTTTTTGTTTTTGCTTCTGTTTAGGAATAAATATTGCATCTAGCTTCTATTTATATGTGGTTTCGTGCTTTGTTTAGTGTTTGTGCCAAGTAGAACCTTTGGGAAGACTTGTGTGAAATTTATATGATCTTGCTGTGAAAAACAGAATCGTTAGCGCTCGCTAGAATGGTCGTTAGATTTTACTGGAGCGTGCTATTTAGTTGATTCTTTTTGCAGATGATTAATAGACAAATTCCTCACGTTTACCAATTTAGTTTGAATTTTTTGGAGTTCGGAAGTATGCGAAACCTGCAGATTACTACAGACTGTTCTGTTTTTGACAGATTCTGTTTTTCGTGTGTTGTTTGCTTATTTCAATGCATCTATGAGTAATATTGGGAAGTATGAACCATAAAGAAGTTGGAATACAGTAGGTTTAACACCATTATAAACAAAGAATGAATTCATTGTAGTACCTTTGAGTAGTGGTTTGCTTTCTTATACTAACAGAGCTCACGAGATTTTTGTCTAAGTTTTGTGTTGTGAAGTTTTCAAGTTTTGAGTATTGCTTTGATGGACTATGGAACAAAGAGTAGCAAGGGCCTAAGCTTGGGGATGCCCAAGGCACCCCAAGTAAAATTCAAGGACAACCAAAAGCCTAAGCTTGGGGATGCCCCGGGAAGGCATCCCCTCTTTCGTCTTCATCTATCGGTAACTATACTCGGAGCTATATTTTTATTCACCACATGATATGTGTTTTACTTGGAGCGTCTTGTATAATTTGAGTCTTTGATTGTTTGTTTTCGACAATTATCCTTGCTGGACACACCTATTTGAGAGAGTTAAATATGGCCTAGGAATTGTTAGAACACTCTATGTGCTTCACTTATATCTTTTGAGTTGAATAGTTTTTGCTCTAGTACTTCACTTATATCTTTTAGAGCACGGTGGTGATAATATTTTGAAGAAATTTTTGAACTCTCATGCTTCAATTATATCCTTTTGAGAGTCTATTAAAACAGCATGGTAATGTGCTTAGGCTATAAAACTAGTCTTCACATGATAGACATCCAATATCAATGTAGTAAAATCTTGCATACTAAGTGCATTGAATATGATGAGAAGTTGGATGCTTGATAATTGTTTTGAGATATGAGGATAGTGATATTAGAGTCATGATAGTGGAGTTATTATGAAATTGAGAAATGCTTTTGTTAAGGTTAGTGATTCCCGTAGCATGCACGTATGGTGAACCGCTATGTGACGAAGTTAGAGCATGAGGTATTTGTAAAGTGTCAACCTTTGTGTGGAGGTCGGGGGCGTACGAAGGTTAACTCCTACCAACCTCCCCCCTAGGAGCATGCATTGATTGCTTTGTTTTGATGACTCATAGATTTTTGCAATAAGTATATGAGTTCTTATGACTAATGTTGAGTCCATGGATTATACGCACTCTCAGCCTTCCACCATTGCTAGCCTCTCTTGTATCGCGCAACTTTCGCCGGTACCATACACCCACTATATATCCTTCCTCAAAACAGCCACCATATATATTCCTCAAAACATCGACCATACCTACCTATCATGGCATTTCCATAGCCATTCCGAGATATATTGCCATGCAACTTTCCACCGTTCCGTTCATATGACACGCTTCATATTGTCATATTGCCATGCATGATCATGTAGTTGACATTGTATTTGTGGCAAAGCCACCATGCATTATTTTCATACATGTCACTCTTGATTCATTGCACATCCCGGTACACCGTCGGAGGCATTCATATGGAGTCATACTTTGTTCTAGTATCGAGTTGTAATGAAAGTGTGATGATCATCATTATTAGAGCATTGTCCCATGTGAGGAAAGGCTAAATCAATAAAGCCCCTCCAAAAAAAGGCCAAAGAAAAAAAGGAAAGGCCCAAAAAAGGAAAAGAAAAGAAAAAGGAACAATCGCTATTATCTTTTTCCACACTTGTGCTTCAAAGTAGCACCATGTTCTTCATGATAGAGAGTCTCATGTTTAGTCACTTTCATATACTAGTGGGAATTTTCATTATAGAACTTGGCTTGTATATTCCAACGATGGGCTTCCTCAAATGCCCTAGGTCTTCGTGAGCAAGCAAGTTGGATGCACACCCACTTAGTTTCTTTTGTTGAGCTTTCATACATTTTTAGCTCTAGTGCATCCGTTGCATGTCAATCCCTACTCACTCACATTGATATCTATTGATGGGCATCTCCATAGCCCGTTGATACGCCTAGTCGATGTGAGACTATCTCCCTCCTTTTTGTCTTCTCCACAACCACCTCTCTGTTCCACCCATAGTGCTATGTACATGGCTCACGCTCATGTATTGCGTGAAAGTTGAAAGGTTTGAAAGAATAGAGTATGAAAACAAGTGCTTGGCTAAAATCGGGGTTGTGCATGATATGAATATTTTGTGTGATGAAGGGGGAGCATAGCCAGACTATATGATTTTGTAGGGATAAATTTCTTTAGCCATAGTATTTTGAGAAGACATGATTGCTTTGCTAATATGCTTGAAGTATTATTATTTCTTATGTCAATATAGACTTTTATCTTGAATCTTTCAGATCTGAATATTCATGCCACAATTAAGAGAATTACATTGAAAAACTATGTTGGTTAGCATTCCACATCAAAAATTCTATTTTTATCATTTACCTACTCGAGGACGAGCAGGAATTAAGCTTGGGGATGCTTGATACGTCTCCAACGTATCTATAATTTTTTATTGTTCCATGCTATTATTTATGATGTTTTGGATGTTTAATGGGCTTTGTCATACACTTTTATATTATTTTTGGGACTAACCTACTAACCCAAAGGCCCAGTCCAGATTGCTGTTTTTTGCCTGTTTCACGGTTTTATAGAAAAGGGATATCAAACGGAGTCCAAATGGAATGAAACCTTCGGGAGAGATATTTTTGGAGAAAATCACGCACGGGAGACTTGAGAACCACAGAGTAGGACTTACGTGGTGCCCACGAGGGTGGGGGCGCCCCCCTAGGGCGCGCCCCCTGCCTCGTGGGTCCCACGTAAGGCCCCCGGTTCCCTCCTTCCTCCTATATATACCTACGTACCCCGAAACTATCAGAACACCAGAAAAAACCCTAGTTCCATCGCCGCAACCTTCTGTTACCGTGAGATCCCATCTTGGGGCCTGTTCCGGAGCTCCGCCGGAGTGGGGATCTTCCACGGAGTGCTTCTACATCATCATCATCGCCTCACCATGAGTTGTGAGTAGTTTACCACATACCTTTGGGTCCATAGCTAGTATCTAGATGGCTTCTTCTCTCTCTTTGGATCTCAATACAAAGTTCTCCTCGGTCTTCGAGGAGATCTATTCGATGTAATCTCTTTTTGCGGTGTGTTTATCGAGATCCGATGAATTGTGGGTTTCTGATCAAGATTATCTATGAGAAATATTTGGTTCTTCTCTGAACTTTTTTATGTATGATTATAATATCCTTGCAAGTCTCTTCAAATTATTGGTTTGGTTTGGTTTGGCCTACTAGATCTATAGTTCTTGCAATGGGAGAAGTGCTTGGCTTTGGGTTTAATCTTGCGGTGTCCTTTCCCAGTGACACTAGGGGCAGCAAGGCATGTATTGTATTGTTGCCATCGAGGATAAAAAGATGGGGTTTATATCATATTGCTTGAGTTTATCCCCCTACATCATGTCATCTTGCTTAAGGCATTACTCTGTTCTTATGAACTCAATACACTAGATGCATGCTGGATAGCGGTCGATGTGTGGAGTAATAGTAGTAGATGCAGAATCGTTTCGGTCTACTTGTCTCGGACGTCATGCCTATATATAATGATCGTGCCTAGATAGTCTCATAATTATTTGCTTTTCTATCAATTGCTCGATAGTAATTTGTTTACCCGCCGTAGAATATCACTATCATGAGAGAAGCCACTAGAGAACACTATGGCCCCCGGGTCTGTTCTCAACATATCAATCTACACCTACTTTACTTTTTCCGCTTTTACTTTCTGTTCTTATAATCAAAAGTACCAAAAATATCAAACTATCATCTCTATCAGATCTCACTTTTGTAAGTGACCGTAAAGGGATTGACAACCCCTTATGGCGTTGGCTGCGAAGTTCTTATTTGTTTGTGTAGGTGCGAGGGACTCGCGCGTGGTCTCCTACTGGATTGATACCTTGGTTCTCAAAAACTGAGGGAAATACTTATGCTAGTATGCTGCATCTCCCTTTCCTCTTCGAGAGAATACAACGCAAGCTCGAGAAGTAGCACTAGGTCCGGTTCCAATGTCCGGCGCTCCAATCCCAGTCGTGACACAAGATCCAAGAAGCTCCACAACCAAGACGCTCCTGAGGGGTCCAATGCCCCCAACGTCCCGTCAAGAAATCAGCTGGCAAGCTCAAGGAGCCCACTATGGGCATGGATGAGGTGCCTCTAGTCGAGTTTGTCACTCAAAGGAGGCTCAACCCCTATGTGAAGCCTCATGAGATTGTCAAAGGCAATGAGTTGTTCTGGACCAAGCAGCAAAATCTCATCTACCTTGATGTGATCAAGTCCAAGCAGAACATTTATGTTCTGGTGCAGTGGATTGACTTGGATCATATGAGAAAGGACCGAGCATACTTTGGTGAGCCGTTGGATCTGTTGGAGCAGTTTTGCATTGAAGACTTTGTCTCGTTCCAAATGGACTTTGACCCGGAGATCATAGCTTAGTTCTTTACCTCCGTTCACTTCTCCAGTGAGGAGAGGAATATGACTTGGATGACCAATGGGAGGAAGTTGTCTGCTACATGGAAGGATTTCATGGATTTGCTGCATGTTCGTGGTGAGGGGCTCAATGTGCCCATTGGTGTTCGCCCTCATGCCAACCCAGAGTCCACCAACAAGAACAAGCTTCAACCGTACCTCGCAGAGAAGAAGTTACCCAGTGGCAAGTCGACTTGGGTGCTCAACCCCTTCGTTGACATCATGCATCGGATCTTCCGCAACACCCTCTTTCCGTGCATTGGGGACAAGGACAAGGTGCATGCTTATCTTGTGGATATGATGCTTCTGCGTGAGGAGGCGCGTCATCATGCTCCTGGCCCACTTGATGTCTCACACATCATGTGGGTTGAGATTCGGGTTGCGGTTTTTAATCGCAAAGTTCCTATCTATGGACCTTATCTCCATCTCTTGATCTTGAAGAGTTGGGAGAAGCTTATCCCAGATGAAGTATTTGTTGCTCCTGACTGGGTTCACCATGAGCCGATAAAGCTGCATCACAAGAACAAGTGGGCTAATACCACTACCCGGGCTGAGGCTGAGGCTGCTAGGATGGATGTCGATGATGACGAGTTTGAGGAGGAGGAGGTTGAGGACAGTTCTGCAGGATATGCCCCTCCCATTTCTGAGCCCTCGTGGGCTAAGAAGCTGAAGAACAAGATGAAGGCGCTTTTCTGCATGCAGGCCAAGGGGTAGTACAAGTCCCATGTGGCTCAAAAGGAGAGTCGCCGGCGCGACAAGAGGATCTTTAGGACGTTCGGTGAGCATGTGTCGAGCAAATCCGAGAAGACCATCACTCCTGAGGCTGACTGGATGGCAAAGCAAGGCTACAAGTGGACTGAGTCTGAGGAGGAGTCCATTCCCGCTGCCGAGACCGATGAGGAGATTAATGGCTGATCACTACAGGTAGAGGGAGCAACCACCTGTGTCGTAGGTTTCCTCTCCGCCTTTTTGGTGTTTCGATGCCAAAGGGGGAGAGAGTGTAGGATTTGTAAGTTGTGTTTGCTTTACTTTCGTTGAACTCTCTCGTTGCTTTGGTGTGTTGGTTTGCGTTGTGTGTGTGAGACCAGGAGACTATCATATGGTGTGAGACATATGCACTCTAGTCTATCTTATTATTTTATCTTATTGTCTAGTTTGGTTAGTAGATTGTGAGCATATGCTTTCATGTGCCCTTTACTTTAGGCTCACATTCTTTACCTTGCATCCATGTTTAGATTGTAAGCATATGCTTTCATGTGCCCTTTACTTTATGCTCACATTCTTTACCTTGCATCCATGTTTAGTGTCATTTACTTAGTTGCAAGGATTGTTTTGTTTATAAAATATAGGGGGAGTGTTGATCCTATTATGTGTGCCATGCAGTCCAAAGCACATATCTAAGAATGCACGCATCTAGGGGGAGCCTATCTATATTTTATACATGTTGGGTTTGCTTATATTCTTATTCATTCCTTTGTCCAAATCACGTATTGTCATCAATCCACCAAAAAGGGGGAGATTGTAAGGGCATATTTCTCCCTAAGTGGTTTTGGTGATTGATGACAATGCATTTGCGGACTAATTGTGTGCATTGAGCATTTCAGATATCTCATGTCAAGGCACAAGACGATTCAGGGCCCCTTGGACCCTATCGAAGACGGCATTTCTCTATGCTTCTTTTCGGCGGAATTGAGTCATAGGAAATCCGTACTATTAAGAGGGGGTCCACTTCGTTAAGGTTAGGGTGGAATCAACACGTACACATATGTTCCTTTGCACTACCTTTCCTTCGCTTCAATGGAGCACCAGTCGTTTTCCTTGTCATTGCGAAGACAAAGGCTTTCGTGCACTACTGTTCTGTTGCCTGCGGTAGTACTGCTCAAGGGAGCAGTAGTACCGCAGAGGCCCACGGTAGTACCGCCAGTGGCAGCGGTAGTACCGCACCTTGCGGTAGTACCGATCCTCGCACGCGGTAGTATCGTGGCCTCTGGCCCAGAGCTGTGGCTGGCGCGGAAGTAGGAGCGGAAGTAATTTTTTACTTCCGCACCCTACGCGGTAGTACCTCTCCGTGTGAGCGGTAGTACCGTGCCGGGTTTTTGCATCAACCGAAACTCAGCGGATGTAGCCACGGAGGTAATTTCATTAGCCCTTGCCTTTCCCAGCCCAGATTGTGCCCTGCCTTGCGGTAGTATCGCAAGGGCGCGCAGTAGTACCGCTCTGATAGTACTACCGCTCGTTGCTATACGCAATAGGGCCGTATCTGGCTCCTGCCGCGCGAGCGGTAGTACCGCACTGCCTCGCAGTAGTACCGCATGGCTTTGCGGTAGTACCGTAGGTATGTGCGGTAGTACCGCACGTCGCAGGCTGAGTTAAGTGGATAACCGTTGGATCTTTCCCTTCACTATATAAGGGGGTCTTCTTCCCCAAGTTGACCACCTCTTCCTTCCCTAAGCTCCATTGTTGCTCAAAGCTCCATTTTCGCCCGATCTCTCTCCCTAGCCAATCAAACTTGTTGATTTCCTAGGGATTGGTTGAGAAGGCCTCGATCTACACTTTCACCAAGAGAAATTTGATTCCCCCCACTAATCCCTTTCGGATCTTGTTACTCTTGGGTGTTTGAGCACCCTAGACGGTTGAGGTCACCTCGAAGCCATAGTCCATTGGGGTGAAGCTTCGTGGTGTCGTTGGGAGCCTCCAATTCAGTTGTGGAGATAGCCCCAACCTTGTTTGTAAAGGTTCGGTCGCCGCCTTCAAGGGCACCACTAGTGGAATCACGTCATCTCGCATTGTGTGAGGGCGTGAGGAGAATACGGTGGCCTTAGCGACATCTTGGGAAGCATTGTGCCTGCACACCGCTCCAACGGAGACGTACTTCCTCTCAAAGGGAAGGAACTTCGGTAACACATTCTCGTATCCACCGGCTCCGCTCATGGTTATATCTTACCTTTTACTTGTGCAAGCTTTTGTTGGGTTGTTTCTCTAGCTTGCTTGTGTGCTTGTTATTGTTGCATCGTATAGGTTTCTCACCTAGTTGCATATCTAGACAAACTTTCTTGATGCTAACTTTAATTTAGTAAAGAAAAGCTAAAAATTGTTAGTTGCCTATTCACCCCCCTCTAGTCAACCATATCGATCCTTTCATGAAGGAAGCTCAACAATGCATGAAAGAGTTTAGTTACTAACTAAATAAATGAAGGAAGCTTAGCTAGTACTGAAACAAATTAAGCACCCCTGCATTGAAAACTTTGGTTGCTTAACTCTTTAACTTGTTTAGTATCTCATATAAGCACGTGTGCATTAGAAAGGCCTTAGGACATCTTCAAGGCGGACCCTCAAAACCGCCGCATACGTCCAGACCGCGCTGTCTATACATGGATTGCCATCCAACACGGCTTTGTGTCGCTCTGTCGAGCGGTCCGGATGTACTTTTTCCGGCAAACCCGAGAAAAACATGGTGGGCTTTGCAGGAGTCTGGACAACAAATACGTAGGACTCCGACGCCCAAGGCCCACCCAAAACCTTTCCAGAACCTTGCGCCTCCATCCTCTTCATTTTCTCTCCTTCCTTCTTGCTCTCTTGCCTTCGCCACCACTTCACCACCCTGGCTGCCACCCCTACGTCTCCATCACCTCCAGCGATCCAGCCGGGGCTCCACCCCACATGTCCTCCATCGCCGTTCAACCCATCTCCTCCGCCCAACACGCCATGTATCGTCCGCTAGTGCTATACTCACCCTGCCCGGCAACAGTTCAATGAATTGCCGGAGCTAAAAAAAAGTTTTCCATTCTTCTTTCTAGCAATAAATTCCGACTTGGAGTACATATACGAGCACTATGTTGAGTTATTTGACGGTTCCTCCGACGAGGAGGACTACACAGATGAGATGGCGATGATGCATGCAGTCCTTGAAGACGCGGAGCATGCCGAGGACCGTTTTCTTAATTTCAAGGGATCGGTCAATGGTCATCGAGTGCTCAACCGCAACAGGCTGCGCTGCTATTTGATACTGGTGGCCGACTACTTTACCCCGGATGCACTCTTCACTGACCATTTTCGCTGGTGTTTTTGGATGCGCAAGACTATCTTCGATCGTTTCTACCATGGTGTCCGGTAATAGATGACTACTTCGTCTTGAAGAAGGACGTTGTGGGAACGATTGGATTCTCTGGTTACCAGAAGTGCACGGCCGCACTCCGGATGCTTGCATATGGCACGACCGCTGATTTGTGGGACGAGTACCTACGAATGTCTAAGAGCACATGTCGAGATGCCATCGTCATATTTGCAACTCCCGTGGTCGAGGTGTTTGGACCTCAATACCCGAGAGAACCAATTGTGCCAGACACCGAGAGGCTCTTGGCAATCTCAGAAGCAAGAGGGTGCACAGGTTTGCTTGTATCTCATGAGTGCTTGTATCTCATGAGTGCATGCATTGGAAATTGAAGAACTTCCTGAAGGCTTTACAAGGGAAATATAAGGGTCATGTTAAGAAGTCCACCAGCATTTCTAAAGCAGTTGTATCACGTGATATTTAGATTTGGCATGATTTCTTTGGCATATTCAGGTCTCACAATGACATTAATGTGCTGCAGCGATCATCGTTGTTCGCAAGGCTGATTGAAGGCATGTCTCGTCCTTGCCACTATATTGTCAATGGATGCGAGTACAACACGAGCTACTATCTGGTTGACGGTCTATCCTCCGTGGGCTACCTTCGTAAGCACCATATCTAACCCAGTTGGCCAGAAAAGTGTCACTTTGCCCAAAGACAAGAAGCAACTACAAAGGATGTCGAGAGGGCATTCGGAGTTTTGGATGCCCGTTTTGCAATTGTTCATGGACCTGCTAAACAATGGAATTCAGAGACCTTGTGGGAGGTGATGTCATGTTGTGTGATCATGCACAACATGATCATCGAGCATGAGGACGAGGATGTTGTCATAGCTCTAGAATTTAAGAACATGGATGATCCTATCGAACTTCCAGACCAGAATCTGCCATATTGGAAGAGTTTATTGAAATGCATCAACAGATTCGATATCAACCAACTCACGAGGAGTTGAAGGAATATCTGATTAAGTATCAGTGGATGGTTAAGGGGTCAACAATGTTGAAATGTAAAATTTGCACTTTTTAAAATTTCAACTACTGCTGCATGTGGCTATTTGAACGTATGTACTATGTATGTGGCTATTTGGACGCGCGGACTTAAAAAAAAATTAAGGAAGGCCGGATGTACGCTAACAATGTTGGTTGACGGACTGCCGCATCCGTGTCCGCGAATTGACTTCCCCTGATCACGAATGGATGCAAAAGGAAATTTTCGCATTGCCGTTGGAGATGCCCTTACTAAATTAGTCCAAACTCCGAAGGAGATGATGTCATGATGAGTGGATGACCCAACAATGGAGATGAAAGCATAGGAATGCATTTGTGACACGCAGTACACTTGGGTGAAAAAAAATGTTTTTTTTTGCGGGTAGGGTGGAAAGAATGTTGGTCAAGAGTGTTTGGTAGCATTGTTTAAGGAAGAGAAAGATTAATTTCCAAAGAAGGTAAATGCTTGCTGAACAAGCATCCAAGTGGTAATTAACTAAGAATGGCATCCCCAAGTTAATTCACCTTTTGTGGGATATATGACAATTCAGAAGTGCTCCTCCGTATATAGCACGGAATTCGCTTGCACTTTCCGGGTCATGTGGCCTGATGCAGGAGTCACGCGTTCCCTTGACTTTGGCCAGTGCCAGCACACCGTGCTGTACATTTGCATTAACCCAACCCAGCACCGGTGCAGCATTCGGCAGTTGAGCTGCCCTCACCTCATCTTTCACTGAGGCTGGTCACAATGAGGTGGAAATTAGGAGTAACATCACATATTTTAATACAACGTTGTTTATGTGGCACATATTTAATGAATAGTGAGGTGCTTGTGGTAACTAGCTACCGAAACATCACACACTTCAAGAAACAATGAGTCTATAAGCTAATAAATGCATCGTTGCATGACACTACCTACATGTTCCTACCCACTGTGGAGGTAATAACATAGTCTAGATAAGTGTGTATGTTACTATCTTATGTTCCTGTCCATTGTGACTAACCTAAGCGGTGTGGTTTCCTTGTGTTGATGTAGGGTGTCTGATTAAACAAATAAACTGCCAACTGTTGTGTACGTCGACTCTTGCTCTTTGTTTGTTTGGGTGTGCTGATGATGCTTAGGTTGGATCGGTTGCACCATCGGTTTTGCCACCTTCCATTCTTTTCCATTTCTTATTGCTGGTATCGCTCCCTTCCAGGCCTTCTGCTCCTACCGCCGCCAATAATGCTGCCCTACGAATTCAACCACTGCTAGTACGTACTAAAAACAGCACATCCAGCTTTATCCGCGCGCACACACACACAAAAAAAGAAAAAAAAGAAATGGGGGGCAGCTTTGTTTGTTTGTTCATTCAAGCTGATGAATTTGCGTGGGATCAATGGACGCTCTGTTTGGTGTTCCCAACATGCATCGAACAGAGGAGAGGAGGAGAGGAGTATAAAAACTGGAAAGAGGCCAGGGCCGAGCAGAAAGTGTGGGTTTTTGAAAAGATTCTGCCGCCACTCAATCATGATACTATCATCCACCAAAGCCGCTTTGCGCCTTCTTTATTCACATGGCGCTGCATTGATTCTTTCTCTCTGTTCTTAATCTTTTTTTTTTGTTATGAAAAGCGAGCGGGGAGCAGGGAGGGGGCAGTGGAGCCGTTAACCTTAATGACACACTTCGTCAGATGCTTATTATTGTATACTTCATCCAGCGACCCCCAGGATTGCAGGGCCAGCCACATGCCGTGCCTGGCTCGCCAAAAACCCTGTGTGCAGCCAAATCAAGCGTGCAACTGCAAAGATAGATGATGCTAATCTTAATGCCACGGAGACAAGATCATGTTATGCTGCTTCGTGTGTTTTGATTGATTTCGCTGTGCGGCAAAAGTTTCTCCGTGGATTGGATTGGATGGATTGCTCGGATTTCAGCCGAAAATGACCCGCGGAAATGCGCGAGACCTTTCTCGGAGGGAAAGGAAGCGGAGGTGAATGGGCGGCGGGCACGCGCTTGACAAGTCGCTGCCGGCTGCCCATCCGTTCATGGGCGAGTCGACCAGCACCGGCGGAAAAACGCAGCTGACGACATTGCCGTCGCCGTTGCCGACCATGGGCCGTGACGTGCATCGCCACGCGATAAATGACCCGTCCATGGAATGGACGCCTGTACGTGCAGGCTTGTGCTTTTCCGTCTCCGGTTCGCGTCGGCGTGGATCTCTGAGTCTGAGATGATGCCATCGCTGCTCCCTGCCGTGCCAGCAACTGAATGAATGAATGCATTCTACCGGTCTCGGTGACAAGTATAACTCGGCGACGCGTGCGACGCGGTGAATGTATGTTACGGAGTAGTTTCCGCGAAGATCCTCCTCGCTGTAAGGCTGGTGATAATGCACCGCCCCACTATCGTCCCGCCACGTCAGCTTTTACCCTCACTCTCACCCCACTCTCACCCCACTCTCACATCACGGTGCCAGTGCACGGGCTGTAGTGGCAGACTACCGCCACGTCATCTTCTCTCTCCTCAGATTTAGTTATTTCACTCGCATTTCTTTAGACATTCAAAATAATGTAAGAAAATAATTTTATTCAACTACAAATTGTACTGATTACATAATAAATAAAAAAATTACATAATAAATAAAAAAATTACATAAAAAATTAAAAAAATTACATAATCTAGGCATGATTATTTGCCCACACATGCTCAATCAAATCCTCCTGGAGCCGTGCATACATCGGTGAGTCCCTCATTTCGGTGTCCATCTGAATCCTGGCTGCTAGGCTTGGTGGTGCATTGTTATGTATCGGCGGCCCGACATTGGACGCAACTGTCTCATAGATGGCGTCCAAATTGGTACCACGCTCATCGTCGATGATCATGTTGTGCAGAATGACACATGCACGCATGATCAACCCAAGAGTACGCTGCGAGAAGGAGCGTCCGGGAACTGCTAGAATGTTGAACCTAGACTTGAGCACTCCAAAGGCACACTCGACATCTTTGCGCCAAGCTGATTGAGCTTTTGTGAATAGCCGATGCTTTTCACTTTGTGGAAGGGTAACACCTTTCATGAACACGGGCCAGGAGGGGTAGATGCCGTCGGCCAGGTAGTAACCCCTGTTGTACTCGTGTCCATTCACCGTGAAGTTCACTACGGGTGCTTCTCCCCTAAGCACCCTCACGATCACGCCTGAAGAACCGTCGAGGGCGTCGCCTCCTCCTCGAGGTTGACTCCGCCTCGAGGTTGAGCATCCCCTCATACTCCGCTTGCAATGCATCTATCATAGCACCCTCCATTCCTTCGCTCGAATTGCTGCTGGACGAAGACATGGCGTCTAGAGGAGTGGAAATGGAGAGTGGAGGAGAGAAATGAGATGAAATGGGGTGTGGAATGAGTGAACCCGGTGTGGGGGTATTTATAGGGGTTGGGGATGAAATTTGGAATTTTTTGGAATTTTTTTCAAATTTTTTGGAGCTCCAACGGATACATCAACGGCTAGCTGACGTGGACGAATCAGAGCGCGCCACGTCAGCTAGCCGTTGCCGCCCCCACTACCGCCTCACTACCGCCCCGCCACGCCATCGCGCCGCCCCGCCTCCCGCCCCACTGCCGCCCCACTGCCGCCCGCCTGCCGCCGCCAACGCGGGCGAGAGCGGGGCGATAGCGCCCGCTCTCGCCCGGCGACGGATCCACCGCCCGCCCCTCTCGTCTCGCCCCTCTCTCGTCCCGCTACCGCCCGACCGCGGGCGGTACCGCCCCCACTACCGCCCGCGTTGGCACCAGCCTAAGTTCGTGGCAAGTCTGAGGGAGCGTCGAGACCGGGCCGGGCCAAGCAACAGATATGCAGACAATAATCATGCGTGTGGCGACTTTGGATCGTCTCCGGACGGACCAACATGCCGTGGACTGAGCCTTGTCCCTTCGTTCCCCACACAGGCAATCACAGGTTAGTGTGATGATGAGTCGGAGCACTTTCGAACAATAGGAGAGAAGATTACAGAGTTTTGGGTCCAGCCTCGCGTGGTTGGGCACGTACGGTGCGCTAGTAGCAACTGGAATCAGTGATGTGATGGCAACGGGGAACAATTCTGCCAGAGAAATATCGACGCCAAAGCTTTGAAGGCGACGGCCTCAACACGCTCGGCTGCTGCTCCCTTGCCGTGTGGTTCTGGGCGATTCCTTATTATTTAAATTGCAAAATATAACTACTCCCTTCGCATCAAAATATAACACTTTTTTCAAATCAATATGTGGTTGGATGGTTATAAGAACAGTGGTATCACAGCCCGCCAGGGTTTAAGTCATGATACTCGCATTATTTCTGAATTTATTTTTGGATTTCCGGCGATACATGTTTAGTAGGAGGAGACGTTCCCATCAATTATGAGGCGATATGAGTGTTTGTGTCTGTATTGTGTTCCAAAAAATAGAAGACATTTTTTAGGCTAGTTCCAGCTAAAGATGTGGTTTTCAAAACATACTGTGTTAGTCTGTAGGCGAAATGCGAACTCAGTAGCACACGAGTTAGCCAAGATTGCTCGAATGTGCAACTCTAATAATTATATGGAGTGGAACTCTATTGTACCGCCCGATGTGATTGTTTGTGTCTTCGATGACATGCCCAAGCGCCGTTAATCTATAAAGCTTTGTTTTGCCTTCAAAAATATATCTTATGTTTTGCTACAAACGTCGTACATAATACTCCCGCAATTTTATAGTATTTGTCTTTTTCGGACCCGAACAGGCCCGGTAAAAGTCGGCTGGCCCGTAACTTTTTTTTACACGCGGCCCACAAATTCCCAGCTCCGTCGCTATATATGTAGGGGGCCAGGGGCGTTTTAGGGTTCACGTCCAGGATAAGCTTCGCCGCAATCCGCCTCCCTTTGTCATCTCCTTTCCTTTCTCCGACAAGCAATTCCGCGAGTTTCTTTCCCTTTCTCTCGTGGATCCATGGTCAGAGGTACTCGCGAGCGTGGCAGGTCACCGACGCGCAAGCTTGCCAGCACGACGCGGAGGCGACAGCTCTAGCTGGTCCGCCGTCGAGCAGTGACGTTCCAAGCAGGCGCGCAGCCAGAACCACCTCTCTCTGTAGAGGCGGCCGAGGCGTGTATGTTGGCTTCAACGAGCTCCACGAGATACTTATTGATGCGGGGTCAACCCGATCTAGGCCGATCTTTCACGAAGAGGAGGGAAACCCACGATGAACACGGAGAACACAAGGGGAATACGGGGAAAAACACAAGAGGAACACTCAAATCAACACGAAGATGATCACACAGGTGCTAGATCCACGATACATAACGAGATACATGATCCATGGTCAACAAAGGACGATACAAAGATATTCTTCTCCGGAAGGAGGTCTTGAGGGTATCCCGTAGGATATTCTCCGTGAGGAGGTCTTGAATCCGTATGGATCTTGTCCGAAGAGGGGCCGCGGTCACTCTCGAGGAGATGAACCACTAGATGAGCAAAGCTCTAGGTATCAAATGAGCTATCACAAAGCTAACCCTAGAAAGAGGTAGGAGGAGGAATATTTATAGTCTAAGGGGCGAGGGGATACATGGGCCACGACCCAGATGAGATGCGCGCATGCATTCAGGAGCCGGATGTCCGGGCGTCGGCCTGGATGTCCGGGCCGTCGGGAGGCGCCGGATGTTCGGGCTTGGCGCCGGATGTCCGGACTATCGGGGCCAGCCACGGGTATGCTTCTGTGGTGGGGGCGCCAGATTTTTGGGCTCGAGGCCGAATGTGCAGGGCCTGCCGGGCCGGATGTCCGGGGCCTGGCCGGATGTCCGGGCCCTGTAGCTTCGGCTGCGGGGGATGTTCTGTAGCTGCTGGTCCAGGGGCCGGATGTCCGGGCCAGGGGGGCGGATGTCCGGGGCCTGGGACTTTCTTCAGCTTCCCTCGGTGCAATGCTTCATCCGTGAACTTGAGGACTTGTCCATCTTCATGCACCTCTCTGATGGAGTCTTCTTGATACCTGAGCACACAAAACACATCAGTCTGAGGTAGTAACCATGTCTCACATGATTCATATGGAAGTTGGACTAGGAGAGATGTCACCTCGGTCTCGAGAACTCTAGCACGAGCATGTGTCATTGGTCCTTGGGGCACTTGGTGAGGCGATGGTAGGTCCATGGGATGACCTTGGGATGCTCCGCATCATCTCCCCTCCCTTGGGAAAGATCCGACCTCGGATCGAAATCTTCATCACCATGGAAAGGAGAGAGATCCTTGACATTGAAGGTATCACTCACGTTGTACTTGTCGAGTGGAATGTCTATCTTGTAGGCATTGTTGTTGTAGCGTGCTAGCACCTTGAAGGGTCCGTCGGCGCGAGGTAGTAGTTTGGACTTGCGCTCGTTGGGGAAGCGGTCCTTGCGAAGATGAAGCCATATGAGATCTCCCGGTTGTAACACCATTGGTGCTTTGTTGACGTTGAGCTTGGTGGTGAGGCGATGTACTTGTCGCTCGATCGTTGCCCTTGTTCGTCATGCACCTTCTAGAGATAGCTTGCTCGTGCACTTGCGTCCATGTTGATGCGCTCTTGGAGAGGTAGAGGTAGGATGTCCAATGGGGACAAAGGGTTGAAGCCATAGATGACCTCGAAGGGGGACTTGCCAGTAGTCGAATGTCTTGTGCGGTTGTAGGCGTACTCGGCAATGGGCAAGCATTGCTCCCATTCCTTGATGTTCTTCTTGATCAACACGCGAAGAAGCGTCGAAAGTGTGTGGTTCGTCACCTCCGTTTGGCCGTCGGTTTGTGGATGGTATGCCGAAGAGAAAAGGAGCTTGATGCCGAGTTTGGTGCATAGAGTCTTCCAAAAGTAGCTCAAGAACTTGACGTCCCGATCCGACACAATAGTCTTGGGTACTCCATGTAGACGAATGATTTCCCTACAAAACAGATTCGCCACATGTGAAGCATCGTCGATCTTGTTACAAGGAATGAAATGAGCCATTTTAGAAAATTTATCCATGACAACAAACACGGAATCCTTTCCATTTTGAGTTCTAGGCAATCCAAGTACAAAGTCCATGCTTTTGTCCTCCCATGGATGGTATGGAATAGGAAGTGGCATATAAAGCCCATGAGATTGAGCTTTTGACTTAGCTTTGCGACATGTAGAGCATCGGTTCGTGAGACGTGAGACGTCACGGAGCTTCTTGGGCCAAAAGTAGTTTTTGGAGAGCGCAACAAATGTCTTGTCGCGTCCAAAGTGTCCCATGAGTCCTCCTCCATGAGATTCCTGCAAAAGGAGCAAACGAGACGAAGACTCGGGAATGCAAAGTTTGTTAGTTCTCATAAGATATCCATCCTTTATGTAGTATCGTTCCCAAGAAGTGTGAGTCAAACACTTAGCAGAAGGATTTGCAAAGAAAGGATCATGCTCATACAAGTCTTTTATATGCTCAAAACCAATAACATTCAACTCAAGTTGGGTAACAAGCATGCATTTGCGGGAAAGCGCATCCGCCACAACATTCTCTTTGCCTTTGATGTATTTGATGACATAAGGAAAAGACTCAATGAACTCACTCCACTTAGCATGACGCTTGTTCAACTTAGTTTGACCCTTGAGATACTTGAGCGTCTCATGGTATGTGTGAAGAATGAATTCATGAGGGCGAAGATAGTGTTCCCAAACACGCAAAACTCTCACCAAGGCATAGAGCTCTTTATCATAAATGTGGTAGTTAAGTTGCGCTCCGGAAAGTTTCTCGCTAAAATACGCAATTGGACGTTTTTCTTGCATTAGTACGCCTCCTATGCCGGTACCACTAGCGTCACAATGGATCTCAAACGGCTTGTCAAAGTTTGGTAGGGCAAGAAGAGGTGCGTGAGTAAGCAAAGTTTTTAACTCATTGAACGCGGTGTCTTGCGAAGGACCCCAAATGAAGGGTGCCTTCTTCTTGCTCAAGGCGTGTAGAGGCATAGCAATTGTGCTAAAGTCCTTCACAAAACATCGATAGAAACCGGCTAAACCAAGAAAGCTACGCACTTGTTGGAGATTCGTTGGTTGAGGCCAAGTTTTAATTGCTTCAATTTTAGTTTCATCAACGTGAACACCTTGTGAAGAAATGACAAATCCTAGGAAAACGACCTTGTCAACGCCAAAAGTGCATTTATCCATGTTAGCATATAAGCGCTCTTTCCGAAGGGTTTGCAAAGCCATACGGATGTGTGTCACATGGTCCTCAAGCGATTTGCTAAAGACGAGGATGTCATCAAAGTAAACCACTAGAAAGACGCCTATGTAAGGTCGTAGAACGAAATGCATGAGACGCATAAATGAGCCGGGCGCCTCCGATAAGCCCATTGGCGTGACCAACCACTCATATAACCCAAACTTGGTTTTAAAAGTTGTTTTCCACTCATAACCCTCTTGAATTCGCATTTGATAATAGCCACTCGTAAGATCATTTTTTTAAAGATTGTAGCACCACATAATTCATCAAGCATGTTGTCTAAGCGTGGAATAGGGTGACGGTATCTAACGGTGATAGCATTTATCGGACGACAATCGGAGCACATGCGGAAACTTCCATCTTTCTTAGGCACGAGAATAACCGGAACGGCACAAGGGCTTAAGCTTTCACGTACATGACCTTTGTCGATGAGTTGTTGCACTTGCCATTGTATCTCCTTTGTTTCCTCGGGGTTGACACGGTAAGGAGCCTTGTTCGGAAGTGGTGCACCGGGTATGAGGTTGATGCGGCGTTCAATGCCGCGAAGTGGAGGTAAACCCGGTGGTAGCTCATCGGGAAAGATGTCCGAAAATTCCTGCAACAAATGAGACAAGACTAAAGGTAGAGGTGGTGAAGTGTTAGTAAGTTTTGCTTCTCTGCATAAATGCACAAGGTGAAAGACACTTGAGGGGTTCTCACACACTTCTATCATCTCACTTTTGGTGGCGAGTAGCACTAGTTGTTTCTTGTCGCTCATCGTGGAGTCGCTCATATTTGGCTTGTGGCTCTCACTCTCTTTTTGGTGGTTCACTCTCTCACCACTCTCTCCATGATGGTTGGTAAGTATGTGTTCGTCGGCGGCTACTTGACTTGGTGACATTGGTCGTAGCACGAACTCTTTGCCCTTCATCTCGAAGCTAGAATGGTTGGTCCGTCCGTTGTGGGTGACTCCACGATCGTATTTCCATGGTCGTCCAAGAAGAAGGTGGCACACGGACATAGGGACCACATCACACTCAAGTGTGTCCTCGTAGGCGCATATCTTGAAGGATACTTGCACGGTGTGCTCGACTCAAAGAGTTCCAGCGTCGCTAAGCCATTGGACCTTGTAGGGATGAGGGTGCTTCGTCTTGACCAATTGTAGCTTGTCGCATAGCTCTTCACTTGCCAAGTTATGACAACTTCCTCCGTCGATGATAACCTTGACGGAGCGTCCATTGATGCCGGCCTTGGTATGGAAGATGTGACATCGTTGATCGCCATCTTGTTGATGTTGGAGTGTCAAGACCTTGGAGACAACGAGATTGAGACTTGAGTCATTGTCGCAAAACAGTTGATGGTCTTCATCTTCATTCACTTAGCGATGCATAGCTACATGTTCAAGGGATTCCATCTCATCGTCGCTCATTGAGTCATAGGATCCGTCATCATTGATGATCATGGTACGAACGGTCTTGCACTCAAATGACTTGTGGCCTCGCCCATGGCATTTGAAACACTTGATGGAACTCTTCTTGGAGTTGTCCTCGATTGGAATTGTAGATGATGAAGCTCTTGGCTTGAAGTTGTTCGTAGAAGGTGGACGACTAGATGTAGTCGCATTCTTGTAGCTTGGTTTGTCACCGAAGCTTGTAGATGGCTTGGTAGAGGTAGGAGGAGCCGAAGTCGTTGAGACTTGGTTGTAGGAGCCGTAGTTCTTGGAGTTGAACTTGGAGTACTTGTGGTCCTCTTGAACTTGTCGCTCCGCTTTGGTTGCTTGGTGTACTAGCTCGAGGAGATTTGTGTATGGTTGAAAGTCCGCAATCTTCTTGATAGGATAGTTGAGTCCAATCAAGAATCTCGCCATCGTTTGTTCTTCATCTTCCTTGATGTTGGCTCTTATCATGGCAATCTCCATCTCCTTGTAGTATTGTTCAACGGACTTGGTTCCTTGCTTGAGGAGTTGCAACTTCTTGAACAAGTCGCGGTTGTAGTGTGTTGGCATGAAACTTGCTCTCATGACTTCCTTCATTTGAGTCAAAGTAGTGATAGGCGGTTCGCCTTTTGCTTCTCTTCTCTCGATGATTTGCTCCCACCAAATGAGAACATAGTCTTGGAACTCAAGGGATGCCATTGCAATCTTCTTTTCTTCATCGAAGATGTGTAGGCGAAAGATCTTGTCAACTTTCAATGCCCATGATAGGTACTCTTCAGGATCAATGCTTCCGGAGAACTTTGGCATGGTGAACTTAAGCTTGCCATAGCGATGCTCTTCATTGTTTGCTTGCCTATTGTGAGGGCGTTCTTGATGTGGACGATTGTCAACCTTATGTTGCTCTTGGCGGGGTTGATGTTCATTGTCATATTGTTCTTGCCGAGCTTGTGTTCTTGGTGAGCTTGTTGCTCTTGTCGCACTTGAGGAGGAACTTCTTGTTGCAGTCGTGCTTGATTGAGCCTCTCTTGCATCTCATCTCGAAGGAATTAGTCTTCTTGACGAGTGTTTCAATTGCGAGTTGCCACATTGCAATGTGAATCACGTAGTGCTCATTGCGCCTCAAGGGCTTGAGCTTCTCGGCATTGTTGTGCTTGATGTTGAGCCTCGGCATCTTGTTCTTCTTGGTGTTGACGTGCTCGCTCTTGTTGTTGTTGGCGTAGTCGTTGCCGTTCTTGCGCTTGCTCAAGTGGAGCTTGGTTTTGACGATGTCGACTTTCTTGCTCTTCAAATAGCTCTTGGGAGCTCTTGTGATGAAGTGGGTTCCGGTTGTCATGTCGAGCTTGACGTGCGGCTTGACGAAGAGTGTTTGATGTAGGTGTACTTGAGCCGGACGTGTAGTCGGTATGACGACTTGAGCGGCTTCGTCTTTGAGAAGATGTGGATGAGGAGTGTCAGTTAACTATCAAAGTCCGTAGCTCGTCGAATTGAGTAGACATGTTGGTGTTGATGATGTCGAATTGCTCTCGTGTACGTGCTTCAAATTGTCGCGTGTCGGCGGCGACTTGCTCAATACGCTCTTGCATAGCTTCACTCTCTTGATGTAGAGCTCGTTGGACACCGAAGAGATGTAGTTTGGTGACGTAGTTGTTCGATTCTTGAGGATCATCAAAGAGCGGGTTCATAGATGCACTTGGCCTATCCATCATCACAAGCAAGAATGTGAGTGGGAGAAAGGAGAAGACAATACCAAAAGTACCTTGACCGATGTTGAAAATGGATCAATGATCACTCAATATTGTGACCCGGAAATAGCACTATTGGTACCACTTCGTGTCGATTATCACACCTACACAAGTAAAGATTTGAGAGGAGCTTGGTTAGGATGGTGGCACAAATTCAATGCAATTGTCAAAGTGACTCAATGATGTTGAAAATGATTCACAATTTGCTCATGCAACAAGTAAATCACAAACAATGGGTAGCAAACAGAACAGACGCACGGATAGATAAATGTGGTTGTGCAACCAAGGGTGAGCGAAAATGTGGAATCTACGGAAAATGCTCTTGTTGCACAACCCTAGAGAGACGCTAACCGATTGTTTAATAGGCAGATACGCACTTGTGCACGACCTATAAGAGGCAAAACGTAACGACTTCCTATCACAAGTATACTATGAGTGTATGATGCGCCGATGCTTGAGCACAAGATGATGTATTTCTATCTCATATGATCTCTTTGGATGCAAGGCGTTTGATGCTATTGTTCTTTTGCTTATAAGCTTTGGGTGTCTCTTTTGCTTAAAACCTTGTGAGCTCTTTCTTTGGCCACTTATGCATCCTTCTCGTATCAAGGTAGCTATTGTGTATGCGGAACACTCTTGTGCCACACGGGGATATGATGATGTAGTATGCCATATCTATGACTATCACTAATGTGCACAAGTGTCGTGGCCCGGCAATACTCAAATGGCTAGTCTCGATGGGAAAGCTACACAAAAATGGTCTATAGGGTGACAATGCAATTGCAAGGTATGATGAACAAGGTGTCGTCGATGTTATCGTCCTTGCCGAGGGTGAGCGGTGGTGTTGTCGAAGTTTTTCCGTTCCAAGGTAGCCTAAACATCCAAGGAAACGGTGAAACCATAACTCAAGTATCCAAGGCAAAGTGAGACAAAAGTGTCAAAATCGTAGCGGTTAAGCGATGGTGGTTGCGGAAGTGGTGGTGGTATGCGGAAGGTTTGGTGGGATACCGAACAAAAATGGCTGGGCTAAGTGCAAAGTGGTGTGGATGGGAGTGTTTTGGCTGCGGGAGGCCGGATGTCCGGGCCAGGCCAGATGTCCGGGGCACGGGCCGGATGTCCAGGGTACCCAAGGCCCTGATGAATTCCGTGGACCAGATTACTTCCGGGGCCAAATTCGTCGGATTTTGCAGATCAAAATTGGGGAAAAAGTGGGGAAAAGCTAGATCCACTCGTGGCACAGCAAATCCATGGAACAAATTCAACAAAATCTCGTCAAATGAACATATCACCAAAAAAAATGGCGCTATTTTTGGTGGTAAGTTTTCGAAATTGGGATGAAAACAACAAAAACAAGCTAGAAAACACGGGTAGGGGCTCCAATTTCGTGAGAAACCGTGGCTCTTGATACCATATTATGCGGGGTCAACCCGATCTAGGCCGATCTTTCACGAAGATGAGGGAAACCCACGAAGAACACAAGGGGAATACAGGGGAAAACACAAGAGGAACACTCAAATCAACACGAAGATGGTCACACAAGTGCTAGATCCACGATACATAACGAGATACACGATCCATGGTCAACAAAGGACGATACAAAGGTAGTCTTCTCTGGAAGGAGGTCTTGAGGGTATCCTATAGGATCTTCTCCGTGAGGAGGTCTTGAATCCGTGTGGATCTTCTCCGAAGAGGGGCCGCAGTCACTCTCGAGGAGATGAACCACTAGATGAGCAAAGCTCTAGGTATTAAATGAGCTATCACAAAGCTAACCCTAGAAAGAGGTAGGAGGAGGAATATTTATAGTCTAAGGGGCGAGGGGATACATGGGCGACGGCCCTGATGAGATGCGCGCAGGCATTCAGGAGCCGGATGTCCGGGCGTCGGCCCGGATGTCCGGGCTGTCGGGAGGCGCCCGAAGTCCGGGCTATCGGGGCCATCCACGAGTATGCTTGTGTGGTGGGGGCGCCGAATTTCCGGGCTCGAGGCCGGATGCCCGGGGCCTGCCGGGCCGGATGTCCGGGGCCTGGCCGGATGTCCGGGCCCTGTAGCTTCGGCTGCGGGGGATGTTCTGTAGCTACTAGTCTAGGGGCCGGATGTCCGGGCCAGGGGGCCGGATGTCCGGGGCCTCGGACTTTCTTCAGCTTCCCTCGGTGCAATGCTTCATCCGTGAACTTGGGGACTTGTCCATCTTCATGCACCTCTCCGATGGAGTCTTCTTGATACATGAGCACACAAAACACATCCGTCTGAGGTAGTAACCATGTCTCACATGATTCATATGGAGGTTGGACTAGGAGAGATGTCACCTCGGTCTAGAGAGCTCTATCACGAGCACGTGTCATTGGTCCTTGGGGCACTTGGTGAGGCGATGATAGCTCCATGGGGGTGACCTTGGGATGCTCCACATCACTTATCCCACACACCAAGAGGTGTCGGGAGGCACATGATGAGCTCATTGCCGCACAATGAGCGGTGGCTACCAGAGAAGAAGGCACCGCTGCCAGGCTCGACGCCGCTAAGGAGGACCACACCTATGCACATGCTTGCCGCAAGTCGGCGGGGATGTTCTACCTCGGCCTCAACAATTGAGCCCGTCATCCCTAGACCCTAGGTTCAGATTTGTAGTTTGATCTATGTTTTAAGCTATGTATGAACTCGATTATGTAGAACTTTGTAGTGCAGACTGAATTTTACATTTGATTTTATAGTGGATATGTTCCGCTGGGACCTTTGAGTTCCTGCAAAATCATTTCAGGTGGAACCCTTAAATCGGGCACTGGCCGCACACGCCTCATATTTTTGCTCCCACAGTCACCTCCCTCATATCCAAAACTCAAAACCCATCCAACCCTACATAAAGTAAACCAGATCATAGCTCATCACTGATCAAAATGATCATAGTTCATCGGCGAATGATACGTCTCCAACGTATTTATAATTTATTAAGTATTCATGTTATATTTACATCGATCTTGTGTGATTTTGGTGCACTTTTATATTATTTTTATGAACTAACATATTAATCTAGTCCCTAGTGCCAGTTGTTGTTTTCTGCTAATTTTTAGTTTTCAGAAAATCCATACCAAACGAAGTCCAAACACGATGTAACTTTTTGACGATTTTTTTCTGGAAGGAAAGAGACACAGGAAGCTTCGGAGGAGCACCAGAAGACGCACAAGGGCCCCACAAGGCAGAGGGCGCACCATGTGCCTTATGGGCGCCTCGTGACCCCTCCTCGCCCGATTCCAAGGCTGAAAATTCTTATATATTCCACCCCCGAAAATTAACCTAAATGAGTTCTTCCGTCACCACAAGCCTCTATTGTGAAGCGATCTCACCCAGGGCCCTATTCCAGTGCCCTATTGGAGGGGGAAAGCCATCACAGGAGGCTGTCTTCATCATCCCCATAGCTTCATGCTACTTGTGAGTTGCGTTGGGATTTCCTCGAAGAGGAGAGGATGATGTAGTACAATAGAGATAAGTATTTCCCTCAGTTATGAAACCAAGGTTATCAATCCAGTACCTGCACACAAATAACAAATACTTGCAACCCAACGCGTAGAGAGGTTATCAATCCCTCAACGGTTACGAGCAAGATTAAATTGTATAGGTTTTGATAGATAGATAGATCGGTCAAAAATACATAAAATAAATAAAAGAAAATTGTGATACATCTCTGTCGTATCTATATTTTTTTATTGTTCCATGCCAATATTATACAACTTTCACATACTTTTGGCAATATTTTATATGATTTATTGGACTAACATATTGATCCAGTGCCTAGTGCCAATTCCTGTTTATTGCATGTTTTTTGTTTCACAAAATATCTATATAGAACAAGGTCCAAACACGATAAAATTTATGGAGAATTATTTTGGAATATATGTGATTGTTGGAAGGTGGAATCAATGCAAACGGAGGCCCACGGCCTCCACCAGTTACCAGGGCGCGACCTCATCCCCGGCGTGCGGTGGTGCCTTGTGGGCACCCCGTAAGTCGGTTGGGGCTCTACTTCGCGCGCAAGGAAGCTTATATCTGGAAAAATCGTGTTAAAATTTGAGCGCAATCGAAGTTACGGATCTCCGGATATTTAAGAAATAGTGAAAGACCAGATATGGGGGTCATGAAACAGAAGAGAAACATAGAGAGATCCAACCTAGGAGAGGCTCTTGCCCCTCGGCCGCCATGGAGGTCAAGGACCAAAGGGGAAACCCTCCTCCCATCTAGGGAGGAGGCCAAGGAAGAAGAGGAAGGAGGGGGCTCTCTCTCCCCCTCTCCCCCGATGGCGCTGGAGTGCCGTAGGGGCAAGGATCGTGACGACGATCTATATCAACAATCTTGCTACCGTCAACACCAACTCCCCCCTCTATGCAACGGTGTAACCTATCTATTCGCACTGTAATTCTCTACTCAAACATGGTGCTCAACACTATATATTATTATCCAATGATATGTGGTCATCATATGATGTTTGAGTAGATCTGTTTTGTCCTATGGGTTAATCGATGATCGTGGTTGGTATGAGTTGTATATTTTATTTTGGTGCTGTCCTATGGCCCCCTCCTGTGACGCCCAGATAATTAAGCTACATTAACCCTTTACTAATGATGCCACGTCACCTCGGTTACGGTTGTCAGTGTCAAAACCGGCAGATCTCGGGTAGGGGGGCCTAAGCTATACGTTTAGAGGATCGATGGTAACAGGAGACTAGGGACACGATGTTTACCCAGGTTCAGGCCCTCTCGATCAAGGTAATATCCTACTTCCTGCTAGATTAATATGGATGAATATGAGTACAAGAGTTGATCTACCTCGAGATCGTAATGGCTAAACCCTAAGTCTAGCCCATAGGGGTATTGTGATGATGATCCCCTCTACAGACTAAACCCCTCGGCTTATATACACGCCAGGGGGGACCTAGGGTTACAAGGGTGACTTGGGGAGGAAGTAACTGATACATTCAGACTCTACACTTGCCCTTCTATGTACATAAGAGTCCCGACCGAATACGGAGGAGGGTCTTCTGCTGCTTCTTTACGCGGCCCATCAGTACGGCCCAGCTTCAACGACCCGGATGCCTGAGGACCCCTGAATACATGACTCCCTCAGTAGTCCCCGGACTTGCCTTCAAGGACGAGATTGTGTTCGGCTTCATGTCTTCGGTCTTGCAAGGTGAGTCCTCCTGGATGATAGTTCGGCTTCTTTAAGTATTGTAGTTCGTCGATTCCTCGCCGCCGTCGCCTTGGCTTCCACGTGTCCAACGAATGTGAACCGTCTGGGCGTTTTTGCTTATACCCCCTTGACTATTCAGGGAAGGCGCCTATATAAGAGAATAGATCCCAACTGCCTCCCCGTCCCATTCCACGCGGAAGAAACCCTAGTGCCGGCAAAAAATCTTCAAACATGGCTAGCGCCCCAAGCTCTTCCTCGCGCCCTCATGGCCCTCGTGCAGGAGATTGGAAAAGTTGTTCTGTGTCCCACGCACATCTAAGGACACTTCAAGCGCAGGGCTATCTCCGTCCTGAGGATCTAGTCCCCGTACGGGCCGGACTAACGTCCATTGACAACAAAGCCTTGGCAGAGAGTTTTCCCAACCCCTCCGATGGAGAGCGGGTATGTTTTGTCCCCTCCTTTTAAGAGGCGTAGGGTTCCCCGTCCACCCCTTTCTTAGGGGACTCCTGGAGTTCTATAGTATTCAACTGCACGATCTTATGTCGGGGTCCATCCTGCATATTGCGGGTTTTGTCGCTTTGTGCGAACTGTTTTTGGGATGCGAGCCTCACTTTGAGCTGTGGAGAAAGTACTTTTGCCTTGTCCCTCGATCGGAAGAAGGATCCATATTTGAGGTTGGGGGCGCCCAAGTATGGCGCATAGCCGGGATAGGCTATCTACCCGGTACTCCGAAGAAAGCATTCGAAGAGTGGCCTTCAGAGTGGTTCTACATAGAGGACGTTGCTCTACCGGATCCAGTTCGGCGTGGACTCCCCAAGTATTCCACTGCTCCACCAAAGAAGCTCTACAACTGGTGTCCCTGCAATCCCTCGGAAGAAGGGAAAGCGGAGGTTAGCAGACTGGCTAGCAAAATTAGATTGCTCGCCAATTCAGGGTTATCCATAATCGAAGTGATGGCTATTTCAATAAAGCGACGTGTGCAGCCGCTTCAAGCCAAAGGATTCTCAATGTGGCACTATAATGGCCAAGATGATGCCTCGCGCTGCTTAAGCCTAGGTCTAGATGACACTGCCGCTCTAGCCGTTGTATAGGAAGGTCTCTATAAAGGAGAGAAACAAGAATTTATTCGTCTAACGTGCCGGGAGGGGTTTTCAATGTACAATCCTCCTGACTGGGTGAGTTTCCCTCATGACCGCCCATTTTTTCCTTCGTTATGATATATTATCCAAACTGAATTCGGTTTCTCCTAATAGGAGTGGATGAAGGTGATCGAGGGGATTAACAGTCCTGGCCCACAGCCAGAGGACCATTTTCAAAATGCGGGCCCCAAATACGATGAAGATTCGGACGTAGGTATAGAACTAGAAGACGAATTCTTCTACCAAGCCTGCCGTGAGGGTCCCTTGGTGGCTATAGTAGCCGATTACCCAGGCCTCATTCCTTCCTCCCGTGTAAGTACTTTAGGACATATCTCTTCAAAAGAGAAGATTCCCAATGCGCCCTACCCATTGTATTCTATCATACTTAAACAGGGACGACGCTCCTCACGCCGAACTACGCATAGACCGCCAACCCAGAGGGTGGCGCTTGCGTCGGGCGAGGCCTTGAAGCAAAAAAGGACCGCGAACTCTAGCGGACCTTCAAAGAGGTATGCTTGTTATATGTGCTGGGCGGCGAAATTTGTATCATAACTTTCCACTTTGTTTCTTCCTTTTAGGAGGAATATACACCGGACTGTCTCTGGAGGCAATGCAGGCCAAGTTCCAGTCAATCCGGCATCAGGCCCATCAGGGGTAAATGCTAATTCGGTGCCGGAATGTCCTCTCCAGGAGGATTCGAATGAAGTGTCAGCTACCAATTCCGAAGTGGAGGTTGCGATGATTCACCGGCGACGGAAAGCAGCCATGCATGGCACCTCTTATTCTGAGGAGGCGTTTGATGTCTACACACGCTTCTACTCTTGTAGACTATGTTGGGCCTCCAAGCGCAGAGGTTTGTAGGACAGCAGCAAATTTCCCTCAAGTGGATGACCTAAGGTTTATCGAACTCAGGGAAGTAGAGGTTGAAGATGGTCTCTCTCAAGCAACCCTGCAACTAAGATACAGGAAGTCTCTTGTGTCCCCAACACACCTAATACACTTGTTAGATGTATAGGTGCACTAGTTCGGCGAAGAGATGTTAAATGGCAAGTGATATGGATGGCAAAACAAAGTAATATAAATCTGTAATAAAAAGTGCAGCAAGCAAACAAGTGGTAAACGTGAGCACAAATGGTATTGCAATGGTGGAAACAAGGCCTAGGGTTCATACTTTCACTAGTGGCAACTCCCAACAACATTAACATAATCGAATCACATGATATTTCCCATAAAACATGCAAAGGTGACGCACTCGGAGGTCATTCCTTCGTGGTCAAGAGAGGACGAGAATTATGTAGGGCTACAAAAGCACACCTCAAAGTTCGTAGTTCTCAATCTAAGGATTTCCCAATGTCACCGCGGCCATCCAAAGAGAGTCCCACAATCACCACAACATATCTAAAGGATAGTCAAAGACAAGCACCAAGAGACTCTCAATCTTCAATCAACACACAAGAGAGGAAATCACTCATGAAAATATTGTTCTAATCCATGTCCAATAGACCGCTGTCACCTTGGTCTCGGGGATTATACTAGATAAAGACAAGTGAGTACATCAATCCAATACATAGAGGAAGGGGAAACACCCTAGATTAACATAGCCTATGATCACAACGAAGATCACATCATGGGAGAGAGAATTGACCACATAGCTACTGGTAAGAACCTCAGCCCCGAGGAGGAACTACTCCCGCATCATGAAGGGAGCAAGCAACATCGATGGAGATGAATCCGGGGGCACTTCCCCATCCCGGCAGGGTGCCGGCACAGGAATTCTAGTCCCCCGAAGCTTGATGGCGATGGCGGCGGAGATCGGAATCGCGTCTGGAGAAAAGGGGTCCGGAATCAGGGTTTTCTCGACACGCTTTAAATATATGCCAAAGGGGGCCACCACAGGGGGTCAGGGGTGCCCAGGCGCCCCCCCGGCGCGGCCCAGGGGGGGGGCGCGCCCACAGGCCGCCTGGAACCCCTGTGGGTCCCCCCGGCTGTACTTTGGCCGTACGGTAGCTCCTAGAACGCTGATTTTTTATATATTTTTTCTGGATTTTTCCTGGCAGTTCTCGTAATGTGAAAACCTGGAATACAAAAACAGCCGAAAACAGAAACTGGCACCGGGGTGCACTGGATTAGTAGGTTAGTCCAAATATGATCAAAAGTGTATGGAAGTGTATGAATATCATAGCAATATCACCCTAGAGTGGCATGGAGCAAGCAGAAATTATAGATACGTTTTGGACGTATCAACATCCCCAAGCTTAATTCCTGCTCGTCCTCGAGTAGGTAAATGATAACAAGAATAATTTCTGTGGTGACATGCTATTAACCATATAGGACTTTCTCATAGTCATATGACAAAAGCTTACCGAGACAATGATTCTATAGTAATTAAGTTGTCTCAAGAGAAAATCACAAATGACTGAAAGTTTTACAACATGAAATTGAAACATCAAAAAGATTTGCAATGAACATGATGTGCAAATATGATAAAGTGATATCTAGCTTGCCCCCCTTTAGTGATGCAAAACATAAATGCAGGGGCACCTTCAAGGTTTAAGTGATGACTAGATACAATCATTTCAGAATAAACGATATCACAATCATGCAAAAGACAATGCTACTTTGGGACAATGCACATTACACTCAGAATGACAATCATGCTCTCAGTAGTTGGTGCTTCAACATAAAGGTAAAAGAAAGGTTAAGTGCTAGAGCTTTTTATTTTAAAAACATGGAAGCAATTGTGTCAACGGTAGTAGTACTTCATATGTGTCATGCATAAAACATCCTATAAGTTGCAAGCCTCATGCATCGAATACCAATAGTGCTCGCTCCTTGTCCTAATTAGCTCGGATCCCCATGGGTTATCATTGCATTGCATATGTTTCAACCAAGTGTCACAAAGGGGTACCTCTATGCCACCTGTACAAAGGTCCAAGGAGATAGATCGCATTTGATTTCTCGTTTTTGATAGATCTCAACTTGAGGACATCCATACCGGGACAACATAGAAAATAGATGATGGACTCCTCTTTAATGCATAGGCATATTCTCATGAGAGATTGAGGATTAAGGTCCAAGCTAAAACTTCCACCATGATGCATGGCTTTGGTTGGCGGCCCAATGTTCTTCTCTAACAATATGCATAGTTATTCAATCCACGGTAAATCACCCTTACTTCAGACAAGACGAACATGCATAGCAACTCACATGATATTCAACAAAAGTGTGACAATTGATGGCGTCCCCAGAAACATGGTTACCGCTCAGCAAGCAACTTATAAGAAATAAGATACATAAGCAACATATTCTTTACCACAATAGTTTTTAGGCTACTTTCCCATGAGCTATGTATTGCATGGTTAGTTTGCTTAGTGCAGGTGGAGGTTAGCAAAAGACTGGGAGCGACCAACTAAGAGAGCAATGACGGTCATAATCATGCAGAGCGACAAAGCAATATTGAATCAGGCATGGTAGTTATATCGCTACTTAGAAACAAAAGATCATCAAGGCTTGACAGACTTTCTTTACAGTCTTGAATATGCGTGAGCATACGCCAAGTCAATCAAAATAAATTCTCGAAGGAAGATATTACTAAACCATACCATATCATAGGCAAACAAACCAAGTTGGTGCTCCAATAACACATTGGGAACCCCCCCAGCTATTTGAGATTAACCATAAGAAAACCTGAACTACTAAGCACCATCATGAAAGTAGCATCTTTATCATAGACACATTAACCAATGCAAAGGAAGCAAACTCTCTTAATAAGGTGAGCATGGTAATTAAAGAGAGTTCAAGCAACCAACTAAATAAAAGCTCTTGAAAAGATAAGCATGAATACTAAGAGCAGAGTATGATAGTAGCTATTAAAAGACAAAGAACACACACATCATAGATAGACATGAAAATTCTATGTAATGTTCTAGGTAGAGGTGGAGCGTGTTTCTCTCCCACATAAAGGAATTCTGAGTTCCGACTCGTTATGAAAAACTAAAAAGAAAACTAAAAGCAAAACGCTCCAAGCATAGCACATAACACATGGAGTGATAAAAATATAGTGGAACGAAAGACGAACTGATAATGTTGATGGAGAAGGGGATGCACGGGAGCATCCCCAAGCTTAGACGCTTGAGTCTCCTTGAATATTTCTTGGGGGTGCACGGGGGCATCCCCAAGCTTGAGCGCTTGACACTTCTGAATCTTTTTATCATCTTCCCTCGCACACTTGAAAACTCCCTTCATACATAACTCATTGTAATCTGATTAGCGAGGTTAGTACCCTTAATAAAATAATTATACCTTGCTGGAAATAAAGATATTCTTGAAGTTCTACTGTTTCTCAAGATTGCCAAAAGGTTTTTGCAAAGAAAAAGCAAGCTCTTGATTTGCAAAATGAAGGAAAGGCAAAACAGGACAGAATCTGTGAAAAACAGAACAGCAGGTAGTAATTGATCTGTTCGGGGTACTTCTGCAACTCAAATCAAAAAACTCAGAACAGACGCACGAAAGACAATTATATAGAGAACGCTGTCAAAAAAATTCAGACCAAAAAGATGATCTGGTGATTTTATACGAATTTTTCTATCCAAGGACAGAATCTGTTTCCTGGACAGCACCTCACAACTTTTGAACTTTCTAGCAATCAGAGGCTATACTTGGCACAAATATGAAAAGCAAAGATACAATGATGATGCTACAGCAGTAAACAACATCAAGACACAACAAAAAGCAAAAAATTTATTCATGTGGGCTGCCTCCCAAAAGCGCTTTCTTTTATGCCTTTAAGCTAGGCATAGAACTTTAATGATGCTCTCGTAAGAATAAGAGCTGAAGAACAAAAGAGGGCATCAAGAAGCAAATGCCAAATACATTTAAGCCTAACATGCTTCCTATGCATAGGAATATTGTAATAGAATAATTCATTGAAGCACGAAGCAACTAGCATAGGAAGGCAAAACAAGCATAACTTCAAAATATTCACCATAAAGAGAGGAAACTTCTTATTATTAAGATATTTAGAACCAAGCCTCCCTCTCTCATTATAAATTTCAGTGGCATCATGGATGAACTCAACAATATAAGCATCACATAAAGCATTGTTACCATGATCCACATGCAAAAAGGTACTCTCACTCCCCACATAAGCATAATTTTTCTCATTGGTAATAGTGGGAGTAGGACTATCATAAACAACTTGAACACTATAGATTAGTTGTATATTAGGAGGGTGGTGTTCAACAAGGGAGTAATTCCCTTCATGATTATGACAAGTTTCATAAGGATAATTTCTCCTTATGTCATAGGTACCTTTATAATCACTATAGATTGGAGTTATAACATCATCATGGTAGAGAAGAGCATTATCATTGCTAGCAACTATATTTGTAATCATGTTGTCTTTATTCTTACTAGCAAAAGAATTATAAATTGTCACATCACTAGTGGGTAAAGGATTTGCAATCCTATCATCCCCAAGCTTAGAGCTTCCCATATCTTCACTTTCAGAGTTGGTACCAAAAAGATTTTCAAGATCATAAGCAGCATTATCATCATTTTCCCAATCACAATAAGTAACATGCATATCATAATCAAAATCATCTTCAATAGTACCTACGGACGTATCATCAAGATGATAATTAAGGCAATAAACTTCACCTTCTTCTTTAAACTTACAACCGTTAGGATAAAAGTTGATGGGAGGAATATGCTCAGGCCAGGTTGATACCCATTCTTCTTCCTTCTTGCTCCTCCTCCTCCTCCTCTTCTTTTTCTTCTTCTTCACCTTAGGAGGGGGTGGTTGGAGATGAAGCTTCTCCACATATCCTGGTTTATCATTAGAAACAATAGGGGAAACTTGGGAGAAACTCTCCTTTTTATTAGCAGAAATATAAGAGACATTTTTATACTTTGGCAAAGTTCCCTCCTTTCTAATCTTACTTATGTAATCATTTTCATGGCAATTAACAACACAATAGAGATGGCAATTTTGCAAAGTGTTTTTTATTCCTATGGCATTATCATCCAGCCAAGAAGTCTTTTCTGATAACTCTTCACACATCAAAAATAACATAAGCTCATCATAAAGATCAGAGGTGATCATGTCATCACACAACCGGTTAACAGTTATGTTTTGAAAGTCCATGCATTGAAAATTAAAGTGACCCTCTATATGGCAAAGTTCACAAGTAAAAGGATAAAGGTCACACAATTCTCTAGCAATTTCATTTAAATCTCTGACCCAAGTGATTGTTCTTTCATGCTTATGTTGCTTACAATACTTCTCTTCTTCAATCATAGGCCTTTCACAAGGTCTATCCACTCCACAAAAATTAACATGCTTATATAAAACTTCATTTTTAGGAATTGGATCATGCATGTTGCAGTCATCATGAACAATTTCATTTTCTTTGCAAGTCTCTTTAAAAGGTTTATGATGCTTGATCCAATCCTCCTTAGGCATATTAAGATGTGAAGCAAAAGATTTGAGGAAATCAACAAGGAGTTGAGAATCAAGCCCAAACTTAGCACTAAAGTTATTAAAACTTGTAGTTTCAACAAAAGACTTAATGCAATCATACTCATAAATTATACCTGACTCTTTACCTTTGTCGATCTCCCAATCTTCAGTGTTGCGTTGAATTCTTTCAAGGAGTTCCCATTTAGCATCAATCTTTTTGTTTGTGAAAGAACCCATAGAAGAAGCATCGAGCAAATATTTATCCTGTCGAGAGAGCCTCGCATAGAAGTTAGTAATAATAATATCTTTGGGGAGCCCATGGTTAGGACATTTTAGCATTAACGTTTTCAGTCTCCCCCAAGCTTGAGCTATGCTCTCTCCATCATGAGGGTAGAAATTATAAACATAATTCCTATTCTTATGGACTTCATGAAGAGGATAAAACTGTTGGAGATATGCCCTAGAGGCAATAATAAAAGCATTATTATTATATCTCCTTGTTCATGATAATTGTCTGTTATTCATGCTTGAATTGTATTGTACGGAAACAGCGATACATGTGTGAATACACAGACCACAATGAGTCCCTGGTAGGCCTCTAGTTACCAGCTCGTTGATCAACAGATGGTCACGGTTTCCTGACCATGGACATGAGATGTCAGTGATAACGGGATCACATCATTAGGAGAATGATGTGATGGACAAGACCCAAACTTGAGCATAACACGAGATCGTATAGTTCGTAATGCATAAGCTTTTCGGTGTCAAGTATTTATTCCTTAGACCATGAGGTTGTACAACTCCCGGATATCGTAGGAGTACTTTGGGTGTGCCAACCGTCACAACGTAACTGGGTGGCTATAAAGGTACGCATCGGGTATCTCCGAAAGTGTCTGTTGAGTTGGTACGAACCGAGACTGGGATGTTGTCACTCCGTATGACGGAGAGGTACCTCTGGGCCCACTCGGTAAGACATCATCATAATGAGCTCAATGTGACTAAGTAGTTAGTCACGGGATGATGGATTACGGATCGAGTAAAGAGACTTGCCATGACGAGATTGAACAAGGTATCGGGAATACCGACGATCGAATCTCGGGCAAGTACCGTACCGATGGACAAAGGGAATAACGTACGGGATTAAGTGAATCCTTGACACGGTGGTTCATCCGATGAAGATCATCGAGGAACACATGGGAACCAACATGGGTATCCAGATCCCGCTGATGGTTATTGACCGGAGAGTCGTCTCGGTCATGTCTACGTGTCTCCCGAACCCGTAGGGTCTACACACTTAAGGTTCGGTAACGCTAGGGTCGTAGAGATAAATGCACGTGGAAACCCGAAAGTTGTTCGGAGTCCCGGATGAGATCCCGGACGTCACGAGGAGTTCCGGAATGGTCCGGAGGTAAAGATTGATATATAGGAAGTCCAGTTTCGGCCAACGGGTGATCTCCGGGGGTCACCAGGAGCGTCCCGGGACCACCGGAGGGGCCCCGGGGGTCCACCTGGTGGGGCCACCCATCCCGGTGGGGCCCCTAGGCCGCGAGGGGAAGTGTCCAGCCCTCTGGGCTGGCGCACCACTAGGGGGCCCACCTCCCCATGCGCCTAGGGTTAAAACCCTAAGGGGAGGGGGGCCACCACTTGCCTTGGGGGGCAAGGACTCCCCCCTGGCCGCCGCTCCCCCTTGCAGATTGGATCTGCAGGGGGCTGGCGCCCCCCTGGCCCCCTATATATATGTGGGGGGGGGGGAGAGGGCAGCCGCACCCAAGCCCTGGCGCCTCTCCCCCTCCCGTCACACCTCCATACTCCCACGCAGGGCGCCCGGTGAAGCCCTGCTGCGATCTCCACTGCATCCGTCATCACGCCGTCGTGCTGCCGGATCTCTGACGACTTCTCCTCCCCCCTTGCTGGATCAAGAAGGAGGTGACGTTGCTGCACCGTACGTGTGTTGAACGCGGAGGTGCCGTCCGTTCGGCGCTAGATCATCGGTGACGAAGAACGCGAAGAGTACGACTACTTCATCCACGCTTCTTCGAAAGCTTCCGCACGCGATCTACATAACTGTATGTAGATACACTCTTACTTGCTCATTGCTAGATGTCTCCATAGATGGATCTTGGTGAAAGCGTAGAAAATTTTGAATTATGCTACGTTCCCCAACAGTGGCATCTGAGCCTAGGTTTTATGCGTAGCATCTTGCACGAGTAGAACACAAAGCAGTTGTTGGCGTTTGATCTTGTTCAACTTTCTTACCGTTACTAGTCAATCTTGATTCGGCGGTATTGTGGGATGAAGCGGCCCGGACCGACTTTACACGTACGCTTACGTGAGACTGGTTCGACCGACAGACATGCACTAGATGCATAAGGTGGCTGGCGGGTGTCTGTCTCTCCTACTTTAGTCGGATCGGATTCAATGAAAAGGGTCCTTATGAAGGGTAAATAGAAGTTGACAAATCACGTTGTGGTTTTGGCGTAGGTAAGAAACGTTCTTGCTAGAAATCCTATAGAAGCCACGTAAAACTTGCAACAACAATTAGAGGACGTCTAACTTGTTTTTGCAGCATGTGCTATGTGACGTGGTATGGCCAAAACGAAGATGTGATGAATGATATATGTGATGTATGAGATTGATCATGTTTTTGTAATAGGGAATCACGACTTGCATGTCAATGAACTTGACAACCGGCAGGAGCCATAGGAGTTGTCTTAATTATTGTATGACCTGCGTGTCACTGAATAACGCCATGTAATTACTTTACTTCATTGCTAAACGTTAGCTATAGTAGTAGAAGTAATAGTTGGCGTGACGACTTCTTCAAGACACGATGATGGAGATCATGATGATGAAGATCATGGTGTTGAGCCGGTGACAAGATGATCATGGTGCCCCGAAGATGGAGATCCAAGGAGCAAGATGATATTGGCCATATCATGTCACTTTAATTGATTGCATGTGATGTTTATCATGTTTATGCATCTTGTTTACTTAGAACGACGGTAGTAAATAAGATGATCTCTCACTAAAATTTCAAGTATTGTGTTTCCCCTAACTGTGCACCGTTGCTAAAGCTCGTTGCTCCGAAGCACCACGTGATGATCGGGTGTGATAGGTTCTAACGTTCGCATACAACGGGTGTAAGACAGATTTACACACGCGATACACTTAGGGTTCACTTGACGAGCCTAGCATGTACAGACATGGCCTCGGAACACAGAAGACCGAAAGGTCGAACACGAGTCGTATAGAAGATACGATCAACATGAAGATGTTCACCGTTGATGACTAGTCCGTCTCACGTGATGATCGGACACGGACTACTCGATTCGGATCGTGTATCACTTGGATGACTAGAGAGATGTCATTCTGAGTGGGAGTTCATTGAAATTTGATTAAGATGAACTTAATTATCATGAACTTAGTCTAAATTCTTTACAATATCTCTTGTAGATCAAATGGCCCACGCTCCAGTTTCCCTCAACTTCAACGCGTTCCTAGAGAAAACCAAGCTGAAAGACGATGGTAGCAACTATACGGATTGGGTCCGTAACCTGAGGATTATCCTCATAGCTGCCAAGAGATCATATGTCCTAGAAGCACCGCTAGGTGATGCACCTGCTCCCGATGCGGCCCAAGACGTTTTGAACGTCTGGCAGCCGCGTAGTGATGATTACTCCCTGGTTCAGTGCGGCATGCTTTACAGTTTAGAATCGGGGCTCCAAAAGCGTTTTGAGCACCACGGAGCATATGAGATGTTCGAAGAGCTGAAAATGGTTTTCCAAGCTCATGCCCGAGTCGAGAGATATGATGTCTCCGACGCATTCTACAGCTGTAAGATGGAGGAGAACAGTTCTGTCAGTGAGCACATCCTCAAGATTTCAGGATTGCACAACCGCTTGTCTCAGCTGGGAATGAATCTCCCAGATGAAGCGGTCGCTGACAGAATCCTCCAGTCGCTCCCACCAAGCTTCAAGAGCTTCGTGTTGAACTTCAATATGCAGGGGATGGAGAAGTCCATTCCCGAGGTGTATTCGATGCTGAAATCAACAGAGGTAGACATCAAGAAAGAACATCAAGTGTTGATGGTCAATAAAACCACTAAGTTCAAGAAAGGCAAGGGTAAAAAGAACTTCAAGAAGGACGGCAAGGGAGTTGCCGTGCCTGGCAAGCCTGTTGCCGGGAAGAAGCCAAAGTATGGACCCAAGCCTGAAACAGAGTGCTTTTATTGCAAGGGAACGGGTCACTGGAAGCGGAACTGCCCCAAATACTTAGCATACAAGAAGGCCGGCAACGTCAAAGGTATATATGATATACATGTTATTGATGTGTACCTTACCAGCACTCGTAGTAGCTCCTGGGTATTCGATACCGGTGCAGTTGCTCACATTTGTAACTCAAAACAGGAGCTGCGGAATAAACGGAGACTGGCGAAGGATGAGGTGACGATGCGCGTCGGGAATGGTTCCAAGGTCGATGTGATCGCCGTCGGCACGCTACCTCTACATCTACCCTCGGGATTAGTTTTAAACCTCAATAATTGTTATTTAGTACCAGCTTTGAGCATGAACATTGTTTCTGGATCTCGTCTTATGCGAGATGGCTACTCTTTCAAATCGGAGAATAATGGTTGTTCTATTTATTTGAGAGATATGTTTTATGGTCATGCCCCGATGGTCAATGGTTTATTTCTGATGAATCTCGAACATAGTGATACACATATTCATAGTGTAGATGCCAAAAGACGTAAGGTTGATAATGATAGTCCCACATACTTGTGGCATTGCCGACTTGGTCATATTGGTGTCAAACGTATGAAGAAGCTCCATTCAGATGGACTTCTAGAGTCTCTTAATTATGAATCATTTGACACGTGCGAACCATGCCTCTTGGGCAAGATGACCAAGACTCCGTTCTCTGGAACAATGGAGCGAGCAACCAACTTGCTGGAAATCATACATACCGATGTGTGCGGTCCAATGAGTGTTGAGGCTCGCGGAGGCTATCGTTACGTTCTCACCCTCACAGATGACTTGAGTAGATATGGGTATATCTATTTGATGAAAAACAAGTCTGAGACCTTTGAAAAGTTCAAGGAATTTAAGAATGAGGTTGAGAATTAACGTGACAGAAAAATAAAGTTCTTGCGATCGGATCGTGGGGGTGAATATTTAAGTCATGAATTTGGCACACACCTTAGAAGCTGTGGAATTGTTTCACAGTTGACACCGCCCGGAACACCTCAACGTAACGGTGTGTCCGAACGTCGAAATCGTACTTTGTTGGACATGGTGCGATCTATGATGTCCCTCACCGATTTACCGCTATCTTTTTGGGGTTATGCTTTAGAGACTGCCGCATTCACTTTAAATAGGGCTCCGTCGAAATCCGTTGAGACGACTCCGTATGAACTTTGGTTTGGCAAGAAACCGAAGCTGTCGTTTCTGAAAGTTTGGGGTTGCGATGCTTATGTCAAGAAACTTCAACCTGAAAAGCTCGAACCCAAATCGGAGAAATGCGTCTTCATAGGATACCCAAAGGAAACGATTGGGTACACCTTCTACCACAGGTCCGAAGGCAAAGTCTTTGTTGCCAAGAATGGATGCTTTCTGGAGAAAGAGTTTCTCTCGAAAGAAGTGAGTGGGAGGAAAGTAGAACTTGATGAGGTGACAGTCACCCCTCCTGCACCGGAAAGCAGTGCAGCGCAGGAAACTGTTCCTGAGGTGCCTGCACCGACAAGGGAGGAAGTTAATGATAATGATCATGAAGAAACTGATCAAGTTACTACTGAACTTCGAAGGTCCACAAGGGTACGTTCCGCACCAGAGTGGTACGGCAACCCTGTACTGGAAATCATGTTGTTAGACAACGGTGAACCTTCGAACTATGAAGAAGCGATGGCGGGCCCAGATTCCAATAAATGGCTTGGAGCCATGAAATCTGAGATAGAATCCATGTATGAAAACAAAGTATGGACTTTGGTGGACTTGCCTGATGATAGGCACACCATAGAAAACAAATGGATATTTAAGAAGAAGACAGACGCGGATGGTAATGTGACCATCTATAAGGCTCGGCTTGTCGCTAAGGGTTATCGACAAGTTCAAGGGATTGACTACGACGAGACTTTCTCTCCCGTAGCGATGCTGAAGTCAGTCAGAATCATGTTAGCTATTGCCGCATTCTATGATTATGAGATATGGCAAATGGACGTCAAAACAGCATTCCTTAACGGCTTCCTCAAGGAAGAGTTGTATATGATGCAACCGGAAGGTTTTGTCAATCCAGAAAATGCTAACAAGGTATGCAAGCTCCAGCGCTCGATTTACGGGCTGGTGCAAGCATCTCGGAGTTGGAATATTCGCTTTGATGAGGTGATCAAAGCGTTTGGCTTTATACAGACTTATGGAGAAGCCTGTATTTACAAGAAAGTGAGTGGGAGCTCTGTGGCATTTCTCATATTATATGTGGATGACATATTGCTGATGGGAAATGATATAGAATTCTTGGAAAATGTAAAGGCCTACTTGAATAAAAGTTTTTCAATGAAGGACCTTGGAGAAGCTGCTTACATATTAGGCATCAAAATCTATAGAGATAGATCGAGACGCCTCATTGGTCTTTCACAAAGTACATACCTTGACAAAATATTGAAGAAGTTCAATATGGATCAGTCAAAGAAAGGATTCTTGCCTGTTTTGCAAGGTATGAGATTGAGCAAAGCTCAGTCGCCGACCACGGCAGAAGATAGAGAAAAGATGAGTGTCATTCCCTATGCCTCGGCCATAGGTTCTATCATATATGCCATGCTCTGTACCAGACCTGATGTGAACCTTGCCATAAGTTTGGTGGGGAGGTACCAAAGTGATCCCGGTATGGAACACTGGACAGCGGTCAAGAACATCCTGAAGTACCTGAAAAGGACTAAGGATATGTTTCTCGTTTATGGAGGTGACGAAGAGCTCGTCGTAAAGGGTTACGTCGATGCTAGCTTCGACACAGATCTGGATGACTCTAAGTCACAAACCGGATACGTGTATATTTTGAATGGAGGGGCAGTCAGCTGGTGCAGTTGCAAGCAAAGCGTGGTGGCAGCATCTACATGTGAAGCGGAGTACATAGCTGCTTCTGAAGCAGCGCAGGAAGGAGTCTGGATGAAGGAGTTCATCACCGACCTAGGAGTCATTCCAAGCGCGTCAAGCCCGATGACTCTCTTCTGTGACAACAGTGGTGCTATTGCTATTACCAAGGAGCCCAGGTTTCACAAGAAGACCAAGCACATCAAGCGCCGTTTCAACTCCATCCGGAATTATGTTCAGGATGGAGACATAGATATTTGTAAAGTGCATACGGATCTGAATGTCGCAGACCCGTTGACTAAACCTCTTTCACGAGCAAAACATGATCAACACCAGAACTCTATGGGTGTTCGATTCATCACAATGTAACTAGATTATTAACTCTAGTGCAAGTGGGAGACTGTTGGAGATATGCCCTAGAGGCAATAATAAAAGCATTATTATTATATCTCCTTGTTCATGATAATTGTCTGTTATTCATGCTTGAATTGTATTGTACGGAAACAGTGATACATGTGTGAATACACAGACCACAATGAGTCCCTGGTAGGCCTCTAGTTACCAGCTCGTTGATCAACAGATGGTCACGGTTTCCTGACCATGGACATGAGATGTCAGTGATAACGGGATCACATCATTAGGAGAATGATGTGATGGACAAGACCCAAACTTGGGCATAACACGAGATCGTATAGTTCGTAATGCATAAGCTTTTCAGTGTCAAGTATTTATTCCTTAGACCATGAGGTTGTACAACTACTGGATATCGTAGGAGTACTTTGGGTGTGCCAACCGTCACAACGTAATTGGGTGGCTATAAAGGTACGCATCGGGTATCTCCGAAAGTGTCTGTTGAGTTGGTACGAACCGAGACTGGGATGTTGTCACTCCGTATGACGGAGAGGTACCTCTGGGCCCACTCGGTAAGACATCATCATAATGAGCTCAATGTGACTAAGTAGTTAGTCACGGGATGATGGATTACGGATCGAGTAAAGAGACTTGCCATGACGAGATTGAACAAGGTATCGGGAATACCGACGATCGAATCTCGGGCAAGTACCGTACCGATGGACAAAGGGAATAACGTACGGGATTAAGTGAATCCTTGACACGGTGGTTCATCCGATGAAGATCATCGAGGAACACGTGGGAACCAACATGGGTATCCAGATCCCGCTGATGGTTATTGACCGGAGAGTCGTCTCGGTCATGTCTACGTGTCTCCCGAACCCGTAGGGTCTACACACTTAAGGTTCGGTAACGCTAGGGTCGTAGAGATAAATGCACGTGGAAACCCGAAAGTTGTTCGGAGTCCCGGATGAGATCCCGGACGTCACGAGGAGTTCCGGAATGGTCCGGAGGTAAAGATTGATATATAGGAAGTCCAGTTTCGGCCAACGGGTGATCTCCGGGGGTCACCGGGAGCGTCCCGGGACCACCGGAGGGGCCCCGGGGGTCCACCGGGTGGGGCCACCCATCCCGGTGGGGCCCCTAGGCCGCGAGGGGAAGTGTCCAGCCCTCTGGGCTGGCACACCACTAGTGGGCCCACCTCCCCATGCGCCTAGGGTTAAAACCCTAAGGGGAGGGGGGGCCACCACTTGCCTTGGGGGGCAAGGACTCCCCCCTGGCCGCCGCCTCCCCTTGCAGATTGGATCTGCAGGGGGCTGGCGCCCCCCTGGCCCCCTATATATATATGTGGGGGGGGGGGGAGGGCAGCCGCACCCAAGCCCTGGCGCCTCTCCCCCTCCCGTCACACCTCCATACTCCCACGCAGGGCGCCCGGCGAAGCCCTGCTGCGATCTCCACTGCATCCGTCATCACACCGTCGTGCTGCCCGATCTCTGACGACTTCTCCTCCCCCCTTGCTGGATCAAGAAGGAGGTGACGTTGCTGCACCGTACGTGTGTTGAACGCGGAGGTGCCGTCCGTTCGGCGCTAGATCATCGGTGACGAAGAACGCGAAGAGTACGACTACTTCATCCACGCTTCTTCGAAAGCTTCCGCACGCGATCTACATAACGGTATGTAGATACACTCTTACTTGCTCGTTGCTAGATGTCTCCATAGATGGATCTTGGTGAAAGCGTAGAAAATTTTGAATTATGCTACGTTCCCCAACAAAAACTTGGAGTAAAAGAGAGACTGGATCTCTTCCCACTCCAGCAGGTGAGAGTCATTTAGTAGCCTATACCATTCCAATGCTTTTCCTTTCAGTGACAAGGCAAATAATTTCCTCATGACAAACTCCCTCGATACACCTGCAAGCTTAAATAATGAACATAGTTGTGACAGATATAGCAAGTGTTCATCGGGATGTCTGTCTCCTGCATAACGATTAGCCAAAACATGATCGATAATACCAGCCGGTATTTTATAGGGCACAATTTCAGTAGGAGGAGGAGCAACCACCACAGGTGTGGGGCGTCCTCCCGCAAGCAACGATCCAATAGCAAGGTTTTCCATAAACATAACTAGTGAAATAAAAACAAGAAACAAAAAGATTTAATTGGAAGATCTAAAGATATACCTTCAAGCGCTCACCTCCCCGGCAACGGCGCCAGAAATAGCTTGATGTCTACACACGCTTCTACTCTTGTAGACTATGTTGGGCCTCCAAGCGCAGAGGTTTGTAGGACAGCAGCAAATTTCCCTCAATTGGATGACCTAAGGTTTATCGAACTCAGGGAAGTAGAGGTTGAAGATGGTCTCTCTCAAGCAACCCTGCAACTAAGATACAAGAAGTCTCTTGTGTCCCCAACACACCTAATACACTTGTTAGATGTATAGGTGCACTAGTTCGGCGAAGAGATGTTAAATGGCAAGTGATATGGATGGCAAAACAAAGTAATATAAATCTGTAATAAAAAGTGCAGCAAGCAAACAAGTGGTAAACGTGAGCACAAATGGTATTGCAATGGTGGAAACAAGGCCTAGGGTTCATACTTTCACTAGTGGCAACTCCCAACAACATTAACATAATCGAATCACATGATATTTCCCATAAAACATGCAAAGGGGACGCACTCGGAGGTCATTCTTTCGTGGTCAAGAGAGGACGAGAATTATGTAGGGCTACAAAAGCACACCTCAAAGTTCGTAGTTCTCAATCTAAGGATTTCCCAATGTCACCGCGGCCATCCAAAGAGAGTCCCACAATCACCACAACATATCTAAAGGATAGTCAAAGACAAGCACCAAGAGACTCTCAATCTTCAATCAACACACAAGAGAGGAAATCACTCATGAAAATATTGTTCTAATCCATGTCCAATAGACCGCTGTCACCTTGGTCTCGGGGATTATACTAGATAAAGACAAGTGAGTACATCAATCCAATACATAGAGGAAGGGGAAACACCCTAGATTAACATAGCCTATGATCACAACGAAGATCACATCATGGGAGAGAGAATTGACCACATAGCTACTGGTAAGAACCTCAGCCCCGAGGAGGAACTACTCCCGCATCATGGAGGGAGCAAGCAACATCGATGGAGATGAATCCGGGGGCACTTCCCCATCCCGGCAGGGTGCCGGCACAGGAATTCTAGTCCCCCGAAGCTTGATGGCGATGGCGGCGGAGATCGGAATCGCGTCTGGAGAAAAGGGGTCCGGAATCAGGGTTTTCTCGACACGCTTTAAATATATGCCAAAGGGGGCCACCACAGGGGGTCAGGGGTGCCCAGGCGCCCCCCCGGCGCGGCCCAGGGGGGGGGGGGCGCCCACAGGCCGCCTGGAACCCCTGTGGGTCCCCCCGGCTGTACTTTGGCCGCACGGTAGCTCCTGGAACGCTGATTTTTTATATATTTTTTCTGGATTTTTCCTGGCAGTTCTCGTAATGTGAAAACCTGGAATACAAAAACAGCCGAAAACAGAAACTGGCACCGGGGTGCACTGGATTAGTAGGTTAGTCCAAATATGATCAAAAGTGTATGGAAGTGTATGAATATCATAGCAATATCACCCTAGAGTGGCATGGAGCAAGCAGAAATTATAGATACGTTTTGGACGTATCAGCGTTTAACACCCTCAACTCCGTAGATGCCTATATCCGAGCCTCTCAAGACAGACTCATCGGAGCCACTCATCGGCTCAAAAGATATGCGGGTAAGTATTTATTTTAAGTGTTCCCATGCCAGTAGCCCCCGAGACTTAAACCAGTTGGTACAACTGATTTAAGTATCATTGTGTTTTATAGGTGCTTTGAGAAAAGAATAACTCTTTATCCATGGAACTTGAAGAGTGCCGGACTCAGCTCGCCGAATTGAAAAATTCAAAGGAATCCGAAAAGGATGCTGGTGGTAAGAATAATTGTGTCCGGAAGCTATGATAGTTCTGCTAATTACTATTATGTGTGTACTAATTTGTAATACAGTAACATGACCAACCGACCAACTAGAGAGGGAGCTAAGAGCTGCCTTAGCGGACAAAAAATTTGCCAAAGGGGAAACAGCCGCTGGCGAGTGTGCATTGACGCAAGCTATGGAAAAAGGAACCAAGCACAGGATAGAAATATTAGGCTTGAGCAAGAGCTAAAGGGCGTAAAGGCCCAACTCTCAAGCGCCTTGGAAGAGAACCGGAGGCTAAAAAGCGGCATGTTTAGTATGTCTCTTATACCTAGCTCTCCTTATAGTCCCTTATTTTGAAAGTTTCTTATAAAACTTTTCCTGCAGGTTTGTTGACTAGGCATCCTGAAGGCGGAGTGTCCGGTTTTGAGGGTGACGTGCTGCAAGAGCTTTCCAGGGTCCATGAACGGGCTCGGAAGGCCATGAAGAGTATGACAAGAGCTCTATGGCCTGGCAACTCGCCTCCAGAAACTATGGAGGACTTGGCGGACCTGTTCAAAGGGGCTCGACGCCGCTTCGAACTATGGAAAGCATCAGCGTGCCGCATGGGTGCTCGAGAATCCCGGGCCATGGTGAAGACGCGCTACACTCGTCTTGATCCAAATCACATGGCCCGCATGGGACCTCGAGGGTCCGATGGACAAGAAATTCCTCCGCATTTGGTCTATGACCAAGTACAGATAGCTGCCAAACTTTCCCAACAGGACTGTAAGCTAGACAACCTGATAGAGGGAATAGAAAATGAGTAGTCGTTTGATTCTACGTATTAATGTACTTTTACTATCAAACTTATCTCCAGCCGAATTTATATAAGGTTTGTCATGACCGACCATCTGCTTTAACCTCCATAAACCCAAAGGCTGGAGTGCTTCTGAATACTATACCTGTGTTAAAACACGTGATATGTTCGGAAACCAGGCAATCCGGTCATAATTGCTTGAACAGACAAACTGTGTTCGGGGAGTTATGTTATATTACTATTTAACGTGAGAAACATCTCCCAGAGAGAATAGTTCTGTTAGGGGTTCCTTTCCCTGGGTCGGCGTTCGTAAAGGTGCAGGCCTAGGCTTTCGATCCTGTTAGAAGGATAGTAGGATGCCATCTCCTGTGATAGTATAAAATATGCTTTATAATGCAATATGTCATATATCCGCCGACCAATTATTCCCTTAAGAGCGCTAGCTTTCGAATTCACCTAGTCTGAGGTACATGTCTGGATTACTCGATTGTAACAATCGCAGAGGTGCTCCCTTTACACCCTAGCTGAACAATCGGGAACGTAGGGGTAAGCATAGGAGCCAGGCAACCCAGCTTGGCCAGAACTTTAAGTCATATCGGTGCATATCATGGCAAGGAAGAACTGTAAAAACAGATGACATTTTAAGCAATAAGCTTTATTTATAATGGGCTTCGTTAAAGAAGCCCCCAGGTATATTTGGGGTAGATGCATTTGAAGATGTACTTATCCTGTGACAGTTCGCGCGAGCCGAATACTTGCCAATGAAAGAGAAATATAAAAAGGAAAAGAGAAAAGATGAAAAAATAAAAGACAAGACCTAACTTGTAAGGAGGAAAAAAAAGATGCTACCGTACTATCCATAAAATCGTCGGAGCCTGGCAACGTTCCACGGGTTCGGCTCAACGCGACTATCCTGTGCAGTGCGAAGGCGATAGGCTCCACCGGAGAGTACTTCATTTATAACGAATGGGCCCTCCCACTTTGGTTTGAGCTTGTCCTTTTTCTTCTCCAGGAGGCGTAAAACGAGTTCGCCGACTGTGTATGTTTTGGCCCACACTTCTCTGCTCTGGTATCGCCTGGCCTGTTGTTGATAGAATGCGGAACGCGCTTGCGCTGTGTCGCGCTCCTCTTCAAGTCCATCTAGGTCGTCCTGTCGATCTAGCTCGGCTTCTCTCTCCTCGTACATGCGCACTCGAGGTGAGCCATGAATAATGTCGCAGGGCAGACCAGCCTTTGCGCCATACACCATGAAAAAAGGTGTATATCCGGTCGTACGATTGGGCGTGGTCCGCAGCCCCCAGAGTACGGATTCAAGCTCTTCGACCCAGTGTTTATCAGACTCCTGTAGGGAGCGCACTAGTCGGGGTTTAATGCCACTCATTATCAGACCATTGGCTCTTTTGACTTGACCGTTTGTTTGAGGATGGTATACAGAAGCATAGTCAAGTTTAATACCTAACTTTGCAAGCCAATTTTTTACCTCGTCAGCTATGAAATTGAAGCCGTTATATGTGATAATACTATGCGGGACACCATAACGGTGTACTACACCGGATATAAAATCTATCACATGCCTGCTTCAGCTGTTTTTACTGGCTTGGCTTCTATCCATTTGGTGGATTTATCTACCATCACCAATAAATATTTCCTTTTATGACTTCCCCCTTTAAGGGGTCCGACCATATCAAGCCCCGAGACCGCAAAAGGCCAAGTAATGGGGATTGTTTTCAGAGCGGTGGGAGGCATGTGACTTTGATTTGCAAAGAGGTGGCAGCCAACGTATTATTGGACTAAGGTTTGGGCATCTTCTCGGGCAGTGGGCCAGTAAAAGCCAGCGCGAACCCAACGAGGATCTATCGTAGTCCTTTCGATAAGTAAGAGTGTCGAACCCAATGAGGAGAAGAAGAAAATGATAGTCAGTTTTCAGTAAGGTATTTTCTGCAAGCACTGAAATTATCGGTAACAGATAGTTTTGTGATAAGATAATTGGTAACAAGTGACAAATAGTAAAATTCAATAAGGTGCAGCAAGATGGCCCAATCCTTTTTGTAGCAAAGGACAAGTCTGGACAAACTCTTATATGAAGGAAAGCACTCCCGAGGACGCATGGGAATTATCGTCAAGCTAGTTTTCATCACGCTCATATGATTCACGTTCGTTACTTTGATAATTTGGTATGTGGGTGGACCGGTGCTTGGGTGTTGCCCTCACTTGGACAAGCATCCCACTTATTATTAACCTCTATCGCAAGCATCCGCAACTACAAAAGAAGTAGTAAGGTAAACCTAACCATAGCATGAAACGTATGGATCCAAATCAGCCCCTTACGAAGCAACGCATAAACTAGGTTTTAAGCTTCTTATATTGACTCTTTCATCATCTACTTATTACTTCCCAATGCCTTCCTCTAGGGCCAAACAATGGTGAAGTGTCATGTAGTCGACGTTCACATGACACCACTAGAGGAAAGACAACATACATCTCATCAAAATATCAAACGAATACCAAATTCACATGACTACTTATAGCAAGACTTCTTCCATGTCCCCAGGAACAAACGTAACTACTAACAAAGCATATTCATGTTCATAATCAGAGGGGTATTAATATGCATAATGGATCTGAACATATGATCTTCCACCAAGTAAACCAACTAGCATCAACTACAAGGAGTAATCAACACTACTAGCAACCTACAGGTACCAATCTGAGGTTTTGGTACAAAGATTGGATACAAGAGATGAACTACGGTTTGAGAGGAGATGGTGCTCATGAAGATGTTCATGAATATAACCCTCCCCAAGATGGGAGAGTTGTTGGTGATGACGGCGGTGACGATTTCCCCCACCCGGAGGGAAGTATCCCCGACAGAACAGCTACGCCGGAGCCCTAGATTGGTTCCTCCTCGAGACGGCGGTGCTTTTTCCCGAAAGCCTCCTGCTGATTTTTTCCAGGTCAAAACACCTCATATAGGAGAAGATGGGCATCGGGGGGGGGGGGGG
>LR738709.1:418369527-418401831 GCA_902687465.1 Secale cereale
GGGGGGGGGGGCACCCAAAGACACAGAAGAAACATTGTTCCAGCCGTGTGCGGTGCCCCCTCCACAGAAACACACCTCGGTCATACCGTTGCAGTGCTTAGGCGAAGCCTAGCGCCGGTAGCTTCATCATCTCCGTCACCACGCCGTCGTGCTGACAAAACTCTCCCGTGAAGCTCAACTGGATCAAGAGCTCGTGGGGCGTCATCAAGTTGAACGTGTGCTGAACGCGGAGGTGCCATACGTCCGGTGCTTGATCGGTTGGATCGCGAAGAAGTCCGACTACATCAACCGCGTCACTAGACGCTTCCGCTTTCGGTCTACGAGGGTATGTAGACACACTCTCCCCTCTCGTTGCTATGCATCTGGTAGATAGATCTTGCGTGATTGTAGGATTTTTTTTGAAATACTACGTTCCCCAATTGTGGCATCATGAGCCAGGTCTATGCGTAGATGATATGCACGAGTAGAACACAATGAGTTGTGGGCGATAATAGTCATACTGCTTACCAGCCTATCATACTTTGGTTCGGCGATATTGTGAGATGAAGCGGCCGGGACCGACATTACGCGTACGCTTATGCGAGACTGGTTTCACCGTTATGAGCACTCGTTGCTTAAAGGTGACTCGCGGGTGTCTGTCTCTCTCACTTTAGCTGAATCGAGTGTGGTTACGCCCGGTCCTTGTGAAGGTTAAAACATCACAGACTTGACGAAAAATCGTTGTGGTTTTTGTATGCGTAGGTAAGAACGGTTCTTGCTAAGCCCGTAGCATCCACGTAAAACTTGCAACAACAAAGTAGAGGACGTCTAACTCTTTTTTGCAGGGCATGTTGTGATGTGATATGGTCAAGACATGATGAGTTATACGTTATTGTATGAGATGATCATGTTTTGTAAAGTTATCGGCAACTGGCACGAGCCATATAGTTGTCGCTTTATTGTATGAAATACAGTCGCCATGTAATTGCTTTACTTTATCACTAAGCGGTAGCGATAGTCGTGGAACCAATAGTTGGCGAGACGACAATGATGCTACGATGGAGATCAAGGTGTCGCGCCAGTGACGATGGTGATCATGACGGTGGCTTGGAGATGGAGATAAAAAGCACAAGATGATGATGGCCATATCACGTCACATATTTTGATTGCATGTGATGTTTATCTTATTATGCTTCTTATTTTGCTTAGTACGACGGTAGCATTATAAGATGATCCTTTACAAAATTTCAAGGTATAAGTGTTCTCCCTGAGTATGCACCATTGCGAAAGTTCGTCGTGCTGAGACACCACGTGATGATCGGGTGTGATAAGCTCTATGTTCACATACAAGGGGTGTAAGCCAGTTTTGCACACGCAGAATACTCGGGTTAAACTTGATGAGCCTAGCTTATGCAGATATGGCCTCGGGACACTGGAGACCGAAAGGTCGAGCGTGAATCATATAGTAGATATGATCAACATAAGATGTTCACCATTGAAAACTACTCCATCTCACGTGATGATCGGACATGGTTTAGTTGATTTGGATCACGTGATCATTTAGATGACCAAAGGGATGTCTATCTAAGTGGGAGTTCTTTAAGTAATATGATTAATTGAACTTTAATTTATCATGAACTTAGTCCTGATAGTTTTTGCATATCTATGTTGTTGTAGATCAATGGCCCGTGCTACTGTTCCTTTGAATTTTAATGCATTCCTAGAGAAAGCGAAGTTGAAAGATGATGGTAGCAATTACACGGACTGGGTCCATAACTTGAGGATTATCCTCATTGCTGCACAAAAGAATTATGTCCTTGAAGCACCTCTAGGTGACAAGCCCCCTCCCGCTAATGTAGACACTTTGAACGTATGCCACACGCGGTCTGATGACTATACGATAGTTCAGTGTGTCATGCTTTACGGCTTAGAACCGGGACTTCAACGACGTTTTGAACGTCACGGAGCATATGAGATGTTCTAGGAGTTGAAGTTAATATTTCAAGCAAATGCCCAGATTGAGAAATATGAGATTTCCAGTAAGTTCTATAGCTGCAAGATGGAGGAGAATAGTTCTATCAGTGAACACTTTCTCAGAATGTCTGGGTACTACAATCATATGACTCAACTTGGTTGCAAAGTTGATGAAGATAGTGTTATTGATAGAGTTCTTCAATCACTGCCACCAAGCTATAAATGCTTCGTGATGAACTATAATATGCAAGGGATGCAAAAGACAATTCCCGAACTCTTCGCTATGCTCAGGGCTGCGGAGGTAGAAATCAAAATGGAGCATCAAGTGTTGATGGTTAACAAGACCACTAGTTTAAAGAAAAAGGGCAAGGGAAAGAAGGGGAACTTCAAGAAGAATAGCAAGACAGTTGCTACTCCCGCGAAGAAACCCAAGTCTGGGTCCAAGCCTGAAATAGAGTGCTTCTACTGCAAAGGGACTGGACACTGGAAGCGGAACTGCCCCAAGTATTTGGCGAATAAGAAGGATGGCAAGGTGAACAAAGTTATATGTGATATACATGTTATTGATGTGTACCTTACTAATGCTCGAAGTAGTACATAGGTATTTGATACCGGTTCGGTTGCTAATATTTGTAACTCGAAACAGGGACTACGGATTAAACGAATATTGGCTAAGGACGAGGTGACGATGCACGTGGGAAATGGTTCCATAGTCGATGTGATCGATGTCGGCACGCTACCTCTACATCTTGCTTCGGGATTAGTTTTAGACCTGAATAATTGTTATTTAGTGCCAGTGCTAAGCATGAACATTATATCTAGATCTTGTTTATTGGGAGACGGTTATTCATTTAAATCTGAGAATAATGGTTGTTCTATTTATATGAGTAATATCTTTTATGATCATGCACCCTTGAAGAGTGGTCTATTATTGTTGGATCTCGATTGTAGTGATACACATATTCATAATATTGAAGCCAAAATATGCAAGGTTAATAATGATAGTGCAAATTATTTGTGGCACTGCCGTTTAGGTCATATTTGTGTAAAGCGCATGAAGAAACTCCACAATGATGGACTTTTGGAATCGCTTGATTATGAATTACTTGGTGCTTGCGAACCATGCCTCATGGGCAATATGACTAAGACTCCGTTCTCTGGAACAATGGAGCGAGCAACAAATTTGTTGGAAATCATACATACTAATGTATGTGGACCAATGAGTGTTGAAGCTAGTGGCGGGTATCGTTATTTTCTGACCTTCACTGATGATTTAAGAAGATATGGGTATATCTACTTAATGAAGCACAAGTCTGAAACATTTGAAAATTTCAAAGAATTTCAGAGTGAAGTAGAGAATCATCGTAACAAGAAAATAAAGTTTCTACGATCTAATCGTGGAGGTGAATATTTGAGTTACGAGTTTGGTCTTCATTTGAAACATTGTGGAATAGTTTCACAACTCACGCCACCTGGAACACCACAGCGTAATGGTGTGTCCGAACGTCGTAACCATACTTTATTAGATATGGTGCAGTCTATGATGTCTCTTACCGATTTACCACTATCGTTTTGGGGTTATGCTTTAGAGACAGCTGCATTCACATTAAATAGGGCACCATCTAAATCCGTTGAGATGACGCCTTATGAACTATGGTTTGGCAACAAACCAAAGTTGTCGTTTCTTAAATTTTGGGGCTGCGATGCTTATGTGAAAAAGCTTCAACCTGATAAGCTCAAACCCAAGTCGGAAAAATGTGTCTTCATAGGATACCCAAAGGAGACTGTTGGGTACACCTTATATCACAGATCTGAAGGCAAGATATTCATTGCTAAGAATGGATCCTTTCTAGAGAAGGAGTTTCTCTCGAAAGAAGTGAGTGGGAGGAAAGTAGAACTTGATGAGGTAATTGTACCTTCTCCCGAATTGGAAAGTAGTACATCACAAAAACTAGTCCCAGTGATTCCTACACCAATTAGTGAGGAAGCTAATGATGATGATCATGAAACTTAAGATCAAGTTTCGGCTGAACTTCGTAGATCAACCAGAGTACGTTCCGCACCAGAGTGGTACGGCAACCCAGTTCTGGAAGTCATGTTATTAGACCATGATGAACCTACGAACTATGAGGAAGCGATGATGAGCCCAGATTCCGCAAAATGGCTTGAGGCCATGAAATCTGAGATGGGATCCATATATGAGAACAAAGTGTGGACTTTGGTTGACTTGCCCGATGATCGGCAAGCCATATAAAATAAATGGATCTTCAAGAGGAAGACCGCCGCTGGCGGTAATGTTACTGTTTACAAAGCTTGACTTGTTGCGAAAGATTTTCGACAAGTTCAAGGAATTGACTACGATGAGACTTTCTCACCCGTAGCGATGCTTAAGATTGTCCGAATCATGTTAGCAATTGCCACATTTTATGATTATATAATCTGGCAAATGGATGTCAAAACTGCATTCTTGAATGTATATCTCAAAGAAGAGTTGTATATGATGCAACCAGAAGGTTTTGTCGATCCAAAAGGTGCTAACAAAGTGTGCAAGCTCCAGCGATCCATCTATGGATTGGTGCAAGCATCTCGGAGTTGGAATATACGCTTTGTTGAGGTGATCAAATCATATGGCTTTATACAGACTTTTGGAGAAGCATGTATTTACAAGAAAGTTAGTGGGAGCTCCGTATCATTTCTGATATTATATGTGGATGACATATTGTTGATTGGAAATGATATAGAATTTCTAGATAGCATAAAAGGATACTTGAATATGAATTTTTCAATGAAAGACCTCGGTGAAGCGGCTTACATACTAGGCATCAAGATCTATAGAGATAGATCAAGACGCTTAATTGGACTTTCACAAAGCACATACCTTGATAAAGTTTTGAAAAAGTTCAAAATGGATCAGTCAAAGAAAGTGTTCTTGCTTGTGTTACAAGGTGTGAATTTGAGTAAGGCTCAATGCCCGACCACTGCAGAAGATAGAGAGAAAATGAAAGTCATTCCCTATGCCTCAGCCATAGGATCTATCATGTATGCAGTGCTGTGTATGAGACCTAATGTGTGCCTTGCTATAAGTTTAGGTACCAAAGTAATCCAGGAGTGGATTACTAGACAGGGGTCAAGAACATCCTGAAGTACCTGAAAAGGACAAAGGATATGTTTCTCATTTATGGAGGTGACAAAGAGCTTGTCGTAAACGGTTACGTCGATTCAAGCTTTGACACTAATCCGGATGACTCTAAGTCACAAACCGGATATGTATTTTATTGATGGTGGAGCTGTCAGTTGGTGGAGTTCCAAGCAGAGCGTCGTGGCGGGATCTACGTGTGAAGCGGAATACATAGCTGCTTTGGAAGCAGCAAATGAAGGAATCTGGATGAAGGAGTTCATATCCGATCTAGGTGTGATACCTAGTGCATCGGGTCCAATGAAAATCTTTTGTGACAACACTGGAGCAATAGCCTTGGCGAAGGAATCCAGGTTTCACAAGAGAACAAAACACATCAAAAGACGCTTCAATTCCATCCGTGATCAAGTCAAGGAGGGAGACATAGAAATTTGCAAGATACATACGGATCTGAATGTTGCAGACCCGTTGACTAAGCCTCTTCCATGGGCAAAACATGATCAGCACCAAGACTCCATGGGTGTTAGAATCATTACTTTGTCATCTAGATTATTGACTCTAGTTCAAGTGGGAGACTGAAGGAAATATGCCCTAGAGGCAATAATAAAGATGTTATTTGTATTTCCTTATATCATGATAAATGGCTTTTATTCATACTAGAATTGTATTAACAGGAAACTTAGTACATGTGGGAATACATAGACAAAACAGTATGTCCCTGGTATGCCTCTACTAGACTAGATCATTGATCAAAGATGGTTATGTTTCCTAGCCATTGACACGAGTTGTCATTTTATCAAAGAGATCACATCATTGGGAGAATGATGTGATGGACTAGACCCATCTGTTAGCTTAGCACCATGATCGTTTAGTTTTACTGCTATTGCTTTCTTCATGACTTATACATGTTCGTATGACTATGAGATTATGAAACTCCAGTCTACCGGAGGAACACCTTGTGTTCTATCAACATCGCAACGTTACTAGGTGATTATAAAGATGCTCTATAGGTGTCTCCGAAAGTATTCATGGTGTTGGCATAGATCAAGAATAGGATTTGTCACTCCGAGTGTCGGAGAGGTATCTCTGGGCCCTCTCGGTAATACACATCATAATAAGCCTTGCAAGCAAATGACTAGTGAGTTAGTCATGAGATGATGTATTACGATATGAGTAAAGAGACTTGCCGGTAACGAGATTGAACTAGGTATTGAGATACCGACGATCGAATCTCGGGCAGGTAACATACCTATGACAAAGGGAACAACATATGTTGTTATGCGGTTTGACCGATAAAGATCTTCGTAGAATATGTAGGAGCCAATATGAGCAATCAGGTTTCGCTATTGGCTATTGACCGGAGATGAGTCTTGGTCATGTCTACATAGTTCTCGAACCCGTAGGGTCCGCACGCTTAACGTTTGATGACGATCGGTATTATGATTTTATGAGTTTTGATGTACCGAAGGTAATTCGGAATCCCAGATGAGATCACGGACATGACGAGGAGTCTCGAAATGTCCGAGACATAAAGATTAATATATTGGACGACTATATTAGGACACAGGACGTGTTCCGGGTGTTATCGGGTATAACCGGAGTGCTGGAAGGGGTTACAGGAACCCCCCGAGGGAGTATGGGCCATAGTGGGCCAATGAGGGAAAGAGAGGGGCAGCCCATAGGGCTGGCCGCACCACCCTAGGGTTCCTAGTTGAACAAGGAAAAGGGGGGAGGCGCCCCCTCTCCTTTCCTTCTCCTCTTCCTCTTTCCTTTCCTACTCCTAGTAGGAATAGGAAAAGGGGGTTCCTATTGCTACTAGGAGTAGGAATCCTACTCCTAGGCGCGCCATACATGGTCGCCCGGCCCTCCCACCTTGCTCCTTTATATACGGGGGCAGGGGGCACCCAAAGACACAGAAGAAACATTGTTCCAGCCGTGTGCGGTGCCCCCCTCCACAGAAACACACCTCAGTCATACCGTTGCAGTGCTTAGGCGAAGCCCTACGCCGGTAGCTTCATCATCTCCGTCACCATGCTGTCGTGCTGACGAAACTCTCCCGTGAAGCTCAACTGGATCAAGAGCTCGTGGGACGTCATCAAGCTGAACGTGTGCTGAACGCGGAGGTGCCGTACCTTCAGTGCTTGATCGGTTGGATCGCGAAGAAGTTTGACTACATCAACCGCGTCACTAGACGCTTCCGCTTTCGGTCTACGAGGGTATGTAGACACACTCTCCCCTCTCGTTGCTATGCATCTGGTAGATAGATCTTGCGTGATCGTAGGAATTTTTTTGAAATACTATGTTCCCCAACAGTGGCATCATGAGCCAGGTCTATGCGTAGATGATATGCACGAGTAGAACACAATGAGTTGTGGGCGATAATAGTCATACTGCTTACCAGCATGTCATACTTTGGTTCGGCGATATTGTGAGATGAAGCGGCCCGGACCGACATTACGCGTACGCTTACGCGAGACTGGTTTCATCGTTATGAGCACTCATTGCTTAAAGGTGACTCGCGGGTGTCTGTCTCTCTCACTTTAGCTGAATCGAGTGTGGCTACGCCCGGTCCTTGTGAAGGTTAAAACAACACATACTTGACGAAAAATCGTTGTGGTTTTTGTATGCGTAGGTAAGAACAGCTCTTGTTAAGCCCGTAGCATCCACGTAAAACTTGCAACAATAAAGTAGAGGACGTCTAACTTGTTTTTGTAGGCCATGTTGTGATGTGATATGGTCAAGACATGATGAGTTATACGTTATTGTATGAGATGATCATGTTTTGTAAAGTTATCGGCAACTGGCAGGAGCCATATAGTTGTCGTTGTGTATGAAATACAGTCGCCATGTAATGCTTTACTTTATCACTAAGCGGTAGCGATAGTCGTGGAAGCAATAGTTGGCGAGACAACAACAATTCTACGATGGAGATCAAGGTGTCGCGTCGGTGACGATGGTGATCATGACAGTGCCTTGGAGATGGAGATAAAAAGCACAAGATGATGATGGCCATATCATGTCACATATTTTGATTGCATGTGATGTTTATCTTATTATGCTTCTTATTTTACTTAGTACGACAGTAGCATTATAAGATGATCCCTTACAAAATTTCAAGGCATAAGTGTTCTCCCTGAGTATGCACCATTGCGAAAGTTCGTCGTGCCGAGACACCACGTGATGATCGGGTGTGATAAGCTCTATGTTCACATACAACGGGTGTAAGCCAGTTTTGCACATGCAGAATACTCGGGTTAAACTTGACGAGCCTAACATATGCAGATATGGCCTCGGAACACTGGAGATCCAAAGGTCGAGCATGAATCATATAGTAGATATGATCAACATAAGATGTCCACCATTGAAAACTACTCCATCTCACGTGATTATCGGACATGGTTTAGTTGATTTGGATCACGTGATCATTTAAATGACCGGAGGGATGTCTATCTAAGTGGGAGTTCTTTAACTAATATGATTAATTGAACTTTAATTTATCATGAACTTAGTCCTCATAGTTTTTGCATATCTATGTTGTTGTAGATCAATGGCCCGTGCTACCGTTCCTTTGAATTTTAATGCATTCCTAGAGAAAGCTAAGTTGAAAGATGATGGTAGCAATTACATTGACTGCGTCCGTAACTTGAGGATTATCCTCATTGCCGCACAGAAGAATTTTGTCCTTGAAGCACCGCTAGGTGACAAGCCCCCTCCCGCTATTGTAGACGCTTTGAACATATGGCACACGCGGTTTGATGACTACACGATAGTTCAGTGTGCCATGCTTTACGGCTTAGAACCGGGACTTCAACGACGTTTTGAACGTCATGGAGCATATGAGATGTTCTAGTAGTTAAAGTTAATATTTCAAGCAAATGCCCGGATTGAGAAATATGAGATTTCCAGTAAGTTCTATAGCTGCAAGATGGAGGAGAATAGTTCTATCAGTGAACACTTGCTCAGAATGTCTGGGTACTACAATCATATGACTCAACTTGGTTGCAAAGTTGATGAAGATTGTGTTATTGATAGAGTTCTTCAATCACTTCCACCAAGCTATAAGGGCTTCGTGATGAACTATAATATGCAAGGGATGCAAAAGACAATTCTCGAACTCTACGCTATGCTCAGGGCAGCGGAGGTAGAAATCAAAAAGGGGCATCAAGTGTTGATGGCTAACAAGACCACTAGTTTCAAGAAAAAGGGCAAGGGAAAGAAGGGGAACTTCAAGAAGAATAGCAAGACAGTTGCTACTCCCGCGAAGAAACCCAAGTCTGGAGCCAAGCCTGAAACTGAGTGCTTCTACTGCAAAGGGACTGGACACTGGAAGCGGAACTGCCCCAAGTATTTGGCGGATAAGAAGGATGGCAAGGTGAACAAAGGTATATGTGATATACATGTTATTGATGTGTACCTTACTAATGCTCGAAGTAGTACCTGGGTATTTGATACCGGTTCGGTTGCTAATATTTGTAACTCGAAACAGGGACTACGGATTAAACGAATATTGGCTAAGGACGAGGTGACGATGCACGTGGGAAATGGTTCCATAGTCGATGTGATCGCTGTCGGCACGCTACCTCTACATCTAGCTTCGGGATTAGTTTTAGACCTGAATAATTGTTATTTGGTGCCAGCGTTAAGCATGAACATTATATCTGGATCTTGTTTATTGGGAGACGGTTATTCATTTAAATCTGAGAATACTGGTTGTTCTATTTATATGAGTAATATCTTTTATGATCATGCACCCTTAAAGAGTGGTCTATTCTTGTTGGATCTCGATTGTAGTGATACACATATTCATAATATTGAAGCCAAAAGATGCAAGGTTAATAATGATAGTGCAAATTATTTGTGGCACTGCCGGTTAGGTCATATTGGTGTAAAGCGCATGAAGAAACTCCACAGTGATGGACTTTTGGAATCACTTGATTATGAATCACTTGGTGCTTGCGAACCATGCCTCATGGGCAAGTTGACTAAGACTCCGTTCTCCGAAACAATGGAGCGATCAAGAGATTTTTTGGAAATCATACATACTGATGTATGTGGACCAATGAGTGTTGAAGCTAGTGGCGGGTATCGTTATTTTCTGACCTTCACTGATGATTTAAGAAGATATGGGTATATCTACTTAATGAAGCACAAGTCTGAAACATTTGAAAAGTTCAAAGAATTTCAGAGTGAAGTAGAGAATCATCGTAACAAGAAAATAAAGTTTCTACGATTTCATCGTGGAGGTGAATATTTGAGTTACGAGTTTGGTCTTCATTTGAAACAATGTGGAAGAGTTTCACAACTCACGCCACCCGGAACACCACAACGTAATGGTGTGTCCAAACGTCGTAACCGTACTTTATTAGATATGGTGCGGTCTATGATGTCTCTTACCGATTTACCACTATCGTTTTGTGGTTATGCTTTAGAGACAGCTGCATTCACGTTAAATAGGGCACCATCTAAATCCGTTGAGACGACGCCTTATGAACTATGGTTTGGCAACAAACCAAAGTTGTCATTTCTTAAATTTTGGGGCTGCGATGCTTATGTGAAAAAGCTTGAACCTGATAAGCTCAAACCCAAGTCGGAAAAATGTGTCTTCATAGGATACCCAAAGGAGACTGTTGGGTACACCTTCTATCACAGATCCGAAGGCAAGATATTCGTTGCTAAGAATGGATCCTTTCTAGAAAAGGAGTTTCTCTCGAAAGAAGTGAGTGGGAGGAAAGTAGAACTTGATGAGGTAATTGTACCTTCTCCCGAATTGGAAAGTAGTACATCACAAAAACTAGTTCCAGTGATTCCTACACCAATTAGTGAGGAAGCTAATGATGATGATCATGAAACTTCAGATCAAGTTTCGGCTGAACTTCGTTGATCAACCAGAGTACGTTCCGCACCAGAGTTGTCAGGCCCAAGATGCAATTCTATCCCGATCACGTGACACTTACGTGATTGGGGCACAACCGCATTTCGGGCGCTTAGCAAGATGGATATCATTACATCGTACCATTACATACATACATGGGGGAATACAACAATACATACAAGTCACATGGATACAACAACAATATAAGGTATCTGACTACGGATACAAACATGAAAAGAACAACGACATCCATCTGCTATCCCAGGCTGCCGACCCGGAACCTAACCCAAGACTGAAGAAGAAGAACTCCAACAACAGGACAACGCTCTCACGTCAAGACATCGGAAACCTGCACCTGCAACTGTTGTTGTAGTATCTATGAGCCACGAGGACTCAGCAATCCCATAACCATGGGTAACAAGACTATCAAAGCTTAATGGGTAAGAAGAGGTAAAGTGGTGAGGTTGCAGCAGCGACTAAGCAAAAGTATGGTGGCTAACTTACGAGTACAAGAATAGGATGAGCATCTACTCAAACGGTCGTAACTAGTAGTGATCGCTAAAGATCCTGAACTACCTACGAGTCAAACATAACCCCACCGTGTTCTCTTCTCAAAATGAAAAGAGACAGTCACGGTTACTCACACAGTTGTGTGTTTTACTTCGGATCCTCTGTCAAGCTTTCTACAACCGGACATTAACAAATTCCAATCTGCCACATAACCGCGGGCACGGCTTTCGAAAGATCATAACCCTGCAGGGGTGTCCCAACTTAGCCCATCACAAGCTCTCACGATCAGCTAAAGTGATAAATATAATATCATCACCCCTTATCTTAGGGAAATCCGATCAGGCTCGGCATCCCGGTGCACAAGACATCTCGACAATGGTAAAACAAGTCCAGCAAGACCTCCCGGTGTGTCGACACCCTGATAGTAGCCGCGCGTATCTCGTCTCAGGCCACGACCGGATGGGTGATCCTACGAGTAAAACCAATCCTCGAGTTTCCCCGTGGTGGCCCCGCATAACCCCCGTTTGGGACCAACACCATCAGCACTGGCCCCCCTGCTATGTAGAAAGAATCCTCGGGTAGCGCTAACTCCCTATGCAATTTAATTAATTAATTAAGTTGTTATTATGAGCAAATTAAAACCAATGTTGGGCCTTGCTGGAGGAGTTTTATTCAAAGATGAAGTGTCAAGGGGTCCCCATATACCCAACTGTGTAAGGAACGCAAAATCAAGGAACATAATGCCGGTTTATCGGCTCCTAAGGTGGCATGAGTGGAACAAAGCACCGAGCAAAAGGCCAAGCCTTCCACCCATGCCCAGTATATAGGTGTGTTAATAATTATAATAGATATTGTGATATTCCAACAACAAGTTCCCACCTGGAACGATCTTCATCTTCACCTGCAACTAACAACGCTATAATAGGGGCTGAGCAAGCGGGTAATATAGCCAAACAATGGTTTTGCTAGGAAGGTGTCAAAGGTTAGAGGTTTCGTGGCAACAAGGAGAGGGGCTGACTATAAGATGGGTAGCGCGACATATAACGATAGCATCGAGACAACTAAGCAAAGGCAATGATAGTAAAGGTATCCAAGGGTATGGTCATCTTGCCTGAGATCCCGCAAGGAAGAAGAACGGATCGATGAAGAAGACGGAGAAGAAGCCTTGAAGAAGAACCACGGGTAGACGAACGAATCCTCACGAACGCAACGAAACAAGCACTAACGAGAAGAAGCAAGCAACATGGTAAACACACAACACAAGAACATGACAATATGCTCAACCAGGTATGATGCAAAACAAGTCTACATATGAAGCACAACAAGGCTATACAGGAAGCACAACATGGCAAGGTAGGAAGCACAAAAAAACAACACAAGTGTATATGATGCAATACATGGCAAGGTATGATGCATGACAAGTCTATACAGGAAGCACAACAAGTCTATACAGGAAGCATAACATGGCAAGGTAGGAAGCACAGAAAAACAACACAAGTCTATATGATGCAATACATGGCAAGGTATGATGCATGACAAGTCTATACAGGAAGCACAACAAGTCTATACAGGAAGCATTACATGGCAAGGTAGGAAGCACATAAAAACAACACAAGTTTATATATGATGCAATACATGGCAAGGTATGATGCAATACATGGCAAGAGGTGAAGCATATATAACCTATCTATTTAGACAAATTTAAATGAGGCCGAAACAACAAACAACAATTCCGGAAAAACCCCATGTGCAATTATTGATCTTAATACTGTTCTGCCTAAAAACATATTTTATTGTTGTTAAACAGCAAAAGTAATTTCACCAATTTAATCTACACATTATTCTACCCCATTTACATATAAAGTTTATTACATTTGGAGCTACGGTTAATTAGTTATGAATTAAACCATTAAACATGTTATTTGTACAAATTAATGCAAACAGCAATTTAAACATTTTAAATATGGATGAAAGTTGCAGATTATGAATCCACACATAATTCTAAGCATTTATCATATATGACATGTTTTATTTGGATGCATGGATATTTAGCTATAGACAATATAAAGCAATGGCAATTCTGTAAATATGCAATGCACTGGAAATTAAACAAATCCACAGGCAGAGAGAAAAAAAACATGCACGGGCCCGAAGCATCAAGGTGCAGGGGCTCAGATGAGGATTCGGCCCAAGTAGCTGAATGTGTGTGTGTGTGGGCAAAAGTATATAAAAACAGAGGAAAAAATAGGGGAGAGCTGGGTTTCGAACCAAGGACCTCCTGGTTTGAGTGCAATGAAACGACCAGCTGGGCTAGCTAATGTGTTGTTGTTGGAACAAGATGGAAAATCAAAATATACTCTATATGACAGAACGGATCTAGGAAAGAACAACAAGTTCAGATATGACGGAAGTTGCTCACAGCGGGGGGAAAAATGAGGCCTCCGGCCATGGCGATGATGGCCCAGGCGCTCGCTGCGGAAGCGGGAGGAGCTGGCCATTGGGCTCTGGCTCGCGCGGATCAGGCCAGCGACAGGAGAGCCGGCGGACGGGACCTTGGCCGGCACGGGAAGCAGAGAAGGCAGAGGCGCCATGGCAGGGGAACCACAGTGGCGTGACGTAGGAGATGGCGAGGCGGCAGGGCTTGGGCGCGAGGAGGCGAACTCCTTCGTCGGGGTCCATGGCGGCGGCTTGAGGAGCTCGGGGACGACCGTGGCTTCCTGTTCATGGCGGGTTCGATGCTCCTGTAGAAGAACAAGACGAGGGGGAGGCGTGAGAGAGAGAAGGAGAAGAAGAGAAAAAGGAGGACGGGAATGAGAGTGGAAGCAGAGGACGACCTGAGTCCGGCGGGGCGTCGGGAAGGAAAAGCACGTGAGCCTGAGCGGCATGGGAGAAGCTCCTGGCGCTGGGCTGCAAGGACGGGCGCGCTCAGGCGCTTGTGAAGAGGAGGCAGGGCCTCAGGCGGCTACTGCTACGGGCGGTGTGCTCCTGCCGAAGATGAAGAAGATGAAGACGGCGGCGATGAGAGGAAGAAGACGACTATGGGGACGTCGTGGAAGGAGCTTCAGGGTCCGAGTGGACGCATGCGTAGGCGAGGAAGACGGCGGTCGACCTGGTGGTGCTCCTAGCGAAAGAAACCGGACGGAGACAGGTGGATCAAACCCGAGCTCGAGCCCAAGCTCGGCTCGGCCATGGCGACGACATGAGCGAGGGCTCCTGTCCTAGGCGGCGAGAGAGGGAGGAGAAGGGAAAAAATGGGTAGGGGAGGACCCCTAGGGCACCGCGGTTGGTCTTATAGGGTGTAGGGGCTCTCTCCCGGCCGTCAAATCAGACCAAGAGTCGACGTGGAGGTCTGGATGAGCTGCCGTACAGGAGGAGGGCGAAGCTCCTATGCAGATGGGCTGGATGTGCGCTGTGGGTTGTAGTGAACACGTAAGATAGGTGGGCTGCGCTGGGCTTCTCTCGCTCCCACTAATCTTTCCCTTTCCTATTTTCTTCAGGCAGAAACTTGGAGGAAAAGAAACAAATGGGTAGACAAGGAAATTGACAGAGACAGAAATATGGCTTGGGTCTGGAAATATACAAAATAGGAATAAATTACTCTGGCAATTTTTAGAGACAGTAAATTTAGCCAAGTTTGAAACTGTTTCAAATTTGAACAAATTGAAAGTCCAACCAAAACATGCCCAAATGAGCTGTAAATTGGATGAGAGGGTCTTTGCATTATGTAGGATTTAAATAGAAAGTTTGAACATTTTCCTGAATGGGAAAAATGTCACAAGAAAAAAAAATGGAATAAAGAAGAAAGGAGAAGTTTAGACGGGGTCGAAATTTGGGCGAACTTGTTGAATGGTTGCTGGTATGAGCATGGTGCCAAAAAAAATGAGGTGGAGATGAGAAGAAGAGGGGTTCACACAAGAACACATAACAAATCTTAAATATGCAAACCAAGGCATGATGATCATGATTCAATGCAATAAAATGACAAGAGGCACATCACATCATGAAGCATAGAACAAAGAAAGTGAGATGATCATGGCAAACAAACAAGGATGGCACAATGCAATGTAATAAAAGATGAACATGATGCAAGAAGCAAAATATGGCAATGGCACTCATCATGATCATGGCAACAACATAGGGAAAATAAATATGAAAAAAAAACAATTATCACAATGCCACACACAATAATACTCATGCCATAAAATAGAATGAACAAAGCAAACAATGATGATGAAGCCACTAATATCAAAGCCTACACAGAAACACACATGACAAGGCAAAATGCAACACGCAAGCAGATGACATGGCACTGACAACGAATAACTGGCTGACACCTGGCGCACCGGTCTCGGGGTGTCACAACACTCCCCTACTAACAAGAGATCTCGTCCCGAGATCTTAGGAACGAGACGGGAGGGAAAAGGAAGAACAAGGTTCTTCAAGAACAAAAGAGTGAAGCAAAGAACCTTGAGAGGTTGAACAACTTGAAAGAAAAGATGCAATGGAGATGAACGAAGGTGCAAAGACTGCGTTAGACAAGAGGAAGAAGGAATTCGACGAGAATCCAAAAGGTTGAAGGAATAAGAATGAATTCGAAACCACTCCGGTTAAAAGAGATAGAAAAAGGAATCTCCATGAAGGAATTCGGGCAGTACTCCGGCTGAAACTGAAAGAAATAGCACACCGGTTGAACAAGAATGGAATTGGACAAGAACCTGAGGAGATGGAACGATACTCGACGAGAGTAACAACACAAAGCCTCCAGAAGAATTAAAGGATGGAATTAAAAGAACGGAGAAGAAGATGACAACTTCCATCACGAATGAATTCGAAAGAGGATCTTCAGAAGAAAGGCAGCAACATAGGGAAAATAAATATGAAAAAAAAACAATTATCACAATGCCACACACAATAATACTCATGCCATAAAATAGAATGAAAAAGCAAACAATGATGATGAAGCCACTAATATCAAAGCCCACACAGAAACACACATGACAAGGCAAAATGCAACACGCAAGCAGATGACATGGCACTGACAACGAATAACTGGCTGACACCTGGCGCACCGGTCTCGGGGTGTCACAAGAGTGGTACGGCAACCCAGTTCTAGAAGTCATGTTACTAGACCATGATGAACCTATGAACTATGAGGAAGCGATGATGAGCCCAGATTCCGCAAAATGGCTTGAGGCCATGAAATCCGAGATGGGATCCATATATGAGAACAAAGTGTGGACTTTGGTTGACTTGCCCGATGATCGGCAAGCCATCGAAAATAAATGGATCTTCAAGAGGAAGACCGACACTGGAGGTAATGTTACTGTTTACAAAGCTTGACTTGTTGCGAAAGGTTTTTGACAAGTTCAAGGAATTGACTACGATGAGACTTTCTCATCCGTAGCGATGCTTAAGTCTGTCCGAATCATGTTAGCAATTTGTCGGGGAAACTGGTCGCCCACGAACACCTATGGGACCGAAGCCCCTTCTACGGTATGGCAAGGGAGCGGAGGGAGCACAAAGAGCAGATCGAGGGGCACACGCGGGCAGTTTACCCAGGTTCGGGCCGCGCGGACGCGTAAAACCCTACTCCTGCTTTGGTTGTATTGAGTTCTTGAGCTTGGGAGCTTGAAGATCTACAGTACTAGCTACACCGAGCGAGGGAGTGATCAAGTTTCTGGGATCGAACCCCCTCTACGTTGTGCATGGGACTCCTTTTATAGCTCAAAGGGGTCACCGGCAGGTGTCAACATAGATGAGGGTAAAAGTGTAAAATTGGTGGTAGATGGAACAGTGCATGAACAGTGTATGCACAGTGGATGTACAGTGATCTATACCTAACCCAGACGGTGGGGGACAAAGGCATTGAATGCCCGTCGCCGTCACCCCAAAAGCGTCCGCCCGGGCGTCTCCGTTCGCCACGACGATGGCCTCGTCGCCGCGGCTCGCCACCGTGTACCCCAGGCTGCACAGCCATCTGCCACGTGCCCCTGGAAGGGCCCCAGGGCGACACGTGGCCAGATGAGCTGGAGCGCAGGCACACAGTGTAAGCCTCCCCCGGCAAGCACTTTGCCGGGGTTGCTATCTTGCCGGGCCCGGAAGCTTGTCGCTCTCCGGGTCCTGCCGGGGCGCACGATGCGCCACGATATATCTTCTGAGGTGCTGTTTCCTGGTCTTCCTGGCAAGCTCCTCTTGCCAGGGTCTTGTGAGAGTAGAGTGGTCTTGCGCTTGGAGCAGCCTTCCCGGCAAGCTCCTCTTGCCGGGGCCTTGTTCTTCTGACTTGTATACTTTGTTCTTGAATGGCTTTAAAGGGGTCCAGAGTGGGTTTTGGCGGGCGCGTGGTGAGCCAGACCACGGGACGCTGCTATTGCCCATGCACAAGTCGGGATACTAAGGTACCCCTACTTTAGTACACCGACAGGAGCCCCCGGGCCTGGGCCACACACGGTGCCGAGCGCTGTTGGGCCAGGCCCAAAACAGTGCACGGGCACACGCGGCCCACGGTGCGCCGTTTCCCACTCCGCATCTGCCGCATCTCTCCCTAACGGCACGCGTCGATTGCGGCGTCGTGGGAGAGATCATGGCTTGCTTCTTTAATGGGAAAATGCGGAACGTCCCCCACTTCCCCCTTAAAAGCAGAGGAAGCAGGGGCAGTTTCCCCCCATTGCTTTCATTGTGTCTTGAATCTCCAGAAACCCCCGCCGCTCTCTGCCTCCCCAAAGGTCGACAGAGAGCCGAGCTCCACCCTTCCTCCACCGTCTCCAGCATCCGCGGCGCCGTCGACCTCCCTCGCCGTCCCCGCCATGGCCCCGAAGAGCGACAAGGCGAAGAGCGACAAGGCGAAGAAGGAGAAGTCCGACAAGGCGGCGAAGCTGGCAGCCATGCGGAGAAGGATGGTGGTCTTCCCGCCGAGGCTCGGCGCGAGGGAGCTGCGGGACAAGTACTACTTGTTCTGGGCGAGGGAGACGAAGGCTCACCCGCGCACCAGAGTCCTCCCCGCCGCAGCCATCGACCTGTACCCGGGAGGTTACCACTTCTTCGCTTTGTTCTTCCATTGCGGTCTCTGTCCTCCGTATTCAGAGTTTTTCTGCGATGTGATGAACACATATGGATTCCACCTCTTAGATTTCACCCCGAATGCCGTCCTTACTTTGGCCGTTTTCGCACATCTGTGCGAAAACTATGTCGGGGTTCACCCAAACGTAGCTCTCTTCCGCCATTTCTTCACACCTAGAGTAGAGTCCGGATCTCCACTTTCCGGCGGTATCTCCTGGATCTTCAGGCTCGGCAAGAAGGAGGCGTACTTGATCGGAGAGCTCCGCGGCAAGTGGGAAGAGTGGAGGGCTGATTGGTGCTGGGTCATGGAGGATGAACCCGAGCAGTTTACCTCGCCGCGCCGGACTGCAATAGTGCGCGGCAAGGATTGGAGTGAGTTGGCCCCGGAGGACGACAAGCTGCAGATTGCCCTCACTAGGATCCTTCGCCTCCGGGCCGCCAACCTTACTGTAGGTGAAGTTGGGGCTGATTTCCTCCGCCGCCGCATTGCCCCTCTGCAGGAAAGGAAGAGGCCTGCTTGGGAGTTCGGCAACGCGGCAGACCGCATGAGGCTGCGCCCCGGGTTGAATTATAACTGCACTGTCTTGGAACTCAAGGGGATGGTCCGGGAGTTGTTCAAACATGACCCCAAGCACAAGGAGTGGTTCACCCCGTCCCGGGGAGTAGTTCCGTTGTGCAACAATACTGCTCTCAGCGCCATCCGTGCGGCAATGCCTGAGTGTGACTCCCACGGGGTTGTTCCTACTTGTCTGACGCCTTCGGCAGAGACAGTGCAGACCTTCTTCGACAGCCTGGTTGAACGGCCGCGCAACCCCGAAGAGAAGAAAGGACTCACCCGGGAGACGACCGAGCGAGATGTGGCATATATAGCCACCAGAATGGAGGAGGCCGCCGCAGCTGCGGCTGCAGGTGAATTTGGGTACACTGTGGATGAAGCAGAAGCGGCTAACGCGGTGAGCCAAGCCGAGGAGGAAGAGATCCTCAAGCTGTTGAAGATTGCGCCCGAGGAGTTCGCCGGGGAGCCTGCCGGGATGAGCGAGGCTGCCGGGCAGGGCTCCGAGTCCAGTGAGCCTGCCGAGGAAGACGCCGAATCGGGCGATTCGGACGAAGACTCGGGCGGGTCACTGAACCTTGACGACGATGCCTCCTCATCCTCAGAGAATTCTACGCCACCACCAAGTCCTCCGCCACAGCCGAAGAAGCGCCCCCGCAAGGCCACTGAGACGGCGAGGCCACCGGCGCCCCGACAGCAGCCGAAGCGTCGTGCAACGCGTGCCACCACGACGAGCAAGGTCGCCAAGGAGGTGCCCCGTGCTCGAGCGACAAGCGGAGGGGGATCTTCCCGGAGTGGTTCTGGTTCTCCCTCCGCCCCTCGGTCCTCGGGGACGACCGGAGTGGGGTCTTCACAACCCACGGCTCCGGAGCCCGCCAAGCGCCCGAGGGAGCCTTCTCCTCCAGCTCCTCGCGCTGGAGCACGCGAGGCGGAGTTTGACTTCTCCGCCCTCAGCTCCGACGAAGAGGAGGAAGAGTAAGCACTTGCAATTCCTATTTCCTTTGATTTTTGTTGCTTTTGTCTTGATTTCTCTTGCTTGGTTCTGATCTTGTTTGGCTTCCAGGACCTTGACCCAGAGGATGGCGAAGAGGGCCAAGATCCCTGTGGTTGATCTCGAGGACGACGAGCCCGTCGCAGCGGCAGGTGACGCGCCAGCGACAGGCTTGCCGGACCAGCCTGCTGCTCCGGAGAGCAGCCCCCATCGTAAGTCCTTTGTTCACTTTTCTGCTTGTGGCGCGCTTGAGCTTGTCCTTGCTAACGTCTCGTTTGCCTGTTGTCTTGTGCAGAAGTGGAGCCGCAGCCGCAGGGGCGTCAAGACACTGCCCCCGACGAGCCGCTTGTTCCACCCTCCCCGCCAAGGATGAGCTCCCCGGCGGGGGACAGCGCTCCGCCAAGGATGGGTACTCCGCCAAGGGCGAGCACCCCGCCAAGGGCGAGTTCACGGACAAGGGTGGGCACCCCGCCAAGGGAAGGCACAAGCGGCCCTCCGCCAGCAGGGGCCACCACTACGCCGCCAAGGGAGAGCTCCCCAGCGAGGGACCCCATTATCGAAGAGGCCCGCGCAGGTAGACCCTTGTACTTTCTTCTTCTTGGATTCTTCTTTTTGGATATTTGCTTGACAATCTTTCTTTTCTTTTTCTTCTGTCAGATCCGCCCGCCCCGGAACCGATGGAGACGGAGACCATCGCCGAGGAAGACGTGCGCGGCAATGCTGGCGACGCCACCACCGAAGGAATGGCTGGTGCTGACGAGCCAGCCGCCGAAGAGACTGCCCCGACCGCTGACGCGGCAGCTGGGGAAGGGACCGGCGACCATACTGCTGGCCCTGAGGCCGCAGGAGCGCCGGATGCTGCACCGGCCGCCGACCCTTCCACCCCCGCGGCTGGGTCGGGTGTCTATCTGGAGGCCGCCAACGGGGTCTTCATCCAAGTCCCGTGGGCGTCCTCATCAAGAGCACCTGCGGAGGGGGAGACCTTCGACGGGGAAGTTCTCGCCTCCGTCGGGCTGAGGGTTGTCGACGCGCCCGGCAGCAGCGACGAGCCCGAGGAGGAGCAACTCCTACGTCGACTCCTGGGTTTGTACCGGGCCATGCAAGCCAAGTTGGAGTCCCGAGAGGCTCTGGCTGCCAAGGCCGGTGCTGATCTAGAGAAGCATGCTGCGGAGCTCCGTGCCGCCAACCAGGCGGCCCTCCGGAACTTGGCGGAGGAGCGAGAAGAGCTTGCCGGAGCACACCAGGCGTTCCTCCTCGAGAAGGCCGAGGTGGAGGAGCAGCAGCGATTGGCCGCCGAGGATCTGTCTCGGCGGGAGGGAGAGCTCATCCAGCGGAAGGTCGACCTCGATAGCCACGAGGACGACCTTACCGCTCGCGAGCAGGCCATTGGCGGGGCTCTACAGGAGGCGAGGGACGCCGCTGCCGCCGCAGAGACCGCCAAGAGGGATCTGGAGGCCAGGGTGGCGCAGTTGGAGACGGGCTTGAAAGCGAGCGAGGACAGGGTTGCCGCGCTCAACGTGGCGCGGGAGAAGGACGCCCACACCAACTCGGAGCTGCAAGTCCGCCTCTCCGAGAAAGGCAAAGAGCTCAACGACGCCAAGGACTCCATTGCTGATTTGGAGCTGAAGGTTTCCACCCTCACCGATTCGCTTGACGCCGCCCGGGACCGCGAGACGAAGCTGAAGGACGATCTTCGTGCTGAGAGGGCCTTGCTGGACAGTGCCGCCCTGTCGCAGAACAACTTCCAGCAGACGGTGGAGCAGTGGACCGAGGAGCTCGTCGCCTCCGCCGCCAACATTGATAAGGAGCTGGTGGCGCTGGGGGCGGAGCACCTCGTGTACTCCCCCGACGAGAGCCTCCCCCACAGCGCCAAGCTAAGCTTGTTCTTCAGAGGAGTGGCGCCGGCTCTCGCGCAGCTACGGGAGAAGATCCCCGCGCAGCTGGCTGACGAGGCGCGCCGGCTTTGCACGGGTACTATGGAGTGGGTGTTGTCGAAGATCGTCTATCGCAACCCCGGGATCAACCTCGTCAACGTCCTCCGGACCCTGCCGCCCGAAGCTGACCAAGAGGCGTTGAAGGCACAAGTTGCCCACATCATAGCCAAGGCGGGCAAGATCAAGAGGATCGACGGAGACCGAAGAGACTAGGCTCCCTTCTTTCTGCTTCCTTTGCCGCTGTCGATTAAGTCATGGGTAGTAGTTGGTTAGAACAGCGGCAAGCTATCTTGTAATATAACTTTATTTTGGATAATCAATGCAGTGTTATCTCCCTTGTTTAGTCCCTTCACTTTGTATGCTTTCCACCCTACGCTTTTAGGGAACTTGCCGGCAAAGGAACCCTTGCCGCGAGCGCTGAGTGCGGGACTCTTAGCAGCCTGCTAACAGTGCCCTTGCCGGCAAGAAACCTTGCCGCAGCTAGTCGCGGCACACTTAGATTGCTGAGCGAACTCGAAAACGAAGTAAGGGCGTGACACTTGTCGCAGCTCACTTAAGCCGTTGAGCGTGCTCGAAACAAAGTAAGGGTGCAGCTAGCCACGGGTAGGTTCCTCCGCGCACAGGTTTTCCATACAAAGTGTGGTCGTTCAAGGAAGACAACTAAAAATTTTAAAATTTGAATTGCTCAAACTCTGGCAACTTAGCTTTCATGGATTGTTTGCTTCCCGGCAAGGCTTCCCTTTCTTGAACAGCACTTGGTCCATACCTCTATCTCCCCCCGGCAAACTTGTGCGCGAGGAACACTTCTTCTGTTTAAGAGAGAAAGGAAAAGAGGAGGAAACACAAGTATGGAGCCTTGCGGCTTGTTACTGCTTACCGGGGATGTGTGCTGCACAAAATGTCAGATGATACACGCAAAAAAGAAAAGCATGAAATGACAAACAGTGCGATGCACAAAAGTTTTACTGATGCACGGGGTCTGCGCCCGGCTTTGTACAAAGGTTTACATGCAGCAGCGGCAAGACTTGTACAAAAGGTGGTTGCCGGAGCGGATCACGGCAACCGCGCCTCACGGGTGAAACTTGCGAAGATGCTCGATGTTCCAGGAGTTGCTCACCAGTAAGCCTTCTTCGGTCTCAAGGCGGACAGCGCCGGGCCTTGTGACTTGTCTCACCCGATAAGGGCCTTCCCACTTCGGCGTCAACTTGTTGGAGTTCTTGGCGGACTGAACACGCGAAGAACAAGGTCGCCTTCCTCGAGACTCCTGGCCTTGACCTTGCGGCTATGATAGCGACGCAAGGCTTGCTGGTATTGAGCAGCTCGTATCGCAGCCTGGAGACGGTCCTCCTCGAGGAGCAATGCATCATCTTGCCGCAGTTGCTCTTGCTCGAGCTCGTCGTAAGCGAGCACTCGAGGAGACCCGTATACGAGTTCCGTGGGGAGAACTGCCTCTGCTCCATAGACAAGAGCAAAGGGTGTCTGTCCGGTGGCTCGATTTGGTGTCGTCCTGATTGACCAAAGAGCCGCTGGCAACTCCTCTATCTAGTTTCTTCCGCACTTGTGTAGCCTGTCGAACGTTCTTGTCTTTAGTCCGCGCAGCACTTCAGCGTTGGCCCTCTCCGCTTGACCGTTACTCCTCGGGTGAGCAACAGAAGCAAAGCAGACCTTGGCGCCAAGGTCTTGGACGTACTGCATGAAGGTGCGACTTGTGAACTGTGTGCCGTTGTCGGTGATGATCCTGTTAGGGATTCCGAAACGGCAAACAATTGACCTGAAATACTTCACTGCCGACTGTGCGGTCACCTTTCTCACTGGTTCCACCTCTGGCCACTTCGTGAACTTGTCGATTGCAACGTACAAGTACTCAAAGCCCCCGACTGCGCGGGGAAAGGGGCCGAGGATGTCGAGCCCCCAGACCGAGAAGGGCCAGGACAAAAGGATCGTCTGGAGAGCTTGAGCTGGCTGATGAATCTGCTTGGCATGGAACTGGCACGCTTCACACTTGGTTACTTGTGCAGTTGCATCTTGGAGGGCCTCTGGCCAGAAGAAACCTTGCCGGAACACCTTCCCGGCAAGTGCTCTTGCGGCAATGTGGTGGCCACATATGCCTCCGTGTATCTCTGCCAACAGCTTCTGTCCATCTTCCCGGGAAATGCACTTCAATCTGACACCATTGAGTCTTCTTCTGTATAGCTCGTTGCCGACGAACTGATACATACTTGACTGCCTGGTAATCCTCTCTATCTCTTCTGGTTCACTGGGAAGTTCCCCAGTTTGAAGAAAACGGACGATTTGCTGTGCCCATGCTGGAGCCTGAGGCTCGACAACAAGGACTAAAGGCATCAGGGCTGCTGCGGGAACCTCAGCTTCTACGGCAAGAACCTGTGGCTCTGCCGGAGCTGAGTGTTCCCCGGCAAGCCTGCCGGGGCAAGGCTTGTCGGGAACGTCTGCTTCAACTGTACAGACCCTTGGGCCCGCAGGAGCAGACTGTTCCTCAGCATTTTGGTTGTTGGTCTTGGGGACCTTGGCGGCGGCTTCAGGAAGATCCGCCGGCAAGTAGTCGCTGGAGACCAACTTCCTCTTATTGCTTTGCCCAACTGATGGTGTGACGGATGGTTGAGTTAGCTTGAGCACGAAAACCCCTGGTTCCACAGGTAACTTCATTGCAGCACACTTTGAGAGGCCATCTGCGATATCATTCTGAGCTCTTGGGACATGCTCCATCTGCAGGCCTTCAAAGTGTTCTTCAAGCTTCCTCACTTCATCGACATAAGCTTCCATCAAAGGACTCTCGTAACTCTTGTTTACTTGTCGGACCACCAATTGTGAATATCCCCGCACAATCAGCTTCTTGATCCCAAGTTCGGCCGCAATTCTAAGGCCGGCAAGCAGACCTTCATACTCAACAGTATTGTTTGTCGCTTGCTCCTTGGGAAAGTGCATCTGAACAACGTACTTGAGGTGCTCTCCGGTGGGCGCTATGAGTAACACGCCAGCGCCGGCGCCTTGCAGCGAGAAGGCACCATCGAAGTACATTACCCATTCTTTGCTTGCTTCTTGGACGGGGATGCTTGTCTCTTGAACTTCTTCATCTGGTGTTGGTGTCCACTCTGCTATGAACTCTGCCAAAGCTCTGCTCTGTATAGTTGAAGTACTCTCAAACTTGAGACCAAAGCTTGACAACTCTAATGCCCACTCGACGATCCTGCCTGTTGCTTCTGGGTTTTGCAATATCCTCTTCAATGGAAAGCGAGTGACCACCGTTATCTCGTGTGCTTGGAAGTAATGGCGCAGCTTCCTTGAGGCCATGAGGAGGCCGAAAAGCAACTTCTGCACCCCAGAGTATCTTGATCTAGCTCCCTGCAAGAGGGAACTTACAAAATAAACCGGGCGCTGCACCATCTTCTTTCGCACTTCTCCTTGTTCTTGCACAGACTCGCCCTTGTCGGGGCCAGGGCTTGTCGGGGAAGCCCCCTGCTTGTCGCTGGATGCGCTTGCCGGGGATGTGGGTTCCTCATCTGCCTCCCTCTCCGCTACTAACGCAGCACTAACCACTTGATTGGTTGCCGCTAGGTACAACAGCAACTTCTCTTGCGGCCTAGGTGCGACGAGTATTGGAGTGGAGGACAGGTATCCTTTCAAGTCTTGCAGCGCTGCCTCCGCTTCCGGAGTCCATTTCATAGGACCTGCCTTTTTCAAGATTTTGAAGAAAGGCAGGGCGCGTTCTGCAGACTTTGAAATGAACCTGCTGAGGGCAGCCACACAACCAGCAAGTCTCCTTACGTCCTTGACGCGCTTCGGGGCTTCGATCTGCTCGATGGCTTTTATCTTGTCGGGATTGGCTTCAATCCCTCTCTGGGATACAAAGAACCCGAGAAGCTTGCCGGAGGGGACTCCGAAAACGCACTTCTCGGGGTTCAACTTGAGCTGTATCTTCCGCAGATTCTCGAAGGTTTCTTCTAGGTCTTGAATCAGGGTATCTTTGTCCTTGCTCTTGACCACTATATCATCCATGTAGGCTTCTACATTCCTGTGTATCTGTGGCTCAAAAGCAGTGTGGACGACCCTTGCAAATTTTGAGCCCGCATTCTTCAATCCAAAAGGCATGTGTATGAAGCAATAAGTGCCACACGGAGTAATGAATGCGGTCTTGTCTTCGTCTTCCTCAGCCATAAGTATCTGGTGGTATCCGGAGTATGCATCAAGAAATGAAAGCAACTCACATCCAGCCGTGGAGTCCACAATCTGGTCAATGCGCGGCAAGGGAAATGGATCCTTGGGACAAGCTTTATTCACATCAGTGAAGTCTATACAAAGTCTCCATTTCCCATTGGCTTTGCGCACGACAACTGGATTGGCCAGCCACGTGGGATGAAGTACACCTCTAACAAGGCCTGCTGCTTCCAACTTCTTGATCTCCTCAGCTATGAACTCTTGGCGCTCCACCGCTTGCTTCCTGACCTTCTTCTTGACGGGCCGCGCGTGAGGACAAACAACAAGCTTGTGCTCAATTACCTTCCTGGGAACGCCGGGGATGTCAGACGGTTGCCATGCGAACACGTCGACATTCGCCCACAGGAAGGCAACGAGCGCGCTTTCCTATTTGGGGTCGAGCGTAGCACTGATGGTGAAGGTACCACCAGTGCCGTCCTCCTTGGCGGACACCTTCATGGTTGCTGGTGGAGCTGCCATTCCTTTCTTGCACTTGCCGGTGGAGCTCGATGGTGCGTCCTCGACGGCAGCGCAGCACTCCGAAGAGGTGCGTTTGCCGGAGTGGGCCCCAGAGCTCTTCCTGGACTTGGTCTTGGTCTTCCCCCCGGGAGCTTCAGCGGCAAGTGTGCTGCTGTCTGCCGTGGCTGCTGCATCCCGGTAGATCTTGTCGGCGCAGATAAGCGCATCCTTCTTGTCGTCGGGGACAGAGATGACGCTTATTGGTCCTGGCATCTTGAGCATGTTGTATGCATAGTGGGAGGCTGCCTTGAACTTGGCGAGCGCAGGACGGCCAAGTATCCCATTGTATGGTAATGGGATATCGGCAACGTCGAACGTGATCCTCTCCGTCTTGAAGTTAAGCTCTCCGCCGAAGGTCACGGGCAGTGTGATCTTCCCCTTCGGCTTGCTCCTTCCCGGGTTGATTCCTTGGAACGTCCTGGTTTCCTCGAGCTCGCTGTCGGGGATTTGCAGCTTCTTGATCACAGCGGAGGAGATCAAGTTGAGGCCGGCCCCGCCGTCAACCAACATCTTGGTGACCTTGAGGTTGCGGATAGTTGGCGAAACCAACATCGGCAAACACCCGACCGCAGTTGTGCGGTCAGGGTGGTCCTCAAGGTCGAAGATGATGGGCGTGCCGGACCATTTCCGCAGTCTGCGCGACTCGACGGGCGGCTCAGCTGCGTTCACTTCCCGCACCCATTGCTTGAGTTGGCGGTGGGAAGTGTGCAGAGAGGCACCTCCATCGACGCACAGAACTTCTGTGGCCTTCTGGAACTCCTGCTCGTTGTTGTCTCCTTCATCCATGTCGTCGTCGTCGTCTTCGTCTTCATCCTTGTCGCGGCCCCGGGGAGGCCTGTCTCCTTGCCGCTGCTTGGCCTTGCCGCGGCGTCCTCCCCGGCCATTGAACGGCCGCTTCTTGCTGGGCTCTCCCCCGCCTCCTTGGGCCTTCTCCTTGTCGCGACGCTCGTATTCAGCCTTCTGCTGCTCTACGCGGTACTCTACTCTTTTACAGTTTTGGAGATCGTGGCCCTTGGTGCGGTGGATCTTGCAGTACTGCTTGTCGGAGCCGTCCTGCTTGTCGGCTGGCGCTACAGGGGTGGACTCCTTGCCGGAGCCACCAGCCTGTGTCTTCTTGGCGGCAGCCTCCTTGCCGGACTGCTCGACAACCAGTACCTCCTTGTTCTTCTTCTTCTTGTTGCTCCGCCGCCGGTTTTTCCTTGCCGGGGCGGCATCCTCGCTGTCCGTTCCTCCTGCTCCAGTATCCTCTCCGGGGAGTCTCCTCCCCTCCTCAGCGCGCGCACACTTGTCAGCCAGAGCGTAAAGCTCGCTGACGTCCCGAATCTTGGTCATCGCCATCTCCTCCCTCATCCGGTGGTTACGCACGTTCTGATGGAACGCGCTGATAACCACGGCAGGGTGGACATTGGGGATGTTGTGCTGAACGCGGCTGAACCTCTGGATATACTTTCGCAGGGAATCTCCCTCCTTCTGGGCAAGGATGTGGAGATCGCTCTCCTGGCCGTGGGGTTTGTGGCCGCCCGTGAAGGCGCCGACAAACCGGTGGCACAGATCTGCCCAAGAAGAGATGGAGTTCTCCGGCAAGTGCATAAGCCAGGATCTGACATTGGGCTTGAGCACGAGCGGGAAGTAGTTTGCTAAGATCTTCTCGTCGCGTCCCCCGGCAGCCTGCACCGCAATGGTGTAGATGCTGAGGAACTCCGAGGGGTGTGTATTGCCATTGTACTTCTCGGGTACGTCAGGCTTAAAGTTCTTCATGCTGGGCCACTGGACTTGCCGCAGCTCTCGGGTGAACGCAGGGCAGCCTGCCGCGTACGGCAAGTCGCCTGGTTCACCGGGCGCGTGCATGTCAACAGCAGTCCCAGCGCGCTGGTCGGACTGTCTTCGGGCTTCTCTTCGACACTCGATGCGAGTTCGAGCCTCCTCTTGTCGCCTGTCATCGAGGACTTGGCGTTGATCGCGACGGGCCCGCGGATCCGACGACGCCGTGGAGTCGTCGTCGACGTTGATCCGGCGGGCCGGCGATTTCTGCTTCCGCGGCGGGGAGTGCACGGTAGTTGCACCCCCGGCGGTCTTGTCTCCATCGGCCTTCGCTTGGTCGACTTGCCGCGGCCGTGATGTTGCCGGCTGCTGTGGCGTGTCGTTGTTGGCAAAGGCGATGAGACTCTGGATCGTAGCCCTCCAGTCTTCGGCCTTGTCCGCCACTGGAGGGAAGTCGAGGAGCAGCTGGGCTCTAGCAAGAGCTTCTGCTGGAGAGGAGGGAAGTGGTGGCGAGCGGTGCGAGGAGCGAGATATGCTCGGACTTCTAACAGGGTTAGAAGGAGCAGGGTCTCGCCCCGGCGACCGCGCCTTGCTCGTACCAGCGCGCTAGCCTTGAGCATCCCGCGACCCACCGGCTTGTCCACGTCCCAGCAAGCGTATGGTACCCCCGGTACCACGTCGCTGCTGGTCCGGCACCTCCTGAGAGGGACGTGGTGCGTGCACGGACGCCGAGGTCTTGGAGTTCGCCCGGTCGTCCGTCTTGTCCTTGGACTTGGCGGCGGCGCGAGTGTCCTCGCCGGCGTCCACCCCTCCGCCGGCGTCTACCCCACCAACCGTTGGTTCTGGTGGTGGTGGGATCGACGCAGACGGGCCTCCGACCTCCGAAGCCTTCTTCTTCGGAGGCATGCTGATGTAGTCGATGAGGTTGATGAAGCTGGAAAGGTTGCTGATGAAGGTCGCGCCCGAGTGAGCGCCGGATCAGGTTCGCACAACCTCGACGCCCCCTACCTGGCGCGCCAAAGATGTCGGGGAAACTGGTCGCCCACGAACACCTATGGGACCGGAGCCCCTTCTACGGTACGGCAAGGGAGCGGAGGGAGCACAAAGAGCAGATCGAGGGGCACACGCGGGCAGTTTACCCAGGTTCGGGCCGCGCGGACGCGTAAAACCCTACTCCTGGTTTGGTTGTATTGAGTTCTTGAGCTCGGGAGCTTGAAGATCTACAGTACTAGCTACACCGAGCGAGGGAGTGATAAAGTTTCTGGGATCGAACCCCCTCTACGTTGTGCATGGGCCTCCTTTTATAGCTCAAAGGGGTCACCGACAGGTGTCAACGTAGATGAGGGTAAAAGTGTAAAATTGGTGGTAGATGGAACAGTGCATGAATAGTGTATGCACAGTGGATGTACAATGATCTATACCTAACCCAGACGGTGGGGGACAAAGGCATTGAATGCCCGTCGCCGTCACCCCAAAAGCGTCCGCCCGGGCATCTCCGTTCGCCACGACGATGGCCTCTTCACCGCGGCTCGCCACCGTGTACCCCAGGCTGCACAGCCATCTGCCATGTGCCCCTGGAAGGGCCCCAGGGCGACGCGTGGCCAGATGAGCTAGAGCGCAGGCACACAGTGTAAGCCTCCCCCGGCAAGCACCTTGCCGGGGTTGCTATCTTGCCGGGCCCGGAAGCTTGTCGCTCTCCGGGTCCTGCCGGGGCGCACGATGCGCCACGATATATCTTCTGAGGTGCTGTTTCCTGGTCTTCCTGGCAAGCTCCTCTTGCCAGGGTCTTGTGAGAGTAGAGTGGTCTTGCGCTTGGAGCAGCCTTCCCAGCAAGCTCCTCTTGCCGGGGCCTTGTTCTTCTGACTTGTATACTTTGTTCTTGAATGGCTTTAAAGGGGTCCAGAGTGGGTTTTGGCGGGCGCATGGTGAGCCAGACCACGGGACGCTGCTATTGCCCGTGCACAAGTCGGGATACTAAGGTACCCCTACTTTAGTACACCGACACAATTGCCGCACTTTATGATTATGAAATCTGGCAAATGGATGTCAAAACTGCATTCTTGAATGGATATCTCAAAGAAGAGTTGTATATGATGCAACCAGAAGCCTTTGTCGATCCAAAAGGTGCTAACAAAGTGTGCAAGCTCTAGCGATCCATCTATGGACTGGTGCAAGCATCTCGGAGTTGGAATATACGCTTTGATGAGGTGATCAAATCATATGGTTTTATACAGACTTTTGGAGAAGCATGTATTTACAAGAAAGTGAGTGGGAGCTCTGTAGCATTTTTGATATTATATGTGGATGACATATTGTTGATTGGAAATGATATAGAATTTCTAGATAGCATAGAAGGATACTTGAATAAGAATTTTTCAATGAAAGACCTCGGTGAATCTGCTTACATATTAGGCATCAAGATCTATAGAGATAGATCAAGACGCTTAATTGTACTTTCACAAAGCACATACCTTGATAAAGTTTTGAAAATGTTCAAAATGGATCAGTCAAAGAAAGGGTTCTTGCCTGTGTTACAAGGTGTGAAGTTGAGTAAGACTCAATGCCCGACCATTGCAGAAGATAGAGAGAAAATGAAAGTCATTCCCTATGCCTCAGCCATAGGATCTATCATATATGCAATGCTGTGTACGAGACCTGATGTGTGCCATGCTATAAGTTTAGCAGGGAGGTACCAAAGTAATCCAGGAGTGGGTCACTTGACAGGGGTCAAGAACATCCTGAAGTACCTGAAAAGGACAAAGGATATGTTTCTCGTTTATGGAGGTGACAAAGAGCTTGTCGTAAACGATTACGTCGATTCAAGCTTTGACACTGATTCGGATGACTCTAAGTCACAAACCGGATATGTATTTTTCTTGAACGGTGGAGCTGTCAGTTGCTGGAGTTCCAAGCAAAGCGTCGTGGCGGGATATACGTGTGAAGCGGAATACATAGTTGCTTCGGAAGCAGCAAATAAAGGAGTCTGGATGAAGGAGTTCATATCCGATCTAGGTGTGATACCTAGTGCATCGGGTCCAAAACACTGGAGCAATAGCCTTGGCGAAGGAATCCAGGTTTCACAAGAGAACAAAACACATCAAAAGACGCTTCAATTCCATCCGCAATCAAGTCAAGGAGGGAGACATAGAAATTTGCAAGATACATACAGATCTGAATGTTGCTGACCCGTTGACTAAGCCTCTTCCACGGGCAAAACATGATCATCACCAAGACTCCATGAGTGTTAGAATCATTACTTTGTAATCTGGATTATTGACTCTAGTTCAAGTGGGAGACTGAAGGAAATATGCCCTAGAGGCAATAATAAAGATGTTATTTGTATTTCCTTATATCATGATAAATGTCTTTTATTCATGCTAGAAAAGTATTAACAGGAAACTTAGTACATGTGTGAATACATAGACAAAACAGTATGTCCCTAGTTTGCCTCTACTGGACTAGATCATTGATCAAAGATGGTGATACGTCCAAAACGTATCTATAATTTCTGCTTGCTCCATGCCTCTTTTGTGTGATATTGCTATGATATTTATGCACTTCCATACACTTTTGATCATATTTGGACTAACCTATTATCTCAGTGCACCCCAGTGCCAGTTTCTGTTTTCTGCTGTTTTTGTATTTCAGGTTTTCCCATTACTTAAATTGCCAGAAAAATTCCGGGAAAAATATATAAAAAATTAGCGCTCCGGAAGCTTCCACGCGCCAGAAGTGGGGCCAGAGGGGAGCCAGGGGCAGCCCAGGCGGCCTGCCCACGCGGCCCCCCTCCTGGCCGCGTCGGGGGGG
>LR738709.1:418401959-418421373 GCA_902687465.1 Secale cereale
GGGGGGGGGGGGACGCCTGGGCCCCCCTTACCTCCTCTGGTGACCCCCTTTGGCATATATTTACATCGCGTCCCGAAACCCTCGAGGACGGAACCCTTTTTCACGATCTCATCTCTGTTCCGCCGCCGCCGCGCTTCCAAGACCGGGAGCACCAGGAGAACTCTTCCCGGCACCCTGCCGGAGGGGAGAACCACCACCGGGAGCTTCTCCACCACCATGGACGCCTCCTGGATGAGTTGTGAGTTGTCCCCCTTGGACCATGGGTCCATGACCAGTAGCTATGTGATGTTCTCCTCCCCTCTTTGTTCTTCATCGATTAGACCTCGTGAGCTGCCCTACATGATCGAGGCACATATGTAATCCTTATGCTGTTGCTATGCTGAGTTTGCTGGGATCCGATGGATTATGAGATTATGTTCAGATTGTGTGTGAGTAATATATTTGATTCACCTCTTTTATATTTATGTTCTTGAGTAATTCTTGCATGTTCTCCGTTGCTGTTTATTGCTTTGGCCAAGTAGTAGGTAGTAACTCCAAGAGGGAACGTTATGCTTGATTGTGGGTTCATGCCCCTCGATGACTAGCTTGAGTGACAGAAACATGAGTCTAGGGGATGTGCTGTTGCCACAAGGGGGAAAACAACGGTGCTTGTACTTGCGGGTGCAAGGATTGTTTACTTTACGCAAAGTTCTTTTAATGCAGTTGTCTGTTGCTTTGAGTTTACACTATGGGTGGGACTCGCAACTTAATACAAGTGAGGTGTTCTGGATAGATATCTCAAGGTGGATGATTAGTAGTAGATGCAGATGGATTTCGGTCTACTTGCCTTGGCGTACCGCCCATGCTTTTGAGCCTCTACCTTTCTTACAGCATAGTTAGCATTGGTTTGCGCACATAATCCTGTCAATTGCCCAGCTGTAATTTGTTTACCTCGCTTAGCTGTTTTATCGTCTTTTGGGAGAGAGACATCACTAGTGAACATCATGGGACACCGGTCCATATTACCATCACTGATCACACCCGTTATTTACTTTCTGTTCTTATTTCCTAGTTGCAGTCATACCTATCACTATTATCTCTTGCGTTTGATCCTTTGTAAACGACAAGGCCGGAGGGATTGACAACCTCTCTGTACTCGTTGGGAGCAAAGTTATTTGTATCTGTGTGCAGGTCCTGTCAAGCAAACGTATCTGGCGCTATTGACACCTTCTTGTCGACCCTCGGAGTCTCACGGGATTCGATCCTTGGTATCTTTGCCAAGGGAAAACTACCGCTACGCTACATCTCAAACCTTCCACTTGGGGTAACCAACGAGGGGCGAGAAGCCATCAAGCAAAGTTTTATGGCGCCGTTGCCGGGGACTCCACTCTTCAAGATAGGGGAGTTGCACGCTATATTTTATCTTTGCTTTTTAGTCTTGTTAGTTTACCTTTCAGTTTTTGCTTTAGTTCCCTTTATCAAAAATCACAGAAATAGTTATCTTGCTTGCTGCTGCTATGGGTTCCACCGAGAACACCAAGTTGTGTGACTTCACTAGTCATAACAACGATGACTTTATCTGCACGCCTATTACTACACCTGCCACTTCAGCACCTTCTTATGAAATTAAACCTGCTTTACTGAACCTAGTTATGAAAGATCAATTCTCCGGTGCTGGAGATGATGCTGCTTTGCACTTAAATAATTTTGTTGAACTCTGTGATATGCAAAAGTACCAAGAAATAGATGGTAATATTGTTAAGCTTAAGCTTTTTCCTTTCTCCTTGAGAGGAGGAGCTAAAATTTGGTTTCAATCTTTGCCTAGGAATAGCATAGATTCTTGGGACAAGTGCAAGGATGCCTTTATTGGGAAGTACTATCCACCTGCTAAATTATCCAGCTAAGGAGTAACATAATGAATTTTAAACAATTGGATAATGAACACGTTGCCCAAGCTTGGGAACACATGAAATCTCTTGTCAAGAACTGCCCTACTCATGGTTTGACTACTTGGATGGTTATCCAAACTTTTTATGCAGGCTTGAACTTTACCTCGCGGAACTTGTTAGATTCGGCCGCGAGAGGAACCTTTATGTCAACTACACTTGGTGCTGCCACGAAGCTTCTCGATGAGATGATGACCAATTATTCCCAATGGCACACCGAACGCGCTCCAATAGGTAGGAAGGTAAACTCTGTCGAGGAGATTTCCTCCCTAAATGAAAAAGTTGACTTGATCATGTCTCTACTTTCCAAGCAATCTTCTATTGATCCTCGTGATGTTCCTTTAAACTCTTTGATTGCTCAAGATCAAGTAGATGTGAACTTTATCTCTAGAAACAATTTCAATAACAATGCTTATAGGAGTAATTTTGGTAGCAACCCTAGACCGTTCCCCTCTAATTCCTATGGGAACAACAATGCTTATCATAACACCAAGAACTCCACTTCTGAACTAGAGATTATGCTTAAAGATTACATCACTACCCAAAAAGCCTTCAATAAGAATGTAGAAGAAAAACTAGCCAAACTAGATAATCTCTCTTCGAAGGTAGACAATTTAGCCCATGAGGTAGAGTTGCTTAAAATTAGAACTTCTCCTCTTGAGGAGAGGAAGACCACTCCTATGAATGCTATTCAAGTGCAAATTAATGAAAACATTAGGATGTTGGCTAAACTTAAAGAGAGATGGGCTAGAGAAAAGGAGGAAGAAGATAGAATTAAGAGCCTTCCTACCCATCACACTGTTGCTACTATCCAAGTTGTTAAGGATATCCAAACTCTTAGCACCCAATGCACTCCTGGTCCCATTGGACCTATTAATGGTGATGCTATGACCTCAACCGTAGAAACTCCTATGACCATAGAAGCTACCAAACAAGTGAGCCTAAAGGACACCACTACCACTTTACTTGATAGTAGTGACCTTGATTTTGATAATTGCACCCTTTCTGAAGTTATTGATTTTCTTCACAAGATGTCTGAAGTTGTTGATTTTCTTCACAAGATGTCTAGAGATCCCCGCACTAGCACGCTCAATCTTGCCTTCACAGAGCATATCACTAATGCTCTCATCAAAGCTAGGGAGGAGAAGCTTAGGGTAGAAGCCTCCATACCTAGAAAGCTAGAAGATGGTTGGGATCCTATGATTAAAATTAAGTTGAATAACTTCTCTTGCTATGCTTTATGTGATGTTGGACCTAGTACCTCCGTTATGCCCAAAAGAATATATGGTATGCTTAAATTGAAACCTTTTGATTCTTGTTCTTTTGGTGTTCGTCTTGTTGATTCTTCCATAAAGAAACCTTTGGGGAGGATCGACGATGTTCTTATCATTCTCAATGACAATTATGTTCCCGTTGATTTTACTATTATGGATATTGAATGTGAACCTTCTTGTCCAATTATTTTGGGACGTCCTTTTCTTCGCACCGTTGGTGCTATCATTGACATGAAAGAGGGGAATATAAAATTCCAATTTCCTCTCAAGAAAGGGATGGAACACTTCCCTAGAAAGAAGATTAAGTTACCTTTTGAGTCCGTTATACGGGCTAGCTATTCTTTTACTCTTGATAAAACTTGATCTCTTTGCATTATGCCTAGCTTAAAGGCATAAAAGAAAGCGCTTTTGGGAGGCAGCCCACAATGAATAAAGTTTTATTTTGCTTTTGTTGTGTCTTGATGTTTGTTACTACAGTAACATCATCATTGTATCTTTACTTTTCAGCTTTGTGCCAAGTTTAGCCTCTGATTGCAAGAAAGTTCAAAAGTTGTGACGTGCTGTCCAGGAAACAGATTCTGTCCTTGGACAGAAAAATTCGTATAAAATCACCAGATCATCTTCTTGGTCTGAATTTTTTCGACAGCGTTCTCTATACAATTGGCTTTCGGGCGTCTGTTCTGAGTTTTTTGATTTGAGTTGCAGAAGTACCCCGAAAAAATTATTTACTACCTGCTGGTCTGTTTTTCACAGATTCTGTCCTGTTTTGCCTTTTCTTCGTTTTGCAAACATTGAGCTTGCTTTTTCTTTGCAAAAACCTTTTGGCAATCTTGATAAACAATAGATCTTCAAGAGTATCCTTATTTCCAGTAGGGAAAACTTATTTTATTATGGGTACTAACCTCGCTAATCAGATTATGATGAGTTATGTATGAAGGGAGTTTTCAAGTGTGCGAGGGAAGATGATAAAAAGATTCAGGAGGGTCAAACGCTCAAGCTTGGGGATGCCCCCGTGCACCCCCAAGAAATATTCAAGAAGACTCAAGCGTCTAAGCTTGGGGATGCCCCCGTGCATCCCCTTCTCCATCAACAATTATCAGTTCGTCTTTCGTTCCACTATATTTTAATCACTTCATGCGTTATGTGCTATGCTTGGAGCGTCTTGCTTTTAGTTTCCTTTTTAGTTTTCTTTAGCTTTGCTTGCTGTTCATAACGAGTTAGAACCCAGCTTTGTTTGTGTGGGAGAGAAACACGCTCCACTTCAACCTAGAACACAACATAGGATTTTCATGCTTATCTTTGCTGTGTATGTTCTTTGTCTTTCCATAGCTACTGTCATGTTTAGCTCTTAGTTTTCATGCTTTTCTTTTTAAAGAGCTTTTGTTTAGTTGGTTGCTGAACTCTCTTGAGTTTTCATGTTCATCTTGTTAAGAGAGTTTGTCTGTTGCACTGAGTTGTGTGTCTTAAACTTGAAGTAGGTAATTGAGGTTGCTATTTAATTTTAGTAGTAACTTGCAATAGTTTTGAGGTATTGCCATGAGTAATGTATGAACTTTTGGTGTCAAGAGCTTTAGCCTATTAGTGATAGATGTCGTATTTTGGGCAATCCGTGTTTATTTTCGAAAACCTACAAAATAGTTGAGAACTTTAGCTACTAAATGGATCACTAATCTTTGGAGGGATCGAATATTAGAGTACACTCACGTACCATGGGCCGAGGATGAGCAAGGGTAACCAAACCCCCATACACACCTCCTTGGGGTACTTGTCTCTTTGTGAACCTCCTAATTAGATTGAGAGTTACCGATAATAAGTGCATGAGTTCTTCGGACTAATGTGAGTATTCGAAGGTTGACACTTCCACCTATCCATATTTTTCTAGCCTCTTCGGTACCGTGCATTGCCCTTTCTCACCTCGAGAGTTGGCGCATACTTCGCCGGTGCATCCAAATCCTTGGCACGATACGCTCTGTCATCATAAGCCTCATTAAATCCTTCCTCAAAACAGCCACCATACCTACCTATTAAGGCATTTCCATAGCCTTTCCGAGATACATTGCCATGCAACATCCATCCTCTCATGACTTGATCTTCATGTCATACATGATTTTTGCTTGATCGATGAGCCGCATGCTAGTTGGGCCTTGCCCTAATCATTGCTACATGACGCGCTAGTATCATTGCATATCCTGCTACACTGGCAGAGGCATACATTTGCATACATCATGATAGTTTCATTTTCTTTATGTTGAGTACTTTTGTAAAGTGTGAAAGATCTTCTATACTTCATGTAATACATAGAGTGTTGCCCCTAAAGTGAGGAAAAGATCCCAAAGAGGACAAATCAAAAGATCCCAAAGAGGACAAAATCAAAAGATCCCAAAGAGGACAAATGAGAGATAAATAGAAAGAGCCATTGAGGCCACAAAAAAATAAAAATAAAAATATAGAAAAAAATAAAAAGAAATAAAAAGAGAGAAGGGGGCACACTACTATTTCTTTTGAGAGATCCACACTCATACTCCATCTTATATCTTGTACTCCATAGAGATTATCATTTATGCATATAGCTATGTGGGGACCTTTACACTATAGAACTTGGCTTGTATATTCCAATGATGAGCCTCCTCAAAAGAGCTCTAGGTCTTCTTGAGCAAGCAAGTTGGATGCACCCCCACTAGTTCCATTGGAGAGCTTACCTTAGCTCATATGTGCATCCGTTGCATGGCAATCCCTACTCCTCGCATCATATCTATCATTTGGCTTTCTCTCACCGATGATTTTCCTCATTGATGTGAGCCTTTCACACCTTTTTTTTGTCTTCCCCCTCTATCATTTCTCTCTTTGCCATCCTAAGTGTCGACTTTCTTGCTTACGCTCATCCATTGCATGAGTGCTCAAAATATCGAAAGGGAGTGGATCATTTTGACTTGTACCTGGCTGACGGTCTGGGGATGAGTCAAGATAAGATTCCAAAGAAGACCAAGTGTGAAACTTTAGTAGATTAAGTTCTCAACAATACAAAAACTATGTTTTACTCTCTCATATATCCCTATCCCCTTTCTTGCACGCAAACACCATTTGGAGACATTCGAGTCACGAACAGCGAGAGCTCTTGCACCTTTATGTTCTTATGTTACTTGTTACAATGCTAATATAGACTCTTGCTTGTTATGACTTGAATTGGATTACATGCCTTGATTACTTTACTTAAAAGTTCTTATATGGTTGATAGCATGTCACCACAGAAATTATGCTTGTTATCATTTACCTACTCGAGGACGAGCAGGAATTAAGCTTGGGGATGTTGATACGTCCAAAACGTATCTATAATTTCTGCTTGCTCCATGCCTCTTTTGTGTGATATTGCTATGATATTTATGCACTTCCATACACTTTTGATCTTATTTGGACTAACCTATTAACTCAGTGCACCCCAGTGCCAGTTTCTGTTTTCTGCTGTTTTTGTATTTCAGGTTTTCCCATTACTTAAATTGCCAGAAAAATTCTGGGAAAAATATATAAAAAATCAGCGCTCCGGAAGCTTCCACGCGCCAGAAGTGGGGCCAGAGGGGAGCCAGGGGTAGCCCAGGCGGCCTGCCCACGCGGCCCCCCTCCTGGCCGCGCCGGGGGGGGGGGGGGGGGCGCCTGGGCCCCCCTTACCTCCTCTGGTGACCCCCTTTGGCATATATTTACATCGCGTCCCGAAACCCTCGAGGACGGAACCCTTTTTCGCGATCTCATCTCTGTTTCGCCGCCGCCGCGCTTCCAAGATCGGGAGGGGAGAACCACCACCGGGAGCTTCTCCACCACCATGGACGCCTCCCGGATGAGTTGTGAGTAGTCCCCCTTGGACCATGGGTCCATGACCAGTAGCTATGTGATGTTCTCCTCCCCTCTTTGTTCTTCATCGATTAGACCTCGTGAGCTGCCCTACATGATCGAGGCACATATGTAATCCTTATGCTGTTGCTATGCTGAGTTTGCTGGGATCCGATGGATTATGAGATTATGTTCAGATTGTGTGTGAGTAATATATTTGATTCACCTCTTTTATATTTATGTTCTTGAGTAATTCTTGCACGTTCTCCGTTGCTTTTTATTGCTTTGGCCAAGTAGTAGGTAGTGACTCCAAGAGGGAACGCTATGCTTGATTGTGGGTTCATGCCCCTTGATGACTAGCTTGAGTGACAGAAACATGAGTCTAGGGAATGTGCTGTTGCCACAAGGGGGAAAACAACGGTGCTTGTACTTGCGGGTGCAAGGATTGTTTACTTTACGCAAAGTTCTTTTAATGCAGTTGTCTGTTGCTTTGAGTTTACACTATGGGAGGGACTCGCAACTTAATACCAGCGAGATGTTCTGGATAGATATCTCAAGGTGGATGATTAGTAGTAGATGCAGATGGATTTCGGTCTACTTGCCTTGGCGTACCGCCCATGCTTTTGAGCCTCTACCTTTCTTACATCATAGTTAGCATTGGTTTGCGCACATAATCCTGTCAATTGCCCAGCTGTAATTTGTTTACCTCGCTTAGCTATTTTATCGTCTTTTGGGAGAGAGACATCACTAGTGAACATCATGGGACCCCGGTCCATATTACCATCACTGATCACACCCGTTATTTACTTTCTGTTCTTATTTCCTAGTTGCAGTCATACCTATCACTATTATCTCTTGCGTTTGATCCTTTGTAAACGACAAGGCCGGAGGGATTGACGACCTCTCTGTACTCGTTGGGAGCAAAGTTATTTGTATCTGTGTGCAGGTCCTGTCGAGCAAACGTCTCTGGCGCTATTGACACCTTCTTGTCGACCCTCGGAGTCTCACGGGATTCGATCCTTGGTATCTTTGCCAAGGGAAAACTACCGCTACGCTACATCTCAAACCTTCCACTTGGGGTAACCAACGAGGGGCGAGAAGCCATCAGATGGTTATGTTTCCTAGCCATTGACATGAGTTGTCATTTGATCAAAGAGATCACATCATTGGGAGAATGATGTGATGGACTAGACCCATATGTTAGCTTAGCACTATGATCGTTTAGTTTTACTGCTATTGCTTTCTTCATGACTTATACATGTTCGTATGACTATGACATTATGCAACTCCCGTATACTGGAGGAACACCTTGTGTGCTATTAAACGTCGCACCGTTACTAGGTGATTATAAAGATGCTCTACATGTGTCTCCGAAAGTATTCATGGTGTTGGCATATATCAAGAATAGGATTTGTCACTCCGAGTGTCGGAGAGGTATCTCTGGGCCCTCTCAGTAATACACATCATAATAAGCCTTGCAAGCAAATGACTAATGAGTTAGTCACGAGATGATGTATTATGATATGAGTAAAGAGACTTGCCGGTAACGAGACTGAACTAGGTATTGAGATACCGATGATCGAATCTCAGGCAAGTAACATACCGATGACAAAGGGAACAACGCATGTTGTTATGCGGTTTGACCGATAAAGATCTTCGTAGAATATGTAGGAGCCAATATGAGCATCCAGGTTCCGCTATTGGTTATTGACCGGAGATGAGTCTCGATCATGTCTACATAGTTCTCGAACCCGCAGGGTCCGGACGCTTAACGATTGACGACGATCGGTATTCAAAGTCCCGGATGAGATCACGGACATGACAAGGAGTCTTGGAATGTCTGAGACATAAAGATTAATATATTGGACGACTATATTCAGACATCAGAAGTGTTCCGGGTGTTATCGGGTATAACTGGAGTGCGGGAAGGGGTTACCGGAACAACCCCCCAAGGGAGTATGGGCCATAGTGGGCCAATGAGGGAAAGAGAGGGGCAACCCATAGGGCTGGCAGCACCCCCCTAGGGTTCCTAGTTGGACTAGGAAAAGGGGGGAGGCGCCCCCTCTCCTTTCTTCTCCTCTTCCCCTTTCCTTTCCTACTCCTAGTAGGAATAGGAAAAGGGGGTTCCTATTCCTACTAGGAGTAGGAATCCTACTCCTAGGCGCGCCATACATGGCCGGCCGGCCCTCCCCCTTGCTCCTTTATATACAGGGGCAGGGGGCTCCCAAAGACACAGAAGAAACATTGTTCTAGCCATGTGCGGTGCCCCCTCCATAGAAACACACCCCGGTCATACCGTTGCAGTGCTTAGGCGAAGCCGTGCGCCGGTAGCTTCATCATCTCCATCACCACGCCGTCGTGCTGACGAATCTCTCCCGTGAAGCTCAACTGGATCAAGAGCTCATGGGACGTCATCAACCTAAACGTGTGCTAAACGCAGAGGTGCCGTACGTTCGGTGCTTGATCGGTTGGATCGCGAAGAAGTTCGACTACATCAACCGCGTCACTAGACGCTTCCGCTTTCGGTCTACGAGGGTACGTAGACACACTCTCCCCTCTCGTTGCTATGCATCTGTTAGATAGATCTTGCTTGATCGTAGGAAATTTTCTGAAATACTACGTTCCCTAACAAGAACATCCTGAAGTACCTGAAAAGGACAAAAGATATGTTTCTCGTATATGGAGGTGACAAAGAGCTCGTCGTAAATGGTTACGTCGGTTCAAGCTTTGACACTGATCCGGATGACTCTAAGTCACAAACCAGATATGTATTTTTATTAAATGGTGGAGCTGTCAGTTGGTGCAGTTCCAAGCAGAGCGTCGTGGCGGGGTCTACGTGTGAAACAGAATGCATAGTTGCTTCGGAAGCAGCAAATGAAGGAGTCTGGATGAAGGAGTTCATATCCGATCTAGGCGTGATACCTAGTGCATCGGGTCCAATGAAAATCTTTTGTGACAACTCTGGAGCAATAGCCTTGGCGAAGGTATCCAGGTTTCACAAGAGAACAAGGCACATCAAAAGACGCTTCAATTCCATCTGCGATCAAGTCAAAGAGGGCGACATAGAAATTTGCAAGATACATACAGATCAGAATGTCGCAGACCCGTTGACTAAGCCTGTTCCATAGGCAAAACATGATCATCACCAAGACTCCATGGGTGTTAGAATCATTACTTTGTAATCTAGATTGTTGAGTCTAGTTCAAGTGGGAGACTGAAGGAAATATGCCCTAGAGGCAATAATAAAGATGTTATTTGTATTTCCTTATATCATGATAAATGTCTTTTATTCATGCTAGAATTGTATTAACCGGAAACTTAGTACATGTGTGAATACATAGACAAAACAATATGTCCCTAGTATGCCTCTACTATACTAGCTCTTTGATCAAAGATGGTTATGTTTCCTAGCCATAGACATGAGTTGTCATTTGATCAACATGATCACATCATTAGGAGATTGATGTGATAGACTAGACCCACCTGTTAGCTTAGCACTATGATTGTTTAGTTTTACTGCTATTGCTTTCTTCATGACTTATACATGTTCCTATGACTATGAGATTATGCAACTCCCGAATATCGTAGGAACACTTTGTGTGATATCAAACGTCACAACGTAACTGGGTGATTATAAAGATGCTCTACAGGTGTCTCCGAAGGTGTTCGTGGTGTTGGCATAGATCAAGAATAGGATTTGTCACTCACTCCGAGTGTCGGAGAGGTATCTCTGGGCCCTCTCGGTAATACACATCATAATAAGCCTTGCAAGCAAATGACTAATGAGTTAGTCACGAGATGATGTATTATGATATGAGTAAAGAGACTTGCCAGTAACGAGACTGAACTAGGTATTGAGATACCGACGATCGAATCTCGGGCAAGTAACATACGGATGACAAAGGAACAATGTATGTTGCTATGCAGTTTGATCGATAAAGATCTTCGTAGAATATGTAGGAGCCAATATGAGAATCCAGGTTCCGCTATTGGTTATTGACCGGAGATGAGTCTCGGTCATGTCTACATAGTTCTCGAACCCGTAGGGTCCGCACGCTTAACGTTTGATGATGATCGGTATTATGAGTTTATGAGTTGTGATGTACAGAAGGTAGTTCGGAGTCCCGGATGAGATCACGCACATGACGAGGAGTCTCGGAATATCCGAGACATAAAGATTGATATATTGGACAACTATATTCGGACACCGGAAGTGTTCCGGATGAGTTTCGGATTAAACCGGAGTGCCGGAGGGGTATCGGTACCCCGCGGCGGAACTAATGGGCCACTTGGGCCCTTAGTGGAGAGAGAGAGGTCCGGCCAGGGCTGGGCCGCGCGCCCCTCCCCCTTGGTCCGAATTGGACAACGAGAGGAGGGGGCGGCGCCCCTTCCTTCTCCCTCTCCCTCTCCTTCCTTCCCCCTCTCCCTCTTGGTGGACTCCTACAAGGAATAGGATTCCTATTCCTAGTAGGAGTAGCCCTCCTAGGGCGCGCTATAGGGGCCGGCCGACCTCCCCCCTTGCTCCTTTATATATGGGGGCAAGGGGGCACCTCTAGACACAGAAGTTGATCTCCCCCAACCGTGTGCGTTGCCCCCCTCCACGGAAACACACCTCGGTCATATTGTTGCAGTGCTTAGGCGAAGCCCTGTGCCGGTAGGTTCATCATCTCCATCACCACGCCGTCGTGCTGATGAAACTCTCCCGCGAAGTTCTACTGGATCAAGAGCTCGTGGGATGTCATCAAGCTTAACGTGTGTTGAACGCGGAGGCTCCGTATGTTCGGTGCTTGATCGGTTGGATCGCGAAGAAAGTTCGACTACATCAACCGCGTCACTAGACGCTTCCGCTCCCGGTCTACGAGGGTACGTAGACACACTCTCCCCTCTCGTTGCTATGCATCTAGTAGATAGATCTTGCGTGATCGTAGGAAAATTTTGAAATACTACGTTCCCCAACATGACTCTCATGGCAAAACTGGGTTCAAGGATGTATGGAAGCACAAGTAGTATCTCTACTTGGTGCACAGAGTTTGGCTAGCATGAGGGGAAAACAAGCTCAACATGTTGCATGATCCATGACAATGTACTTTATTTCGGATATAAGAAGACATAACCCATTATGTTGTCTTCCTTGTCCAACATCAACTCTTTAGAATGCCATATTTTAATGAGTGCTCACAATCATAAAAGATGTCCAAGATAGTATATTTATATGTGAAAACCTCTCTTTCTTTATTACTTCCTATTAATTGCAACGATGACCAAAACTATGTTTTTCAACTCTCAACAATTTTTATTCATCATACTCTTTATATGTGAAGTCATTACTTCCCATAAGATCAATATGATCTCTTTGATACTTTCTATATTTTTTTGTTCTCTCATGATCATAGCGAGAAAATCAAGCCCTTGGCTCAAAACTAATCTTTATTATATAGCTCACGGACTTGATTACAAAGGTAAAGAGCAAAAAGCAAATGCTCACAACTAGATCATACTAAACTTCATTCTACTAGATCAAGATATTACCAAAAGGATCAAACTTAAAAAAACGGTAAAGATAGGAGTGTGATGGTGATACGATATCGGGGCACCTCCCCCAAGCTTGGCAGTTGCCAAGGGGAGTGCCCATACCCATATGATTATGCCTCCTTCTTCGGAGATGGTGATGAAGTTGTTGATGACGTAGGCTTCTTCCTTAACTTGCGCTTGAGGATATAATTTTGCTCCCTTAGGTCATCGATCTCCTGCTCAAGGCTTAATCTCTTTTGGCGTAGTTCCTTCTTGTTCTCCTGCAAGAGGCGAAAATGGATAAACTCGAGCTTAGGTTTCTTTGCTCTATCGGGGAGGCTTGACTTTTTGAACTCCACATGCATGTCCCTAGGTTGAGGTAACATGACTTCATCTTCATCGGAGATCGTCTCATCCTTTCCCCTAGGATCATGGTCTTCTTCTTCCTCCATGGTCCAACCATAATGCTCCAAGTCCCTGTATACCTTAGGGCCTGCAAGGAAATCAGCCACATAGCTTTCTCCCTCCAAATCCTGGGACGACATATTGCTCTAATCTACGGCAGAAACAGCTCGAAAAAAAACAGAGGATTTTTGTGTGGTGCGGTGATAAAAACCTTTGGGAGATTATATAGTGAATTTTTACCGACCAAAAGAAGTAACGTGCAAGAAAACAGAGTTCGGGAGGCACACGAGGTGCCCACGAGGTAGGGGCCGCGCCCAGGGGGGTAGGGCGCGCCCTCCACCCTCGTGGACGCCTCGTGTCCTTTCCGGACTGCCTCTTATTTTTCTAAATATTCCAAAACAGAGAAAAATTGCCATTAGAACTGTTTTGGAGTCGGTTTACTTACCGTACCACATACCTCTTCCTTTTCGGAGTCTGAATCATTCTGGAAAGTGTCCCTTATGTATTCCTCTGGGGTTACGGTTTCAAACATTGGTTTCAACATTTATAGGATTACCTGAGATATAATGTTTGATTCTTTGACCGTTCACCACCTTCGGATTTGTGCCTTTGAAGTTATTGATTTTAATGGCACCGGAACGATAGACCTCCTCGATAACGTAAGGACCTTCCCATTTAGAGATAAGTTTTCCTACAAAAAATCTTAAACGAGAGTTGTATAGCAAGACATAATCACCTACGTTAAACTCGCGCTTTTGTATCCTTTTATCATGCCATCTTTTAACCTTTTCTTTAAACAGTTTGGCATTCTCGTAGGCTTGGGTTCTCCATTCATCAAGCGAGCTAATTTCAAATAAACTCTTCTCACCGGCAAGTTTGAAATCATAATTGAGCTCTTTAATAGCCCAATACGCCTTATGTTCTAGTTCGAGAGGTAAGTGACATGCTTTTCCATAAACCATTTTATACGGAGACATACCCATAGGATTTTTGTACGCAGTTCTATAGGCCCATAATGCATCATCAAGTTTCTTAGACCAATTCTTTCTAGATGTATTAATAGTCTTTTGCAAAATTAATTTCAGCTCTCTATTACTTAGTTCTACTTGACCACTAGACTGTGGGTGGTATGGGGATGCAACTCTATGATTAACATCATACTTAGCAAGCATTTTACGGAAGGCACCATGAATAAAGTGTGAACCACCATCAGTCATTAAGTATCTAGGGACTCCAAACCTCGGAAAAAATAACTTCTTTAAGCATCTTAATAGAGGTGTTGTGATCAACACTACTAGTTGGGATAGCTTCTACCCACTTAGTAACGTAATCAACAGCAACTAAGATATGTGTATACCCATTAGAGGAAGCAAACGGTCCCATATAATTAAAGCCCCAGACATCAAATGGTTCAATAACAAGTGAATAATTCATAGGCATTTCTTGATGTCTACTAATATTACCAATTCTTTGGCACTCATCACAAGATAAGACAAACTTACGGGCATCCTTGAAGAGAGTGGGCCAATAAAAACCAGATTGCAGTACCTTATGTGCAGTTCTATCTCCAGCATGGTGTCCTCCATAAGCTTCGCAGTCACACTTGCGTAGGATCTGTTCATGTTCATACTCAGGTACACAACGTCTAATAATACCATCTACTCCTTCTTTATAAAGGTGTGGGTCATCCCAGAAGTAATGTCTTAAATCATAGAAGAACTTTTTCTTTTGCTGGTATGTGAAACTAGGTGGTATAAACTTAGCAACAATGTAATTAGCATAAAAATCAGCATACCGTGGAGTAGTACGAGAAGCATTTATGACAGCTAATTGTTCATCAGGAAAGCTATCATCAATAGGTAGTGGGTCATAAAGAATATTCTCTAACCTAGATAAGTTGTCTGCAACGGGGTTCTCAGCTCCCTTTCTATCAGTAATATGCAAATCAAATTCTTGTAGCAGGAGAACCCATCTAATAAGTCTAGGTTTGGCATCTTTCTTTTCCATAAGGTATTTGATAGCAGCATGATCAGTGTGAATAGTTACCTTAGAATCGACAATATAAGGTCTAAACTTATCACAAGCAAATACGACTGCTAAAAATTATTTCTCAGTAGTAGCATAATTTCTCTGGGCACTGTCTAGAGTTTTACTACCATATTGGATAACATTCAATTTCTTATAAACTCTTTGTCCTAGAACAGCACCTACAACATAATCACTAGCATCGCACATAATCTCAAAGGGTAAATTCCAGTCAGGAGGCTAGACAATGGGTGCAGAGATCAATGCTTTCTTAAGTACTTCAAATGCTTCTACACAATCATCATCAAAGACAAAAGGAACATCTTTTTGTAAAAGATTAGTCAAAGGCCTAGAGATTTTGGAGAAGTCCTTAATGAACCTCCTATAAAATCCGGCATGACCAAGGAAACTTCTTACACCTTTGATGTCCTTGGGAGACGACATCTTTTCAATAGCATCAACTTTAGCTTTATCAACTTCAATACATCTTTCGGAAATTTTATGCCCCAAGACAATGCCTTCATTAACCATAAAGTGGCACTTTTCCCAATTCAAGACAAGATTAGTTTCTTCACATCTCTGCAAAACTCGATCAAGGTTGCTCAAGCAATCATCAAAAGAAGTTTCGTAAATGAAAAAATCATCCATGAAAACCTCAACAATCTTTTCACAAAAGTCAGAGAATATAGCCATTATGCATCTTTGATAGGTAGCAGGTGCATTACATAAACCAAATGGCATACGTCTGTAAGCAAAAGTACCGAAGGAACAAGTAAAAATGGTCTTTTCTTGATCCCCTTTTGACATAGGTATTTGAGAGAAACCAGAATAGCCATCTAGAAAGCAAAAATGAGTATGTTTGGATAACCTTTCTAGCATTTGGTGAATAAAAGGCAAATGGTAATGATCTTTCTTAGTGGCTTTATTTAATTTGCGGAAATCAATTACCATCCTATAACTTGTAACAATTCTTTGCGGGATCAATTCATCTTTATCATTAGGAACAACAGTAATACCTCCCTTCTTAGGGACACAATGGACAGGACTTACCCACTGGCTATAAGCAACATGATAAATTATACCTGCCTCTAGAAGCTTTAGTATTTCCTTCCTTACCACTTCTTTCATCTTAGGATTTAATCATTGTTGATGATCGATAATCGGTTTCACGTCCTCTTCCAACTTTATCTTGTGTTGGCATAAAGTGGGACTAATGCCCTTAAGATCATCTAGAGTGTATCCAATAGCAGCACGGTGCTTCTTCAGAGTTTTCAATAATTTCTCTTCTTCCTGCTCTAAAAGGTTAGCACTAATAATAACAGGATATATCTTCTTTTCATCGAGATAAACGTACTTAAGACTATCAGGTAATGGTTTGAGTTCAAACACGGGATCACCCTTGGGTGGAGGAGGATCCCCTAGGATTTCAACAGGCAAGTTGTTTTTTAATAAGGGTCCATGTTTAAAGAATATTTCATCTATTTCCCTTCTCTCATTCATATACATATCATTTTCATGGTCTAGCAGATATTGTCCTAAAGGATCGCTAGGAGGTACAACAATAGAAGCAAGACCAATAATTTCATCCTTACTAGGCAATTTTTTATCATGGGGTTGTCTACGTAATTTAGCAAAGTTAAAGTCATGAGACATATCCCCTAAACGAACAGTAACAATATCTTTTTTGCATTCTATCTTAGCATTAAGAGTATTCAAGAAGGGTCTACCAAATATAATGGGGCAAAAATCATCTTGTGGGGAACCAAGAACAAGAAAATCAGCAGGGTATTTAACTTTCCCACACAAGACTTCAACATCTCTAACCATCCCAATTGGTGAAATAGTGTCTCTATTAGCAAGCTTAATAGTGACATCAATACCTTCTAGCTCAGCAGCTGCAATATCGTGCATAATTTCTTCATATAAGGAAATAGGTATTACACTCGCACTAGCACCTACATCACATAAACCATGATAGCAATGATCTCCTATTTTAACAGAAATAACAGGCATGCCTACAACGGGTCTATGTTTATTCCTAGTATCGGGTTTGGCGATTCTAGCAGCATCCTCTTGGAGGTAAATAACATGCCCATCTAAATTATCGACCAAGAGATCCTTAACCATATCAACACTAGGTTCAACTTTAATTTGCTCAGAGGGTGTAGGTGTTCTAGTATTACTCTTACGAACCATAGTTGAAGCTTTAGCATGATCCTTTATTCTAATAGGGAAGGGTGGTTTCTCAATATAAGCAGTAGGAACAATAGGATCAACATTATAACTGATGATCTTTTCTTCAACTCTAACAGGTTCAACTACTTTTACTTCAATGAGAGGATGATATTTAAACCACTTCTCCTTAGTGAGATCAACATGAGTAGCAAATGATTCACAGAAAGAAGCTACTATCTCAGAGTCAAGTCCATATTTAGTGCTAAATTCACGGAAAACATCGGTATCCATAGAAGATTAAACACAATCAAACTTAGGGGTTATACCTGACTCCTTACCTTCGTCGAGATCCCAATCCTCAGAGTTGCATTTAATTCTTTCCAATAAATCCCATTTGAATTCAATAGTCTTCATCATAAAATAACAAGTACAAGAAGTATCGAGCATGGAGCGATTATTGAGAGAATGCCGAGCATAAAAATTATGAATAATCATCTCTCTTCAGAGCTCATGATTGGGGAATGAATATAACATTGACTTAAGTCTCCCCCAAGCTTGAGCGATACTTTCTCCTTCGCGAGGCCAAAAATTATATATATAATTACGATCACGATGAACCTGATGCATAGGATAGAACTTCCGATGAAATTCCAACTTCAATCGATTATAGTTCCATGATCCAATATCATCGCATAGCCTAAACCATGTCAATGCATCTCCCTTAAAATATAAAGGGAAGACCTTCTTCTTGATAACATCCTCGGGCATACCTGCAAGCTTAAATAATCCACAAACTTCATCCACATAGATTAGGTGCAAATCGGGATGCAGTGTTCCATCTCCTGTAAAGGGATTAGCTAGCAGTTTCTCTATCATACCCGAAGGAATTTCAAAGCAAACATTTTCACTATGTTCAGTACGTTGACGAGCAACTCTTTTCTCTACTGGTCGGAGTGAAGATACCCCAAACAAGCCCTCAAAGGATTATGAGCCATAGTAACAGGTGACAGTAAATTCCAGCACACTATATAAAATTTTCATTACCAAATTCCACTTACCAAAGGCGCTTCACTCCCCGGCAACGGCGCCAAAAAAGAGTCTTGATGACCCACAAGTGTAGGGAATCTATCGTAGTTCTTTCGATAAGTAAGAGTGTCGAACCCAACAAGGAGCAGAAGGAAATGATAGGCACTTTCAGTAAGGTATTTTCTGCAAGCACTGAAATTATCGGTAACAGATAGTTTGTGATAAGATAATTGGTAACAAGTGACAAATAGTAAAAGTAAATAAGGTGCAACAAGATGGCCCAATCCTTTTTGTAGCAAAGGACAAGCCTGGACAAACTCTTATATGAAGGAAAGCGCTCCCGAGGACACATGGGAATTATCGTCAAGCTAGTTTTCATCACGCTCATATGATTGACGTTCGTTACTTTGATAATTTGGTATGTGGGTGGACCAGTGCTTGGGTGCCGCCCTCACTTGGACAAGCATATCACTTATGATTAACCTCTATTGCAAGTGTCTGCAACTACAAAAGAAGTACTAAGGTAAACCTAACCATAGCATAAAACATATGGATCCAAATCAGCCCCTTACGAAGCAACGCATAAACTAGGGTTTAAGCTTCTGTCACTCTAGCAACCCATCATCTACTTATTACTTCCCAATTCCTTCCTCTATGCCCAAACAATGGTGAAGTGTCATGTAGTCGACGTTCACATGACACCACTAGAGGAAAGACAACATACATCTCATCAAAATATCGAACAAATACCAAATTCACATGACTACTTATAGCAAGACTTCTCCCATGTCCTCAGGAACAAACGTAACTACTCACAAAGCATATTCATGTTCATAATAAGAGGGGTATTAATATGCATAATGGATCTGAACATATGATCTTCCACCAAGTAAACCAACTAGCATCAACTACAAGGAGTAATCAACACTACTAGCAACCTACATGTACCAATCTGAGGTTTTGGTACAAAGATTGGATACAAGAGATGAAGTAGGGTTTGATAGGAGGTGGTGTTGGTGAAGATGTTGATGAAGATAACCCTCCTCAAGATGTGAGAGTTATTGGTGATGACGGCGGTGACAATTTCCCCCTCCCGGAGGGAAGTATCCCGGGCAGAACAACTCCGCTGGAGCCCTAGATTGGTTCCGCCAAGGTTCCGCCTCGAGACAGCGGCACTTTTTCCCGAAAGCCTCCTTATGTTTTTTTCCAGGTCAAAACACATCATATAGGAGAAGATGGGCATCGGGGGGG
>LR738709.1:418421446-418452758 GCA_902687465.1 Secale cereale
GGGGGGGGGGGGGGTCATCAGGTGGCCCACGAGGCAGGGGGCGCGCCCCCACCCTCGTGGACAGTGGGTGGCCCCACTCTCGTATCTCTTTCGCCAGATATTTTTATTTTTTCTGAAACGGTGTTTCGTGGAGTTTCGGGGCTTTTTGAGTTGTGCAAAATAGGTCTGCAATGTTTGCTCCTTTTCCAGCCCAGAATTCGAGCTGTCGGCATTCTCCCTCTTCATGTAAACCTTGTAAAACAAGAGAGAAAAGGCGTAAGTATTGTGACATAATGTGTAATAACAGCCCATAGTGCAATAAATATCAACATAAAAGCATGATGCAAAATGGACGTATCAGCGTGGTGGCCGCCCATTCCAGCGTGTATGTCAGCGAGAATTTGCCTTCCCTCCTCTTCGGAGATGCACCTTTGTAGAATACCAGTTGTGCTTTTCTTATATAGTTCACCTTCGTGAACTTTGTAGGCATTAGAACGCCGGACTATGCGGCAGGCCTCATTTTGATCATCGGGGAGTTCATGCCTTTTAAGGTAGGCTAGGAAGGGCTCTGTCCAGGAGGCAATGACAACCATGATTTCGTGAGCCGAAGGAGTTATCTCCATGTTTGGGTCTCCGATGACGTCTTGATTGTGTTCGGCTGGGGGTGTGTTCGGATCTGAATTCGTATCGCTGCTCGCGTCCTGCCATGTTACTGATGGATTAAATAGCCTTTCCGCAAATGTGTTAGGTGGGACGGGGTCACGTTTAGCGCCCAAACGAGCGAGGACGTCAGCGGCCTAGTTATTATCCCGGGCTACGTGATGGAATTCTAACCCCTTAAATCAAGCCGATATTTTCAATATAGCATTGCGATAAGCTGCCATTTTTGAATCTTTCACATCAAAATCTCCGTTAATTTGGGAGATAGCGAGGTTTGAGTCTCCACGTACCTCGAGGCCCTGTATGCCCACGGATATAGCTAGGCGGAGACCGTGTAATAGGACCTCATATTCGGCCGCATTGTTCGAGTCCGTGTACATAATTTGTAGAATGTACTGGACTTTATCCCTAGTAGGAGATATCAATATTATGCCGGCCCCCAGTCCAGCTAGCATTTTAGAACCGTCGAAGTACATTGTCCAGTGGGAGTATGCGTCGTACTCTTTAGGGAGTTCGGCTTCGGTCCATTCTGCGACAAAGTCGGCCAACACCTGGGATTTAATAGTCCGGCGTGGTTTATATGATATTTCGAACGGTTAGAGCTCGATGGCCCATTTGGCTATGCATCCCGTGGCTTCTTTATTCTTGATAATATCATTGAGTGGTACCTTGGATGCCACCGTGATCGAACACTCTTGAAAGTAGTGTCGGAGTTTCCGAGATGACATGAAGACCGCATAGGCAATTTTCTGATAGTGGGGGTACCGTGATTTGCACGGTGTTAGAACCTCGAATACATAGTATACAGGTTTTTGAATAGGGAATTTATGTCCCTCTTCGGCTCGCTCAACAACGAGCACAACACTCACTACCTGGTGAGTGGCTCATATATACAGCAGCATTGGTTCGCCAACACCGGGGGCGGCTAGGATTGGGTTGCTTGCTAGTAGGGCTTTTATTTCTTCCAGTATAGCTGTGGCCGCATTCGTCCATTCGAAGTTGTCAGTGCTTCATAGCAATCTGTAGAGTGGCAATGCCTTTTCTCCTAATCTGGAGATGAAGCGGATGAAGGCTGCTACGCAGCTTGCTAGTTTTTACACTTGCTTGAGATCGGTTGGTATTTTGAGGTATGACAAGGCCCGGATTTTGGCTGGGTTAGCTTTGATTTCTCTACGAGATACGATGAACCCTAATAACTTTCCGTCTGGAACACCGAAGACACATTTTCCGGATTGAGCCTTATGTCGTATTCTTGGAGGTTGGCAAACGTAAGGCGGAGATCCTCCACCAGAGCCTCAACGTGTTTGGTCTTTACGACTACGTCGTCAACATACGCCTCCACTATTTTGAAAATTTGCTTTTCTAAACATGTTCGAATCATGCGTTGATATGTGGCACCGGCGTTTTTAAGTCCAAAGGGCATAGTGTTGAAACAAAAAGGGCCGTACGGGGTGATAAATGCCGTTGCGGCCTGATCATATTCCTTCATCTTTATCTGATGGTATCCGGAATAAGCATCAAGGAAGCACAACGAGTCGTGTCCGGCCGTTGCATCAATAATTTGGTCAATGCAGGGCAAAGGAAAGGGATCCTTTGGACATGCCTTATTCAGGTCTGTGAAGTCGACGCAAAGGCGCCCGGATTTATCCTTCTTCGATACCATGACTAGGTTGGCTAGCCAATCCGGGTGTTTAATTTCTTTGATGAATCCAGCTTCTAATAGCTTGGCTAGCTCTTCTCACATTGCTTGTCTTTTGGGTTCGGAAAACCGTCGCAATGACTGCTTAACCGATTTGAACCCTTTGATAATATTGAGACTGTGTTCGGCCAGCCTACGTGGGATTCCTGGCATATCTGAAGGGTGCCAGGCGAATATATCCCAATTTTCCCTAAGGAAGGCACGTAACGCGCTGTCCACCGACGGATCCAGCTGTGGCCCGATGGATGTTGTCTTATTAGGGTCCGTTGGGTGCTCTTGAATTTGATGATTTCATCTGCTGGCTTGAAGGAGGTGAACTTCGATATTTTGGTGAGGAACACGTCGTCCTTGTCTACCTTTGATCGTAGGGTAGTTAATTCTTCGACCGCGAGGGCTTCGGATAGTGCCTCCAAGGCTAAGGATGCTGTCTTGTTTTCGGCGCGGAGTGCTCTATCCGAATCACTTGTTAATGTGATCACTCCATTGGGCCCTGGCATTTTAAGCTTCATGTACCCGTAATGGGGTATAGCTTGAAAGCGCGAGAAAGCTTTCCGTCCTAGAAGGGCGTGGTATCCGCTATCAAAGGGAACAATGTGGAAGAGTAGTTCCTCCGATCTGTAGTTGTCGGGTGTGCCGAACACTACGTTGAGCTTAATGCTTCCCGAACACCGGGCTTCGCGGCTTGGTATTATTCCTCTAAAGGTTGTGTTGGTGTGCTCAATGCGGGATTTCTCAACCTGCATTTTTGCAAGCGTTTCCTCATATGTGAGGTTTAGTCTGCTTTCTCCATCCATAAGTACTTTAGTGAGGCGGAAGCCGTCTACTATTGGGTCTAGTACAAGAGCTGCTGATGCTCGGATCGGCCAGACTCGTGGTGCGTCTTCGGCAGAAAAACTGATTGCCGTGTCACTCCATGGGCTCGCAGAGCTAATTTGGTAAACCTCGGCAAGTTCACAATTTGCTCTCTTGCGGCGGTTATTTGAAGAGAACGTCTTGAAGACGGTGAAAACGTCGACATCCCTCTCCATTGATACGGTAGTGGCAAGAATTGTCGTACCGCTCTTTGCTACCTGCCGGATTACCCAACATGCTCTAAGGCAATGGTTAGGGACATTGTCCGGGGTTGCGTGTATTTGGCAAGGTGTATCGAGTAGTTCATCCAGAATGGACCTGTACCTTAAAAAAGGTTTGTTCTTCTTGCCGATAGGCATGTTATCGGATGACCTACTAGGGTATGTCCGTTTAGCCTTGGTAGTGTATTGTCCGTATATGGACTGTTCAAGAGGTGTATTCTGGGCTTTCCAAGTATTTTCCATTGCACAGTACTTCTGTACTAACTACGATAATTTTGTGAAACTCAGAACATGACGTCGGTTGAGGGCGTTCAAGACTCTCTCGTCCGTGCAATTGCGGTAAAATAGGGAGACCGCTTTGTCGTCGCAGCAGTCCCTGATCTTGTTTTTAACAAGTAGGAATCTGGCCCAGAAGTGGTTGACTATTTCCTCGAGCTGTTGATGTATGTTCGCGAGGTCATCTATGTCCGGGAGTCCGGATTTACTTGGAAAGTTTTTCCCAGGGTGGGTGGGTGTTGGTAATTTTGAATCCCGACCCAAAGTGGTATTCGGGGTTTTGACAACCTTCGATGGTGACAATCCGGTTTCGATACGAACTAATCGTTTCGTGGGCCTGGTGCCAGTCCCAGAGCTCAAACAACATACAGTTCCTCCCAACAGGAGAGTGTTCGGCTCGATGGGTTCGGAGATCCAAACTGTGACGGTCTCCGTCTCAAGAGGAGAAGTCTCTATGGCTCCGTCCTCAACTCCTACCACCAGATTAGTGATCAGGGGAGGATCGATCTCATCGTGGCCGGATTTAAGTCCGATCTGATCTCCTACCGATGAAAGCCCCAGGGCGGAGATGGGATCCAGTAGCTCATTTATGGGCGAGAGTTCTGCCGAGGTCGCGTCATCGGAGTGGCCGGAATCGGCATAAAGGTGGTGCTCGATGGCCGCAGGGGGTGCGGCCGGCCCAGAGGCCATGCGGGCGCATATAGCGAATCTGCCGAGCTGGAGAACCTGGCCGATAGCCAAGTTGTTTCCGAGGGTGATCCCGTCATTGATGATGAGACGAGCCATCAATGGCTCATTACGAGCGCACAACGGAGCTCTCAATGAAAGCACCATTGTCGGTGTCAATACCGGCAGATCTCGGGTAGGGGCCAAGCTATGCGTTTAGAGGATCGATGGTAACAGGAGACTGGGGACACGATGTTTACCCAGGTTCAGGCCCTCTCTATTGAGGTAATACCCTACTTCCTGCTAGATTAATATGGATGAATATGAGTACAAGAGTTGATCTACCTCGAGATCATAATGGCTAAACCCTAAGTCTTGCCTATAGGGGTATTGTGATGATGATCCCCTCTACAGACTAAACCCCTCGGCTTATATACACGCCAGGGGGGACCTAGGGTTACAAGGGTGACTTGGGGAGGAAGTAATTGATACATCCGAACTCTACACTTGCCCTTCTATGTACATAAGAGTCCCGACAGAATACGGAGGAGGGTCTTCTGCTGCTTCTTTACGTGGCCCATCAGTACGGCCCAACTTCAACGACCTGCATGCCTGAGGACCCCTCAATATAGGACTCCCTCAACGGTTGATAATCTCGCGTTAGTTCAAAACCGATTCGAAATTCAAATTCAAAATATAGGAAAACAACAGAAGTTTTGAAACATTAAAACTAAAATGTTCGTATTGCGGCAAATAATCCATACTAAATGTTGGTGAAGGAACCACACTTCTGTAAAGTATTTAAATGCACAATAGTAAGTAAAACAGCGGCAAAACTATTATTTAAAGCTCTTAAAATAATAAACAATTACAAACTACTTTATTTAATGTGCCAAAATATTTGTGGCAGTGGCATAATTACTAATACTAAATTAGGTAGAACTTTTGTATTTTATAAAACAAAGTTAAACTGGTAAATAAAAGAAAACAAAAACAAAAAATAAAAGGAGAAAAACCTCCCCTCCCCGATGGTCCTTGGCCCCGCTGGCCACTCCCAACCAGGCCAGTCCACCTGGCCGAGGCTGCCCTCCATAATCCCCCACTACCCCAAACCTTATCCACCGACACCCTCCACTCTCCCCACATCGCCTCTCCCTCTCCTTCCTCTCGATCCAGATCGGGATCGGGGGATCGGCCTCGTCGCTCACCGCCCGTTGCCCCTCGGCGCTGGATCGCCACCCCGGACCGCCGTCACCGCTCGCTGGAGCCCTCCGCCTCGACCATGTCGTCCTCGTCTCCTCCCCAAAGGCTCCACCGAGCCATGCCGACCCCCCTGTCCGCTAACGCTGGTGAGGGCCACACCCTCCCCTCTCTCCCTGTCTTGCGCGCTCGTGTCGTTCGCCATACCCCGCTCGCCCGCCGCACCATTTGCACGCCCTCTGGCCCGATCCGGCCGCGCCCCTGCATGCACCCCGACGCGCGAGCCCCCGCCCCTGGAGCCACGCGGCCGCCGCCCCCTGTGCCCTCGTCGTCGCGCACCCTGCTGCTCCAGCCCCCCTGTCCCACCGCGCCACCCGCATCCGCCTTCCCCTGACCGACCGCTGATCTGTTGCGCAAGATGCCGCTGCTCGTCTGCTCCATCGCTGCAGCCCGCCCTGGCATCTCCTCCTCTCGCGCGCTCACGCTCACGTGCTAGCCGCGGCCCGCTCGCGCTCCGCTTGCGGCCGCACGCGCCACCACACGCGTACATCACCTTGCTCGTAGTCTTTGCTCAGGACCGCCCACGGCGACCCCGCCGGCCACCGCGACCATCTGCGCCCGCCTCCCGCTCCAGTCCCACCCCTCCGTCGCCTCCCGTGGCTAGCGTCCTGGGCACCGGTGGCTGCGCCGATGGCCTCGCCCGAACTAGCGCCCGGGCTCGCCCAAGTCGGGCACCCATGCGCCCGTTACCACTTGCGCCCATCGCCCGCTAACCCGCCCCGTAGCCTCCCCTGTGACACTAACCGCACGGGTCCACGCCCCAATTTTACTAAAAAAAGATTTGATAATGAAAGATAATTAAATAATTAAATTAACCTTGTTAATTACCCTAATTAATCTGTTTAGTTAGACTAATTAATTGTTAGTTAATTAAACAGCCTATGACATGCGGGAACCACCCATCAGTTGACTGGTCAACGATCAACTTTGACCGCTCACGTCATGATGATGCAGTAATTATTTTTCGAATTAATTAAATAATGATAATTCTAGAAAATGATTAAATATTTATAAATTCATATAAAATAATCCGTAACTCGAATGAAAATATTTTGTACATGAAAGTTGCTCGGAATGACAAGACGAATCCGGATGCAAATTCCATTCGTCCACCACACGTCCCTAGCATATCGAACCTGGCCCCTTCGGTCCGTTTGTCCGAAGACGCGAAACACCGGGGATACTTTCCCAAATGTTTCCCCCGTTGCGAGTAGCACCTAGTACTGCGCTAGCTCACCCTATCACCGGTAAATATCATGTCATGCATCTTAATGCACCTGTTTGCATTGTATTCATTGTTTCTTCCCCCTCATCTCTCCGGTAGACTACGAGACTGACACCGCTGCTATCCCAATCGACTACGGTGTTGACGAACCGTCCTTCTGTGCCGAGCTTCTAGGCAAGCCCCCCCCCCCTTGTTCATCCCGTTATCGCCTACTCCTTCTCTCTACTGCTTGCATTAGAGTAGTGTCATTGTTTCATCACGCACGCGCTGGATTGGACTGGAACGCCTACTCTGGAATTATGAGGGGCTAGGTTTGCTTCCGGCCGCCCACGCAATGTGTAGGAGTGCAATGGGCGATGGGCCCAGACCCCTGCGCGCTTACGATTTAGACCAGCCTGCTGACCTCTCTGTTGAGCCTAGGTAGGGCCGCGACATGCTGATCTTCCGAGGCCGAGTATGACCCAGGAACGGGTGCCCGGCCAGAGGGATCGAGCATGTTGGGTTATGTGGTGCACCCATGTAGGGAAGTTTATTTATTCGAATAGCCATGTCCCTCGGTTAAAGGTCGACCCGGAGTTGTATTCCGACCTCATGACAACTAGAACTGGATACTTAATAAAACACACCCTTTCAAGTGCTAGATACAACCCGATGATCGCTTTCCCACAGGGCGGTGAGGGGAGGATCGCCGGGTAGGTTTATGCTATACGATGTTACTTGGTGAATTTTCCAGCTACTCTCTTCTACTGCTACAAGATCGAGGCTGCCAGAAGCTTTGATACGTGTTACTATTCCAGCTACTCTCTTCTACTGCTGCAAGATGGAGGCTGCCAGAAGCGTAGTCTTTGATAGGCCTAGTTGCCCCCCTCTTATTCTGGCATTCTACAGTTTAGCCCACAGATATTACCCCTTTATACATATACCAATGCCTATGTATTATAGATCCTTGCTTGCGAGTACTTTGGATGAGTACTCATGGTTGCTTTGATCCCCCCGTTCCCCCCTTTTCCCTTCTTCTCAGATGATGCAACCAGATGGTGGAGCCCAGGAGCCAGATGCCACTACCGACGACTACTAATACCCTGCCGAAGCCTAGTACTACGTGGAGTCTGCCGACAACCACGAGTAGTTTAGGAGCATCCCAGGCAGGAGGCATGCGCCTCTTCGATCTATACCCATGTTTGTGCTAGCCATCTTATGGCACCTTGTTTAACTTATGTCTGTACTCACATATTGTTGCTTCCGCTGACTCGTTAATGATCGAGCTTATGTATTCGAGCCCTCGAGGCCCCTGGCTTGTAATATGAAGCTTGTATGATCTTTAATTTGTGTCTAGAGTTGTGTTATGGTATCTACCCGTGAGTCCCTGATCTTGGTCGTACACATTTGCATGCATAATTAGTGTACAGTCAAATCGGGGGCGTCACACCTCCGTGATACGTCCATTTTGCATCATGTTCTTTGCTGTTATTTATGTTGTTATTTTGCATAATAATGCTTTTTAGAGTAATTCTAATGCCTTCTCTCTCATAATTTGCAAGGTATACACCAAGAGGGAGAATTCCGACAGCTGGAAATATGGACCTGAAAAAGCTACGTCAGGCCACCTATTCTACACAACTCCAAACAAGCTGAAACTTCACAGAGATTTTTATGGAATATTTAAGAAATACTGGAGCTGATAACCACCACAGGGGGGCCATCAGGTGGGCACAACCCACCTGGGCGCGTCAGGGCCCCCACGCGTGCCCTGGTCGGTTGTGCTCACCCAGGCCCATCTCCGGTGGCCATCTTCTGGTATATAAGCCCTTATGACCTAGAAAAAATAAAGAGAAGACTTTCAGGACGGAGCTCCACCGTTTCGAGGAGGAACTTGGGCAGGAGCACTTTTGCCATCCGGCAGAGCGATTCCACCGGGGGAACTCCCCCCCCCCCCCGGAGCGGGAAATCATCGTCATCATCATCACCAACAACTCTTCCATCTTGGGGAGGGCTATCTTCATCAACATCTTCAACAACACCATCTCATCTCAAACCCTAGTTCATCTCTTGTGTTCAATCTTGTTATCGGAACAATAGATTGGTGCTTGTGGGTGACTAGTAGTGTTGATTACATCTTGTAGTTGATTACTATATGGTTTATTTGGTGGAAAATTATATGTTCAGATCCATTATGCTATATATTACCCCTTTGATCTTGAGCATGTTTATCACTTGTGAGTAGTTTCCTTTCTTCTTGAGGTCACGGGAGAAATCATGTTGCAAGTAATCATGTGAATTTGATATGTGTTCAATATTTTGATAGTATGTATGTTGTGATTCCCTTAGTGGTGTCATGTGAACGTCGACTACATGACAGTTCACCTTATTTGGGCCTAAGGGAATGCATTGTGGAGTAGTAAGTAGATGGTGGGTTGCGAGAGTGACAGAAGCGTAAACCCCAGTTTATGCACTATTCCGTAAGGGACCGATTGGATCCAAAAGTTTAATGCTATGGTTAAAATTTATTCTTAATACTTTTCCTAAGCACCGATCCACCCACATATCAAATTATCAAAGTAGCGAACACAAATTGAACCAACATGATGAAAGTGACTAGATCAAATTCCCGTGTACCCTCAAGAACGCTTTGCTTATTATAAGAGACTGTTTTGTCCTGCTCTATGCCTCAAAAGGATTGGTCTATTTTGCTGCATAGTTCCTACTATTATCGTTACTTGCTTGTTACAATATTATCTTGCTATCAAACTACTCCGCTATTTAGAGTTTCAGCACTTGCAGACATTACCTTACTGAGAAACACTTGTCATTTCCTTCTGCTCCTTGTTTGGTTCGACACTCTTACTTATCGAAAAGAGCTACAATTGAACCCCTATACTTGTGGGTCATCAAGGAAATTTTATCGCACCGTTGCCGGGGAGTGAAGTCTCTGGTAAGTGGAAATTTGTAAGGAAACATTTATATAGTGTGCAGAAATTTATTGTCATTTGTTACTATGGAGAACAATCCTTTGAGGGGTTTGTTCGGGGTATCTTCACCTTGACCGGAAACACAATTAGCTACCCCTCAACCCGCTGCACCTACTGAAAATATTGAATATGAAATCCCTTCGGGTATGATAGAACAACTGCTAGCTAATCCTTATGCAGGAGATGGAACCGAACATCCTGATATGCACTTGATATATGTGGAACAAATTTGTGATTGTTTAAGATTGCAGGTTTACCTGGAGATCAAGTTATGAAGAAGGTTTTTCCTTTATCTTTGAAGGGAAAAGCATTAGCATGGAATAGGCTATGCGATGATATTGGATCTTGGAACTGGAACCGATTGAAAATGGAGTTTCACCAAAAAAAAATCCTATGCATCTGGTTCATCGTGATCGGAATCACATATATAATTTTTGGCCTCATGAAGGAGAAAGTATCGCTCAAGCTTGGGGGAGGCTTAAGTCAATGTTATATTCATGCCCCAGTCATGAGCTCTCAAGAGAAATTATTATTCATATTTTTTATACTCGACTTTCTAATAATGATCGATGCATGATCGATACTTCTTGTGTTGGTTCTTTTATGAAGAAAACTATTGAATTCCGGTGGGATCTTTTGGAAAGAATCAAACACAACTCTGAAGATTGGGAACTCGATGAAGGTAAAGAGTCAGGTATTAAGCTTAAGTATGATTGTGTTAAATATTTTATGAATACTGATGCTTTTTCAAAGTTTAGCACTAAATATGGACTTGACTCTGAGATAGTAGCCTCCTTTTGTGAATCCTTTGCTACTCATGTTGATCTCCCTAAGGAGAAGTGGTTTAAATACCAGCCACCTATTAAATAAGAAATTAAAGAGCCGATACCAGTTAAAGAAGAAACTATACTTTATAATGTTGATCCAGTGGTTCCTATTGCTTACATTGAAAAACCACCTTTCGCTATTAGGATAAAGGAGCATGCTAAAGTTTCAACTGTGATTAACAAAAGTTATATTAGAACACTTAAACCTGATGAACATATTAAAGTAGAACCTAATATTGCTATGGTTAAAGATCTCTTGGAAGGAAATGTAGATGGGCATGTTATTTGCTTTAATGAAGAAGCTGCTAGAATTGCCAAGCCTGATAAAAAAGATAAACACAGACCTGTTGTTGGCATGCCCGTTGTCTCAGTGAAAATAGGAGATCATTGCTATCACGGTTTATGTGACATAGGTGCTAGTGTGAGTGCTATCCCTTACTCTTTATACCAAGAAATTATGAATGACATAGCACCTGCAGAAATAGAAGACATTGATGTCACTATTAAACTGGCTAATAGAGACACTATCTCACCAATTGGGATTGTTAGAGATGTTGAAGTCTTGTGTGGGAAGAAAAAATACCCTACTGATTTTCTTGTTCTTGGTTCCCCACAAGATGACTTCTGTCCCATTATCTTTGGTAGACCTTTCTTGAACACCGTTAATGCTAGAATAGATTGTAAGAAACAAACTCTCGGTGTTAGTTTTGGTGAGGAATCTCATGAGTTTAAATTTTCTAAGTTTAATAGAAAGCTTCATGAGAAAGAATTACCTAGTAAAGATGAAATTATTGGTCTTGCTTCTATTGTTGTACCTCCTACGGATCCTCTAGAACAATATTTGCTAGACCATGAAAATGATTTACATATGCATGAAAGAAATGAAATAGATGACATTTTCTTTGAACAACGTCCTGTGCTTAAACACAATCTACCTATTGAAACTCTAGGAGGTCCTCCTCCACTTAAAGGTGATCTAGTGTTTGAATTAAAACAATTGCCTGACACTTTGAAATATGCTTATCTTGATGAAAAGAAGATATGTCCTGTTATTGTTAGTGCTAACCTTTCACAACATGAAGAAGAAAGATTATTGAAAGTTCTAAGGAAGCACCGTGCTGCTATTGGATATACTCTTGATAATTTAAGGGCATTAGTCCCACTCTATGTCATCATAAGATTAATATGGAACCTGATGCTAAACTCGTTGTCGATCATCAAGGTCGATTAAATCCAAAGATGAAAGAGGTGGTAAGAATGGAAATATTAAAACTTCTGGAAGCAGGTATAATCTATCCTATAGCTGATAGTAGATGGGTAACTCCTATTCATTGTGTTCCTAAGAAAGGAGGTATTACTGTTGTTCCTAATGATAAAAATGAACTTATTCCACAAAGAATTGTTACATGCTATGGAATGGTAATTGATTTTAGAAAATTAAATAAAGCAACTAGAAAAGATCATTACCCTCTGCCTTCTATTGATCAAATGCTAGAAACATTACCAAAGCACACACACTTTTGCTTCCTTGATGGATACTCTGGTTTTTCACAAATAACTGTTTCTCAACCTGATCAAGAAAAGACTACTTTTACTTGTCCCTTGGGAACTGACGCTTATAGACGTACGCATTTTGGTTTATGCAATGCACATGCTACCTTTCAAAGATGTATGACTGCAATATTCTCTAACTTTTGTGAAAAGATTGTAGAGGTTTTCACGGATGATTTCTCTTTCTATGGGAAGTCTTTTGATGATTGTTTAAGCAATCTTGATCGAGTTTTGTAGAGATGTGAACAAACAAGTCTTGTCTTGAACTAGGAGAAATGCCACTTTATGGTTAATGAAGGTATTGTCTTGGGTCATAAGATTTCTGAAAAGGGTATTGAAGTTGACAAAGCTAAGGTTGATGCAATTGAGAAAATGCCATGTCCTAAGGAGAAAGGTATTCGTAGTTTCTTAGGTCATGCTGGTTTCTATAGGAGATTTATCAAAGACTTTTATAAAATTTCTAGGCCTCTCAATAACCTTTTACAAAAGGATGTTCCTTTTGTTTCTGATGAATGATTGCTTTGAGGCATTTGAAACACTAAAGAAAGCTTTAATTTCTGCACCTATAGTTCAAAAACCTGATTGGAACTTACCTTTTGAAATTATGTGTGATGATAGTGATTATGTTGTTGGTGCTGTTCTAGGACAAAGAGCTAATAAAGAACTAAATGTTATTCATTATGCTAGTAAAACTCTAGTAAGTGCTCAAAAGAATTATGCTACCACTGAAAAGGAATTGTTAGCAGTTGTGTTTGCTTGTGACAAATTTAGATCCTACATTGTTGATTCAAAAGTAACTGTTCACACATACCATGTTGCTATTAAATATCTTATGGAAAATAAAGATGCTAAATCGAGACTTATACGATGGGTTTTCTTGCTACAAGAATTTGATTTGCATATCACTGATAGAAAAGGAGCTGAGAACCCCGTAGCTGATAACTTGTCTAGACTTCAAAATGTGCTTGATGACCCACTACCTATTGATGATAGTTTTCCTGATGAGCAGTTAGCTGCAATAAATATTACTAATAATACACCTTGGTATGCTGACTACGCTAATTACATTGTGGCTAAATATTTACCACCAAGTTTTACTTATCAATAGAAGAAAAACTTCTTTTATGATTTAAGACATTGCTTTTGGGATGACCCACATCTTTATAAAGAAGGAGTATATGGTATTATTAGACGTTGTGTACCTGAGCATGAACAGGGACAAATCCTTCGGAAGTTTCACTCCAAAGCATATGGAGGACATCATGCTAGAGATAGAACTGCTCACAAGGTATTGCAGTCTGGATTTTATTGGCCTACTCTCTTCAAAGATGCTCGTAAGTTCGTCTCATCTTGTGATGAATGTCAAAGTATTGGTAATATTGGTAAGTGTCAAGAAATGCCTATGAATTATTCACTTGATGTTGAACCATTTGATGTTTGGGGCTTTGATTACATGGGAACTTTTCCTTCCTCTAATGGGTATAAACATATTTTGGTTGCTATTGATTATGTCACTAAATGGGCAGAAGCTATTCCAACCAGTAGTGCTGATCACAACAGCTCTATTAAAATGCTTAAGGAAGTTATTTTCCCAAGGTTTGGAGTCCCGAGATATTTAATGACTGATGATGGTTCACACTTTATTCATGGTGCTTTCCGTGAAATGCTTGCTAAATATCATGTTAATCATAGAATTGCATCACCCTATCATCCTCAGTCTAGTGGTCAAGTTGAGCTTAGTAATAGAGAAATAAAATTAATTTTGCAAAAGATTGTCAATAGGTCCAGGAAGAATTGGTCTAAGAAATTAGATGATGCACTTTGGGCTTATAGAACAACTTACAAAAATCCTATGGGTATGTCTCCTTATAAAATGGTTTATGGTAAGGCTTGGCATTTACCTCTTGAGTTAGAACATAAAGCTTTTTGGGCAATCAAGGAACTCAACTATGATATTAAACTTGCTGGTGAAAAGAGGTTATTTGATATTAGCCCTTTAGATGAATGGAGAACCCAAGCTTATGAAAATGCCAAGTTATTTAAATAAAAAAGTTAAAAGATGGCATGATAAAAGAATCCAAAAGTGTGAGTTCAAAGTCGGAGAATATATTCTTTTGTACAACTCTCGTTTCGGGTTCTTTGCAGGCAAACTCCTCTCTAAATGGGAAGGCCCCTATGTTATCGAGGAGGCTTATCGGTCTGGAGCCATCAAGATAAATAATTCTGAAGGCACTAACCCGAAGGTTGTTAATGGGCAACGAATAAAGCACTATATCTTAGGTACGCCCATTAATGTCGAAAGCAATATTATCCAAACTTTGACACTGGAAGAACACATAAATGAGTCCTTCTGGAACACTCCAGAATCGTGAAAATAAGGAGGTACGTGATACGGTAAGTAAACAGACTCCGAAAAATCCACAAAAATATTTTCTATCAGTTTTGGAATATTTACAAAATTAGGAAAATAAGAAACTACCGGGAAGCATAGCCTGGTGGGCACAAGACACCAGGGCGCGCCAGGCATGCCTGGCACGCCCAGGTGGGTTGTGCCCACCTCAGGTACCTCCCGGACTCCGTTTTTCTACATCTTGCTTGTTTTCCAAGATAAAAATTCTTTATATACCCCTGAACCTGTTAACCACCGTATCAGGGAGAAATCTTCTGTTTTCTTTTCTTGTTGTTTTCTGGCAGATCCCATCTATCATGGCTACCTCAAGCTCCTCCAAGGACAAGTTCTTCAGGAATGTCATCAACCCGTATCTGTGGGAAGTGGTGCAGCCCCCTCAGGTTATCCAGATGCATGAGGGGTTGCTACACATCCGCGATGAGGAAGGACCCAAGGGGACGGGAACTGTGGAAGCCAAACTGGAGGCTATGGAGCAAGAAGTCTTCCGGTGCAAGAAGATGGTGGAGCGTGGACTCAACGCCAATCACCTCATGATCACGGACCTAACCCGTGATCTCAAGGTGGATGGCAAGTCCATGAAGGATATCATCTTCACCCTCAACGAGCAAATCCACTACCTCCAAAGCTAGATCTATGATCTTCATAACCAAGTCTTTGAATATGAGGCAAGGTTCAAAGGTATGAGTTTGGCTGCGAGTTGTAGGACCTGTGAGACTCATTCTTCTTCTTTCGATGGTGGACCCCTGTCATGGAAACCCGAGGACAAGGTCGCATCTACTTCATCACGACCACCATCTTCTGCACTATCAAAGGAAAATTGAGTATCGGGTATGGGCACTCCCCTTGGCTTTCGCCAAGGTTGGGGGAGGTGCCCCGGTATCGTATCATCCCTACTATCCTTTTGCATTTACTTATCCTAGTTCGATCTTTTGCTTTAGAATAAATGAAAGTTTAGTTTGATCCTTTCTTCTGAGTTTGCTTAGTGGTCTATCTTTGTAATCGTGTGCGAGATATATAATAAAGTTTAGTTTTGAGTTTTTACCTTATTTATCTTCCTGTTGCAATAAAAAGAAAGGTTATAATTGAATAAATAAAAGAAAGCACATAAATTAAGAAGATCATATGCTAATCTTATGGTAGGTGATGGCACCACATAAGGAAAAGTATAAGTAGACAATTTTATTAGAGGTTGACAAAATAGCATTGGTCAATGATGCAACTCATGTAAAAATTAACAAGGGAAGAGAAGATTCACATATAAATATACTATCCTAGAAATCTTTTGTGATTGTGAGCCCCCATCAAAATATTATATGCCAAAATTGTTGACGTTGGACTAGGAAGACAACTTAATTATTTATGTTTGTTCATATTCACATAGAAGTCATATTGTCATAGATCTTTTAACATGTGGTGCTTGCCCAATATCTTTTCTAGTCAAAAATTCCGCACTAAGTAGAGATACTACTTGTGCATCCAAAAACCCTGAAACCCAAACCTTTTTCGAGAGTCCACCATACCTACCTATGGATTGATTAAAATCCTTCAAGTAAGTTGTCATCGGTGCAATAAGGCAATAAAAATTGCTTCTAAAAGTGTGAGATCATTTAGTGTAAGAGAAAATTGAGCGTTGCACAAACTTGTGATGGTGAAGAATGAAAGCGATATACTTCATAATAAAGGTTGCTATCACAAGGGGTAATGCAACGTGACGTTCTTTTGCACTAAGGGATTGAGCATACAAACAAATAAGTGCATGGCAACCTCTACTTCCCTCTGCGAAGAGCCTATCTTTTTCTTTTATGGAAAGAGTCAAAGTTTTCTCTCCATTCCTTTTTATTTTTATCCTTTGGCAGGCATCATGTGGTGAGGAAAGATCTAGGCACATATGTCCAGTTGAATATGGGTGACATGAGCTATTATTGTTGACATCACCCTGGAGGTGAGTATTTTGGGAGGCAAAACTATAAGCCCCTATCTTTCTATGTGTCCGGTTGAAACGTTTTTCTCATGTGTATGCGGTGAGTGTTAACAATCATAGAAGACTATATGATGGTTGAGTATGTGGACTTACCTAAAGGATACGATACGTGACCCTTCCTGAAAAGATGATGAATTGTAGTTGCAAAGTTGACTGAAAACATAGTTTGTTGGTTTCTAATAGAGTTTATGCTTTATACTTCAGTTGTGTGATGAACTGTCACTAATTCATGAGAAGTCTATGATACAAGTCTTATGATTAAAGTCTTATGTTTAAATTTGTTGCTGTCTTAATAATCAACATGATGCTTCCATGTCCGTATTTTGTTTTATCGACACCTCTCTCTCAAAGCATGTGGACATGTTTTTCGTTTTTGGTTTTCTCTTGAGGACAAGCGCGGTCTAAGCTTGGGGGAGTTGATACATCCATTTTGCATCATGTTTTCTTGCTGTTATTTATGTTGTTATTATGCATAATAATGCCTTTTGGAGTAATTCTAATGCCTTTTCTCTCATAATTTGCAAGGTATACACCAAGAGGGAGAATTCCGGCAGCTGGAAATCTAAACCTGAAAAAGCTACGTCAGGCCACCTATTCTGCAAAACTCTAATCAAGCTAAAACTTCACGGAGATTTTTTATGGAATATTTAAGAAATACTGGAGCTGATAACCACCACAGGGGGCCCACCAGGTGGGCACAAGCCACCTAGGCGCGCTAGGGCCCCCAAGCGCGCCCTGGTGGGTTGGGCTCACCCACGCCCATCTCCGGTGGCCATTTTATGGTATATAAGCCCTTGTGACCTAGAAAAAATAAAGAGAAGACTTTCGGGACGGAGCGCCGCCGTCTCGAGACGGAACTTGGGCGGGAGCACTTTTGCCCTCCGGCGGAGCGATTTCGCCAGGGGAACTTCCCTCCCGGAGGGGGAAATCATCGTCATCATGATCACCAACAACTCTCCCATCCTGGGGAGGGCTATGTTCATCAACATATTCAACAACACCATCTCATCTGAAACCCTAGTTCATCTCTAGTGTTCAATCTTGTTACTGGAACTATAGATTGGTGCTTGTGGGTGACTAGTAGTGTTGATTACATCTTGTAGTTCATTACTATATGGTTTATTTGGTGGAAGATTATATGTTCAGATCCATTATGCTATATATTACCCCTCTAATCTTGAGCACATTTATCACTTGTGAGTAATTACCTTTCTTCATGAGGTCACGGGAGAAATCATGTTGCAAGTAATCATGTGAATTTGATATGTGTTTGATATTTTGATAGTATGTATGATGTGGTTCCCTTAGTGGTGTCATGTGAACATTGACTACATGACACTTCACCTTATTTAGGCCTAAGGGAATGCATTGTGGAGTAGTAAGTAGATGGTGGGTTGCGAGAGTGACAGAAGCTTAAACCCCAGTTTGTGCACTATTCCGTAAGGGACCGATTGGATCCAAAAGTTTAATGATATGGTTAGAATTTATTCTTAATACTTTCCCGTAGTTGCAGATGCTTGCGGGAGGGTTAATCATAAGTAGGATGTTGTTCAAGTAAGAACATCACCTAAGCACCGATCCACACACATATCAAATTATCAAAGTAGCGAACACAAATTGAACCAACATGATGAAAGTGACTAGTTGAAATTCCCGTGTACCGTCAAGAACGCTTTGCTTATTATAAGAGACAATTTTGGCATGTCCTTTGCCTCAAAAGGATTGGTCCATCTTACTGCATACTTGCTACTATTATCGTTACTTGCTCGTTATGAAATTATCTTGCTATCAAACTACTCTCCTACTTACAATTTCAGCACTTGCAGACATTATCTTACTGAGAAACACTTGTCATTTCCTTCTGCTCCTCGTTGGGTTCGACACTCTTACTTATCGAAAAGAGCAACAATTTATCCCCTATAATTGTGGGTCATCACTCCGTGCCACGCAAATGTGAGGGATACTCGCTATAGGGTGTGGCAATATGTTCATGTTTCTTTTATAGTGGGTGGCGAGAGTGAAAAAAACCTATACCCGAGTAAGGGGGTTGTTGCGTATGGGAGTAAAGATGACTTGATACTTAAGGATATGGTTGGGTTTTACCTTAATGATCTTTAGTAGTTGCGAATTCTTGCTGGAGTTCCAATCAGAAGTGCATATGATCCAAGTATGGTAAGTATGTTAGCTCATGCCTCTCCCTCATATAAAATTGCAATAATGATTACCAGTCTAGTTATCGATTGCCTACGGAAAATCTTTCTCTTTTGTTACAAAAAGCTTTCTACTACACTACTAAATTTATTATCTTGTAATTTATTCTTAGTTTTATTCTCGCAAAGTACATCTAGTTTTATTCTTGTTCTAGGTAAAGCAAACATTAAGTGTGCGTAGAGTTATATCGGTGGTCGATAGAACTTGAGGGAATATTTGTTGTACCTTGAGCTCCTCGTTGGGTTCAACGGTCCTACTTATCGAAAGAGGCTACAAACGATCACCTACACTTGTGGGTTATCAAATTGCAACAAGGTATTTTTGGTTTTAATGTATGTTAGAAGATAGACCTCGGGGCCGTAGTTTTCACTAGAGGCTTCTCACAAGAAAATATCATACGATGGGTAAACAAATTACTGTTGGGAAATTGATAGAAAAGCAAATAATTATGATGATATCCAAGGCAATGATCATGTATATAGGCATCACGTATGAGACAAGTACACCCGACACGGTTCTGCATGTACAACTATTACTCCACATATCGACCACTATCCAGCATGCATCTAGTGTATTAAGTGATGGACATATGCCCTAGAGGCAATAATAAAGTTGTAATTATTTTATATTTCCTTATTCATGGTAAATGTTTACTATTCATGCTAGAATTGTATTGACTGGAAACCTAAATATATGTGTGAATACATAAACAAATACCGTGTCCCTAGTAAGCCTCTACTAGACTAGCTCATTAATCAAAGATGGTTAAGATTTCCTAACCATGGACATGAGTTGTCATTTGATAACGGGATCACATGATTATGAGAATGATGTGATGGAAAAGACCCATCCGTTAGCTTAGCACTTGATTGTACAGTTTATTGCTACTGCTTTCATGTATGTCAAATACATATTCCTTTGACTATGAGATCATGCAACTCTCCGATACCGGAGGAATACCTTGTGTGCTATAAAATGTCACAACGTAACTGGGAGATCATAAATATGCTCTATAGGTATCTCCGAAGGTGTTCTGTTGGGTTGGCATGAATCGAGATTAGGATTTGTAACTCTGAGTATCGAAGAGGTATCTCTGGGCCCTCTCGGTAATACACATCATAATAAGCCTTGCAAGAAAATGACTAATGATTTAGTCACTGAATGATGTATTACAGAATGAGTAAACAAACTTGCCAGTAACGAGATTGAACTAGGCATAGAGATACCAAAGATCGAATCTCGGGCAAGTAACATACCGACGGACAAAGGGAATAGTGTATGTTGTCATAACGGTTCGACCGATAAAGATCTTCATAGAATATGTAGGAGCCAATATGGGCATCCAGGTTCCGCTATTGGGTATTGACCAGAGAGGTGTCTCGGTCATGTCTACATAGTTCTCGAACCCGTAGTCTCCGCACGCTTAACGTTCATTGATGATATAATGTTATATGCGTTATGTGATTTGGTGACCGAATGTTGTTCGGAGTCCCGGATGAGATCACGGACATGACGAGGAGTCTCGAAATGGTCGAGAGGAAAAGATTGATATATAGGATGATGGTATTCAGACACCAGAAGAGCTTCGGGACGCACCGGGTAGTCATCGGGTCACCGGAAGGAGTTCCGGACAAACCACATCATGTATATGGGCTTAATGGGCCAAGGGAGGGACAAACCAGCCCACAGGGGTCTGGTGCGCCTCTTTCCCTGGCCGAACAGCCCTAGGGAAGGAAAAAGGGGAGGGCTAGCCTCTCCTGCATTTCCCTCTCATGGGAGAAAGGAATGGGGGGGGGCACCCTCTCGTGCCTTTTCCCCGCTTTTGTACATGGCAGGGGGCGCCACCTTGGGAGAGACCCCAAGTAAGATTCCTCCTACTTGGGCGCCTCTTTTGGATGCTCCTCCCTCCCTCCCACCTATATATATGTGGGGAGGGGGCGCCACACAAGGACACAACATTGTCTTAGCCGTGTGCGGCGCCCCCATCCACCGTTTACTCCCCCGGTCATATTTTCGTAATTCTTAGGCGAAGCCCTGCGGAGATCACTTCACCATCAGCGTCACCACGCCATCGTGCGGACGAAACTCATCTACTACCTCGATGTCTTGCTGGATCAAGAAGGCAAGGGACGTCACCGAACTGGACGTGTGCATATCGCGGAGGTGTCATGCGTTCAGTACTTGATTGGTTGAAGCACGAATAATTTCGACTACATCAACCACATTTCGAAACGCTTCTGCTTTCGGTCTACGAGGGTACGTAGACACAATCCCCCCTCGTTGCTATGCTTCTCAATGGATAGATCATTGCGTGTGTGTAGATTTTTTCTGTTTTCAATGCAATGTTTCCCAACATTAAGTTCATGAAAAAACGAAGTAACGTCTTAAGCATGATGATCGATGCAGCAAAGTAGAGTAAGTATTTCCCTCAGTTTGAGAACCAAGGTATCAATCCAGTAGGAGGTAACGCACAAGTCGCCAAATACCTTCACAAACAATAAACAACTTGCACCCAACACGATAAAGGGATTGTCAATCCCTTCAGGGTTACTTGCAAAAGTGAGATCTAATAAAGATAGATAAACGATAAAGTAAATATTTTTGGTATTTTTGGTTTATATATTGGAAAGTAAAATATTGCAAAATAGTAGATCGGAAGCTTATATGATGGAAAATAGACCTTGGGGCCATAGGTTTCACTAGAGGCTTCTCTCAAGATAAAAAATATTACAGTGGGTGAACAAATTACTGCCAAGCAATTGATAGAAGAGTGCATACTTATGACGATATCTAAGGCAATGATCATGAATATAGGCATCACGTCCGTGTCAAGTAGACCAACTCCTACCTGCATCTACTACTATTAATCCACATATCGACCGAAATGATTATGCATCTAGAGTATTAAGTTCATGAAGAACCGAGTAACACATTAAGTAAGATGACATGTTGTAGTGGTATTAACTCAAGCAATATGATGAAAACCCCATCTTGTTATCCTCGATGGCAACAATACAATATGGGTCTCGTCCCCTTCTATCACTGGGTGAAAGCGCCGCAAGATTGAACCCGAAGAAAATCACTTCTCCCGTTGCAAGAAAAACCAATCTTGTTGGCCAAACCAAACCGACAGTTCGAAGAGAATTACTAAGATTTCAAATCATGCATATAAGAATTTAGAGAAGATTCAAATAAGATTCATAGATAAGCTGGTCATAAATTCACAATTCATCAGATCTTGGCAAACACACCGCAAAAGAAGATTACATTGGATAGATCTCCAAGAACATCGAGGAGAACATGGTATTGAGAATCAAAGAGAGAGAAGAAGCCATCTAGCTACTAGCTATGGACCCATAGGTCTGTGGTAAACTACTCACGCTTCATTGGAAGGGCTTTAGGGTTGATGTAGATGCCCTCCATGGCTGAATCCCCCTCTGACAGAGTACCGGAAAAGGCCTCCAAATGGGATCTCGTGGATACAGAAAGTTACGGCGGTGGAAAAATGGTTTCGATGCCTCCTCTAGGGTTTCTAGAATATATGTAAATATATAGGCAGAAGAAATAGGTCGGTGGAGTCACAGGGGGGGCACCAGGGTGGGGGCACGCCCTCCGTCCTTGTGGCCGCCTCATGGATTCCCTGACTTGCACTCCAAGTCCTCTAGATGTCTTCTGGTCTGAGAAATATCATCATAAAGTTTCATTCCGTTTGGACTCTGTTTGATATTCCCTTTCTGCAAAACACAAAAACAAGGAAAAAACAGAAACTGACACTGGGCTCTAGGTTAATAGGTTAGTCCTAAAAATAATATGAAATAGCATAATAATGCATATAAAACATCCAAAACGGATAATATAATAGCATGGAATAATAAAAAATTATAGATACGTTGGAGACGTATCAAGCATCCCCAAGCTTTATTCCTGCTCGTCCTCGAGTAGGTAAATGATAAAAATAGAATTTTTGATGTGGAATGATACCCAACATATTTATCAATGTAATGTTTCTTTATTGTGGCATGAATGTTCAAATCCATAAGACTCAAAACAAAAGTTTATCAATATCAAAACAATAATACTTCAAGCATACTAAACGCAATCTATAAAGCTTCAAAAAATTACATGGCTAAAGAAAGTCATCCCTACAAAATCATAGTCTTTTATGCTCCCTCATCTGAACACAAAGTATAAATCATGCCCATCCCGGTGTTAATCAAGCAATTGTTTTCATACTTTAACATTCTTAAACCTTTTCAACTCTTCACGCAATACATGAGCATGAGCCATGGACATAACAAAATGGGTGGAATAGAAGGTGGTGATAGACAAAAGGAGGGAAAAAGTCTCACATCAACTAGGCAAATCAATGGACTATAGTGATGTCTATCAATTGATATCAATGTGAGTGATTAGGGATTGCCATGTAATGGATGCACTAGAGCTATAAGTGTATGAAAGCTCAAAAGAAAACTAGTGGGTGTGCATCAACTTGCTTGCTCATGAAAACCTCGGGCATTTGAGGAAGCCCATCGTTGGAATATACAAGCCAAGTTCTATAATGAAAAATTCCCACTAGCATATGAAAGTGACAACATAGGAGACTCTCTATCATGAAGAACATGGTGATACTTTGAAGCACAAGTGTGTAAAAGGATAGCAACATTGTACCTTCTCTCTTTTTCTCTCAATTTTTTTCTCTTTTTAGGCTCCTTTTTCTGAAGACCCTTTCTTGGCCTCTTTTTTTATAACCTCACATGGGACAATGTTCTAATAATGATGATCATCACACTTTTATTTACTTACAACTCGATATTACAACTCGATACTAGAACAAAGATATGACTCTATATGGATGCCTCCGGTGGTGTACCGGGATGTGCAATGATCTAGAGTGACATGTATGAAGAATATGAATGGTGGCTTTGCCACAAATACTATGTCAGCTACATGATCATGCAAAGAAATATGACAATGATGATGCGTGTTATAATAAACGGAATGGTGGAGTTACATGGCAATATATCTCGGAATGGCTATGGAAATGCCATAATAGGTAGGTATGGTGGCTGTTTTAAGGAAGGGTATAAGGTGGTTTGATGCACCGGTGAAATTTGCACGACACTAGAGTGTCTAGCAAGGTGGAAGGGTGAGAGTGCGTATGATCCATGGACTCAACATTACTCATAAAGAACTCACATACTATTCGGACAACTTTATTAGCCCTCGAAGCAAAGTACTATGACGCATGCCCCTAGGGGGGAGGTTGGTAGGAGTTAACCATCGTGCGCCCCCGACCTTCACGCAAAGATAAACAATCAAGATACAATGCACTCCAATTTGGTTTCATAGTTAGGAGACCATACATGCATGCTACGGGAATCACAAACCTTAACACAATTATTTCTTTAACTTCACAAACTACCACTAGCATGACTCTAATATTACCATCTAAACATCTCAAAACAATTACAAGGAGTCAAACTTTTCATAGTATTCAATGTTGTTTATATGAAAGTTTTTATTATATCGCCTTTGGATGCCTATCATATTAGGACTAAATTCAGAACCCTAGCAAATTACCATGCTGTTTTGGAAGGCTCTGTAAATAATATAAGTGAAGCAAGAGAGTTCAAAATTTTCTATAAAATGAAACCACCACCATGCTAAAAAGATATAAGTGAAGCACTAGAGCAGAATTGCCTAGCTCAAAAGATATAAGTGAAGCACATAGAGTATTCTAATAAATCACGATTGAAGCGTGTCCTTATCAAAAGGTTTGTACAACAAGGATGATTTTGGAAAACTAAAAAGCAAATACTCATATCAAACAAGACGCTCCAAGCAAAACACATATCATGTGGTGAATAAAAATATAGCCTCAAGTAAAGTTGCCGATGGACGAAGACGAAAGAGGGGATGCCTTCCCGGGGCATCCCCAAGCTTAGGCTCTTGGTTGTCCCTGAATATTACCTTGGGGTGCCTTGGGAATCCCCAAGCTTAGGCTCTTATCACTCCTTATTCCATAGTCCATCAAATCCTTACCCAAAACTTGAAAACTTCACAACACAAAACTCAACAGAAAACTCGTGAGCTCCGTTAGTAAAACAAAGCAAATAACCACTCAAGGACTGTTGTGATCTTATTATTATTTTATATTAGTGTAATATCTAATGTATTCCAAATTTTCCATGGTTCATACCCCCGATACTAGCTATAGATTCATCTAAATAAGCAAAGAACACATAGAAAACAGAATCTGTCAAAAACAGAACAGTATGTAGCAATCTGAAAACGTTGCATACTTCTGTAACTCTAAAAATTCTGACAAATTAGGACGACGTGGGAAATTTTTATATAAATTTTGTGTAAAAAATTCAGATGGTTTTCCGGTTTCAGTGAATTATTGAATTTTCTGCACTGGGCGCAAAAGTTTCTGTCTTTTAGCAAAATCAAATCAACGATCACCGTAAGCCATCCCAAAGGTCTTACTTGGCTCAAACACTAAATAAACACCAAAACACAATTACTACAGAAGTAATAATGCGTGAAAATTGAAAAACAGAACCAAAAAGAAAAAATCAAAAATAAAATTAGGTTGCCTCCCAACAAGCGCTATTGTTTAACGCCCTTAGCTAGGCATAAAACACGAATAGATATAAGTATTGTCATATTTGGTATGCAATCCATAAGTAGATCTCATAATAGATTCATAAGGCAATTTAATTTTCTTTCTTGGAAAGTGTTCCATGCCCTTCCTTAATGGAAATCGAAATCTAATGTTTCCTTCTTTCATATCAATAATTGCAGCAATCGTTCTAAGGAAAGGTCTACCAAGAATAATAGGACATGTAGGATTGCAATCTATATCAAGAACAATGAAATCTACGGGCACATAATTCCTATTTGCAACAATAATAACATCATTAATCCTTCACATAGGCTTCTTAATAGTGGAATCCGCAAGATGCAAATTTAAAGAACACTCATCAAATTCACGAAACCTAACACATCACATAAAGTTTTTGGAATCGTGGAAATGCTAGCACCCAAATCACACAAAGCATGGCACTCATAATCTTTAATCTTGATCTTAACAGTAGGTTCCCACTCATCATAATTTTTTCTAGTAATAGAAAATTCCAATTCAAGCTTTTCTTCAAAAGATTGCATCATAGCATCAACGATATGTTTAGTAAAAGCTTTTTTTTATTATAAGCATGAGGAGAATTCAACATGGATTGCAACAAGGAAATACTCATAACTAAATTACTTGAAATCTGAAATAGTGGGTTCATTGCTACTTAATGTTTTGACCTCTACAATCCCACTTTTATCAATTTTTGCATCAAGATCTAAAAACTCCGAATCATTGAGACGCCTTTTAACTAAAGTTGACTCATCTCTAGTCCCATATTTATCAAGATTTATATTGGAAAACAAATATTCAATAGGAGTCACATCAATCACTTTAAGATCTTCATCATTTTTTTCACGGAAACTAGACAGACACGTTATCGCAAACCAATTTTTTCAGCATGCATCTTAGCAGTTTTTTCTTTGCACTCATCAATGGTAATTCTCATAGATTTGAGAGACTCATTGATATCATGCTTGGTCGGAATGGATCTAAGTTTCAAAGAATCAACATCAAGAGAAATTATATCCACGTTCCTAGCCAAATCATCAATCTTAAGCAAGTTTTATTCAATCAAAGCATTAATATTTGTTTGCGCACTCATAAATTCTTTAACACTATTCTTAAAATAAGAGGGCATCTTATTATAATTTCCATAATAATTGTTGTAGGAATTACCATAATTATTAGAGGAATTACTAGGGAACGGCCTAGGATTAAAATTTCCTCTATATGCATTATTACAAAAAATGTTCCTACCAACAAAATTCACATCAATAGATTCATTATTATTCCCAATCAAAGTAGAAAAAGGCATATGATTAGGATCAATATAAGTACCCTTGCTAGTAACTAAATTCATATGCTCATCCATCTTTCCACTCAAAACATTAGTCCTTTCAATTGCATGCTGTCCGCCACGAACACCTATGGGACCGGAGCCCCTTGTCTGTGCGGTACGAGGGCGGAGGGAGCACGAAGAGCAGATCGTAGCGAAGCACGCGGGCAGTTTTACCCAGGTTCGGGCCGCGGTAGATGCGTAAAACCCTACTCCTGCTTGGTTGTATATTGAGTTGGAGAGCTCGGGAGCTTGAAGAAGCAGCAACACCGAGCGCGAGAGTGATCTAGGTTTCGAACCCCCTCCACGTTGTGCATGGGCCTCCTTTTATAGTGTTAAGGGGTCACCGACAGGTGTCAACGTAGGAGAAAGGGGTAAAAAAAGTAAAAGAGGTGGTAGTTGTAACAGTGCGGGAACAGTGGAGCTACAGTGCAGAACAGTGGTCTATACCTACTCTAACAGTGGGGGACAAGGGCATTTAATGCCCGTCGCCGTCGACCCCAAAAGCTCCCGCCATAGCGTCTCCGTCTGCCACGGCGATGGATCCACCACCGTGGAGCGCCACCGTGCCCCCCCAGGCTGCACAGCCATCCGCCACGCGTCCCTGGATAGGCCCCAGGGCGACGCGTGGGCCGATGAGCTGGAGCGCGGAGACACAGCGTAACCTTCCCGGCAAGCACCTTGCCGGGGCCTCGATCTTGCCGGGCCCGGGAGCTTGCCGCTCCCCGGGCCCCTTGCCGGGGCACATATGGTGCCGAGGCGTTGTCTTCTAGTCTTCCTGGCAAAGCTCCTCTGGCCAGGGTCTTGTGCTAGTGAGGTAATCTTGAGCCTGGTACGGCCTTCCCGGCAAGCTCCTCTTGCCGGGGCCTCAATCTTCTGTCTTGTATACTTTGTTTTTGAATGGTTTGATAGGGAGCAGGAAGGTCTCCGGCGAGCCAGCAGTAAACCTTGCCGCGGGAAGCAGCAACTGCCCGTGCACAAGTTGGGGTACTGAGGTACCCCTACCTTAGTACACCGACAGGAGCCCCCGGGCCTGGGCCACACACGGTGCCGAGCGCTGTTGGGCCAGGCCCAAAACAGTGCACGGGCACCCGCGGCCCGCGGCGCGCCGAATCCACTTCCATATCCGCCGCACCCCACGGTAACGGCACGCGTCGATTGCGGCGCCGTGGGATGGGACGTGCCCACGATCTCTTAATGGAAAGGGCGAAACGCCCCCCACTTCCCCATAAAAGCTGAGGAAGCGGGCGCGGTTCCCCTCCTTGCGCCTTCATTGCATCGTCTTCCTCCTCCAAAGATTCTCTCTTGCGCTCTGCCTCCACATCTCCGCCGCCGCCGAGCTCTTCGTTCCCCTCCTTCCGCCGCGTCCGCCATGGCCCCAAAGACCGACAAGGCGAAGGCGGAGAAGGCCAAACGGGAGAAATCGGAGCAAGCGGCCAAGCTCATCGAGTACCGGAAGCGGCACGTCGTCTTCCCGCCGAAGCTCGGCGTGCGGGAACTCTGGAACAAGTATTACTTGTTCTGGTCCAAGAGAACCGACGCGCATCCCCGCACGCGAGCATACCCGGCTGCCGCCAAGGACAGCTATCCCGGCGGGTACTATTTCTTCGCTGCTTTCTTTCATTGTGGTCTCTGTCCACCCTTCTCAAACTTCTTTTGCGACGTCATGAACACATATGGCCTCCATCTGCTTGACTTCACCCCCAACGCCATTCTCACCATGGCTGTTTTCGCACACATGTGCGAAAACTTCATAGGAGTCCACCCCAATGTAGCACTCTTTAGACACTTCTTCACTCCTAGAGCCGAGGCCGATGCCCCCCTCTCCGGAGGAATTTCTTGGGTCTTCCGTCTCAACAAGAAGGGTGCGTACTTGCCGGGGAAGCTCCGCGGCAAGTGGGAGGAATGGCGAGCGGAGTGGTGCTGGATCGTAGAAGACCAGCCGCAAGCCTTCACCGCGCCGCGCACAACGCCCATCGTGCGCGGCAGGGACTGGAGTGATTTCGACTCGGACGACGTCAAGCTCAACATCGCCCTCGTCCGGATTCTTCGTCTTCGATTGGCCAATCTGTCAGTTGCCGAAGTGGGCGCAGATTTCCTCCGCCGGCGCATCGCCCCTCTCCAAGACCGGAAGAGGCCGGCCTGGGAGTACGGCGGCCCGGCAGACATCATGAGGCTGCGCCCCGGGCTCAACTTCAACTTCACCACGCTGGAGCTGCGGGGAATGGTACGGGAACTCTTCAAATACGATCCAACGCACCCCGAGTGGTTCAGGACTCCCCGGGGAGTGGTGCCGCTCTGCAACAGCGCCGCGAGGGATCGAATCCTCGCCATGATGCCCATGTGCGACTCGCACGGCGTGGACCGTACATGGCTTGCTCCGAAGCCCATCGACGTCCTCAACTTCTACGACAACCTTGAAGAGGAGGCGAAGAACAAGGAGGACCTCAAGCTGCACACGCGGGCCACCACCGACCAGGAGATCGCCTACATTGCTTCTCGGGCTGAGGAGGCCGCCGCAGCCGCGGCGGCAGGAGTCTTCGGATACTCGCCGGAGGAGGCGGAGGTTGAGGACGCGTCCACCCAGGCGGAGGAGGCGGAGATCCGCAGGTTGCTGGATCTGCCTCCCGACGCGCTCGCCGGGGTCCCCTCACTGAGGCACTCCGGGATCCATGGGATCGCGACGGAGGCCGCGGCAATGGAGGGCACCGCCGGAGGGAGCAGAGGCGCCGCAAGGGGCGGAGGCGCCAAGGGAAAGGGGGCCGCAGCGCTGGACGCTGGGCCCAGTGAGCCGGCCGGGGCAGAGGAGGAGGAGGAGGAGGCCGAGGACTCCGGCGGATCCACGGAGTTGTACGCCGACGACCTCTCCTCGTCGGAGGACTCCCCGCCCCCGGCAAGCCCGAGGCGGTCCCCGCCAAAGCGCCTCCGCAAGGCGGCGACGGGGGAGAGGGCGCAGGCGCCCCGGCAACAGCCACCTCGCCGGGCGGCTCCCCGGGGGAGTCAAGCCGCGCCAAGGCCGACCGGCGCACCAGCCGCAGCGGAGGCGGCCCGCGCGCGGACCACGACGGAGGCGCCTCGCAGGCCGGCGTCGAGCCGGCAAGGGTCTTCTCGGAGCGGAGCAACGGCTCCGCCCGCTCCTCGGGCGCCGGCTACCACTGGGGCTGGGTCTTCACAGCCCCCAGCCCCAGGGACCACCAAACGCGCGAGGGAATCTTCATCTTCCGCTCCTCGCGCCGACGCGCCGACGGTGGAGTACGACTTCTCCGCCTTGAGCGAGGACGACGAGGAGGACCAGGAGTAAGGATCCAGGACCTTACATCTTCTTGATTTTTGTCTTGGTTTTTTGTTGATGCTGACTCTGCTTGTTGTTGTTCTGATTTCAGGTCCCTGGCCCATCGCACGGCGAAGAAGGCCAAGGCGCCTGAGCCCGAGGTCGAGGTCGCGGAAGACTCGGCGGCTGCGGCAACAGGAGGCGTGCCGGAGCCGAGCCTGCCGGACCCGAGCGCTGCTCCGAGGAGCAGCCCCCAGCGTAGCCCGCAGCGCAGCCCCCAGCGTAAGTCTGGGGTTCTCTCTTTTCACTTGTCGGGGTACGCCTGAGGATTTGACTTTGTCTTCGTGTCTTGACGTTTCTTGTCTTGTTTTGTGCAGAGGTGGAGCCACAGCGGCAGGAGCGCCCGGAGACCGTCCTTGAAGAGCCGCAGGCCCCGCCGTCCCCGCCAAGGCCGAACTCTCCGGCAAGGGAGAGTGCTCTGCCAAGGGTGGGTACTTCGCCGCCAAGGCAGAGTACCCCGCCAAGGGCGAGCAGCCCGGCGAGGGCGGCCACTCCGCCAAGGCAAAACTCCCCGGCGAGGGTGGCTACTCCGTCAAGGCAGAGCTCCCCGGCAAGGGAGCCCGCCGCCGAGGACGTCCGCCAAGGTATGTTCTGTAGCTTGTTTTCCTGGCTTTGCTTCTTTTTGGATATTTGCTTGAATCTTGAACTTCTTTTTCTTCTTCTTCTTTATAGATCTTCCTCCCCCTGAGCCCATGGAGACGGAGGTTATCAACCTCGAGGAGGAGGGTGCGCAGGGCGGCGGCGGTGATGCTCCTGTCGTCGAGGAGATGGCCGAGGCCGCCGAGCCGGCCGCGCAGGAGACTGCTCCGGCTGCGGACGCAGCGGCCGGGGAGGGGGACGGTGACCGCACCGCCGACCCGGAGGCGGCGGGAGCATCGGATGCTGCACCGGCCACCGGCCCCTCCGCCAGCAAGGAGCAGGGGTATTATCTTGAGGCCCCCAATGGCGTCTTCATCCAGATGCCTTGGGGGTCTTCGTCGCGAGCTCCTGCGGAGGGCGAGGCATTTGACGGAGAAGTCCTCGCCTCCGCAGGCCTGAAGATCGTCGAGGCGCCCGGCGGGAGTGAGGGGCCCGAGGAGGAGAAGTTACTTCACCAGCTCCTGGCCCTTTACCGGGCCAGGCAGGCGAAACTTGCCTCCAGGGAAGCCCTTGCCGCCAAGGCCGCGGCGGAAATGGAGAAGCGTGCGGCGGAGCTCCGCGCCGCCAATCAGGCAGCCCTCC
>LR738709.1:418465773-418531024 GCA_902687465.1 Secale cereale
CCCCCCTTGCTACTTTATATACATGGGCAGGGGGCACCGTAGAACACACAAGCAACATTGTTTTAGCCGTGTGCGGTGCCCCCCTCCACAGAAACACACCTCAGTCATATCGTTGAAGTGCTTAGGCGAATCCCTGCGCCGGTAACTTCATCATCTCCGTCACCACGCCATCGTGCTGACAAAACTCTCCCATGAAGCTCAACTGGATCAAGAGCTCGTGGGACGTCATTGAGCTGAACGTGTGCTGCACATGGAGGTGTCGTACGTTCGGTGCTTGGATTGGTTGGATCGCGAAGACGTTCGACTACATCAACCGTGTCACTAGACGCTTCCGCTTTCGGTCTACGAGGGTACGTATACACACTCCCCCCCCCCTCGTTGCTATGCTTCTAGTAGATAGATCTTGCGTGTTCGTAGGATTTTTTTTTAAATACTATGTTCTCGAACACCAAGTCCTCTGGATGTCTTCTAGTGAAAGAAATATGCCCTAGAGGCAATAATAAAGTTGTTATTTATATTTCCTTATATCATGATAAATGTCTTTTATTCGTGCTAGAATTGTATTAACTGGAAACTTGATACATGTGTGGATACATAGACAAAACACAGTGTCCCTAGTAAGCCTCTACTAGACTAGCTTGTTAATCAAAGATGGTTGAGTTTTCTAACCATAGACATGTGTTGTCATTTGATTAACGGGATCACATCTTTAGGAGAATGATGTGATGGACATGGACCATCCATTAGCTTAGCATATTGATCGTTCAGTTTTATTGCTATTGCTTTCTTCATGTCAAATACATATTCCTCCGACTATGAGATTATGCAACTCCCAGATACCGGAGGAATGCCTTGTGTGCTATCAAACGTCACAATGTAACTGGGTGCTATCAAACGTCACAATTCTACAGGAATCTCCGAAGGTTTTTGTTTGGTGGGCATAGATCGAGATTAGGATTTGTCACTCCAAGTATCGGAGAGGTATATCTAGGCCCTCTTGGTAATGCACATCATAAGAAGCCTTGCAATCAATGTGAATAATGAGTTAGTTGCGGGATGATGCATTACGGGACAAGTAAAGACTTGCTGGTAACGAGATTGAACTAGGTATGAAGATATCGACGATCGTATCTCGAGCAAGTAACATACTGATGACAATGGGAATAACATTTATTGTCATAACGGTTCAACCAATCTTCGTAGAATATGTGGGAGAAAATATGAGCATCTAGGTTCCGCTATTGGTTATTGACCGGAGAGGTGTCTTGGTCATGTCTACATAGTTCTCGAACCCGTAGGGTCCACACGCTTAACATTTGATGACAATTTTGTATTATTTGTGATTTGGTGACTGAATGTTTTTTGGAGTCCCATATGAGATCATGGACATGACGAGGAGTCTCGAAATGGTCGAATGGTAAAGATTGATATACTGGATGATAGTATTCGGACACCGGCAGAGTTTCGAGGTGTACCGGGTACATATCGGAGTTCCGGGGGGTCACCGGGACCCCCTGGGGAAAGTTATGGGCCTTATGGGCCATAAGAGGGAGGCACATGTGACACCCCGAGACCGATGCGCCAGGTGTCTTCCAGTTATTCGCTGCCATTGCCATGTCATTTACTTGCGTGTTGCACTTTGCCATGTCATCATGTGCATTTCATCAGCATAGTTTTTCAAAAACTTGCATCCGTTCGTTGTTGGTCGTCTCCCAGTTCTCTCCGTTGTCCGTTCTGAGCCCAGACACACTCACACGCGCCCGCGGCACCTCCGGAATATTATTTTCTAAGTGGTCAAAAAATGGTCTTGGAATGGGTTGAAACTTGGTGTGCGGTCTTATTATAGTCTTGACGGACCGGACGCTTGCCAAATTTCGTCGCATTCGGAGTTCGTTTGATATCCCAAATTCCTTCGTTCGAATTCCTTCTATATCTTTTAGCCATTGTGCTTTCTAATTCTTTCTTGTTCCTTCATCTCTTGTTTTCATTCCTTTCAACCTACAAGGTCCTCGTAATGTTCCCCGTTCCTCTATTGTAACGGAGCTTCTCAATCTCGTTCATCCGTGTTGTGTTCTTCTTTCAAGTTGTTCAACTTCTCAAGATTTTTTTGTTTCACTCTTTTTCCTCCCGCCTCGTTCCTAAGATCTCGGGACGAGATCTCTTGTTAGTAGGGGAGTATTGTGACACCCCGAGACCGATGCGTCAGGTGTCTTCCAGTTATTCGCTGTTGTTGCTATGTCATTTGCTTGCGTGTTGCACTTTGCCATGTCATCCTGTGCAATTCATCAGCATAGTTTTTCAAAAACTTGCATATGTTCGTTGTTGGTCGTCTCCCAGTTCTCTCTGTTGTCCGTTCTGAGCCAAGGTACACTCACACGCGCCCGCGGCACCTCCAAAATATTATTCTATAAGTGTCCAGAAAATGTTCTCGGAATGGGTTGAAACTTGGTATGCGGTCTTATTATAGTGTAGACAGACCGCCTGCCAAATTTTGTCGCATTTGGAGCTCGTTTGATATCCGAGCCGTTAAACATAGAGCGACACCGTTGCTTATACTGTCGTCAGACGTTTCGGTGTCCGAAACCCTATGCCGGGCCTATCTCTCTTCTCTCCTCTCAGTCTGAGGCTTCTTCTACACATCCATAACAAGCCCACTAAGCCCACCTAACCCCCCCTCGTGCGATCGGTGCCATCCGATCGAGATACGACGGCCCAAAACACCCCAGATCCCCTAACCTAGACCCCCTACCTATTTAAACAAACCCCAATGCCATTTTGGGCATCCCCTAGTCTAAACCTAGCCTCCCCCCACCTCCAGCCGCAACCACCCCCCTCCTCCTCGCAATCAGCGCTGAGCCACCTCCACCGTGCCACTTGGTGACGTCTCATTGGCTCCTCAGCTCCCAGCAGCCGCCCTCCACCAACCAGGAGCCGATATGTCGCCTCCCCGCGCCCCCCTGGCCTCCTCCCACCGTCAGGCCCGTCGGGGCCCGAATACGGCCCGCCGTGGGCCGAATCAGGCTCGAGCAGCCTCCCACCGCCGAATCTCGCTCGCCTGTCGCCCTCACCTCCCTCGCTCTGGTTCGGAGAGGGTCGATCCCCTCGCAGCGCCTGCTGCCCGCCGGCAACCAGGACCGCCGGCCTCCAGGTCATGCCACCGCATCTGCGTCCCTTCCCTCTTCCTCTTCTTCTTCTTCTCTCTCTCTCTCTCACCGCGCTCTCTCTTCCTGCAGCCACCACAAGGGAGCCGAGCTCCGCCGCCGGTGCTCCCCGCCCCATTCCGGCACCGGGAACGGATCCCCAGCTGTGCCCTCATCTGGATCCGCCTGTTCCCGTGCGCCCCGCCGCACCGTTGATTAGCATCATGGCGTCGGTCCTGGAGCCGCCAGCTCGCCTGCGTTGAGCTCTACTCATCGTTGACCGCATGACCCCCGTGCGTGGGCCACTGCATCGGCCTCTGAGGCCCAATCGGCGGCCTGGCCGACCTCCTCCGCGAACTGGGTCTGGCCCATGGTGAGCCCCTCTAAAAATCTCGCTCGAGGCGTCGTTTAGGTATCCTGCGCATGTTCTGTTTTTTTCCTGATAACGGCTAAGTCCGTGAAAAACTACCTCATGTGTGCATGTTTGAGTGATGATAACTTTGTGCATGTGTATCCAAATGAGGTGTATGATATGTCAAAATGATCATATCTGAGGGCTCTACATGATGGTCTTGCTTGCATTCATGTTAGGTTGCATCGTGACAAGCTAATCCCTGTTACAAAAGTGTATGTTGCTGTTACCTGCTGAAAAACTAATATAACTTGCTGATTTGTCTTTTTCATATCTTTTTGTGATTTTTGTTTGAGCATCATGTCAACATGTTTTTGGAGCACAATCATGTCATCTTTAAAGTGGTGTAACTGGTTTGTCATGACATGCCCTGTGTTGATTGGAACAAGCTTGCAAAGTGACCTATTCGCTGTTTGTTGTTTTCTAGGACTTTTTAAAAACTGCTAAGTCAGAAACTGTTATATTGTGATACCATGTTTGCTTGCTTCTACAGTCCAATCCATGCACATTTGGAGCTTTCGAGTGAGCATGTTGTGAAGTCCATGTTATGCTCTATCCATCCATGCCCTTATTTGTAATTATACGTTGTTGTAGCCTGTCTCTTTCTTGCTCTCAAGGTGTCATGATGATAAATCTGTCAGCCTGTCAACAACATGTTCCATTTGGCAAAGCTCATTGTAATCAATCTATGCATCTTATGGGGTTCTGCCAATGGATCTATTTGGAGTATGCCATGCCTACTCCATGTTCATGACATTTACATGTTTATTAGAATTGCTAGGCTTGCCGTTATGTGCCTCCAAAGTCAGCATAATGATGTTGTTGTTTGCATTCCCAGATTTTCCTTTAAACTCGTTTCATGTGTATGTGTTGAACCATGGCTCCGTTTGGGGCTTGCTCTATATGAAACTTTCTTGGTTTTGCATGTAGATGCATCATGTCCTATTGCATCCATGTGTTGATAGTGTTTGCATGTTGTTTGAAGGCATTTTGCATCAATACCATGTTCAACTTGTTTTGCTCATATCTTCTAGGCCGTAGCTCCGAATTAAATGAACTTTATATATAACTTGACTATAAAATCATGTAGATCATCATGGTGCATCTTAACTTGCTGTTTAACAACTTTAACATAAGGTTTGTTCAGATCTGGACCAATTTCAAAATTTGCATATGAAGACTTACCGGAATTGTTATATGTTGTTTCCGGCCTCATTTAAACTTGCTTTGTTGTGATGTCTGGTATGCTTCTTCTCTTGCTATGATTAGCATCATGTAGCCTTGTCATGCATCATACTTGGTTGAGCAGCATGTCATGTTAATGAGTTGTGTTTTTACCATGTTGTTTGCCGATACGTCCATTTTGCATCATGCTTTTATATTGATGTTTATTGCATTATGGGCTGTTATTACACATTATGTCACAATACTTATGCCTTTTCTCTCTTATTTTACAAGGTTTACATGAAGAGGGAGAATGCCGGCTGCTGGAATTCTGGGCTGGAAAAGGAGCAAATACTTGAGACCTATTATGTACAACTCAAAAAGCCCTGAAACTCCACGAAAGTCGGTTTTGGAATATATAAAAAATATCGGGCGAAGAAAGCACCAGAGGGAGCCACCCACCGTCCATGAGGGTGGGGGTGCACCCTACCCCCTGGGCGCGCCCCCTGTCTCGTGGGCCACCTAGCAGCCCGCCGATGCCCATCTTCTGGTATAAGGTGTCTTCTGCCCTGGACAAAGTCATAAGGAGGTTTTCGGGACGAAGCCCCGCTGTCTTGAGGCGGAACCAATCTAGGGCTCCGACGGAGCTGTTCTACCGGGGAAACTTCCCTCGAGGAGGGGGGAATCGTCACCATCGTCATCAGCATCGATCCTCTCATCGGGAGGGGGTCCATCTCCATCAACATCTTCACCAGCACCATCTCCTCTCAAACCCTAGTTCATCTCTTGTATCCTATCTTTGTATCAAAACCTCAGATTGGTACCTGTGGGTTGCTAGTAGTGTTGATTACTCCTTGTAGATGATGCTAGTTGATTTATCCGGTGGAAGATCATATGTTAAGATCCATTATGCATATTAATATCCCTCTAATTATGAACATGAATATGATTTGTGAGTAGTTATGTTTGTTCCTGAGGACATGGGAGAAGTCTTGCTATAAGTAGTCATGTGAATTTGGTATTCGTTCAATATTTTGATGAGACGTATGTTGTCTTTCCTCTAGTGGTGTTATGTGAACGTCGACTACATGACACTTCACCATTGTTTGGGCCTAGAGGTAGGCATTGGGAAGTAATAAGTAGTTGATGGGTTGCTAGAGTGACAGAAGCTTAAACCCTAGTTTATGCGTTGCTTCATAAGGGGCTGATTTGGATCCACATGTTTCATGCTATGGTTAGGTTTACCTTAATACTTCTTTTGTAGTTATGGATGCTTGCAATAGAGGTTAATCATAAGTGGTATGCTTGTCCAAGTACGGGCCGCACCCAAGCACCGGTCCACCCACATACCAAATTATCAATGTAATGAACGTGAATCATATGAGCGTGATGAAAACTAGCTTGACGATAATTCACATGTGTCCTTGGGAGCGCTTTCCTTTATATAAGAGTTTGTCCAGGCTTGTCATTTGCTACAAAAAGGATTGGGCCATATTGCTGCACCATATTTACTTTTACCACTTGTTACTTGTTACAAATTACCTTATCACAAAACTATTTGTTACCGATAATTTCAGTGCTTGCAGAGAATACCTTACTGAAAACTACCTATCATTTCCTTCTGCTCCTCGTTGGGTTCGACACTCTTACTTATCGAAAGGACTATTATAGATCCCCTACACTTGTGTGTCATCAAGACTCTTTTCTGGCGCCATTGCCGGGGAGTGAAGCGCCTTTGGTAAGTGGAATTTGGTAAGGAAAAATTTATATAGTAAGCTGAAATTTACTGTCACTTGTTACTATGGAACATAATCCTTTGAGGGGCTTGTTTGGGGTATCTTCACCCCGACCAGTAGATCAAAGAGTTGCTCCTCAACCTACTGAACCTACTAAAAATGTTTACTTTGAAATTCCTTTGTGTATGATAGAGAAACTGCTAGCTAATCCCTTTACAGGAGATGGAACATTGCATCCCGATTTGCACCTAATCTATGTGGATGAAGTTTGTGGATTATTTAAGCTTGCAGGTATGCCCGAGAATGTTATCAAGAAGAAGGTCTTCCATTCATCTTTGAAGGGAAAGGCATTGACATGATTTAGGCTATGTGATGATATTGGATCCTGGAACTACAATCGGTTGAAATTGGAATTTCATCAGAAGTTCTATCCTATGCATCAGGTTCATCGTGATTGTAATTATATATATATTTTTTGGCCTCGCGAAGGAGAAAGTATCACTCAAGCTTGGGGGAGGCTTAAGTCAATGTTATATTCATGCCCCAATCATGAGCTTTCAAGAGAAATTATTGTTCAAAAAATTTATGCTCGGCTTTCTCTCGATAATCGCTCCATGCTCGATACTTCTTGCACTGGAGCTTTTATGATGAAGACTATTGAATTCAAATGGGATTTATTTGACAGAATTAAACGAAACTCTGAGGATTGGGATCTCGACGAAGGTAAGGAGTCAAGTATAACACCTAAGTTTGATTGTGTTAAATCTTTTATGGATACCGATGTTTTCCGTGACTTTAGCCCTAAATATGGACTTGACTCTGAGATAGTAGCTTCTTTCTATGAATCATTTGCTACTCATGTTGATCTCCCTAAGGATAAGTGGTTTAAGTATCATCCTCCCATTGAAGTAAAAGTAGTTGAACCTGTTAGAGTTGAAGAAAAGACTATCACTTATAATGTTGATCCTATTATTCCTACTGCTTATATTGACAAACCACCCTTCCCTGTTAGAATAAAGGATCATGCTAAAGCTTTAACTGTGGTTCGTAAGAGTAATACTAGAACACCTACACCCTCTGAGCAAATTAAAGTTGAACCTAGTGTTGCTATGGTTAAGGATCTCTTGGTCGATAATATTGATGGGCATGTTATTTACTTCTGTGATGAAGCTGCTAGAATTGCTAAACCCGATACTAAAAATAAACATAGACCTATTGTAGGTATGCCTATTATTTCTGTTAATATAGGAGATCATTGCTATCATGGCTTATGTGACATGGGTGCAGGTGCTAGTGCAATACCTCATTCCTTATACGAAGAAATTATGCACGATATTGCACCTGCTGAGCTAGAAGGTATTGATGTTACAATTAAGCTTGCCAATAGAGGCACTATTTCACTAGTTGGGATTGTCAGAGATGTTGAAGTCTTGTGTGGGAAAGTTAAATACCCTACTTATTTTCTTGTTCTTGGTTCCCCACAAGATGACTTTTGCCCCATTATATTTGGTACACCCTTCTTTAATACTGTTAATGGTAAGATAGACTGCAAAAAGGATGTTGTTACTATTGGTTTAGGGGATATGTATCATGATTTTAACTTTGCTAAATTTCGTAGACAACCCCATGATAAAGAATTGGCTAGTAAGGATGAAATTGATGGTCTTGCTTCTATTGATGTGCCTCCTAACGACCCTTTAGAACAATATCTGCTAGACCATGAAAATGATGTGTATATGAGTGAGAGAAGGGAAATAGATGAAATATTCTTTAAACAGGGACCTTTATTGAAACACAACTTGCCAGTTGAAATTCTAGGGGATCCTCCTCCACCCAAGGGTGATCCCGTGTTTGAACTCACACCATTACCTGATACTCTTAAGTATGCTTATCTTGATGAAAAGAAGATATATCCTATTATTCTTAGTGCTAACCTTTCAGAGCAGGAAGAAGAGAAATTATTGAAAACTCTGAAGAAACACTGTGCTGCCATTGGAGATACTCTTGATGATCTTAAGGGCATTAGTCCCACTCTATGCCAACACAAAATAAAATTGGAGAAAGAGGCTAAACCGGTTGTTGATCACCAACAACGGTTAAATCCTAGGATGAAAGAAGTGGTAAGGAAAGAAATACTAAAGCTTCTAGATGCATGAATAATTTATCCAGTTGCTGATAGTCAGTGGGTAAGTCCTGTCCATTGTGTTCCTAAGAAGGGAGGTATTACTGTTGTTCCTAATGATAATGATGAATTGATCCCACAAAGAATTATTACGGGCTATAGAATGGTAATTGATTTCCGTAATTAAATAAATCTACTAGGAAGGATTATTACCCTTTACCTTTTATTGATCAAATGCTAGAAAGATTATCCAAACATACTGATTTTTGCTTTCTAAATGGCTATTCTGGTTTCTCTCAAATACCCGTGTCAACAAAGGATCAAGAAAAGACCACTTTTACTTGCCCTTTCGGTACCTTTGCTTATAGACGTATGCCTTTTGGTTTATGTAATGCACCTGCTACCATTCAAAGATGCATGATGGCTATATTCTCTGATTTTTGCGAAAAGATTGTTGAGGTTTTCATGGATGATTTTTTCGTTTATGGAACTTGTTTTGATGATTGCTTAAGCAACCATGATCGAGTTTTGCAGAGATGTGAAGAAACTAATCTTGTCTTGAATTGGGAAAAGTGCCACTTTATGGTTAATGAAGGTATTGTCTTGGGGCATAAAATTTCTGAAAGAGGTATTGAAGTTGATAAATCTAAAGTTGATGCTATTGAAAAGATGATGTGTCCCAAGGACATCAAAGGTATAAGAAGTTTCCTTGTCATGCCAGTTTTTATAGGAGGTTCATTAAAGACTTCTCAAAAATCTCCAGGCATCTGACTAACCTCTTACAAAAAGATGTTCCTTTTGTTTTTGATGATGATTGTGTAGAAACATTTGAAATACTTAAGAAAGCATTGATTTCTGCACCTATTGTCCAGCCTCCTGACTGGAATTTATCCTTTGAAATTATGTGCGATGCTAGTGATTATGATGTAGGTGCTGTTCTAGGACAAAGAGTTGATAAGAAATTAAATGTTATCCAATATGCTAGTAAAACTCTAGACAGTGCCCAGAGAAATTATGCTACCACTGAAAAAGAATTTTTAGCAGTTGTATTTGCATGTGATAAGTTCAGGCCTTATATTGTTGATTCTAAAGTAACTATTCACACTGATCATGTTGCTATTAAATATCTTATGGAAAAGAAAGATGCTAAACCTACACTTAATAGATGGGTTCTCTTGCTACAAGAATTTGATTTGCATATTACTGATAGAAAGGGAGCTGAGAACCCCGTTGCAGACAACTTGTCTAGGTTAGAGAATATTCTTGATGACCCACTACCTATTGATGATAGCTTTCCCGATGAACAATTAGATGTCATAAATGCTTCTCATACTGCTCCATGGTATGCTGATTATGCTAATTACATTGTTGCTAAATTTATACCACCTAGTTTCACATACCAGCAAAAGAAAAAGTTTTTCTATGATTTAAGACATTACTTCTGGGATGACCCACACCTTTATAAAGAAGGAGTAGATGGTATTATTAAACATTGTGTACCTGAGCATGAAAAGGAATATATCCTACGCAAGTGTCACTCCGAGGCTTATGGAGGACACCATGCTAGAGATAGAACAACACATAAGGTACTGCAATCTGGTTTTTATTGGCCTACTCTCTTCAAGGATGCCCGTAAGTTTGTCTTGTCTTGTGATGAATGTCAAAGAATTGGTAATATTAGTAGACGTCAAGAAATGCCTATGAACTATTCACTTGTTATTGAACCATTTGATGCCTGGGGTTTGATTATATGGGACCGTTTGCTTCCGCTAATGGGTATACACATATTTTAGTTGTTGTTGATTACGTTACTAAGTGGGTAGAAGCTATTCCAACTAGTAGTGCTGATCACAACACCTCTATTAAGATGCTTAGATAAGTTATTTTTCCGAGGTTTGGAGTCCCTAGATACTTAAAGACCAATGGTGGTTCACATTTTATTCATGGTGCTTTTCACAGAATGCTTGCTAAGTATGATGTTAATCATAGAGTTGCATCCCCTTACCACCCCCAGTCTAGCGGTCAAGTAGAACTGAGTAACAGAGAGCTGAAATTAATTTTGCAAAAGACTGTTAATAGATCTAGAAATAATTGGTCCAAGAAACTTGATGATGTATTATGGGCCTATAGAACTGCATATAAAAATCTTATGGGTATGTCTCCGTATAAAATGGTTTATGGAAAAGCATGTCACTTACCTCTCGAACTAGAACATAAGGCATATTGGGCTATTAAAGAGCTCAATTATGATTTCAAACTTGCCGGTGAGAAGAGGTTATTTGACATTAGCTCACTTGATGAGTGGAGAACCCAGGCCTATGAAAATGCCAAACAGTTTAACAAAAAAGTTAAAAGATGGCATGACAAAAGGATACAAAAACGTGAGTTTAACGTAGGTGACTATGTTTTGCTATACAACTCTCGTTTAAGATTTTTTGCAGGAAAACTCCTCTCTAAATGGGAAGGTCCTTACATTATCGAGGAGGTCTATCGATCCGGTGCCATAAAAATCTACAACTTCGAATGCACAAATCCAAAGGTGGTGAACGACCAAAGAATCAAACATTATATCTCAGGTAATCCCATAAATTTTGAAACCAATGTTATTGAAACCGTAACGCTGGAGGAATACATAAGGGACACTTTCCACAACAATTCAGACTCTGAAAAGGAAGAGGTATGTGGTACGGTAAGTAAACCGACTCCAAAACAATTCTAATTGCAATTTTTCTCCATTTTGTAATATTTAAGAAAATAGGAAAATAAGAAGTAGTCCGAACGGGAAATGAGGCGTCCACGAGGGCAGATCGCGCGCCCTACCCCCTGGGCGCGCCCCCTGCCTCGTGGGCTCCTCGTGTGCCCTCCGGACTCCGTTTTCTTGCACGATACTTTTTTTGGTCGGTAAAAATTCATTATATAATCTCCCGAAGGTTTTGACCACCGTATCACGCCAAAATCCTCTACTTTTTGTTTCAAGCTATTTTCTGCCAGAGTTGACAAGGCCAGGCATCATGTCGTCCCCCTCCTCCAACAATGAAGATAGAGCTGAAGAGAGAAGAACCCAGGGAGATCAAGAAGGATGGTAGGATCAAGAAGGCTATGGAGGATCAAAATCCGGTAATGGAAGAAGAAGACATCTGCCAACTTCACCAACATCTTCTTACCCCAACTGAGATTGAATCTTTCAAGATGATTGAATTAGTTCGCATACAAAACAAGTATCTCACACATGAAAATATTTTGTAGAAGGAGCATATCACCGCACTCAAGGCTATTATCCGCAAATTGGAGGATCTCCTACGCTCGATGTACGACACTCCATCATCACCACCTCCAGAGAAAGAGACGTAATCACATGGGTATGGGCACTCCCCTTAGTAACTGCCAAGCTTGGGGGAGGTGCCTCGGTATCGTATCACCATCACACTTCTATCTTTACCATTTTTTTAGTTCGATCGTTTTGGTTATATCTTGATTTAGTAGAATGAAGTTTAGTATGATCTAGTTGTGAGCTTTGCTTTACGATCCTTATCTATGTAATCGAGTCCGTGAGCTATATATAATAAAGATTAGTTTTGAGTCAAGGGCTTGATTATCTCACCCTGATCATGAGAGGATAAAAGAATATATAAAAAATCAAAGAGATCATATTGATCTTATGGGGAGTAACGACTTCACATACAAAGAGTATGATGAATAAAAGTCATTGAGAATTGACAAACATAGTTTTGGTCATTGTTGCAATTAATAGGAAGTATTAAATAAAGAGAAGTTTTCACATATAAATATACTATCTTGGACATCTTTTAATCTTTTATGATTGTGAGCACTCATTAAAATATGACATGCTAAAGAGTTGGTGTTGGACAAGGAAGACAACGTAATGGGTTATGTTTTCTTATATCTGAAATAAAGTATATTGCCATGGATCATCCAACATGTTGAGCTTGCCTTTCCCCCTCATGCTGGACAAACTCCTTGCACCCACTAGAGATACTAATTGTGCTTCCAAACATCCTTAAACCCAGTTTTGCCATGAGAGTCCACCATATCTACCTATGGATTGAGTAAGATCCTTCAAGTAAGTTGTCATTTTTGCAACTCTCTAAATATGTATGATTTATTAGTGTGGAGAAAATCAACTTTATACGATCTTGTGATATGGAAGCAATAAAAGCAACGGACTGCATAATAAAGGTCCATATCACAAGTGGCAATATAAAGTGACGTTCTTTTACGCTAAGATTTTGTACATCCAACCATAAAAGCACATGACAACCTCTGCTTCCTTTTGCGAAGGGCCTATCTATTGTTCTTGCCTTATACATTATACAAGAGTCAGGGTGATCTTCACCTTTCCCTTTTTACATTTTATCCTTTGGCAAACACATTGTGTTGGAAAGATCCAGACATATATACCCAATTGGATGTAAGCTATCATGATCTATTATTGTTGACATTACCCTTGAGGTAAAAGGTTGGGAGGCAACACTATAAGCCCCTATCTTTCTATGTATCCGATTAAAACTCCATACCCATAAGTATTGCGTGAGTGTTAGAAATTGTGAAAGACTAAATGATAGTTGAGTGTGTGGACTTTCTGAAAAGCTCTTATATTGAATCTTTCTGATGTTATGATAAATTGCAATTGCTTCAATGACCGAGATCATAGTTTGTTAGTTTTCAATGAAGTTTCTGATTCATACTTGACATTGTGAATAGATTGTTACTTTAGCATAAGAAATCATATGACAATATATATATGTTGTTGTTATAAGAATGATCATGATGCCCTCATGTCCGTGTTTTATTTTATCGACACCTCTATCTCTAAACACGTGGACATATTTTTCTATATCGGATTCCGCTTGAGGACAAGCGAGGTCTAAGCTTGGGGGAGTTGATACATCCATTTTGCATCATGTTTTTATATTGATGTTTATTGCATTATGGGCTGTTATTACACATTATGTCACAATACTTATGCCTTTTCTCCCTTATTTTATAAGGTTTACATGAAGAGGGAGAATGCCGACAGCTGGAATTCTGGGCTGGAAAAGGAGCAAATATTGGAGATCTATTCTGCACAACTCAAAAAGCCCTGAAACTCCACAAAGTCAATTTTGGAATATATTAAAAATATCGGGCGAAGAAAGCACCAGAGGGGGGCCACCCACTGTCAACGAGGGTGGGGGCGCGCCCTACCCCCTGGGCGTGCCCCCCTGTCTCGTGGCCCACCTGGCAACCCCTCGTTGCCCATCTTCTGGTATAAGGTGTCTTCTTCCCTGGAAAAAATCATAAGGAGGTTTTCGGGACGAAGCGCCGCCGTCTTGAGGCGGAACCAATCTAGGGCTCCGGCGGAGCTGTTCTGCCGGGGAAACTTCCCTCCGGGAGGGGGAAATCGTCACCATCATCATCACCATCGATCCTCTCATCGGGAGGGGGTCCATCTCCATCAACATTTTCACCATCACCATCTCCTCTCAAACCTTAGTTCATCTCTTGTATCCAATCTTTGTATCAAAACCTCAGATTGGTACCTGTGGGTTGCTAGTAGTGTTGATTACTCCTTGTAGTTGATGCTAGTTGGTTTATCAGGTGTAAGATCATATGTTCAGATCCATTATGCATATTAATATCCCTCTGATTATGAATATGATTTGTGAGTAGTTACGTTTCTTCCTGAGGACATGGGAGAAGTCTTGCTATAAGTAGTCATGTGAATTTGGTATTCGTTCGATATTTTGATGAGATGTATGTTGTCTTTCCTCTAGTGGTGTTATGTGAACGTCGACTACATTACACTTCACCATTGTTTGGGCCTAGAGGATTGTATTGGGAAGTAATAAGTAGATGATGGGTTGCTAGAGTGACAGAAGCTTAAACCCTAGTTTATGTGTTGCTTCGTAAGGGGCTGATTTGGATCCGTATGTTTCATGCTATGGTTAGGTTTACCTTAATACTTCTTTTGTAGTTGCGGATGCTTGCAACAGAGGTTAATCATAAGTGGTATGCTTGTCCAAGTAAGGGCAGCACCCAAGCACCGGTCCACCCACATACCAAATTATCAAAGTAACGAACGCGGATCAAATGAGCATGATGAAAACTAGCTTGACGATAATTCCCATGTGTCCTTGGGAGCGCTTTCCTTTATATAAGAGTTTGTCCAGGCTTGTCCTTTTCTACAAAAAAGATTGGGCCATATTGCTGAACCTTATTTACTTTTACCACTTGTTACTTGTTACAAATTACCTTATCACAAAACTATCTGTTACCGATAAATTCAGTGCTTGCAGAGAATACCTTACTGAAAACTGCCTATCATTTCCTTCTGCTCCTTGTTGGGTTCAACACTCTTACTTAACGAAAGGACTACGATAGATCCCCTACACTTGTGGGTCATCATTTGCTTCTTCTCGTTAGTTCCTGTTCCGTCGCGATCGTGAGGATACATTCGGCTACGCTTTGTTCGTCTTTGTGGCTTTGTCTTCTTCATGGACTCGTTCTTTTTCCTAGCGGAATATCAGGCAAGATGACCGTCACCTTGGATCTCACTACTATCATTGCTATGCTAGTTGTCTTGATGCTATCGCTATATGTCGCGCTACCCACCACTTGTTTATCGAGCCTCCCATTATACCATGAAACAACCTCTAACCTTTGTTTCCATCATCCTAGCAAACCGTTGTTTGGCTATGTTACCGCTTGCTCAGCCTCTCTTATAGTGTTATTAGTTGCAGGTGAGGATGAATTTTGCTCCATGTCGGAACTTGGATATTTGGAATATCACAATATCTATTACTATAATTAATGCACCTATATACTTGGCAATGGGCAGAAGGCTTGGCCTTTTGCTCGGTGTTTTGTTTCCACTCATGCCGCCTTAAGAACCGATAAACCGGTGTTATGTTCCTTGATTTTGCGTTCCTAACGTGGTTGGGTTTATGGGAACCCCTTGACAGTTCGCTTTGAATAAAACTCCTCCAGCAAGGCCCAACATTGGTTTTAATTTTCCAATGTTATAAAAATATTAATTAACTAATTAATTTTGCATAGGGGGTCGCATCCCCGGGGTTTCTTTTCAACTTAATACAGGGGCAGTGTTGATGGTGCTAGTCCAAACTAGAGCACTGTGCGGGCTACCTGGGGCAACCCAAGGACTTCAGTACTGTATGCGTAGCTCATCCAGACGTGGCCTGAGATGAGATACGTGCAGCTACTATCAGGGTGTCGGCACGCCAGGAGGTCTTGCTGGACTTATTTTACTATTGTCGAAATGTCTTGTGCACCGGGATTCCGATTCTGATTGGGTTGTCCCTAAGATAAGAGGTTTTACCTCTGCTGATCGTGAGAGCTTGTGATGGGATAAGTTGGGACACCCCTGTAGGGTTATGATCTTTCGAAAGTTGTGCCCGTGGTTATGTGGCAGATTGGAATTTGTTAATGTCCGGTTGTAGAAAACTTGATAGAGGATCCGATATAAAATACACCAACCGCGTGGGTAACCGTGATCGTCTCTTTTCGAGTAAGTTTGGGAAGAGAACACGGTGGGGTTATGTTTGACTCGTAGGTAGTTTAGGATCTCTTAGTGATCATTACTAGTTGCGACCGTTGGCATAGATGCCCATCTTATTATTGTAATTGTAAGTTAGCCACCATATAATGCTTAGCCGCTGCTGCAATCTCACCACTATCCTTTCCATACCCATTAAGCTTTGCTAGTCCTGATACCCATGGTAATGGGATTGTTGAGTCCTCGTGGCTCACAGATACTACAACAATAGTTGCATGTACATGTTTATGATGATTTGACGTGAGAGCGATGTTTACTTGTGTTGGAGTTCTTCCTTCTTCTTCTTCGTCAGTCTTGGGATAGGTTCCTGGTCGGCAGCCTGGGATAGCAGGATGGATGTCATTGTGTTTTTCATGTGTTTTCATCCATAGTCGGATGTCTTGTGTATGATGTGTTGTATTCATATGGCAATTGTATGACTTGTATGTATCCACATCTATTTTTGTAATGGTACGATGTAATGCGGTTGTGCCCCAATCACGAGTTCATCACGTGATCGGGATAGAATCGCATCTTGGGCATGACAAGTTGGTATCAGAGCCTCGACCGACCATAGGAGTCCCCTTGATTGATCGTAGTTTGGCCGTTGTCGAGTCTAGAAGAAAACTTTTTTGGAATCTAGTTATATCGGAGAGTAAGAATTCTTTTTACTCCTCAGCCCATTCGTCGCTCTGGTGAGGAATCTTGACGTGGGTGTTTTTAATTACTCCTCTTCCCCTTCAATTTTTTTAGGATCACACGGTTAGTTTTTGTTCATTGCAATGTCAGCTCTTTTCATCCGGCACACTTTTCTTTGAGTGGATTCGATCCTCTTCATATTTGCAAGTTCAGTCCGCAGTTCTTTCCAACCGGCGTCGTTTTTCCCGTCCGATATGGTCTTTCTTTTTCTCACCCACCCACCCTTTTCTTCTCGGAGCCGGAGTCTGTAATCGAGTATCCATTCTATTCGTGCGAAGTTTCTTCATTCTTTCCATAATTATTCCAACTCGTGAATTCTCGTCTAGTTCGTCCTTCTTCATCTCTTATCTTTTTTGGTGGATTCAATTCAAGTTTCCACATTGATCTTCTTCTTTCCCTTCGCTAAAATGTTTCCCCTTGTCTCATTCGCCTCTCGTTATTTAATTGTTCTAGAGTTCCGAAGACATCTTAGGAGATTCGTCTGTGTTCAAATTTATTCGACGTTGTCATCTCCTTCGAGTCATTCAATCGTTCCGGTGCATCATTTCTCATTCAAACAATCCTTTTCAGTGGTGTTTCTAATCGATGGGCCATAACCCACAGGACTTTTCCCAGGATTTACCTGACTCTTCTAATATTTCCAGAGCTATTTCAAATTATTTTTAAAGTGTGATGTAAGTATGAATTTCATCAGTCATATGTCGTTCCAAAAAATCATTTTCAAATTCTTTTCAATGTTGGTTCAACTTTTTCTCTTTTCATTCTTTCGGAGTATCTCAATAATTTTGGTTGTGTTTCTAGTCGTCACTCTCGTCATTTGAAGACTGAAGAAGAGTTTTCCTCCAAATCTTGTCCGTTCTCTTGACAATTCGTCGTTCAAGCTTAATGCCATCCCTTCAAATTGTTCCGATCATGACAAATTCTTGTGTTACATGTCCGGAGTATTTCATGAATTATTTCCATTGTATTCCTCTGAAGGCCATCATTTCAGAAGATTTCTTCTATCTCAGTTTTCAACTTCATCCTTCAACTATTCTTAATTGATGCCTCTTCGTTCGTCCCCATAGTCTTCGGGTGCTGCGTACAAGTATCATTTAATCAGTTTGCGATCTCTTCGTTCTCTTGTATCTAAATTCCCTAAAGTTCTCCGGTCATTTTCTAATTCTTCCCGGTGGTTCGTCCTTTTTCATCACTCGGTTTCAATTCTTTATGGTGGTTTGCTCAAGAGTTCTTTTCCTTTGTTATCATATCAATTCTTTCGTTCTTTCCAATCCTATCGGTGGTTCATGAAGACTTTCTTGAGTTTTGCGCTATACCCCTCTTTAATCAATTTCAAGGAGAATGAGTGGTATCCAAATCCATTGCTTCTCATCAATTAATTTATGAAGGATAAGCATAACATAATTCTTATTCTTCTTTCATCAAGTGGATTAATCCCTACCTTCGGAGTTTGTTCACGATGAATAAATTCTAATCCCAAGTGTGTTATCTTTTCTTTTCGGAGTTCAAGTTTTCCTCGGTCATCTCATTGGAATCTCCTTCTAAATCATCGCAAGGCTTCAATCTTATTCTTTTCGTACTCCGTTCCGATTTCACCATCCGTTTTTCACCGGAGTTCTTCATGGTGGTTCTCCATGATATAATTCATTCGTCAACTGTTCATCAATAATTCTTATGGAGAAACTCAGGCATTATTCTTCTTGCACCTTGAGATGCAAATAATTCTCCGTATTCTTTTGAAGTAGAGTTTTGCATTTCTTCATCCTCAGCTATTCAATCATTTGGTAGTGGCACAAATTCACCTCAAGTTTTGAGATGTTTAGATAAGCCCACAACAAGCTTATTCTTTTGTTGTTGATTTCTCAACAACTCCGTTCATCCCTTCTTCGCAAGGTTGCTTTTAATTCATTCGTGCTGAAAGTTGTCATCTTCTTCTCAGTTCTTTTCATTCCGTGCTTTCAATTTCTTCCGGGGGCATTATGTTGTTCCTCCCGTCAAGTATCGTTCCATCGTATCATGTTCTATTCATTCCATTTTCAGACGGAGTGCTGCCCAAATTCCTTCATTTGAATTACTTCTATATCTTTTAGCCGTAGTGCTTTCTAATTCATTTGTGTTCCTTCATCTCTTGTTTTCATTCCTTTTAACCTACAAGGTCCTCGTAATATTCGTCGTTCCTATATTGTAACGGAGCTTCTCAATCTCGTTCATCTCCGTTGTGTTCTTCTTTCAAGTTGTTCAACTTCTCAAGATTTTCTTGTTTCACTCTTTTTCCTCCCGTCTCGTTCCTAAGATCTCGGGACGAGATCTATTATTAGTAGGGGAGTGTTGTGACACCCTGAGACCGATGTGCCAGGTGTCTTCCAGTTATTCGCTGCCGTTGCTGCTAGGCTTCTCGCCCCTCGTTGGTTACCCCAAGTGGAAGGTGTGAGATGTAGTGTTGCGGAAGTTTTTCCCTTGGCAAAGATACCAAGGATCGAATCCCCAGAGACTCCTAGGTTCAACAAGAAGGTGTCAACTGCTACGGCGCCAGATATTAGCAATCAACATGGACCTGCACAGAGATACAAATAACTTTGCTCCCAACGAGTACAGAGAGGTTGTCAATCCCTCCGGCCTTGAAGTTTACAAAGGATTAAAAGCAGATGATAGTAGTGATAGATAATGTTTGCAATAGTAAATAAAAGCGAAAAGTAAATAGCGGATGTGATCAATGATGGTAATATGGACCGGAGTCTCATGATGTTCACTAGTGATGTCTCTCTCCCAAAAGACGATAAAACAGCTATGTGAGGTAAACGAATTACAGCTGGGCAATTGACAGGACCACGAACGCAAACCAATGCTGACTACATTGCAAGAAAGGTTGAGGTTCAAAAAATGGGCGGTACGCCAAAGTAAGTAGACCGAAATCCATCAATATCTACTACTAATCATCCACCTTGAGATATCTATCCAGAACATCTCGCTGGTATTAAGTTGCGAGCCCCACCCATAGTGTAAACTCAAAGCAACAGACAACTGCATTAAAAGAACTTTGCGTAAAGTAAACAATCCTTGCACCCGCGGGCACAAGCACCGTTGTTTTCCCCCTTGTGGCAACAGCACATCCCCTAGACTCATGTTTCTGTCACTCAAACTAGTCATCGAGGGGCATGAACCCACAATCAAGCATAACGTTCCCTCTTGGAGTCACTACCTACTACTTGGCCAAAGCAATAAATAACAACGGAGAACATGCAAGAATTACTTACGAACATAAATATAAGAGAGGTGAATCAAATATATTACTCATACACAATCTGAACATAATCTCATAATCCATCGGATCCCAGCAAACTCATCATAGCAACAACATAAGGATTACATATGTGCCTCGATCATGTAGGGCAGCTCACGAGGACTAATTAGTGAAGCACAAGAACGGGAGGAGAACATCACATAGCCACTGGTCATGGACTCATGGTCCAAGGGAGACTACTCACAACTCATCCGGGAGGCGTCCATGGTGGTGGAGAAGCTCCCGGTGGTGATCCTCCCCTCCGGCAGGGTGCCGGGAAGAGTTCTCCTGGTGCTCCCGATCTTGGAAGCGGCGGCGGCGGCGGAACAGAGATGGGATCGCGAAAAGAGTTCCTGTCTCGAGGGTTTCGGGAGACGCTTTAAATATATGCCAAAGGGGGGCATCGGGGAAGCTTCGGGGGGCCCAGGCGCCCCCCCGACGCGGCCCAGGGGGGCGCGCCGCCAGGGCGCCTGGAGCCCTGGTGCCCCCCCCCCCCGGCTGTCCTTCGGACGCACGGTAGTTTCTGGACCGCTGATTTTTTATATAATTTTTCTGGATTTTTCCTGGCAGTTCTCGTAACGTGAAAACCTGAAATACAAAAACAGCCGAAAACAGAAACTGGCACTGGGGTGCACTGAGTTAATAGGTTAGTCCAAATATGATCAAAAGTGTATGGAAGTGTATAAATATCATAGCAATATCACCCAAAAGAGGCATGGAGCAAGCAGAAATTATAGATACGTTTTGGACGTATCAACATCCCCAAGCTTAATTCCTGCTCGTCCTCGAGTAGGTAAATGATAACAAGAATAATTTCTGTGGTGACATGCTATTAACCATATAGGACTTTTTCATAGTCATATGACAAAAGCTTACTGAGATAATGAATCTGTAGTAATTAAGTTGCCTCATGAAAAAATCACAAAAGACTGAAAGTTTTACAATATGACATTGAAACATCAAATAGATTTGCAATGAATATGATGTGCAAATATGATAAAGTGATATCTAGCTTGCCCCCTTTAGTGAAGCAAAACATAAATGCAGGGGCACCTTCAAGGTTTAAGTGATGACTAGATACAATGATTTCAGAATAAACGATATCACAATCATGCAAAAGACAATGCTACTTTGGGACAATGCACATTACACTCAGAATGACAATCATGCTCTCAGTAGTTGGTGCTTTTAAAAGAAGGTGGAGACTCAACATAAAAGTAAAAGAATGGTCATGTGCTAGAGCTTTTTATTTTGAAAACATAGAAACAATTTTGTCAACGGTAGTAGTACTTCATATATGTTATGCATAAGACATCCTATAAGTTGCAGGCCTCATGCATCGAATACCAATAGTGCTCGCACCTTGTCCTAATTAGCTCGGATTTCCATGGGTTATCATTGCATTACATATGTTTCAACCAAGTGTCACAAAGGGGTACCTCTATGTCACCTATACAAAGGTCCAAGGAGATAGATCGCATTTGATTTCTCGTTTTTGATAGATCTCAACTTGAGGACATCCATACCGGGACAACATAGAAAATAGATAATGGACTCCTCTTTAATGCTTAAGCATATTCTCATAAGAGATTGAGGATTAATGTCCAAGCTAAAACTTCCACCATGATGCCTGGCTTTGGTTGGCGGCCCAATGTTCTTCTCTAACAATATGCATACTCATTCAACCCAATGGCAAATCACCCTTACTTCAGACAAGACGAACATGCATAGCAACTCACATGATATTCAACAAAAGTGTAACAGTTGATGGCGTCCCCAGAAACATGGATACCGCTCAGCAAGCAACTTATAAGAAATAAGATACATAGGCAACATATTCTTTACCACAATAGTTTTTAAGCTACTTTCCCATGAGCTATGTATTGCAAAAACTGAAGGTTTTAAAGGTAGCACATATAGGTAGGTATGGTGGACTCATATGACATAACTGGTTTAAAAGGATGTGGATGCACAAGCAGTTAGTCTGCTTAGTACATGTGGAGGTTAGCAAAAGACTGGGAGCGACCAACTAAGAGAGCAATGACGGTCATAATCATGCAGAGCGACAAAGCAACATTGAATCAGGCATGGAAGTTATATCGCTACTCAGAAACAAAAGATCATCAAGGCTTGACAGACTTTCTTTACAGTCTTAAATATGCGTGAGCATACGCCAAGTCAATCAAAATAAATTCTTGAGGGAAGATATTACTAAACCATACCACATCATTGGCAAACAAATCATGTTGGTACTCCAATAACACATTGGGAACCCCCCAGCTATTTGAGACTAACCATAAGAAAACCTGAACTACTAAGTGCCATTATGCACGTAGCATTTTTATCATAGACATATCAACCAATGCAACGGAAGCAAACTCTCTTAATAAGGTGAGCATGGTAATTAAAGAGAGTTCAAGCAACCAACTAAACACAAGCTCTTTGAAAAGATAAGCATGAATACTAAGAGCAGAGCATGATAGTAGCTATTAAAAGACAAAGAACACACACATCAAAGATAGTCATGAAAATTCTATGTTATGTTCTTGGTAGAAGTGGAGCGTGTTTCTCTCCCACATAAAGAAAGCTGAGTTCCGACTCGTTATGAAAAACTAAAAAGGAAACTAAAAGCAAGACGCTCCAAGCATAGCACATAACACATGAAGTGATTAAAATATAGTGGAACGAAAGACGAACTGATAATGTTGATGGAGAAGGGGATGCACGGGGGCATCCCCAAGCTTAGACGCTTGAGTCTCCTTGAATATTTCTTGGGGGTGAGCTTGAGCGCTTGACACTCCTGAATCTTTTTATCATCTTCCCTCGCACACTTGAAAACTCCCTTCATACATAACTCATCATAATCTGATTAGCGAGGTTAGTACCCATAATAAAATAATTGTACCTTGCTGGAAATAAAGATATTCTTGAAGGTCTACTGTTTCTCAAGATTGCCAAAAGGTTTTTGCAAAGAAAAAGCAAGCTCTTGGTTTGCAAAATGAAGGAAAGGCAAAACAGGACAGAATCTGTGAAAAACAGAACAGCAGGTAGTAATTGATTTGTTCGGGGCACTTCTGCAACTCAAATCAAAAAACTCAGAACATATGCACGAAAGACAATTATATAGAGAACGCTGTCGAAAAAATTCAGACCAAAAAGATGACCTGGTGATTTTATACGAATTTTTATATCAAAGGACAAAATCTGTTTCCTGGACAGCACCTCACAACTTTTGAACTTTCTAGCAATCAGAGGCTATACTTGGCACAAAATTGAAAAGCAAAGATACAATGATGATGCTACTGTAGTAAAAAACATCAAGACACAACAAAAGCAAAAAATTTATTCATGTGGGCTGCCTCCCAAAAGCGCTTTCTTTTATGCCTTTAAGCTAGGCATAATGAATATAGATCAAGTTTTATCAAGAGTAAAAGAATAGCTAGCCCGTACAACGGACTCAAAAGGTAACTTGATCTTATTTCGAGGGAAGTGTTCCATCCCTTTCTTGAGAGGAAACTGAAATTTTATATTACCCTCTTTCATGTCAATGATAGCACCAACGGTGCGTAAAAAGGGACGTCCCAAAATAATTGGACAAGAAGGATCACATTCAATATCCATAATAGTAAAATCAACGGGAACATAATTGTCATTGACAATGATAAGAACATCGTCGATCCTCCCCAAAGGTTTCTTTATGGAAGAATCAACGAGACGAACACCAAAAGAACAAGAATCATAAAGTTTCAATTTAAGCATACCGTATAGTCTTTTGGGCATAACAGAGGTACTAGCTCCAACATCACATAATGCATAGCAAGAGAAGTCATTCAATTTAATTTTTATCATAGGATCCCAACCATCTTCTAGCTTTCTAGGTATGGAGGCTTCTACTCTGAGTTTCTCCTCCCTAGCTTTGATGAGAGCATTAGTGATATGCTCTGTGAAGGCAAGGTTAAGCGTGCTAGTGCGGGGATCTCTAGACATCTTGTGAAGGAAATCAATAACTTCGGTAAGAGTGCAATTATCAAAATCAAGATCACTAGCATCAAGTAAAGTGGTAGTGGTGTCCTTTAGGTTCACTTGTTTGGTAGTTTCTATAGTCATAGCATCACCATTAATAGGTCCAATGGGACCAGGAGTACATTGGGTGCTAAGAGTTTGGATATCCTCAACAACTTGGATAGTAGCAACAGTGTGGTGGGTAGGAAGGCTCTTAATTCTATCTTCTTCCTCCCTTTCTCTAGCCCATCTTTCTTTAAGTTTAGCCATCATCCTAATATTTTCATTAATTTGCACTTGAGTAGCATTAATAGGAGTGACCTTCCTCTCCTCAAGAGGAGAAGTTTTAATTTTAAGCAATTCTATCTCATTGGCTAAGTGGTCTACCTTCAAAGAGAGATCATCTAGTTTATGTAGTTTTTCTTCTACACTCTTATTAATGGCTTTTTGGGTAGTGATGAAATCTTTAAGCATAATCTCTAGTTCAGTATTGGAGTTCTTGGTGCTAGGATAAGTATTGTTGTTCCCATAAGAGTTAGAGGGGAACGGTCTAGGATTGTTACCAAAGTTACTCCTATAAGCATTGTTATTAAAATTGTTTCTAGAGATAAAGTTCACATCTACTTGTTCTTGAGCAATCAAAGAATTTAAAGGAATATCACGAGGATCAACAGAAGATTGCTTCGAAAGTAGAGACATGATCAAGTCAACTTTTTCATTAAGGGAGGAAATCTCCTCGACAGAGTTTACCTTCCTACCTGTTGGAGCGCGTTCGGTGTGCCATTGGGAATAATTGGTCATCATCTCATCGAGAAGCCTTGTGGCAGCACCAAGTGTAGTTGACATAAAGGTTCCTCCCGCGGGTGAATCTAACAAGTTCCGCGAGGTAAAGTTCAAGCCTGCATAAAAAGTTTGGATAACCATCCAAGTAGTCAAACCATGAGTAGGGCAGTTCTTGATAAGAGATTTCATACGTTCCCAAGCTTGGGCAACGTGTTCATTATCCAATTGTTTAAAATTCATTATGTTACTTCTCAGTTGGATAATTTTAGCAGGTGGATAGTATTTTCCAATAAAAGCATCTTTGCACTTGTCCCATGAATCTATGATATTTCTAGGCAAAGACTGAAACCAAATTTTAGCTCCTCCTCTCAAGGAGAAAGGAAAAAGCTTAAGCTTAACAATATCACCATCTATTTCTTGGTACTTTTGCATATCACAAAGTTCAACAAAGTTGTTTAAGTGTAAAGCAGCATCATCTCCAGCACCGGAGAATTGATCTTTCATGACTAAGTTCAGTAAAGCAGGTTTAATTTCATATGAAGGTGCTGAAGTGGCAGGTGTAGTGATAGGTGTGCTGATAAAGTCATTGTTGTTGTGACTAGTGAAGTCACACAACTTGGTGTTCTCGGTGGAACCCATAGTAGCAAGCAAGCAAGATAACTATTTTTGTGATTTTCGATAAAAAAGGTACTAAAGCAAAAACTGAAAGGTAAACTAACAAGACTAAAAAGCAAAGGTAAAAGATAGCGTGCAACTCCCCTATCCTGAAGAGTGTAGTCCCCGGCAACGGCGCCAGAAAAACTCTTGCTAGGCTTCTCGCCCCTCGTTGGTTACCCCAAGTGGAAGGTGTGAGATGTAGTGTTGCGGAAGTTTTTCCCTTGGCAAAGATACCAAGGATCGAATCCCCAGAGACTCCTAGGTTCAACAAGAAGGTGTCAACTGCTACGGCGCCAGATATTAGCAATCAACATGGACCTGCACAGAGATACAAATAACTTTGCTCCCAACGAGTACAGAGAGGTTGTCAATCCCTCCGGCCTTGAAGTTTACAAAGGATTAAAAGCAGATGATAGTAGTGATAGATAATGTTTGCAATAGTAAATAAAAGCGAAAAGTAAATAGCGGATGTGATCAATGATGGTAATATGGACCGGAGTCTCATGATGTTCACTAGTGATGTCTCTCTCCCAAAAGACGATAAAACAGCTATGTGAGGTAAACGAATTACAGCTGGGCAATTGACAGGACCACGAACGCAAACCAATGCTGACTACATTGCAAGAAAGGTTGAGGTTCAAAGAATGGGCGGTACGCCAAATTAAGTAGACCGAAATCCATCAATATCTACTACTAATCATCCACCTTGAGATATCTATCCAGAACATCTCGCTGGTATTAAGTTGCGAGCCCCACCCATAGTGTAAATTCAAAGCAACAGACAACTGCATTAAAAGAACTTTGCGTAAAGTAAACAATCCTTGCACCCGCAGGCACAAGCACCATTGTTTTCCCCCTTGTGGCAACAGCACATCCCCTAGACTCATGTTTCTGTCACTCAAACTAGTCATCGAGGGGCATGAACCCACAATCAAGCATAACGTTCCCTCTTGGAGTCACTACCTACTACTTGGCCAAAGCAATAAATAACAACGGAGAACAGGCAAGAATTACTTACGAACATAAATATAAGAGAGGTGAATCAAATATATTACTCATACACAATCTGAACATAATCTCATAATCCATCGGATCCCAGCAAACTCATCATAGCAACAGCATAAGGATTACATATGTGCCTCGATCATGTAGGGCAGCTCACGAGGACTAATTAGTGAAGCACAAGAACGGGAGGAGAACATCACATAGCTACTGGTCATGGACTCATGGTCCAAGGGAGACTACTCACAACTCATCCGGGAGGCGTCCATGGTGGTGGAGAAGCTCCCGGTGGTGATCCTCCCCTCCGGCAGGGTGCCGGGAAGAGTTCTCCTGGTGCTCCCGATCTTGGAAGCGGCGGCGGCGGCGGAACAGAGATGGGATCGCGAAAAGAGTTCCTGTCTCGAGGGTTTCGGGAGACGCTTTAAATATATGCCAAAGGGGGGCATCGGGGAAGCTTCGGGGGGGCCAGGCGCCCCCCCGGCGCGGCCCAGGGGGGGCGCGCCGCCAGGGCGCCTGGAGCCCTGGTGCCCCCCCCCCCCGGCTGTCCTTCAGGCGCACGGTAGTTTCTGGAACGCTGATTTTTTATATAATTTTTCTGGATTTTTCCTGGCAGTTCTCGTAACGTGAAAACCTGAAATACAAAAACAGCCGAAAACAGAAACTGGCACTGGGGTGCACTGAGTTAATAGGTTAGTCCAAATATGATCAAAAGTGTATGGAAGTGTATAAATATCATAGCAATATCACCCAAAAGAGGCATGGAGCAAGCAGAAATTATAGATACGTTTTGGACGTATCAGTTGCCATGTCATTTGCTTGCGTGTTGCACTTTGCCATGTCATCATGTGCATTTCATCAGCATAGTTTTTCAAAAACTTGCATCCGTTCGTTGTTGGTCGTCTCCCAGTTCTCTCTGTTGTCCGTTCTGAGCCCAGACACACTCACACGCGCCCGCGGCACCTCCGGAATTTTATTTTAAGTGGCCAACAAATGTTCTCGGAATGAGTTGAAACTTGGCGTGCGGTCTTATTATAGTGTAGACAGCTCGCATGTCAAATTTCGTCGCATTCGGAGCTCGTTTGATAGCCCAACCATTAAACATAGAGCGGCACCGTTGCTGGTTTTGTCGTCGGACGTTTCGGTCTCCGAAAAGCTGTGCCGGGCCTCTCTCTCTCTCTCTTCTCTCCTCTTAGCCTGAGGCCTCTTCTACACATCCATAACCAGCCCACAAAGCCCACCTAACCCTCTAGCGATCGGTGCTGTCCGATCGAGATCCGATGGCCCAAAGCACCCCAGATCCCCCTAACCTAGACCCCCTACCTATTTAAACAAACCGAAATGCCATTTTGGGCATCCCCTAGTCTAAACCTAGCCTTCGCCTACTTCCAGCCGCAACCAACCCCCTCCTCCGCGCAATCAGCGCCGAGCCACCTCCACCGCGCCACTTGGCATCGTCTCATTGGCTCCTCAGCTCCCAGCCGCCGCCCTCCACCAACCAGGAGCCAACACGTCGCCTCCCCGCGTACCCCTGGCCTCCTCCCGCCGCCAGGCCCGTCGGGGCCCGAATCCGGCCTGCCGTGGGCTGAATCGGGCCTGAGCAGCCTCCCGCCGCCGGATCTCACTCGCCCGTCGCCCTCGCCTTCCTCGCTCTGGTTCGGAGAGGGTCGATCCTCTCGCAATGCCTGCCGCCCGCCGGCAACCAGGACCGTCGGAGCAGGCTCGCCGCCGACCGCGGCCTCCAGGTCATGCCGCCGCCCCTTCCTCCCTTCCCTCTTCCTCTTCTTCTTCTCTCTCTCTCTCCGTGCTCTCTCTTTCTGTAGCCGCCGCAAGGGAGCCGAGCTCCGCCGCCGGTGCTCCCTGCCCCATTCCGGCATCGGGAATGGGTCCCCGGCCGCACCCTCCTCCGGATCCGCTGGTTCCCGTGTGCCCCGTCACACCGTTGACCTCCTAGCATCGGCCCCAGAGCCGCCTGCTCGCCTGCGTCGAGCTCTGCTCGTCGTTGACTGCACGACCCCCGCGCGTGGGCCACCACATCAGCCTCTTAGGCCCAATCGGCGGCCTGGCCGACCTCCTCTGCGAACTGGGCCTGGCCCATGGTGAGCCCCACTGAAAATCTCGCCCAGGGCATCGTTTAGTTATCCTGCGCATGTTCTGTTTTTTTCCTGATAACGGCTAAGTCCCTGAAAAACTGCTTCATGTGTGCATGTTTGAGTGATGATAACTTTGTGCATATGTATCCAAATGAGGTGTATGATATGTCACAATGAGCATCTCTAAGTGCTCTACATGATGGTCTTGTTTGCATTCATGTTAGATTGCATCTTGACATGCTAATCCCTGTTACAAAAGTGTATGTTGCTGTTAAGTGCTGAAAAACTAATATAACTTGCTGATTTGTCTTTTTCATATCTTTTTTGTGATTTGTTTAGCATCATGTCAACATGTTTTAGGAGCACAATCATGTCATCTTTGAAGTGGCGTAATTGGTTTGTCATTATATGCCCTGTGTTGAGTGGAACAAGCTTGCAAACTGACCTACTCGATGTTTGCTGTTTTCTGGGACTTGTAAAAAACTGCCGAGTCTGAAACTGTTATATCGTGATGCCATGTTTGCTTGATGCTACAGTCCAATCCATGCACATTTGGAGCTGTCAAGTGATCTTGTTGTGAAGTCCATGTTATGCTCTATCCATCCATGCCATGTTTTGTAATTATAAGTTGCTTTAGCATGTCTCTTTCTTGCTCTGAAGTTGTCATCGTGATAAATCTGTCAGCCTGTCAACAACATGTTTCATTTGGCAAAGCTCATTGTAATCAATATATGCATCTTATGGAGTTGTGCCAATGGAGATATTTGGAGTATACCATTCCTACTCCATGTTCATGACCTTTACATGTTTATTAGAATTGCTAGGCTTGCCGTTATGTGCCTCCAAAGTCAGCATCATGATGTTGTTGTTTGTATTTCCATATTTTCACTATGTCTGAGAATCTGCTATATCATGTTTGCATCTTGTTTCGATGAATGCCATGAACATTTTGCTCCCATGTATATGACATGTTGTGTTCCCTGAGCTCCATGTTATGTTCTAGAATGTCATTCTTTTGCTTGCCATGTTCTTGTGATGTAGCTTAATTATTTCTTGCCTCCAACATGTCATCATATTAACTCTCCTCATGTATATGCCTTGTTTTTCACTAAGTCATAATCTGTGACATAAAGTTTGCTTGTTGCCTTGATCATGTTGGATTACTCTTGATGCCTATGAAACTGATCCTTGTTGATATTGGAATCATGTAATCTGTACTTTGAGTGCATGCCATGCTTGTGCCTATCTTATACTTGAAGCATGTTGTTTTGTTGGTCGCAAGATGCCTATTTGTTGTTTTGGATAGCTTGTCCTTTAAACTTGTTTCATGTCTATGTGTTGAACCGTGGCTCCGTTTGGGGCTTGCTCTATATGAAACTTTCTTGGTTTTGCATGTAGATGCATCATGTCCTATTACATCCATGTGTTGAGAGTGTTTGCATGATGTTTGAAGGCATTTTGCATATATCTTGTTCAACTTGTTTTGCTCATATCTTCTAGGCCGTAGCTCCGAATTAAATGAACTTTATATGTAACTTGACTAGAAAATCGTGTATATTATTATGGTGCATCTTAACTTGCTGTTTAAAAACTTTAACATAAGGCTTGTTCAGATCTGGACTAATTTCAAAATTTGCATATGAGGACTTACCGAAATTGTTATATGTTGTTTCCGGCCTCATTTAAACTTGCTTTGTTGTGATATCTTATATGCTTCTTCTCTTGCCATGATTAGCATCATGTAGCCTTGTCACGCATCATACTTGGTTGAGCAGCATGTCATGTTCATGAGTTGTGTGTTTACCATGGTGTTTGCTTATTCTCGTTAGTTCCTGTTTTGTTGCGATCGTGAGGATACGTTCGGCTACGCTTTGTTCGTATTTGTGGCTTCGTCTTCTTCATGGACTCGTTCTTCTTCCTAGCAGAATCTCAGGCAAGATGACTGTCACCTTGGATCTCACTACTATCATTGCTATGTTAGTTGTCTCGATGCTATTGCTATATGTTGCGCTACCCACCACTTGTTTATCGAGCCTCCCATTTATGCCATGAAACAACCTGTAACCTTTGTTTCCATCATCCTAGCAAACCGTTGTTTGGCTATGTTACTGCTTGCTCAGCCCCTCTTGTAGTGTTGTTAGTTGCAGGTGAAGATGAAGTTTGCTCCATGTCGGAACTTGGATATTTGGAATATCACAATATCTATTACTATAATTAATGCACCTATATACTTGGCAATGGGTGGAAGGCTTGTCCTTTTGCTCGGTGTTTTGTTCCACTCATGCTGCCTTCAGAACCGACAAACCGGTGGTATGTTCCTTGATTTTGCGTTCCTAACGCGGTTGGGTTTATGGGAACCCCTTGACAGTTAACTTTGAATAAAACTCCTCCAGCAAGGCCCAACATTGGTTTTAATTTGCCAATGTAATAAAACTATTAATTAATTAATTAATTTTGCATAGGGGGTCGCGTCCCCGGGGTTTCTTTTCAACATAATACAGGGGGGCAGTGCTGATGGTGCTGGTCCAAACTAGAGCACTGTGCGGGCTACCTGGGGCAACCCAATGACTTCAATACTGTACGCGTAGCTCATCCAGGCGTGGCCTGAGATGAGATACGCGCGGCTAATATCAGGGTGTCAGCACGCCGGGAGGTCTTGCTGGACTTGTTTTACCATTGTCTGAATGTCTTGTGCACCGGGATTCCGAGTCTGATCGGGTTGTCCCTAAGATAAGAGGTTTTACCTCTGCTGATCGTGAGAGCTTGTGATGGGATAAGTTGGGACACTCCTGCAGGGTTATGATCTTTCAAAAGCCGTGCCCGCGGTTATGTGGCATATTGTAATTTGTTAATGTCCGGTTGTAGAAAACTTGACAGATGATCTGATATAAAATACACCAACCACGTAGTAACCGTGATCGTCTCTTTTCGAGTAAGTTCGGGAAGAGAACACGATGGGGTTATGTTTGACTCGTAGGTAGTTCAGGATCTCTTCGTGATCATTACTAGTTGCGACCGTTGGCGTAGATGCTCATCTTATTCTTGTAATCGTAAGTTAGCCACCATATAATGCTTAGCCACTGTTGCAACCTCACCACTATCATTTCCATACCCATTAAGCTTTGCTAGTCTTGATACCCATGGTAATGGGATTGCTGAGTCCTCGTGGCTCAGAGATACTACAACAACAGTTGCATGTACATGTTTCTGATGAATTGACGTGAGAGAGATGTTTACTTGTGTTGGAGTTCTTCCTTCTTCTTCTTCGACAGTCTTGGGATAGGTTCCTGGTCGGCAGCCTGGCATAGCAGGATGGATGTCATTGTGTTTTTCATGTGTTTTCATCCGTAGTCAGATGTCTTGTGTATGATGTGTTATATTCATGTGGCAATTGGATGACTTGTATGTATGACCATCTAAATGGTACGATGTAATGATATCCATCTTGCTAAGCGCCCGAAATGCGGCTGTGCCCCAATCACGAGTTCATCACGTGATCATGATAGAATCGCATCTTGAGCATGACAGCACACCAGCCCACGCAGGGGTGGCACGCCCCCTCCATGAAAGGAGGCTGAATTGGAGTAGGGGAGGGGGCGGCGCCCCCCTTTCCTTCTTCTCCTCCACAACTTCCTCCTTTCCCCCTCCATGACAAGGAAAAAAGATGGGGGTCGAATCCTACTAGGACTAGGAGTCCTAGTAGGACTCCCTCCCCATGGCGCGCCCCCTAGGCCGGCCTGCTCCTCCTCTCCTCCTTTGTATACATGGGCAGGGGCACCCCAAAGCACATCAATTTTTCTTAGCCTTGTGCGGTGCCCCCCTCCATAGTTTACTCCTCAGGTCATATTGTCGTAGTGCTTAGGCGAAGCCCTGCGCAGATCACTTCACCATCACCGTCACCACGCCGTCGTGCTGATCAAATTCTCCCTCAACACTTTGCTGGATCAGGAGTTCGAGGGATGTTCTCGAGCTGAACGTGTGCTGAACTCGGAGGTGCCGTACATTCGGTGCTTGATCAGTTGAATCGCGAAGTCGTTCGACTACATAAACCGCGTTAATCTAACGTTTTCGCTTTTGGTCTACGAGGGTATGTGGACACACTCTTCCCGTCTCATTGCTATGCATCTCCTAGATAGATCTTGTGTGTGCGTAGGAAAAAAAATCAAATTGCATGCTATGTTTCCAACAGTGGCATCATGAGCCAAGTCTATGCGTAGATGATATGCACGAGTAGAACACAAAGGAGTTGTGGGTGGTGATGTTCATAATACTTACCACCAATGTCTTATTTTGATTCGGCGGTATTGTAAGATGAAGCGGCCCGGACCAACATTACATGACCGCGTTCATGAGACCGGTTCCACCGTTACGTGCAACTTGTTTGCATAAATGTGGCTGGCGGGTGTATGTCTCTCTTGCTTTAGTTGAATTGAATTTGACTGTGCCCGGTCCTTGTTGAAGGTTAAAACAGCAAACTTGATAAATCACCATTGAGGTTTTTTTGTGCTATAGGTAAGAACGGTTCTTGCTAAAAAGCTAGTAGCAGCCACGTAAAACTTGCAACAACAAAGTAGAAGACGTCTAACTTGTTTTTGCAGGGCATGTTGTGATGTGATATGGTCAAGACGTGATGAAGTTATACATTATTGTATGAGATGATCATGTTTTGTAAATTATCGGCAACCGGCAGGAGCCTTATGGTTATCTCTTTATTGTACGAATTGTGAACGCATGTAATTGCTTTACTTTATCACTATGAGTTAGCGATAGTTTTAGAAGCAATAGTTGGCGAGACAACCACGACACTACGATGAAGATCATGGTGTCAAGCCGGTGGCGATGGAGATCATGACGATGCTTTGGAGATGGAGATCAGAAGCACAAGATGATGATGGCCATATCATGTCACATATTTTGATTGCATGTGATGTTTATCTTTTATGCATCTTATTTTGCTTAGTACGGCGGTAGCATTATAAGATGATCCCTTACTAAAATTTGAAGGTAGAAGTGCTCTCCTTGAGTATGCACTGTTGCGACAGTTTGTCGTGCCGAGACACCACGTGATGATCGGGTGTGATATGTTGTACATTCACATACAATGGGTGCAAGATAGTTTTGCACATGCTGAATTGATACGTCTCCAACGTATCTATAATTTTTTATTGTTCCCTGCTATTATATTATCGATCTTGGATATTTTATATGCATTTATATGCTATTTTATATAATTTTTGGGACTAACCTATTAACCTAGAGCCCAGTGCCAGTTTCAGTTTTTTCCTTGTTTTTGAGTTTTACAGAAAAGGAATACCAAACGGAGTCCAATTGACGTGCCAATTTTTTATGATTTTTTATGGACCAAAAGAAGCCCCCAAAGTAAAAGAGTTGGGCCAGAAGAGTCCCGAGCCATCCACGAGGGTGGAGGGCGCGCCCTACCCCCTGGGTGCGCCCCCTATCTCGTTGATGACTCGGAGACCCCCCCCCCCCCATGACGTGAGACCGACGCCAAATATTTCTATAAATACAGAAACCCCCGAAAAGAAACCTAGATGGGGAGTTTCACTGCCGCAAGCCTCTGTAGCCACCAAAAACCAATCGGGACCCTATTTGGGCACCCTGCCGGAGGGGGGGTCCATCACCGGTGGCCATCTTCATCATCCTGGTGCTCTCCATGACAAGAAGGGAGTAGTTCGCCCTTGGGGCTGAGGGTATGTACCAGTAGCTATGTGTTTGATCTCTCTCTCTTGTGTTCTTGATTTGGCACGATCTTGATGTACCGCGAGCTTTGCTACTATAGTTCGATCTTATGAAGTTTCTCCCCCTCTACCTTCTTGGAATGGATTGAGTTTTCCCTTTGAAGTTATCTTATCGGATTGAGTCTTTAAGGATTTGAGAACACTTGATGTATGTCTTGCGTGGGATACCCGTGATGACAATGGGGTATTCTATTGATTCACTTAATGTATGTTTTGGTAATCAACTTGTGGGTTCCGTGACCTTGGGAATCTATGCATAGGGGTTGGCACACGTTTTTGTCTTGACTCTCCGGTAGAAACTTTGGGGGGCACTCTTTGAAGTTCTTTGTGTTGGTTTAAGTAGATGAATATGATATTCTGTGATGCATATCGTATAATCATACCCGCGGATACTTGTGGTGACAATGGAGTATATAGGTGACATTAGGGTTTTGGTTGATTTGTGTATTAAGGTGTTATTTTACTACGAACTCTAGGGCTGTTTGTGACACTTATAGGAATAGCCCAATGGATTGATCGGAAAGAATAACATTGAGGTGGTTTCAAACCCTACAATAATCTCTTCGTTTGTTCTCCGCTATTAGCGACTTTGGAGTGACTCTTTGTTGCATGTTGAGGGATTGATATATGATCTAATTATGTTATCCTTGTTGAGAGAAATTGCACTAGTGAAAGTATGAACCATAGGCCTTGTTTCGAAGCATTGCAATACCATTTTTGCTCACTTTTATTACTTGTTACCTTGCTGTTTTTATAATTTCAGATTACGAAAACCTATATCTACCATCCATATTGCACTTGTATCACCATCTCTTCGCCGAACTAGTGCACCTATACAATTTACCATTGTATTGGGTGTGTTGGGGACACAAGAGACTCTTTGTTATTTGGTTGCAGGGTTGTTTGAGAGAGACCATCTTCATCCTACGTCTCCCACGGATTGATAAACCTTAGGTAATCCACTTGAGGGAAGTTTGCTACTGTCCTACAAACCTCTGCACTTTGAGGCCCAACAACGTCTACAAGAAGAAGGTTGTATAGTAGACATCAAGCACTTTTCTGGTGCCGTTGCCGGGGAGGTGAGTGCTTGAAGGTATATCTTTAGATCTTGCAATTGAATCTTTTAGTTTCTTGTTTTATCACTAGTTTAGTTTATAAAACAAAACTACAAAAAAATGGAATTGAGGGTGCCTCATATGCTTCATCTTTTTAATGTCTTTCGTGAAAATGATGGGAAGTAAAATTGTGCACAAGTACTAGAAGAAGAATGCATTAAAATGTTTGGCACTAAATCTTTGAATGATGAGCATGATTGCAATGTTGTTAGTATGAACTCTTTGAATATCCATAGTACTAATGATGATTACACTAGTCATGATGAAAATGTCTCTTATAAGCATGTTAACTTTTGTGGAGTGCGTAGAGTTTGCAAGTACACACCAAATAGGGAAGATAGATGTTTGTTCTGAAAAATTTAAATTTCTTTGCCATCCTTGTGAACTTTGCAATGAACGTGATCATTTAAATCTCCAATGCAAATCGTTTCATGATCGAATCGTGTCGAAAAATTGTGATGACTTGATTTCCCTTATGCATCATAATGAACTTAGTTTGCTTTTGGGTTATGAAGAAATAAAACGTACGACTAAGGATATTACAAAATTTGTCCTTGATAAAGTTCTTGATTTTGATCTAGAGTAAATTTATATTTATTGTGAGGTGAATTGCATTAAAAATCCTTATATTGCTAATTACATAAAGACAAGAAAACAAATAGAAGATGAAGAGAATACTAATGAAAGGGAAGATATTTCCCAATAACCTCCTATTATTTCTTATGATGAACCAGGTAACGAGGATGAGCTTTCTATTCAACCAATCTCATTAATAAGGAGCTCCAAAAAGATGATTCAACCCGCACATGATGCAAAGAAGAAAAAGAAAAGACGGAGAAGCAAAGGTAAAACGGTATCCCTTCCAAATGATGTTGCTCCTATTACTCATTGTGATGATGATAATGGCTATACTATTAGTGCTATCCATACTATTAATGATTAGAGTGATTATGCTTATGATATGAAAAGGCCCAAGCTTGGGGATGCTATGTTTGATGAGAATGACATGTTTGAGAATTTATTTGCTGCAATTAATGTTTGTCCCAATCTTGGGGATGCTATGTTTGATGAAGATGATATTTTTTGTCCCCCAAGTTTTGATGAGTAAATTTATTTGGATGATAGCATGCCTCCTATTTATGATGATTATATTGATGAAAGTGGGTTTGGAAGAGTTTCAAGTTTAGGAAGTAATGATCGCACTATTTTTGAGGGTGTTGAATCCTATTGTGATAATTATGAAAGTGGATTTGGAGAGGTCATGACTTTATTTAGTGATGAATCCACCATTTCGGAAGAGGTTCCAATTGATTATGAGAACAAAGTTGCTATCTATGATGATTATTGTGATGACTTGTATGCTATTAAGAATAATAATAACCATGAAACTTGTCATCGTGATTTTAGTTTTCAATTGGATTATGCCTCACATGATAATTATTTTGTTGAGTTTGCTCCCACTATTATTCGTGAGAAGAAATTCGCTTATGTGGAGAGTAATAAAATTTATATGCTCGGGGATCATGAAAAGAATGCTTTATGTGATGGTTATATTGTTGAATTCATTCATGATGCTACAGAAAATTATTATGAGGGAGGAATATATGCTTGTAGGAGTTGCAATAATATCAAGTTTCCTCTCTTTGTGCTTAAAATCTTGAAGTTATGCTTGCTTTGCCTTCCTATGCTAGTTAATTATCGTTCCCATAAGTTGTTTGCTCCCAAAATCCCTATGCAAAGGAAGTGGGTTAGACTTAAATGTGCTAGTTATATTCTTCATGATGCTCACTTTATGTTTCAGTTCTTATCTTTTATGCGAGCATCATTGAAATCATCATGCCTAGCTAAAAGGCATTAAAGAAAAGCGCTTATTGGGAGACAACCCAATATTTACCCCTACTATTTTTGTGTGTCCACATGATTAAGCTACTGTAGTGATCGTGTTTTGTAGCTTTTGTTTCAATAAAGTGCCAAGTAGAATCTTTGGGAAGACTTGGGTGAAAGTTAATGTGATCTTGCTGTAAAAAACAGAAACTTTGCGCTCATGAGATTAGCTGTCATTTTTTACAGAAGAGTGCTTTTAAGTTGATTCTTTTTGCAGAAGATTAATAGACAAATTCCTCAGGACCACCAATTTATTTCAGATTTTTTGGAGTTACAGAACTATTCGACAGTTACATATTACTACAGACTGTTCTGTTTTTGACATATTATGTTTTCTATGTGTTGTTTGCCTATTTTGATGAATCTATGAGTAGTATCGTAGGGTAAGAACCATAGAGAAGTTGGAATACAGTAGATATTACACCAATATGAATTTAGTATGAGTTCATAACAGTACCTAAGTGGTGGTTTTATTTTCTTATACTAACGGAGCTTACTAGTTTTCTGTTGAGTTTTGTGTTGTGAAGTTTTCAAGTTTTGGGTAAAGATTCAATGGACTATGGAATAAGGAGTGGCAAGAGCCTAATCTTGGGGATGCCCAAGGCACCTGTCGTGGAAATGTCACGGCAGATGTCCTTAGGTAAGGACTTAGTCATGAGGCCAACGCATCTATGTGGTAGCTTGAGAGGGGTTGAGCGGAATCGAGAGACGTAACACACAAGACAAGGATTTAGATAGCTTCGGGCCCCAGGAAACATCATCCGGTAATAACCCTACATGTTGTTTGAGGCTAGATCTCATTATGACCCTCATGCAGTCGCCGCATAGGCCGGCTCTCCTTTAGTTATGTCTAGCCCTAAATAATCTGGAGTTTCTAACTTGTGGAACTTGTCCCCCTTGGGGACCCTTGCCCCTCCTTATATATGTTGAAGGGGCGGGTTACATATGGAGTCCTATTAGGATTAGTACTAACTTATCTTCTATTACAAAACGTGATACAAGTCCGGGTCTTGCTTCCTTGTACAATAATTATTCCTCTCGTCTTCCATCTTAAGCCAGCCCACCAGAGTATAAGCCGGCCTGCTGGGCCTTGGGCCTTGTCGTCCGTCTGACCCGCCCACCGGGTCACCAGCTACAATATTCAAGCGGGTTGCTTGTAAACCGCCATGTCTTGGCGGATCGCCAGTGAGTCGCCAAGCTCCAACAGTGTCTCTGGTGAGTCGCCAAGTCCGGCCAGGTCATATTTCCGGCCGGGTCATACCGCGGGGTATATCCCCGACATTAGCCCCCAGTTTAATTTGGATTTATCCATGTTAAACTTGATCCTTCCTACAACATAAACACGAGAACAAATTTGATAGGTTGTGCTCTGGGTTAAAATATTTTCCTGAACCGGCACCTGATCATCCTTAAATCCTTGTCATTTCCTCCTTGATATGTATCCATGATCTCATAGCAAATCTCCTTAGCAGATATGTTCAAACATTACCAATGCAAAAAATCCGGGCACTTCTTCTAAAAAATCCGGGTCAATAGACGAGCGTTTTATCATTGCCAAAATTGTCGGGTTATCAAAACTGATAATTCTGGATTATGACCGTTATACACTCTGGGTCATGATTATTGCCAACGTCGGGCTACAGAATTGATCCTCCTGGTTTGCTCAAAATTGAGAATTCGAAGATGTTCCTCCATTATATTCATATTACCTGTAGCCCCCAAGTCTTGAGCAGAGCAAAGCGATGACTTAAGACTTCCTTCAATATGAATACTACCACTTCGAAGAAATCCAGTTTGTTCATCTCAGTCACTAGTGAAAACCGAATATTCCACATATGTAGCCCCCAAGTGTCGGGTTGTCATGCTTGCAGCAACCTGGGACTTGTAATTGGCTTATGCTAATAAAAACTTCAACCAGTGTAGCCCCCAAGGGCCAGGTCATTATGCAATAATGAGCAGGGACTTTGTATGTATGATCATGTAGATTCGAGTAGCAACGTGTAGCCCCCAAGGGTCGGGTCATTATGCAATAATGAACAGGGACTTTGCAGATATGAACATGTAGACTTTGAACAGCAACGTGTATCCCCCATCATAGGGCTTGAACCCATGTCCACAAGGTTAATAGAATTGTGCTTTACCAACTAAGCAGTGGACCCTTCAATATAATGGTTTAATACTTGTGTACCTTGAATTGTTGACAGGAGCAATTGGTAGCCCCCAAGGGCCGGCTCATTACAATGTGATGAGTCGGGTCTTTAATAAGGTGAGCAAACAATGACTTTGCATTATCCCCCAAGTGACATGGTGCATGATGGTAGTGGCATGGGACTTTGTATATTTGATGTAATCTCAACTTGAATAATGTAGCCCCCAAGTGTCGGGTCGAAAGACTGCAGCGACTCGGGACTATTCCTTCCATTGTAGAATAAATTATATCCATTGATAAGATAATAACCATTGCGCGAAAGCGACTTAAAAAACCTCAATCACAATACTGGTTATTGATAACCATTATAAAATTCTAGCCATGTTGGCTATTTAAGATTTGAATAATATAACCTGGTTTGAAAACCGGTTCCTGCAATATAAATCAGTAATCTATGCATATATGATGTATGTAATGATGATGATGCAATGTATGATGATGTATGCGTATGATGCAATGTTTGATGCAATGCATGATGATGTATGTGTACAATAATAGAAATCTTCAATGAAACTAGTCGGAGCCACTAGAGTATCCTTGCTTTCTGCAGCCGGCTCTCACAGATACCCAATCGACATTTGTACCTGGATAAGTTCAGATATGACTTATCGAGGTACGCGGGGTCAGAGTTGCATCAAGCAAACAGGCAGGTTTAACCAAGTTTCAAGGAAGGCGGCTTGGGAGCCTGGATCTATCCTGACTATCTGTAAACCGTGCTCTCAAAAGACAGCCATGCGTTTGAACCTTAGCAAGCTCAGGTCTTGGTCGAATACGCCATATAAGACTGATCGGCAAGAGTTCGCTGGGTCAATCAGGATGACCTGATGGAGTTGAAGCAGCTGGGTTAAGGTAGGATGATCCACAAGTTAAGTCCTCTTTGGTCGAATACGCATATGTTTGAACATAACCCGGTCAAATGGGTAGTAACGATGTGTTCTCTTTGGTCGAATACGCCTATGTTTGAACAGGAAGCCCCCAAGTGACATACTTGCGAGAGATGGATATTCTTCTTGAACCGGAGTTGTAAACCGAATTGAGAGCTTCAGAGCTTTATGGGAGACAGATTTTCCTTGAGCCGAATTTTAAATCGGATATTGAGCTAGAATCTTCATTTTGAGACGGAAACTTTTCTGATGGTCCTTAAACTTTCATCCATATAGCAGCAATCTCTGGGGCTGGGTTATTTTTCCCTTTATTGTCCTGGGGTTCTTAAATTTTGCTGAAACTGGCAAGACTTGCTGAGTCATATCATTGTAGTCCCCAAGTGTTGAGACTACTCGAGGAGTTGGCTCGAGACTCTCCATATTTGACCATAGCCTAAGGTGTATATCATTGGTGTTGATATCGCGATGTGAATCCACGGAAGATCGAGGTGACTGCGGCGGGTTATAAATGATCTGTATGAGCCGTGTCAGCAACTCGGCCAATGGTTCCTTCCAACTGGCTGTTTGAAGTTAACCAAACTGTAGTGGCGGCAATTTGTGCGTCTGCCCATTGAGTCATCCAATGCAGATGGCGGCTGATAATACATGATAATTTGCTGCAGAGTTGTTGGAAGACAACCGGGCTACCCAAGCAGTGACTGACCTTATACTCAATAAACAGCTCATGCAGACATGTGCGGCTCGGTGTGTTGATGTAAACCAGGTTGCAAGCATGAACGGTAAATACGACCGTAGCATCAGAGGCGGCTCAGACCGATGAGACGACCGCAGCGCTATAAGCCGGCACGGAGACGAGTTAATCTCCGGTGCTAGAAGGAGGTTGGACAGGCGAGTCAGCCGCAGGCGCTGTAAGCCGGACGGACGGGCAAGTCAACCGCATGCGCTATAAGTCGGGCGGACGGGCGAGTCAACTATAGGCGTTGTAAGTCGGGCGGACGGGCGAATCAACCGCGTCGCGTTGACACACCTGTGCAGGTGGAGGCCCATGAATCCCATCACTGAGGTAGAGGAAGTATAACACGGCGAGGTGGCTCAAGGTGATTAAAACAGCTGTCTGGCGACGGAAGCGATTAGCGGTGCTAATCCACTTAACAGCTCATTGGTGAATGACATGCTCCAATTTTTAACGTGATCTGGTACAAATATCACACCGATAAATAATACTCCAAAATACTGTAGCGGTGAGACAATCTTCAGTCTCACCGATAAATAATACTCCAAAATACTGTAGCGGTGAGACAATCTTCAGTCTCACCGATAAATAATACTCCAAAATACTGCAGCGGTGAGACAATCTTCAGTCACACCGATAAATAATCCTCCAAAATAATGCAGCGGTGAGACAATCTTCAGTCACCGATAAATAATCCTCCAAAATACTGCAGCGATGAGACAATCTTCAGTCACACCGATAAACAAGCAGTCCAACGGGCTCCGGCGGGTCGACGACGGAGATGGGTTAAATGGCAATGAGCAGTAGCGATTTTGACGTAGAGGCCAATAGCAGGGGCGGTGCTGATGCGGTGAACCGGAATCTAACCCGGCGGAAGTAGCACATGCAGCTTAGGAGACAGGACTGCGCAGGCGGTACAACCAGGCCAGCGAGCACGCGGCTTAGGCGCAGATCGTGGAGGTTTCCGGGTCACAGTCGGCTTTGCTTCCGCGTCTTGGTCCTCTTCTTCTTTTCCTTTTCAACTCTATATGTTGTTCATCCTTGTGTATGCTCAATGCGCGAACCTTCCATGCTTCAACCATGTCACGTTATTGCTAGTTTTCTCGACTCCCAATCGAACATGCAACGAGCAGAAAACACCAAAACTCCATGTTCCTTGTATAGCCCGTACTTAGTACAATAATCACCGGTTCAATAATTTGTCTTCACCTCAATTGTGGTCAGCTTGTTGTGATGTGAACAACGGTAGTTGATTTTGACCACTGGGTTTGACTGACAAAGCACCTCCTGACATATTACTTTTCCTTTCTTCTGTTAGACGGAGCTGCGACTTCCATCAATCAGACAATCCTCGGGACTTGAAAAAAATATGCGTACGTTCCCTGCCATGGATGTAATATGCTTCACTTGCCCCGGCTCTCATAGTAGAGAACGACGATTAAACAACAGAATACCCTGAGTCGGTCTCGGACTCGGTGGATCACCACGGCGTGTCTTTGAAGTGAATAATTGTCATGTATAAACAAGGACTGTAGACCAAGGCAAAGACAAACTGTTCTTTGATATAAAAAATATGTGATAGTGAAACAAACTTAGATGGATATCACCTGATTCGCTCGAACAACAGATCAGTCGGTCGTGGCATTGTAAGCCGGTGCGGACGGGCAAGTTGTCCTCCTCGTTGTAAGCCGGCGCGGTCGCGAGAGACGGCCACGGCGTTATAAGCCGGTGCGGTCATGAGAGACGGCCACAGCGTCGTAAGCCGGTGCGGGAATCCGTTGAGTAACGACAACCACCTGTACTAAATGTTGTTGGCGGGCCTCCATCTCCGCGGTATAATATCGCTTTGTAATGAATGATTCTCCTACACATAAAATACAGCAGGGCAAAGTAGTTTTTCTCGGATGATTTAATATGTGCTTAAAAATAAATAGGGTAAATAGCACCTGCTAGCTTAGGACGTCGACATAGCGGAGGCAGAACAGAAATCTAGATGACTTTTTGTGGAACAAGTACTAATTGAAGCAGTACTTAATCAATTAGATCTCAAAAGACGTGTTGGAACTATTACTTGTACTAGTACGTCATAGCCAATCGAATTGTTGGCAGCGTCCTTGAATTCGTGACGCGTGAACATCAGCTCCTCGGGACTTGAAACCACTACGTGCAGCACTGGTGGTTCGGTAGAGAGCAGATTACCTCGGGGCTTCAAGCATATATACGCAGCAGCAGCAACTTCCGGATTGATATGACGCGGCATACGATGACTCACAAACGGCGAGTGGAGGTGGCATGGGGTCCTAGAGGCAGCGCGGCGGCTCGCCAGGCCTCATGCAGGCGGACACAGGAGTCCGGATCGCGGCTGGCTCCGCTTCAGGATCGTGTTGATTTGATCCATACTCGAGTGAAAGTAGTACTCCGCTAGATGTTTTGAGGATTCACGTGGGATCAGTCTTCGAGGCTGAGACGCCGTTCTTTCTTCTAATTGGAAGTACTCATGGTACCCTCGGTGATGCACAGCTACGGTTCTGGATGATTCAGGTCTGTACGGACGAACTCTTGTCCGTTCTGCCGAATCGCTTTGTTTAGCTATTCTCCTCTCTCCAGTTGTTAACATCGGATCCAAAGTTAATCACCACTTTGACCACAAAAAACGATGAATTTGCCAGCTGAGCGCAAAGTTGTTTCTACGGGATTTGTCCGTACCAGCCCTTCTTCAACTGCGAGCTTCACTATCCCTGAGAAAGATCCCTCCAAGAACTCAACACCACCATGCGCAAGCCCCACGGTGGGCGCCAACTGTCATGGAATTGTCACGGAAGATGTCCTTAGGTAAGAACTTAGTCATGAGGCCAACGCATCTATGTGGTAGCTTGAGAGGGGTTCAGCGGAATCGAGAGACGCAACACACAAGACAAGGATTTAGACAGCTTCGGGCCCCTGGAAACATCATCCGGTAATAACCCTACATGCTGTTTGAGGCTAGATCTCATTATGACCCTCATGGAGTCGCCGCATAGGCCGGCTCTCCTTTAGTTGGGTCTAGCCCTAAAGAATCTGGATTTTCTAACTTATGGAACTTGTCCCCCTTGGGGAGCCCTCCCCCTCCTTATATATGTTGAAGGGGCAGGTTACATATGGAGTCCTAGTAGGATTAGGACTAACTTATCTTCTATTACAAAACGGGATACAAGTCCGGGTCTTGCTTCCTTGTACAATAATTATTCCTCTCGCCTTCCATCTTAAGCCGGCCTGCTGGGCCTTGGGCCTTGTCGTCCATCTGACCCGCCCACTGGGTCACAGGTGAGCTACAATATCCAAGCGGGTTGCTTGTAAACCGCCATGTCTTGGCGGATCGCCAGTGAGTCGCCAAGCTCCAGCAGGGTCTCTGGTGAGTCGCCAAGTCCGGCCGGGTCATACCGTGGGGTATATCCCCGACAGCACCCCAAGGTAATATTCAAGGACAACCAAGAGCCTAAGCTTGGGGATGCCCCGGAGGGCATCCCCTCTTTCGTCTTCCTTCATCGGTTACTTACTTGGAGCTATATTTTTATTCACCACATGATATGTGTTTTGATTGGAGCGTCATTTTATTTTATTTTGTTTTGCTTGTTGTTTGAATAATATCCCAAGATCTGAAATTCTTAAATGTTAGAGAATCTTGACATAGTTACATAATTATTCAACTACTCATTGATCTTCACTTATATCTTTTGGAGTAGTTAGTCATTTGCTCTAGTGCTTCACTTATATCTTTTAGAGCACGACCGTGGTTTTCTTTTGAAGAAATTGATGAACTCTCATGCTTCACTTATATTATTTTGAGAGTCTTTTAGAACATCATGGTAATTTGCTTTGGCTATAAAACTAGTCCTAATATGATGGGAATCCAAGATGGGTATAATAAAAACTTTCATATAAAGTGCATTGAATACTATGAGAAGTATGATGCTTGATGATTGTTTTGAGATATGAAGATGGTGATATTAGAGTCATGCTAGTGGAGTAGTTGTGAATTTGAGAGTTACTTGTGTTAAAGTTTGTGATTCCGGTAGCATGCACGTATGGTGAACCGTTACGTGATGAAGTTGGAGCATGATTTATTTATTGATTGTCTTCCTTTTGAGTGGAGGTCGGGATCGCGCCATGGTTAACTCCTACCAACCCTTCCCCTAGGAGCATGCGCGTAGTACTTTGTTTCGATGACTAATAGATTTTTGCAATAAGTATGTGAGTTTCTTATGACTAATGTTGAGTCCATGGATTATACGCACTCTCATTCTTCCACCATTGCTAGCCTCTCTTGTGCCGCGCAACTTTCGCCAGCACCATACACCCACCATATACCTTCCTTAAAACAGCCACCATACCTACCTATTAGGGCATTTCCATAGCCATTCCGAGATATATTGCCATGCAACTTTCCATCGTTCCGTTTATTATGACACACTCCATCATTGTCATATTGCTTTGCATGATCATGTAGTTGACATCGTATTTGTGGTAAAGCCACCATTCATAATTTTTTCATACGTGTCACTCTTGATTCATTGCACATCCCGGTACACCGCCGGGGGCATTCATATAGAGTCATATTTTGTTCTAAGTATCAAGTTGTAATTCTTGAGTTGTAAAAAAATAGAAGTGTGACGGTCATCATTATTAGAGCATTGTCCCGTGGGAGGAAAAAAGTAAAGGCCAGAGAAGCCAATGAAAAAAAGAGGCCAAAGAAGCCAAACAGAAAAAAGAGAAAGAGAGAGAAAAAGAGAGAAGGGACAATGCTACTATCCTTTTTCCACACTTGTGCTTCAAAGTAGCACCATGATCTTCATGATAGAGAGTCTCTTATTTTGTCACTTTCATATACTAGTGGGAATTTTCGTTATAGAACTTGGCTTGTATATTCCAATGACGGGCTTCCTCAAAATGCCCTAGGTCTTCGTGAGCAAGCAAGTTGGATGCACACCCACTTAGTTTCTTTTGTTGAGCTTTCATACATTTATAGCTCTAGTGCACCCGTTGCATGGCAATCCCTACTCACTCACATTGATATATATTGATGGGCATCTCCATTGTCCATTAATACGCCTAGTTGATGTGACACCATCTTCCTCTTTTTGTCTTCTCCACAACCACCACTCTATTCCACCTATAGTGATATGTCCATGGATCACGCTCATGTATTGCGTGAAAGTTGAAAAAGTTTGAGAATACTGAAGTATGAAACAATTGCTTGGCTGAAACCGGGGTTGTGCATGATTTGAATATTTTGTGTGACGAAGATGGAGCATAGCCAAACTATATGATTTTGTAGGGATGAACTTTATTTGGCCATGTTATTTTGAGAAGACATGATTACTTTGTTAGTATGCTTGAAGTATTATTATTTTTATGTCAATATTAAACTTTTGTCTTGAATCTTTCGGATCTGAATATTCTTGCCACAATAAAGAAGATTACATTGATAAATATGTTAGGTAGCCTTCCACATCAAAAATTCTATTTTTATCATTTATCTACTCGAGGACGTGCAGGAATCAAGCTTGGGGATGCTTGATACGTCTCCAGCGTATCGATAATTTTTTATTGTTCCATGCTATTATATTATCCATCTTGGATGTTTTATATGCATTTATATGCTATTTTGTATGATTTTTGGGACTAACCTATTAACCTAGAGCCCAGTGCCAGTTTCTGTTTTCCTTGTTTTTGAGTTTTACAGAAAAGGAATACCAAACGGAGTCCAATTGATGTGCCAATTTTTGATGATTTTTTATGGACCAAAAGAAGCCCCCAGAGTAAAAGAGTTGGGCCAAAAGAGTCTCGAGTCGTCTACGAGGGTGGAGGGCGTGCTCTACCCCCTGGGCACGCCCCCCTATCTCGTGGATGACCCGGAGACCCCCCTCTCGGGAGACCGATGCCAAAAATTCCTATAAATAGAAAAAATGAAAAGAAACCTAGATGGGGCGTTCCGCGCCGCAAGCCTCTATAGCCACCAAAAACCAATCGGGACCCTATTCCGGCACCCTGCCAGAGGGGGGATCCATCATCGGTGGCCATCTTCATCATCCCGGCGCTCTCCATGATGAGGAGGTAGTAGTTCACCCTCGAGGCTGAGGGTATGTACCTGTAGCTATGTGTTTGATCTCTCTCTCTCTCTCGCTCTCTCTCTCTCTCTCTCTCTCTCTCTCTCTCGTGTTCTTGATTTGGCACGATCTTGATGTACTGCGAGCTTTGCTACTATAGTTGGATCTTATGATGTTTCTCCCCCTATACCTTCTTGTAATGGATTGAGTTTTCCCTTTGATGTTATCTTATCGGATTGAGTCTTTAAGGATTTGAGAACACTTGATGTATGTCTTGCGTGGGATACCCATCGAGACAATGGGGTATTCTATTGATTCACTTGATGTATGTTTTGGTGATCAACTTGCCGGTTGTGTGACCTTGTGAACTTATGCATAGGGGTTGGCACATGTTTTCGTCTTAACTCTTTGGTAGAAACTTTGGTGCACTCTTCGAAGTTCTTTGTGTTGGTTTGAATAGATGAATCTGAGATAGTGTGATGCATATCGTATAATCATACCCGCGGATACTTGTGGTGACATTGGAGTATCTAGGTGACATTAGGGTTTTGGTTGATTTGTATCTTAAGGTGTTATTTTACTACGAACTCTAGGGTTGTTTGTGACACTTATAGGAATATCCCAATGATTGATCGGAAAGAATAACTTTGAGGTGGTTTCGTACCCTACAATAATCTCTTCGTTTGTTCTCCGCTATTAGTGACTTTGGAGTGACTCTTTGTTGCATGTTGAGGGATTGTTATATGATCTAATTATGTTATCCTTGTTGAGAGAACTTGCACTAGTGAAAGTATGAACCCTAGGCCTTGTTTTGAAGCATTGCAATACCGTTTTTGCTCACTTTTATTACTTGTTACCTTTATGTTTTTTTAATTTCGGATTACAAAAACCTATACCTACCATCCATATTGCACTTGTATCACCATCTCTTCGCCGAACTAGTGCACCTATACAATTTACCATTGTATTGGGTGTGTTGGGGACACAAGAGACTCTTTGTTATTTGGTTGCAGGGTTGTTTGAGAGAGGCCATCTTCATCGTATGCCTCCCACAGATTGATAAACCTTACGTCATCCACTTGACGGAAATTTGCTACTGTCCTACAAACCTATGAACTTGGAGGCCCAACAACGTCTACAAGAAGAAGGTTGTGTAGTAGACATCAGGAATACTCAGGTTAAAGTTGACGAGCCTAGCATGTACAGACAATGCCTCGGAACACTGTAGACCGAAAGGTCGAGCGTGAATCATATAATAGATATGATCAACATAAGATGTTCACCATTCAAAACCACTCCATTTCACGTGATGATCGGACATGGTTTAGTTGATATGGATCACGTGATCATTTAGATGACTTGAGGGATGTCTATATAAATGGGAGTTCTTAAGTAATTTGATTAATTGAACTTTAATTTATCACGGACTTAGTCCTGATAGTATTTGCAAATTATGTTGTAGAACAATAGTTCGCGTTGTAGCTCCCCTATGTTTTTGATATGTTCCTAGAGAAAACTAAGTTGAAAGATGATAGTAGCAATGATGTGGACTGGGTTCGTGGATTATCCTCATTGTTGCACAGAAGAATTATGTCCTTGATGCACCGCTAGGTGACAGACCTATTGCAGGAGCAGATGTAGACGTTATGAACATTTGGCAAGCTCGATATGATGACAACTAGATAGTTTAGTGTGCCATGCTTTACGGCTTAGAATCGGGGCACCAAAGACATTTTGAGAGCCATGGAACATACAAGATGTTCCAAGAGCTGAAATTGGTATTTCAGACTCATGCCCATGTCAAGAGGTATGAGACCTCTAACAAATAATTCGCCTACAAAATGGAGGAGATTAGCTAAGCTAGTGAGCATGTGTTCAGAATGTATGGGTGCTACAATCAATTGAATCAAGTGGGAGTTAATCTTCCAGATAAGATAGTGATTGACAGAAGTTCTCTAGTCACTACCACCAAGCTATTAAGAACTTTTTGATTTACTATAATATGCAAGGGATAACGAAAACGATTCCTGAGCTCTTCGCGATGTTGAAATCGGCGAAGGTAGAAATCAAGAAAAAACATCAAGTGTTGATGGTTAATAAGACCACTAGTTTTAAGAAAAAGGGCAAGGGAAAGAAAGGGAACTTTAAGAAGAACGGCAAGCAAGTTGCCACTCCCGAGAAGAAGCCCAAGGCTAGACCCAAGCCTGAAACCGAGTGATTCTGCTGCAAAGGAAATGGTCACTGGAAGCGGAACTACCCCAAAGATGGCAAAGTGAAGAAAGCTATATTTGATATACATGGTATTGATGTGTACCTTACTAGTGCTCATAGTAGCCCCTAGGTATTTTGATACTTGTTCGGTTGCTAAGATTAGTAACTCAAAACAGGAGTTGCAGAATAATCGGAGACTAGTTGAGGGTGAGGTGACGATGTGTGCTGGAAGTAGTTCCAATATTGATATGATCATCATCGCACACTCCCTATACTTTCGGGGTTAGTGTTAAACCTAAATAAAATGTTATTTGGTGTTTGCGTTGAGCATGAACAAGATTGGATCGTGTTTATTACAATACGATTATTCATTTAAGTCAGAGAATAATTGTTATTCTGTTTACATGAATAAAACCTTCTATGGTCATACACCCAAGGTGAATGGTTTATTGAATCTCAATCATAGTATGAAGCCAAAAGATGCACAGTTGATAATGATAGTGCAACATACTTGTGGCACTGCCATTTAGGTCATATTGGTGTAAAGCGCATGAAGAAACTCCATGTTGATGGACTTTTGGAGTCACTTGATTATGAATCATTTGATGCTTGCGAACCATGGCTCATGGGCAAGATGACTAAAACTCCGTTCTCCGGAACAATGGAGTGAGACAATGACTTATTGGAATTAATACATACAGATGTATGCGCTCCGATGAGTGTTGAGGCTTGCGACGAGTATTGTTATTTTCTGACCTTCACATATGATTCGAGCAGATATGGGTATATCTAGTTGATGAAACACAAGTCTGGAACATTTGAAAAGTTCGAAGAATTTCAAGAGTGAAGTAGAGAATCATCGTAACAAGAAAATAAAGTTTCTACGATCTGATCACGGAGGCGAATATTTGAGTTAAGAGTTTGGCCTTCATTTAAAACAATATGGAATAGTTTCTCAACTCACGCCACCTAGAACACCACAACGTAATGGTGTGTTTGAACATTGTAACCGTACTTTATTAGATATGGTGCAATCTATGATATCTCTTACCGATTTACCACTATCGTTTTGGGGTCATGCATTAGAGACAACTGCATTCACATTAAACAGGACACCGTCTAAATCCATTGAGATGACAAAACTATGGTTTGGCAAGACACCTAAGCTGTCATTTCTGGAAGTTTGGGGTTGTGATGCTTGTGTGAAAAAGCTTTAGCCTGATAAGCTCAAACCCAAATCGGAGAAGTGCGTCTTCATAGGATACCCGAAAGAAATTGTTGGGTACACCTTTTATCATAGACCCGAAGGCAAGATTTTTGTTGCTAAGAACGGATCCTTTCTAGAGAAGGAGTTTCTCTCGAAAGAAGAGAGTAGGAGGAGTATAACTTGATGAGGTAATTGTACCTTCTCTCTAATTGGAAAGTAGCTCATCAAAGAAAGCCGTTCCAGTGATACCTACACCAATTAGTGAGGAAGCAAATGATCATGATCATGAAACTTCAGATCAAGTTACTACCAAACCTCGTAGGTCAACCAGAGTACGTTCCACACCAGAGTGGTATGGTAATCATGTTCTGGAAGTCATGTTACTAGACCATGACGAACCTACGAACTATGAGGAAGCGATGATGAGCCCAGATTCCGCGAAATGGCTTGAGGCCATGAAATCTGAGTGGGATCCTTGTATGTGAACAAAGTATGGACTTTGGTTGACTTTCCCGATGATTGGCAAGCCATAGAGAATAAATGGATCTTCAAGAAGAAGACTAACGCTGATGGTAATGTTACCGTCTACAAAGCTCGACTTGTTCGAAAGGTTTTCAAGAAGTTCAAGGAGTTGGCTACGATGAGACTTTATCACCCGTAGCGATGCTTAATTCTATCCGAATCATGTTAGCGATTGCCGCATTTTATGATTATGAAATCTGACAAATGGATGTCAAAACTGCATTCCTTAATGGATTTCTGAAAGAAGAGTTGTATATGATGCAACCAAAAGGTTTTGTCGATCCTAAAGGTGCTAACAAAGTGTGCAAGCTCCAGCAATCCATGTATGGACTGGTGCAAGCATCTCGGAGTTGGAATATACGCTTTGATAAGGTGATCAAAGCATATGGTTTTATACAGACTTACATTGAAGCATGTATTTACAAGAAAGTGAGTGGGATCACTACAACATTTCTGATAAGTATATGTGCATGACATATTGTTGATCTGAAATGATGTAGAATTTTCTGGAAAGCATAAAGGATTGTTTAAAAAGAGTTTTTTCAACAAATACCTCGGTGAAGCTACTTACGTATTGAGCACCAAGATCTATAGAGATAGATTAAGACTTTTGATTAGTACACACCTTGATTAGATTTTGATGTAGTTCAAAATGGATCAGTCAAAGAAGGATTTCTTGCCTGATTTGTAAGGTGTGAAGTTGAGTAAGACTCAAAGCCCGACCACGACAGAAAAATAGAGAGAGAATGAAAGTCATTCCTATGCCTCAACCATAGGTTCTATAAAGTATGACATGCTGTGTACCAAACCTATTGTGTACCTTGCCATGAGTTTGGCAAGGAGGTAGAATAGTGATCTAGGAGTAGATCACCATATAGTGGTCAAAATTATCTTTAGCAACTGGAGGACTAAGGAAATGTTTCTCGATTATGGAGGTGATAAAGGGTTCATCGTAAAGAGTTGCGCCTATGCAAGCTTTGACACTAATCCAGATGACTCTACGTATCAATTTGGATGTGTATTGAAAGTGGGAGCAATTAGCTAGAGTAGCTCCATGTAGAGCATTATAGACATAGAAATTTGCGAAATACATACGTATCTGAATGTGACAGACCCGTTGACTAAACTTCTCTCACAAAGAAAAACATGATCACACCTTAGTACTCTTTGGGTGTTAATCACATGGTGATGTGAACTAGATTATTGACTCTAGTAAACCCTTTGGATGTTGGTCACATGGCGATGTGAACTATGGGTGTTAATCACCTGACAATGTGAACTATCGGTGTTAAATCACATGGCGATGTGAACCAGATTATTGACTCTAGTGCAAGTGGGAGACTGGAGGAAATATGCCCTAGAGGCAATAATAAAGTTGTTGTTTATATTTCCTTATATCATGATAAATGTCTTTTATTCATGCTAGAATTGTATTAACCAGAAACTTGATACATGTGTGGATACATAGACAAAACACAATGTCCCTAGTAAGCCTCTACTAGACTAGCTCGTTAATCAAAGATGGTTGAGTTTCCTAACCATAGACATGTGTTGTAATTTGATTAACGGGATCACATCATTAGGAGAATGATCTGATGGACATGACCCATCCGTTAGCTTAGCATATTGATCGTTCAGTTTTATTGCTATTGCTTTCTTCATGTCAAATATATATTCCTCGGACTATGAGATTATGAAACTCCCGGATACCGGAGGAATGCCTTGTGTGCTATCAAACGTCACAACGTAACTGGGTGATTATAAAGATCCTCTACAGGTATCTCCGAAGTCTTTTGTTGGGTTGGCATAGATCGAGATTAGGATTTGTCACTCCGAGTATCAGAGAGGTATCTCTGGGCCCTCTCGGTAATGCACATCATAAGAAGCCTTACAAGCAATGTGACTAATGAGTTAGTTGCGGGATGATGCATTACGAAACGAGTAAAGAGACTTGTCGGTAACAAGATTGAACTAGGTATGAAGATACCGACGATCGAATCTCGAGCAAGTAACATACCGATGACAAAGGGAATAATGTATGTTGTCGTAACGGTTTGACCGATAAAGATCTTCGTAGAATATGTGGGAGCCAATATGAGCATCGAGGTTCCGCTATTGGTTATTGACCGGAGAGGTGTCTCGGTCATGTCTACATAGTTCTCGAACCCATAGGGTCCGCACGCTTAACGTTCGATGACGATTTTGTATTATATGTGATTTGGTGACCGAATGTTGTTCGGAGTCCCGGATGAGATCATGGATATGACGAGGAGTCTCAAAATGGTCACGAGGTAAAGATTGATATATTGGATGATAGTATTCGGACACCAAAAGAGTTCTGAGGGGTACCGGGTTCATATCGGAGTTCTCGGGGGTCACCAGCACCCCCGAGGGAAAGTTATGGGCCTTATGGGCCATTAGAGGGAGGCTCACCAGCCCACGTAGGGGTGGCACGCCCCATCCATGGAAGGAGGCCGAATTGGAGTAGGGGAGGGGGCGGTGCCCCCTTTCCTTCTTCTCCTCCACTCCTTCCTCCTTTCCCCCTCCATGAGAAGGAAAACAGAGGGGGGGATCCTACTAGGACCAGGAGTCCTAGTAGGACTCCCTCCCCATGGCGCGCCCCCTAGGCCGGCCTCCTCCTCCTCTCCTCCTTTATATACGTGGGCAGGGGGCACCCAAAGCACATCAATTGTTCTTAGCCGTGTGTGATGCCCCCTCCACAGTTTACTCCTCGGGTCATATTGTCGTAGTGATTAGGCAAAGCCCTGCGCGGATCACTTCACCATCACCGTCACCATGCCATCGTGCTGACGAAACTCTCCCTCGACACTTTGTTGGATCAAGAGTTCGAGGGACGTCTTCGAGCTAAACGTGTGCTGAACTCTGAGGTGTCATATGTTCGGTGCTGGATCGGTTGAATCGTGTAGACGTTCGACTACATCAACTGCGTTAATCTAACACTTCCACTTTTGGTCTACGAGGGTACGTGGACACACTCTTCCCGTCTCGTTGCTATGCATCTCCTAGATAGATCTTGCGTGTACATAGGATTTTTTTATTTGAAACTGCATGCTACGTTCCCAACATCTAGTCCAAGAAAAATCATCGTAAAGTTTCATTATGTTTGGACTCCGTTCGATATTCCTTTTCTGCGAAACACAAAAACAAGGAAAAAAGAAACAGGCACCGGGCTCTTGGTTAATAGGCTAGTCCAAAAAATAATATAAAATAGCATAATAATGCATATAAAACATCCAAAATAGATAATATAATAGCATGGAACAATAAAAAAATTATAGATACGTTGGAGACGTATCAATGACTTGATGTAGACAAGATAAACTCACGCATGAATAAACCCCATCTTTTTACCCTTAATAGCAACGATACATACGTGTCACATCCCTTTCTGTAACTAAGATTGAGCACGGTAAGATCAAACCCATCACAAAGCACCTCTTCCCATTGCAAGACAAATCAACGTAGTTGTCCAAACCAAGCCAATAAATTAGAGAAGATATACGAGGCTATAACAATCATCCATAAAAGAGTTCAGAGAAAACTCAAATAATATTCATAGATAGATCTGATCATAAACTCACAATTCATTGGATCCCAACAAACACACAGCAAAAATTTATTACATCAAATAGATCTCCAAGAACACAGAGGAGAATATTGTATTGAAGATCAAAAAGATAGAACAAGCCATATATCTACTAACTATGGACACGTAGGTCTGTGGTAAACTACTCACGCATCATCGGAGGCGGCAAGGATGATGAAGATCCCCCTCCGTGATTGATTCCCCCTCCGGCAAAGTGCCCGAAAAGGCCACCAGATGGAATCTCATGGTTCTGGAACTTGCGGCGGAGGAAAACGTATTTCATGGAGCCCTCTTTCGATTTCAAGATTTTAGAGAATTTATAGAGGAAGAGCTAGGTCATACGGAGGCACTATGGACTTAGGTGCCTCCAGCTGCTCATATGATAGAGACAATAAATTTGCCACACATGAGGTCGTCGACAAGTCCACCTCCAAATGCTCCAGCGATGGAGGCACTTCCAGCACTTTCATCAACGAAGCATATCCTTGCTCAATCCTAGCTTCAGTCTGGTCTTCCACAAGGGAACCTTGGTGCCATCGTCAGGTAATGGAACATTACGCATTGTTTCAGAGCAAAACACGACAGGCAAGCCTCCATTCTCCGCAAAAGCTGCACAAATATCCTCATAAAGTGCATGATAGGCCGCAATCGGTGCCACCATTGAAGATAGTGATGAGGTGCGATGCACCGGGGAGCAAGGACCAAATGCGCCATCTAGCCCCACATCGACGGGGTGACCTGAGCAGGGTCCAAGCCGGCAACATGCTTCGACCAGAGCATGAAGGATGGAACCACCTCATGCACACGTGGCCTCAGCCACCATGTCCTGGATATGTGAACGAAACAATGCCAACTGAGCTGCAAAAGTAGCCTGCAACCACTGATCCAACAGGGCCTTATCAGTGCCATCACACACAACAACATCGACATGATGGGCATTGCAAGTGTCGTAGAACTCTTGAACATGGTGAAAGACGCTATGGACCTTCGGATGCCGCAATGATGCACAACGATCATCTCCCATGGGTGGTTGCACTGCAATCTTGGACCACGAGTGAGCATGAGGTGACCAACAGGAGGCGAGTTGTTAAGATCATGTGTGGGAGCATCCGGCATGACAGGAAGGCGCCGACAGTCCCGCTCCCCGTGGCCTGGATGTAGGCAGCCAAGACACCTGAAGGTCTCACAATAGCCCCACACGAAATGGTCTCTCGCAAGGCACCGGTAGCATCTTCCTTGTGCCCACTGCTTGAAGGTGAGGTTGTGCAATGTTCTGAAATAGAGGCATGTGGTCATTTGATTTTTGAATGTTTAGTAGCTCTCGAAGTTGGTCGTACTATTGTTAAACTCACTAGCTTTGTGCATGAAGTCAATTGGAAAATAGCTTGTAGGCCAAAGGAGTATGTTGGTCTAGGGGTACTCAACCCCGATAATTTTTCGCGTGCTTTACGTCCTCGTTGGCTGTGGTATAAATGGAAGGAGCCCCACAAGCTTTGGGTGGGGTTGGTAACCCTTGCATTGCCGAGGACCTCGAGTTTTTCTACGCCTCTACAACAATCATTGTAGGTGACGGCGCAAAAAAACCATTCTGGGACTCTCCTTGGCTTCTTGGGCGGAAACCCAAGGATATTGCACCATTAATCTACAAGGCCTCGAGGAGAAAAAATTGAAAGGTGTGTGAAGCCCTCAAAGGGAATGTGTGGATTCTCAAAATCAATCTCAACATTGTTGTCTCCATTCGCCACATTAGTGAATGCTTCACTCTTTGTATGTGTTGGAAATATGCCCTAGAGGCAATAATAAAATGGTTATTATTATATTTCCTTGTTCATGATAATTGTTCATTGTTCATGCTTTAATTGTATTATCCGGAAACAGTAATGCAAGTGTGAATAATTAGACCACAATGTGTCCCTAGTAAGCCTCTAGTTGACTAGCTCGTTGATCAACAGATGGTTACGGTTTCGTGACCATGGACATTGGATGTCATTGATAACGGGATCACATCATTAGGAGAATGATGTGATGGACAAGACCCAATCCTAAGCCTATCACAAGATCGTGTAGTTCGTATGCTAAAGGTTTTCCAATGTCAAGTATCCTTTCCTTAGACCATGAGGTTGTGCAACTCCCGGATACCGTAGGAATACTTTGGGTGTGTCAAACGTCACAACGTAACTGGGTGGCTATAAAGGTACACTACGGGTATCTCCGAAGGCATCTGTTGGGTTGGCACGAACCGAGACTGGGATTTGTCACTCCGTATGACGGAGAGGTATCTTTGGGCCCACTCGGTAAGACATCATCATAATGAGCTCAATGTGACTAAGGGGTTGGTCAACGGGATGATGTGTTATGGAACGAGTAAAGAGACTTGCCATAATGAGATTGAACAAGATATCGGTATACCGACGATCGAATCTCGGGCAAGTGCTATACCGATAGACAAAGAGAATCGTATACAAGATTGATTGAATCCTTGACATCGTGGTTCATCCGATGAGATCATCGTGGAACATGTGGGAACCAACATGGGTATCCAGATCCCGCTGTTGATTATTGGCCGGAGAGATGTCTCGGTCATGTCTGCATTGTTCCCGAACCTGTAGGGTCTACACACTTAAGGTTCGATGACGCTAGGGTTATAGGGAATAGATGTACGTGGTTACCGAATGTTGTTTGGAGTCCCAAATGAGATCTCCGATGTCACGAGGAGTTCCGGAATGGTTCGGAGGTAAAGATTTATATATGGGAAGTCACCATACGGTCACCGGAATAATTCGGGGGGGTGCCGGTATTGTACCGGGACCACCGAAGGGGTTCCGGGGGTCCACCGGGAGGGTCCACCTACCCCGGAGGGCCCTATGGGCTGTATGTGGAAGGGGACCAGCCCCTAAGTGGGTTGGGCACCTCCCCCCCTAGGGCCCATGCGCCTAGGGTTTGGGGGGAACCCTAAGGGGGGGCCTTGCCTTGGGGGGCAAGCCACCCCCCCTCTGGCCGCCACCCCCTCCTCAGATCTCATCTGAGGGGGCCGGCCCCCTCTCCCTGGCCCCTATATATATGTGGGGGGAGGGAGGGCAACCGCACCCAAGTCCTGGCGGAGCCCTCCCCCTCTCCCTACTACTCCTCCTCTCCCGCGGTGCTTGGTGAAGCCCTGCAGGATTGCCACGCTCCTCCATCACCACCACGCCGTCGTGCTGCTGCTGGACGAAGTCTTCCCCAACCTCTCCCTTTCCCCTTGCTGGATCAAGGCGCGGGAGACGTCACCGAGCTGCACGTGTGTTGAACGCGGAGGCGCCATTGTTCAGCGCTTAGATCGGAACCAACCGCGATCTGAATCGCTACGAGTACGACTCCTTCATCCACGTTCTTGTAACGCTTCCGCATCGCGATCTTCGAAGGTATGAAGATGCACTCCCCTCTCGTTGCTAGTAGACTCCATAGATAGATCTTGGTGATGCGTAGGAATTTTTTTTGATTTTCTGCAACGATCCCCAACAGTGGCATCATGAGCTAGGTCTATGCGTAGTTACTATGCACGAGTAGAACACAAGTTGTTGTGGGCGTAGATCATGTCAATTTACTTGCCGCTACTAGTCTTAACTTGATTCGGCGGCATCGTGAGATGAAGCGGCCCGGACCGACCTTACACGTACGCTTACGTGAGACAGGTTCCACCGACTGACATGCACTAGTTGCATAAGGTGGCTAGCGGGTGTTTGTCTCTCCCACTTTAGTCGGATCGGATTCGTTGAAAAGGGTCCTTATGAAGGGTAAATTGAAATTGGCATATCATGTTGTGGTTTCGGCGTAGGTAAGAAATGTTCTTGCTAGAAACCTATAGCAGCCACGTAAAAACTTGCAACAACAATTAGAGGACGTCTAACTTGTTCTTGCAGCATGTGCTGTGTGATGTGATATGGCCAAAAGGATGTGATGAATATATATGTGATGTACGAGATTGATCATGTTCTTGTAATAAGAATCACGACTTGCATGTCGATGAGTATGACAACTGGCAGGAGCCATAGGAGTTGTCTTTATTTTATTGTATGACCTGCGTGTCATTGAAAACACCATGTAATTACTTTACTTTATTGCTAACCGTTAGCCATAGTAGTAGAAGTAATGTTTGGTGAGACAACTTCATGAAGACATGATGATGGAGATCATGGTGTCATGCCGGTGACGATGATGATCATGGAGCCCCGAAGATGAAGATCAAAAGGAGCAAAATGATATTGGCCATATCATGTCACTATTTGATTGCATGTGATGTTTATCATGTTTTACATCTTATTTGCTTAGAACGACGGTAGTAAATAAGATGATCTCTCACTAAAATTTCTAGAATTGTATTCCCCCTAACTGTGCGCCGTTGCTAAGGTTTGTTGTTCCGAAGCACCACGTGATGATCGGGTGTGATAGGCTCTAACGTTCGCATACGACGGGTGTAAGCCAGATTTACACACGCAATACACTTAGGGTTCACTTGACGAGCCTAGCATGTACAGACATGGCCTTGGAACACGGAAGACCGAAAGGTCGAACATGAGTCGTATAGAAGATACGATCAACATAAATATGTTCACCATTGATGACTAGTCCGTCTCACGTGATGATCGGACACGGCCTAGTCGATTCGGATCATGTATCACTTAGATGACTAGAGAGATGTCTATCTGAGTGGGAGTTCATTAAATTTGTTTAGATGAACTTAATTGTCATGAACATAGTCTAAAATCTTTACAATATGTCTTGTAGATCCAATGGCCCACGCTAATGTTGCCCTCAACTTCAACGCGTTCCTAGAGAAAACCAAGCTGAAAGACGATGGTAGCAACTATACGGATTGGGTCCGTAACTTGAGGATCATCCTCATAGCTGCCAAGAAAGCATATGTCCTTGAAGCACCGCTAGGTGATGCACCCGTTTTCCCAGCAGCTCAAGACGTTATGAACGCCTGGCAGTCGCGTAGTGATGATTACTCCCTGGTTCAGTGCGGCACGCTTTACAGCTTAGAATCGGGGCTCCAAAAGCGTTTTGAGCAGCACGGAGCATATGAGATGTTCCAAGAGCTGAAAATGGTTTTCCAAGCTCATGCCCGAGTCGAGAGATATGAAGTCTCCGACAAGTTCTACAGTTGTAAGATGGAGGAGAATAGTTCTGTCAGCGAGCATATACTCAAAATGTCTGGGTTGCACAATCGCTTGTCTCAGTTGGGAATTAATCTCCCAGATGACGCAGTCGTTGAAAGAATCCTCCAGTCGCTCCCACCTAGCTACAAGAGCTTTGTGATGAACTTCAATATGCAAGGGATGGAGAAGTCCATTCCCGAGGTGTATTCAATGCTGAAATCAGCGGAGGTGGAGATCAAGAAAGAACATCAAGTGTTGATGGTGAATAAAGCCACTAAGTTCAAGAAAGGCAAGGGTAAGAAGAACTTCAAGAAGGACGGCAAAGGAGTTGCCGCGCCCGGTAAGCCAGTTGCCGGGAAGAAGCCAAAGAATGGACCCAAGCCTGAGACTGAGTGCTTTTATTGCAAGGGAATGGGTCACTGGAAGCGGAACTGCCCCAAATACTTAGCAGATAAGAAGGCCGCCAACGTCAAAAGTATATGTGATATACATGTTATTGATGTGTACCTTACCAGTGCCCGTAGTAGCTCCTAGGTATTTGATATCGGTGCAGTTGCTCACATTTGTAACTCAAAGCAGGAGTTGCAGAATAAGCGGAGACTGGCGAAGGACGAGGTGACGATGCGCGTCGGGAATGGTTCCAAGGTCGATGTGATCGTTGTTGGCACACTACCTCTGCATCTACCTTCGGGATTAGTTTTAAACCTCAATAATTGTTATTTAGTACCATCTTTGAGCATGAACATTGTATCTGGATCTCGTTTAATGCTAGATGGCTACTCATTTAAATCTGAGAATAATGGTTGTTCTATTTATATGAGAGAAATGGTTTATGGTCATGCCCCGCTGGTCAATGGTTTATTCTTAATGAATCTCGAACGTGATGTTACACATATTTATAGTGTGGATGCCAAAAGGTGTAAGGTTGATAATGATAGTCCCACATACTTGTGGCACTGCCGCCTTGGTCATATTGGTGGCAAACGTATGAAGAAGCTCCATGCGGATGAACTTTTGAAGTCTCTTGATTATGAATCATTTGACACATGCGAACCATGCCTCTTGGGAAAGATGACCAAGACTCCGTTCTCCGGAACAATGGAGCGAGCAACCAACTTATTGGAAATCATACATACTGATGTGTGCGGTCCAATGAGTGTTGAAGCTCGCGGTGGCTATCGTTATGTTCTCACCCTCACAGATGACTTAAGTAGATATGGGTATGTCTACTTGATGAAACACAAGTCAGAGACCTTTGAAAAGTTCAAGGAATTTCAGAATGAGGTTGAGAATCAACGTGACAGAAAAATAAAGTTCTTACAATCAGATCGTGGAGGAGAATATTTAAGTCACGAATTTGGCACGCACCTAAGGAACTTTGGAATTGTTTCACAATTGACGCCGCCTGGAACACCTCAACGTAATGGTGTGTCCGAACGTCGTAATCGTACTCTGTTGGACATGGTGCAATCTATGATGTCTCTTACCGACTTGTCGCTATCATTTTGGGGTTATGCTTTAGAGACTGCCACATTCACTTTAAATAGGGCACCGTCTAAATCCGTTGAGACGACACCGTATGAACTATGGTTTGGGAAGAAACCTAAGTTGTCGTTTCTAAAAGTTTGGGGATGCGATGCTTATGTCAAGAAACTTCAACCTGAAAAGCTCGAACCCAAATCGGAAAAATGCGTCTTCATAGGATACTCTAAGGAAACTATTGGGTACACCTTCTACCTCAGATCCGAAGGCAAGGTCTTCGTTGCCAAGAATGGATCCTTTCTGGAGAAAGAGTTTCTCTTGAAAGAAGTAAGTGGGAGGACAGTGGAACTTGATGAGGTGATTGTCACCCCTTCCGAACCGGAAAGTAGCGCAGCGCAGGAAGATGTTTCTATGGTGCCTGCACCGACTAGGGAGGAAGTTAATGATAATGATCATGAAGCTTCAGATCAAGTTACTGCTCGAGGGCTCGAATACAAAAGCTCGAAAACACAAGAGTCAGCGGAAGCAATAATATCTGAGTACAGACATAAGTTAAACAAGTTTGCCTTAAGAAGGCTTGCAGAAAAGTAACAACGATCGAAAAGGCAAGGCCTCCTGCCTGGGACCTCCTAACTACTCCTCGAAGCCGAACTCCACGTAGAAACATCCTCAGGATCTTCTGGCTCCTGGACTCCATCAATCTGGTTGCATCATCCGGGAAGAAGGAACAAGACGGGAAAAGGGGGAGAAAAGCAACCGTGAGTACTCATCCAAAGTACTCGCAAGCAAGGAACTACACTACATATGCAATGATATCTGTGTAAAGGGGTAATATCTGTGGACTGAACTGCAGAAAGCAGAATAAGAGGGGGGATAGCTAATTCAATCGAAGACTACGCTTCTCGTAACCTCCATCTTGCAGCAAAAGATGAGGGTAGCTGAAAAGTAACAAGTATCCTCGCTTCTCGCAGCCTCCGTCTTGCAGCAGTAGAAGGGAGTAGATGGTAAGTTCAGCAAGTAACATCGTATAGCATAATCCTACTCGGCGATCCTCCCGCACATCACCCTGGTGGGAGAGCAACCACCGAGTTGTATCTGGCACTGGTAAGGGTGTGTTTTATTAAGTATCCGGTTCTAGTTGTCATGAGGTCGGAATACAACTCCGGGTCATCCTTTTACCGAGGGACACGGCTATTCGAATAGATTAACTTCCCTGCAGGGGTGCACCACATAACCCAGCACGCTTGATCCCATTTGGCCGGACACACTTTCCAGGGTCATGCCCGGCCTCGGAAGATCAACACGTCGCAGCCCTACCTAAGCACAGCAGAGAGGTCAGCACGCCGGTCTAAACCCTAAGCGCACGGGGGTCTGGGCCCATCGCCCAATGCACACCTGCGTGTTGCGAGGGCGGCCGGTAAGCAGACCTAGCCTCTCCTAATACCATAGTAGGCTTTCCAGTCCAATCCGGCGCGCGCTGCTAAGTCGCTGACGTCAAGAAGGCTTCGGCTGATACCACGACGTCGAGTACCCATAACTATTCCCACGTAGCTGGTTAGTGCGTATAGGCCAACGGCCAGACTCAGATCAAATATCCAAACTCGTTAAGCGTGTTCTTATGAAAATAACCATGGACAACGACCAGGGCCAGGCCACCTCTCCACTGGGTGTCTCAACCTGCCCTGTCGCTCCGCCACAAAGATCCACACAGAGGGCCGTCGGGAAAGTATGTCCTTTCAGCCCCCAATTCGTGAATCAACCGCCGGTACTCAACGAGCCGACCCGACTTTAGTCACATCAAGTATCAGGTATATGTGTATGTAGTATATACCCGTGATCACCCCCAAGTGATCACGGCCCGATAGAATAGCAGGGCAGACGGACAAGGGTGTAGGGCCACTGATGGAATACTAGCATCCTATACTAAGCATTTAGGATTGCAGGTAAAGTATCAACAGTGGTAGCAACAATGACAGGCTATGCAGCAGAATAGGATTATCGAAAGCAGTAACATGCTACACTACTCTAATGCAAGCAGTAGAGAGAAGAGTAGGCGATATCTGGTGATCAAGGGGGGGGCTTGCCTGGAAGCTCGGCAGCCAAAGTGGGGTCGTCAACACCGTAGTCGATCGGGGCAGCAGCAGCGTCGGTCTCGTAGTCTACCGGAGAGAAGAGGGGGAAGAAACAGTGAATACAATGCAAACAGATGCATAACGATGCATGACATGACAAGTAACGGTGCTAAGTGTGCCCTAACGCAGTATCGGGTGATACTGACGAAGGGGGGAAACATCCGGAAAAGTATTCCCGGCGTTTCGCGTTTTCGGGCGGATGAAACGGAGGGGGAAAGTTGCGGGTTCGGTATGCTAGGGACGTGTGGTTGACGAACGGTCTGCGTATTCGGATGCGTCTCGAAATTCTGAGCAACTTTCATATATAAATTATTTTCATCCGAGTTACGGTTTAAAAGATATGATTTTCTAAAGTTTTTATTAATTTCTGGAATTTAATATTAATTAAATTAATTCGAAAAAGAATTTATGACATCAGCATGACATCATGCTGACGTCATCATGGTTGACTGGTCAAACTGACCACTGGGTCCCACCTGTCATTGGCAGTAAACCAACTAACAGTTTAGTTAGATTAATTATGTTTTAGTTAATTATAGATTAGGTTAATTAATGATTAGATTAATCTAAATGTGATTAATTAACTTAATTAATTTGTTAATTAATTAATTAATTAATTAAATTATTTATCTATTTTTTTTATTTTTATTTTCTAAAGATCCAGGGGCATGGGGCCCTGGCGTCAGTGGCCCAGGGGGCCTAAACGGGCGACGGGTTCGGGCGTAACAGGGAGGAGCCCCGTGGGCACGGGCGCTGCCCGCCACAGCGACGGAGGCCAGCACAGGCGCCGGCGGCCAGGGGCCGTGCGGGCGTCGGCGCCGGGCGCCAGAGGAGGATGGCGCCGGAGGAAGGGGACGGCTCCGACGCGGAGCAGCCGCGCGGGCAGGGTGCAGGGGAGGCCGTGGCGAGCGCCGGGGGGGAATGGCGACGCGGCCGGCGCGGCGCAGCGAGGTGGTGCGGCCGGCACGGGGCGGCGGTCCGGCGATGGGGCCGCAGCCGCGGCGAGGCCAGCCCCCGGTGGCGAGGCGGGGCTATGCGAGGCGGGGAGGGCAGCGGGAGGCGGGCGCTTGGTGCGGTGGCGGCTGCGACGGGCATGGGCGTGGCGGCGGGGACGTGGCCGGAGCGGCCAGGGCGAGGGCCCGGCGGTGGTTGGCGGGACGCCTCGGGGGCGCGCGGCCACTGCGGAGGCGGAGGGCGCCGCCGGAGGAGGGGGGCGATGGCCCAAGGCGGCGGCGAGCGTGACCACGGCGGGAGTGCGGCAGTTGCGGGCGTGGACCAGCAAGGCGGAGGCGGGAGCTGCGTCGCGTGCAGTCGCTGCGGGCGCGGTAGGCTGCGGGGAAGCACGGGCGGCGAGCGTCGCTGGAGCAGAGCCGCGGCAGTGTAGCGCGCAGCACCGAACGGGGAGCAGAGAGGGGAGGGGAGCGCTCACGGGCGTTGTAGGGAAAGGGCAGTGGGGTCGAGGCGGCAGTCCGGTGGCGACGGAGACGGTGGCGAGGCAGCTCTAGTCGGCGGCGATCGATGGCCGGGGCGGCGAGGCGTCGAGCGGCGTGGAGGGAGCGCCCGCGACGGGATCGAGCAGCGGCCTCCTCCTCTCGATCCCGATCCAATCGGGGGAGAGGGGGGAGGGGATATTTTTCGTGGGG
>LR738709.1:418540981-418576172 GCA_902687465.1 Secale cereale
CTTGGGGGAGGGGAGTTATAGGCCGGGGGTAGTGGGCCGAGGCCTAGTAGGCCTGGGGTTTTCTTTTTGCTCTTTCTTTCTTTTGTTTTTCTTTTGTTTGTTTTCTTTCCTTTTATTTACTTCTCCTTTTCTGTTTTATTTTATTTAAAATACTTAGGCACTTTTAGTAACTGTAATAACTACACCATAATTGATCTTGCAATATTTAGCACCGCCCGAACAATTTTATTTAAACATTTCAAAAACTTATATTGTTTATTTCTTTTTCGGGTTCTTATTTCGAACGAGGGAACGGAGTTTTCGATTAACGTGATGTTATCCACAGTAACACGATGACATGGCATCATTAGCAGAGAATTACTGTAGCGTGATTGCCCGGGCGTTACATTTTGTAGCCCTACATAATTCTCGTCCTCTCTTGACCACGAAGGAATGACCTCCGGGTGCGTCCCTATTGCATGTTTTATGAGAAATATCATGTGATTCGATTATGTTAATGTTGTTGGGAGTTGCCACTAGTGAAAGTATGAACCCTAGGCCTTGTTTCCACCATTGCAATACCATTTGTGCTCACGTTTACCACTTGTTTGCTTGCTGCACTTTTTATTACAGATTTATATTACTTTGTTTTGCCATCCATATCACTTGCCATTTAACATCTCTTTGCCGAACTAGTGCATCTATACAACTCCTAGTTGTATTAGGTGTGTTGGGGACACAAGAGACTTCTTGTATCTTAGTTGCAGGGTTGCTTGAGAGAGACCATCTTCAACCTCTACTTCCCTGAGTTCGATAAACCTTAGGTCATCCACTTGAGGGAAATTGCTGTTGTCCTACAAACCTCTGCGCTTGGGGGCCCAACATAGTCTACAAGAGTAGAAGCGTGTGTAGACATCAAGCTATTTCTGGCGCCGTTGCCGGGGAGGTGAGTGCTTGAAGGTATATCTTTAGATCTTGCAATTAAATCTTTTTGTTTCTTGTTTTTATTTTCACTAGTTTTGCTTAATGGAAAACAACAAAAATATGAGAGAGCTTTATAAGCTCTACCTTGAACTTGGACATGATGTGTTCGAAGAGAAAATTAAAAAACCTTTGGAACTTTATTATTTGCATAACAATCATGATGGTGGTGATATTGCTAATGACATGGAAAGCTCTAAGCTTGGGGATGACACGTTTGATGAACATGATATTTTTAGTCCCCCAACTTTTGAGGAGAAAATTTACTTTGATGATACTATGCCTCCTATATATGATGATTACAATGATGAATATGATATTTTCAGTCCACCTACTATTGAGGATAAAATATATTATGATTATGATATGCCTCCTAAATACGATGATTACCATGATGGTTATGATAGTCTTACTCTCACTATTCCTAATAAGAAAGATTTTGCTTATATGAAGAGTAATGACACTTTTATGCTTTTGGATCATGGAAATAATGCCTTATGTGATAGTTATATTGTTGAGTTCATCCATGATGCCACTGAAATTTATAATGAGAGAGGGAGACATGGTTCTAAATATCTTAATAATAAGAAGTTTCCTCTTTTTATGGTGAATATTTTGAAGTTATGCTTGTTTTGCCTTCCTATGCTTATTGCTTTGTGCTTCAATGAATTATTCTATTGCAATATTCCTATGCATAGGAAGCATGTTAGGCTTAAATGTGTTTGGTATTTGCTTCTTGATGCTCTCTTTTGTTCTTTAACTCTTATTCCTACGAGAGCAACATTAAAGTCTTATGCCTAGCTTAAAGGCATAAAAGAAAGCGCTTTTGGGAGGCAGCCCACAATGAATAAAATTTTATTTTGCTTTTGTTGTGTCTTGATGTTGTTAATACAGTAGCATCATCATTGTATCTTTACTTTTCAGCTTTGTGCCAAGTGTAGCCTCTGATTGCAAGAAAGTTCAAAAGTTCTGACGTGCTGTCCAGGAAACAGATTCTGTCCTTGGATAGAAAAATTCGTATAAAATCACCACATCATCTTTTTGGTCTGAATTTTTTCGACAGCGTGCTCTATACAATTGGCTTTCGGGTGTCCGTTCTGAGTTTTTTGATTAGAGTTGCAGAAGTGCCCCGAAAAAATCATTTACTACCTGCTGGTCTGTTTTTCACAGATTCTGTCATGTTTTGCCTTTCCTTCATTTTGCAAACCTTGAGCTTGCTTTTTCTTTGCAAAAACCTTTTGGCAATCTTGAGAAACAGTAGACCTTCAAGAATATCCTTATTTCCAGCAAGGAACAATTATTTTATTAAGGGTACTAACCTCGCTAATCAGATTATGATGAGTTATGTATGAAGGGAGTTTTCAAGTGTGCGAGGGAAGATGATAAAAAGATTCAGGAGTGTCAAACGCTCAAGCTTGGGGATGCCCCCGTGCACCCCCAAGAAATATTCAAGAAGACTCAAGCGTCTAAGCTTGGGGATGCCCCCGTGCATCCCCTTCTCCATCAACAATTATCAGTTCGTCTTTCGTTCCACTATATTTTTATCACTTCATGTGTTATGTGCTATGCTTGGAGCGTCTTGCTTTTAGTTTCCTTTTTAGTTTTCTTTAGCTTTGCTTTCTTTTCATAACGAGTTGGAACTCAGCTTTCTTTGTGTGGGAGAGAGACCCGCTCCACTTCAACCTAGAACATAACATAGAATTTTCATGTCTATCCTTGCTGTGTGTGTTCTTTGTCTGTCAATAGCTACTATCATGCTTAGCTCTTAGTTTCCATGCTTATCTTTTTAAAGAGCTTTTGTTTAGTTGGTCGCTAGAACTCTCTTTAGTTATCATGCTTATCTTGTTAAGAGAGTTGGCTTCTGTTGCACTGGTCGATATGTCTATGATAAAAATGCTACGTGCATAATGGTGCTTAGTAGTTCATGATTTCTTATGGTTAGTCTCAAATAGCTGGGGGGTTCCGAATGTGTTATTGGAGTACCAACATGATTTGTTTGCCTATGATGTGGTATGGTTTAGTGATATCTTCCCCCAAGAATTTATTTTGATTGACTTGGCGTATGATCACGCATATTTAAGACTGTAAAGAAAGTCTATCAAGCCTTGATGATCTTTAATTTCTGAGTAGCGATATAACTTCCATGCCTGATTCAATGTTGCTTTGTTGCTCTGCATGATTATGACCGTCATTGCTCTCTTAGTTGGTCGCTCCCAGTCTTTTTGTGACGCCCGAGACCGACGTCCCAGAAGATTCCAGAAGATCCCAGAAGATTCCAGATGTTCCGGGTTGCCCGTGTGTTTTATTTGTGCTTGTGTTATTTATTTTTGCATTGCATCATATCATCATGCCATCATGTCATTTTATCTTTGCATCTCAACCCAAATAAATTGTGTGGACCTTCGGTCCATTTAAATCGAGGGAAGAATGTCTTCTCTTTATAACATATAAAAGTCTCTCAATATTTAGGGAGCTATATTAATAAATATTCCATTGCTTCGGGATCACCGTAACACACTTGCATATTTTCCCCATTGTCTTTTTCACTTCGAGTTCACCTTCAAAATCTTGCCAATAATTCTTTTCCTTTTTATCGAGGTTCCTCCGAAAATTTGAACATTTTTGGTCACTTCAATAATCAAGTCTTAGTTCAAACCCTTTTGATAATTCAAATATGTTTGAATTATTTTCTCTCGTTTTTGCCTTTTCTATTTTTTTCTCGGACCGTGCTATTTTGATGCCCGAGAAAAAAATCCTCTTTTGCTTTTGCCCTAACCCCCTCCGCTTTCTTTCTTCTCTTTTATTTTCTGCTAAAGAAAATAAATAAGAGGGCAGCCTCCTGGGCCATGAGGTCCTTCTGGCCAAATACTCCTCCTTTCCCTCTCTCTCTGGCCCATCTCTCCTCCCTCTTGGGCCTCCTCTCTCCTGGCCCAACCACTCCAGGCCTCTAGGCCGCAGCAGCCCATCCCCACCGAACCCTAGCGGTCGCCCGCACCTCGACCCCGCTCCTCTCTTTCCCCTCGCTCTACCGACCGCCGCCACCCTTTCCCTCGGTCCCGTTTTCCCCTCGACCGCTCCCCTCGGCCCCGATCCCGATCTTCCCTCTGCCTCGACCCCGACTCTCCCTCGCCTCCTCCCTCCTCCAGCTTCGACCGGGCGCTCGCCTCCTTCCACCGGCGCCCCACCGCGCGGCTCACCAGGGGCAGATCCCCCGCGGCCCCGAGCGTTGCCTCGCCTTCTGCCTCGCCGGGTCGCCTGAGTCGCCCCGTAGCGCGCCTCCAACGCGCGCCAGCCAGGCCCGGCGCCCTTCTGCCCCGCCTCCAGGTCGCCGGTCTGAGGTGCAGCAGCCCCCGCGACCCCGAGCCTCCAGCGCCAGAGCGCCCGACGACCTCGTCCCGGCCTCACCTCCGCCGCGCCGTCGCCGTTCCTCCCTGCGGCCTTCATCCTCTTCGCCTTGCACTTCGTCGACCGCGGCCATCCTCCTCTCTGCGCCCGGGCGCCCGTCCTTCGTCGCAGAGTGCCGCCGTCGGGCCAGGCCCGAGGCCTCCCTCACCAGCTCGCCGCGGGAGACCCCTCCGGCTAGGCCGCGGCTCCCTCCTCCGTGCATCCCCAAGCGCCCCGCCTTGGAGCCAGGAGCCGAGCTCCTCTTCTCCAGCGCCAAGATGCGCCTCGGCTCCCTCGTCCTGTGCCGCCGCGCCGCTGCTGCCCTTGCCTCCGTGGATGACCCGTGCTGCTGTAGTTTTCTTTTCTTTTGTTTTGTGTGTTGTGTTGTTAACCTAAACAGAGAACCGAGAACGTCTACCGCCAAAGACCGCAACGACCCGAGTACAACTACGAACAAAAAACACCTCCGGGAACAAGTACTGCGACCGACTCGTCAAGTACCTCTTCGGATGCGTCAAGTTCCACTACTTCCACTACCGTCGCAAACGGGAACCCCGAGTACCACGACGACCCGAACGACTACCGATGACCGTGAACAACTACCGCCGTCGTGGAACCGCCAAGACGAACGGAACAACTACTTCCCACTACGATCGTGTACCACTACTTCCTCTACTACGGCTACTTCCTCGACGCTCTCGAACCGCCCCGTGAACGTTTGTTCCGAAGGTATACCCCGAGACGTGACCCGTGGATGCTTGTTGTGGTTGTTGAAATGTTCCCCGTGTGTGCTCCGTGCCCGTTCCGACCTCTTGTCATGTTCCTCGGTTGCCTCGTCACCGACTCGTGGGAACCCGGTGACGGGATCACCCCATCATCTCGTTTGACTCGATCACTCCGCCTTTGCTTTCGCATCGGTCTCTCAACGAGATACCGGTACCGATATGTTGCGTTTGCATCATTTCGGATCGTTGCCGTGGCACCCTTTCTTCCACCACGGTGACAAATGCTTCATATCTTGTTAATTGTCAACCTTTTAAAAACTTGCATAAACTTGATCATGTCATCCGCATCATGTTAACAACCTTTGAATGTTAATTGTTGTTTGCTTATAATTAATTAAACATGCTCATGGGGATTTTCCGGATATGTTGTTGTAGTTCTCCGGCCTCATTTAAAATGCCTAAATAGTGTAGTTTCTTTATGCTACACCTCTTGCCATGTTAAAAAAACATTTAATCTTGTCTTGTAAATAACGAGAGTCAACTAAATAATTAAATGTGGTGTTTCGTCAATATGCAACTCGTTGCATATTGAGCTCCACTTAACTTGTAGTATTTGTTTGTGCCTTTGCCATGCCATGCATATTTAAACCGGACATGCATCATACTTGTTTGTGCATCGTATGCCTTGTTTAAGCTTGTGTGTTTACCGTGTTGTTTGTTTTCTTTCCGGTTGCTTCTCTTGTTAGCTTCGGTTTCGTTCCGGAGTTGTGAGGTTTCTCTCGACTGTGTTGCTTCGTCTTCTTCATGGATCCGTTCTTCTCCCTTGTGGAATCCCAGGCAAGATGACCGAACCCGGATACCATTACTATCTTTGCCTATTGCTAGTAGATCCGCTCTTTAGTTTTGCCTCGATGCCCATGTCTTTCTTGTCAGCCTCCTACTTGTAACCATGAACCTGTTTAACCACCCTACCTATGCAAACCATTGCTTGGCTAAGTACGCTTCGCTCAGCCCCTCTTATAGCATTGTTAGTTGCAGGTGAAGATCGAAGATGCTTGCTTCATGTTGAAGTTTGGTTGGGTTATATCACACTATATAAATGCTTAAAATGAAATCATCTATATACTGGCAAGGGTGGAAGGCTAAGCCTTTTGCTTGGTGTTTTGTTCCACTCATGCCGTTAGGAACCGTATAAACCGGTATTATGTTCCTTGATTATGCGTACCTAACACGGTTGGGGTGTATGGGACCCCCTTGATAAACCGCTAAGTGCTAAGTCTTTTCCAGCAAATCCCAACGTTGGTACTATTTGCCTCATAATAACAACTTAATTAATTAATTAATTTGCATAAGGGGGACGCTCCTTGGAGTTTCTTTTCTACATAGCAGGGGGGGCCAGTGCCGATGGTGTTGGTCCCAAACGGGGAGTCTGCAGGGCCGCCTTGGGGCAACCCGAGGTATCTGGTATACCTGTAGAATCGCCCATCCGGTCGTGTCCTGAGACTTAGATACGCGCGGCTACTATCAGGGTGTCGACACGCCGGGAGGATTTGCTGGATTAGCCTTACCTTAGTTCGGTTTAACTTGAGCACGGGATTCCGAGAATACTCGGGTCTTCCCACCTATGGAGTTGCGACTCCGCGGATCGTGGGCTTGTGATGGGCCAAGTTGGAACACCCCTGCAGGGTTTTGAACTTTCGAAAGCCGTGCCCGCGGTTATGTGGCAGATGGGAGCTTGTTAATTCCGGTTGTAGATAACTTGACACAATGTTACTAATACACTACCAGCGTGTGTACCGTGACTGTCAATTTCCGAATAGGGATTCGGGAGTTGAACACGGTGGGGTTATGATTGACCGGCTTTAGTTAGGATCACTTCGTGATCATCTTTCGACCGATGCTCTTCTCTTCTCGCTCTCTATTACGTAAGTTAGTGCTAGTTGCTGCTGCAGACTCTTGTTTGTTCCTTCACCTCTCGTTCTTTCTTCAGCCTTGTCCTCACCCAAGGCTTAAATAGTCTTGTTACCCGGGAACGGGATTGCTGAGTCCTCTGTGGCTCACAGTTACTTCACCACACCAGATGCAGGTTCAGCCGAGTTTGATGCAGGAGTTGGACCAGTTTTTCACCCGGGAGTCCGAGTAAGATCGTGGCTGTTTGTTTGTGACGTTTCGTCGATCAGTAGTGGTTCTTCTACTAGGATTCGATCCTGACCTGTGGCTTTATGTTGTTTTGGTATCTTTCTTTTGGATCTTCACCCGTAGTCGGGTTGTGATGTTTTGTATGATGATTGCTTATGTAATGTTTTGTGTGAAGTGGCGAGTGTAAGCCAACTATCTCCTTTTGCAATTTAATCCCTCGTTTACATGAGTTGTGCAAAGATACCAAACTTGAGATCATTCTAGGATGGGCTTATACCTTTAAGTCGTGCCTCGACACGTAGGAGGTATAGTCCCATCCTGGGCATTACAAGTTGGTATTCAGAGCCTTCTCCGACCTAGAAGCCCCCACTGTTTGATCGAATCGTTGACGGTTGAGTCTAGGCACACACTGAAAACTTTTTGAGTCCTATATTATATCGGAGAGTAGGATTTCTTTGCTTCTCATCCCCTTTCTCTCTGGTGAGGACTCCTGACGTCTACTCTTGTCTCTCCTATCTTCAAAATTTGCACAAATTTTTTTTAGGATCTCGCGAGTATTCTGGGATTGTTTCGATGTTCTTGTGACAAGGATATTGTTCTCGATGCCTCCTGTTACCGAGGAGTTGAGCTTCGGGGTATCATTGTAACAAGCATATCGCGACAGTACTAAATACTTAAGACGGCCGACATCGAAAATCTCTCCTATACGGCCAGTGGCAAGATAACCCCGACATCACCCAGTACTGGGGAGGTAGTTCGAGAGTATTGCCATAGCTTGTTATAGTGGATGCTTTTCGAAGGTCCGAGGTAAACAGTTTCCGAGAAAGACTGGTTATGTGTTGAAGGATGGATACACCTGGATGTAGGTTTAGAGTTGATTGCGCGGTGCTTCCCGTGTATCCCCAACACTTGATTGCATAACTAGAAACTTTCGGAAATCTATAGGTGGGTTCATCAAGTAGTTCTAGGCATTCTTCCAACGGATGCTCGATATGAAGTTCGGGGTTCTACATTGAGTGAAGTGGTTTTATGGACTTGTTCTGATCGGGAGTTGCAGCTTAAAGGGTCCTTGGCTATGCTGATCCGGGGATTGCAAAACCCTTTTGTAACATGTTCCATGAGCTTTCAGCACGAAGATGTCGGACGAAGCTTCTATCTTGTATTTGTTCTATCTGATCCTTGTTCCTTTTTATTTACTTTTTGTTCTCCAAGTGGCTTCTCGTCAAGCTGATGTACCTGCGGAATTCATTCGTTCAATTCTCTGTTCGGATGATGTTGTGAAGATTAGGCTGTTGCATATCTATCCTTTGTTTCGTTTGGATTCTGGTATTCGAGTTGCTTCGATGTCAAATGTTGATTCCATACCTTCCTAATTGGTGTTCTCATATTTCTATGGGAGTGCAGTTCCTTCTTGATCATCAAGATGGTCATGTTAAATTCTTTTTCAACCGGTGTCCATTTTGTTCATCCCAAGTTGTCCTTGTTTTCCCCACCCTCCCACCCTTTTTCTTTATGGAGCTGGAATTCTCAGATGGAGTTTCCATTTTATTCATGTGATGTTTCTTCATTCTTTTCCTTCAATGTCCTTATCCGGAGATTTATCGTGATGATGCTCAAGAGCTTCAAGTTCATCATTCTTTTGTTCTCGAATTCTGCCGGTGGATGTAATTCAAGATTTCGGTGTTGATCTTATCCTTTTCCTCATTTCACAATGCTTTCTTATTCCGGTGCACCAATTAATCATTCTCATCTCTTTATTCTTATCCGGAGTGTTGAGGATATCTCAGAAGAGTCATAATTCCGTTCTTAATCAGTTCAAGCTATTTTGAGATTGCTATCTTATTCAAGCCTTTTTAATTCAACCGGTGCAATATCTCTTAAGCAATCTTTTTCAACGGTGATTTCTTTTGAGTGGGCCCTAACCCACAGGTCTTTTCCCAGGATCTTACCTGACTCTTCTTTTTCCGGAGTTATACTCAAATTCTTTTCGAAGTGTGACGTAAGAATGATTTCCATCAGTCACATGCCTTCTCCAAGATCGCTTTCAAATTCTTTCCATCATTGGTTCAACCTTTTAATTCTTCATTCCGGAGTGCTCAACAATTCTTATGGCATTTCTCGTCTTCATTCTCAACATTTGGAGACCGGAGAAGTGTTTCTCTTAAATCTTGGCCCGTTCTCTTGAAGATTCGTGGTTCTAGCTTCATGCCATCCTCATTATCGTTTGATTGTGAGGAATTCTTTTATAACCATCCGAAGCATTCTTGAATTCTTTTCTTTGTGACCCTCCGAAGGCCATCATTTCAGAATACTTCTTCGTTCTCAGTTTTCAACTTCGTCCTCCAAATATTCTTCATTGATGTCTCTTCGTTCGTCTCAATATTCTTACGGTGGTCCTTTCAAGTTTTCTCTTCCTTTGTTATCGTTTTAATTCATTTGTTCTTTTCATAATCCTACCGGTGCCTTGTTGAAGATTTACCCAAGTTTGTGCTAGATCTCTCTTTAATTCTTTGCAACGAGAATAAGTAGTATGCCAAATCCTTTGGTTGTCATCAATTTAAATTGGTGAAGGAGATGCACGACATAATTCTTATTCTTATTCCTTCAAGGTGATTTAATTCTTTTGTCTGGAGCTTGTTCATCATATAATATCCTTGGTTCTAAGTTCTTCATCTTGTTTTCCGGAGCTCCAAGTTATTTCAATGATATCATTTCAACTTCATCTAATTCATCACAGGCCTTGAATCTTTTTCTTTTCATCTTTCATTTCCCATGCTTTCATTACCGGAGTCCATCTTGGTGGTTCATCATCAATTAATTCATCCTCGAAGTCTTCATCAAGATTCTTGTTGGAACTCAAGCATTCTTCATCATGCTTTCCAATTGCAATCCTTTCTCCCTTATCTTTTGAGATGGTGTTATGTCATTCTTGATAATTTTCCTCCATGTTTCATGATTCACAAGTTGTCAGGAATGAGTTATTTAAAACCATCATTTTCCTTGTTCAGCAGATCTTTCAACCCTTCAATTTATTCATTGGAGTTATCTTGGGTTGTATTTCACCTAAAGCTTTCCCTAAGGATTGTTGTTATTATGGTGCTTATAAATGACCCAAGTTCTTCATTTTTCCTTCCGGTGAATAAGTTTTTCATCTCCTTGTTGATCTCAATCCAATCAATTGTTTTCCGTCAGTGGCTGGTTGTCACCTCATAATTCTGAGATGTTTTTCCATAAGCCCACTTCAAGCTTATTTTTTCGTTGTTGAATTTCCAACAACTCCGTTCAACCCTTCTTTGTAAGGAGGATTTCCTAATTCAATTTTGAGAGAAGTTGTCATTTTTTTTCTCCATTCTTTTCTTTCTTTGATTTATATGCTATTCTTTCATTCCGGAGGCATTGTGATATTGCTCTCTTGGACCATCATATCGTTTTCATCAAGAGCATATCATTTCTTTTGCTTATCCAGTTAACTAGAGTGTGGTATTCTTCATTCAAGTTCCCTCATCTTATCAAGTTTTAACTCTTTCAACCGGAGTGCTGTCTGAATCTTTCTTAACCTTATGCCATTCTTTTAATTGTTTCGAAGGCAATATGTGTTGTTGTTGTCATCAAGTATCATCCATCTTCTCAAGTTCTTGTTCAATTACTTCCATTTTCAGACGGAGTGCTGTCCAGATTCTGTCATTCTTATTCCTTGGCTATACCGTTGCAGTTTCATATTCTTTTGGTTCGTAAGCTCTTGTTTCATGTCTTCTAACCTACAAGGTTCTCATAATGTTCCTTGTTCCTCCTGCTTACCGGAGTGCTCTTAACTTCGTTCACCTCTGTTGTATTCTTTCTTCCAAGCTTGTTCAACTCTCAAGGTTCTTTGGTTTTCACTCGTTTGTCAAAGAAGCAACTTTGTTTTACCTCTCCTTTTTCGTTTTTACCCGGTGCTATCTCTAGGATCTCGGGTCGAGATCCTCTGTTAGTGTGGGAGAGTTGTGACGCCCGAGACCGACGTCCCAGAAGATTCCAGAAGATCCCAGAAGATTCCAGATGTTCCGGGTTGCCCGTGTGTTTTATTTGTGCTTGTGTTATTTATTTTTGCATTGCATCATATCATCATGCCATCATGTCATTTTATCTTTGCATCTCAACCCAAATAAATTGTGTGGACCTTCGGTCCATTTAAATCGAGGGAAGAATGTCTTCTCTTTATAACATATAAAAGTCTCTCAATATTTAGGGAGCTATATTACTAAATATTCCATTGCTTCGGGATCACCGTAACACACTTGCATATTTTCCCCATTGTCTTTTTCACTTCGAGTTCACCTTCAAAATCTTGCCAATAATTCTTTTCCTTTTTATCGAGGTTCCTCCGAAAATTTGAACATTTTTGGTCACTTCAATAATCAAGTCTTAGTTCAAACCCTTTTGATAATTCAAATATGTTTGAATTATTTTCTCTCGTTTTTGCCTTTTCTATTTTTTTCTCGGACCGTGCTATTTTGATGCCCGAGAAAAAAAATCCTCTTTTGCTTTTGCCCTAACCCCCTCCGCTTTCTTTCTTCTCTTTTATTTTCTGCTAAAGAAAATAAATAAGAGGGCAGCCTCCTGGGCCATGAGGTCCTTCTGGCCAAATACTCCTCCTTTCCCTCTCTCTCTGGCCCATCTCTCCTCCCTCTTGGGCCTCCTCTCTCCTGGCCCAACCACTCCAGGCCTCTAGGCCGCAGCAGCCCATCCCCACCGAACCCTAGCGGTCGCCCGCACCTCGACCCCGCTCCTCTCTTTCCCCTCGCTCTACCGACCGCCGCCACCCTTTCCCTCGGTCCCGTTTTCCCCTCGACCGCTCCCCTCGGCCCCGATCCCGATCTTCCCTCTGCCTCGACCCCGACTCTCCCTCGCCTCCTCCCTCCTCCAGCTTCGACCGGGCGCTCGCCTCCTTCCACCGGCGCCCCACCGCGCGGCTCACCAGGGGCAGATCCCCCGCGGCCCCGAGCGTTGCCTCGCCTTCTGCCTCGCCGGGTCGCCTGAGTCGCCCCGTAGCGCGCCTCCAACGCGCGCCAGCCAGGCCCGGCGCCCTTCTGCCCCACCTCCAGGTCGCCGGTCTGAGGTGCAGCAGCCCCCGCGACCCCGAGCCTCCAGCGCCAGAGCGCCCGACGACCTCGTCCCGGCCTCACCTCCGCCGCGCCGTCGCCGTTCCTCCCTGCGGCCTTCATCCTCTTCGCCTTGCACTTCGTCGACCGCGGCCATCCTCCTCTCTGCGCCCGGGCGCCCGTCCTTCGTCGCAGAGTGCCGCCGTCGGGCCAGGCCCGAGGCCTCCCTCACCAGCTCGCCGCGGGAGACCCCTCCGGCTAGGCCGCGGCTCCCTCCTCCGTGCATCCCCAAGCGCCCCGCCTTGGAGCCAGGAGCCGAGCTCCTCTTCTCCAGCGCCAAGATGCGCCTCGGCTCCCTCGTCCTGTGCCGCCGCGCCGCTGCTGCCCTTGCCTCCGTGGATGACCCGTGCTGCTGTAGTTTTCTTTTCTTTTGTTTTGTGTGTTGTGTTGTTAACCTAAACAGAGAACCGAGAACGTCTACCGCCAAAGACCGCAACGACCCGAGTACAACTACGAACGAAAAACACCTCCGGGAACAAGTACCGCGACCGACTCGTCAAGTACCTCTTCGGATGCGTCAAGTTCCACTACTTCCACTACCGTCGCAAATGGGAACCCCGAGTACCACGACGACCCGAACGACTACCGATGACCGTGAACAACTACCGCCGTCGTGGAACCGCCAAGACGAACGGAACAACTACTTTCCACTACGATCGTGTACCACTACCGTCGCCCCGTGTACCACTACTTCCTCTACTACGGCTACTTCCTCGACGCTCTCGAACCGCCCCGTGAACGTTTGTTCCGAAGGTATACCCCGAGACGTGACCCGTGGATGCTTGTTGTGGTTGTTGAAATGTTCCCCGTGTGTGCTCCGTGCCCGTTCCGACCTCTTGTCATGTTCCTCGGTTGCCTCGTCACCGACTCGTGGGAACCCGGTGACGGGATCACCCCATCATCTCGTTTGACTCGATCACTCCGCCTTTGCTTTCGCATCGGTCTCTCAACGAGATACCGGTACCGATATGTTGCGTTTGCATCATTTCGGATCGTTGCCGTGGCACCCTTTCTTCCACCACGGTGACAAATGCTTCATATCTTGTTAATTGTCAACCTTTTAAAAACTTGCATAAACTTGATCATGTCATCCGCATCATGTTAACAACCTTTGAATGTTAATTGTTGTTTGCTTATAATTAATTAAACATGCTCATGGGGATTTTCCGGATATGTTGTTGTAGTTCTCCGGCCTCATTTAAAATGCCTAAATAGTGTAGTTTCTTTATGCTACACCTCTTGCCATGTTAAAAAAACATTTAATCTTGTCTTGTAAATAACGAGAGTCAACTAAATAATTAAATGTGGTGTTTCGTCAATATGCAACTCGTTGCATATTGAGCTCCACTTAACTTGTAGTATTTGTTTGTGCCTTTGCCATGCCATGCATATTTAAACCGGACATGCATCATACTTGTTTGTGCATCGTATGCCTTGTTTAAGCTTGTGTGTTTACCGTGTTGTTTGTTTTCTTTCCGGTTGCTTCTCTTGTTAGCTTCGGTTTCGTTCCGGAGTTGTGAGGTTTCTCTCGACTGTGTTGCTTCGTCTTCTTCATGGATCCGTTCTTCTCCCTTGTGGAATCCCAGGCAAGATGACCGAACCCGGATACCATTACTATCTTTGCCTATTGCTAGTAGATCCGCTCTTTAGTTTTGCCTCGATGCCCATGTCTTTCTTGTCAGCCTCCTACTTGTAACCATGAACCTGTTTAACCACCCTACCTATGCAAACCGTTGCTTGGCTAAGTACGCTTCGCTCAGCCCCTCTTATAGCATTGTTAGTTGCAGGTGAAGATCGAAGATGCTTGCTTCATGTTGAAGTTTGGTTGGGTTATATCACACTATATAAATGCTTAAAATGAAATCATCTATATACTGGCAAGGGTGGAAGGCTAAGCCTTTTGCTTGGTGTTTTGTTCCACTCATGCCGTTAGGAACCGTATAAACCGGTGTTATGTTCCTTGATTATGCGTTCCTAACACGGTTGGGGTGTATGGGACCCCCTTGATAAACCGCTAAGTGCTAAGTCTTTTCCAGCAAATCCCAACTTTGGTACTATTTGCCTCATAATAACAACTTAATTAATTAATTAATTTGCATAAGGGGGACGCTCCTTGGAGTTTCTTTTCTACATAGCAGGGGGGGCCAGTGCCGATGGTGTTGGTCCCAAACGGGGAGTCTGCAGGGCCGCCTTGGGGCAACCCGAGGTATCTGGTATACCTGTAGAATCGCCCATCCGGTCGTGTCCTGAGACTTAGATACGCGCGGCTACTATCAGGGTGTCGACACGCCGGGAGGATTTGCTGGATTAGCCTTACCTTAGTTTGGTTTAACTTGAGCACGGGATTCCGAGAATACTCGGGTCTTCCCACCTATGGAGTTGCGACTCCGCGGATCGTGGGCTTGTGATGGGCCAAGTTGGAACACCCCTGCAGGGTTTTGAACTTTCGAAAGCCGTGCCCGCGGTTATGTGGCAGATGGGAGCTTGTTAATTCCGGTTGTAGATAACTTGACACAATGTTACTAATACACTACCAGCGTGTGTACCGTGACTGTCAATTTCCGAATAGGGATTCGGGAGTTGAACACGGTGGGGTTATGTTTGACCGGCTTTAGTTAGGATCACTTCGTGATCATCTTTCGACCGATGCTCTTCTCTTCTCGCTCTCTATTACGTAAGTTAGTGCTAGTTGCTGCTGCAGACTCTTGTTTGTTCCTTCACCTCTCGTTCTTTCTTCAGCCTTGTCCTCACCCAAGGCTTAAATAGTCTTGTTACCCGGAAACGGGATTGCTGAGTCCTCTGTGGCTCACAGTTACTTCACCACACCAGATGCAGGTTCAGCCGAGTTTGATGCAGGAGTTGGACCAGTTTTTCACCCGGGAGTCCGATGAAGATCGTGGCTGTTTGTTTGTGACGTTTCGTCGATCAGTAGTGGTTCTTCTACTAGGATTCGATCCTGACCTGTGGCTTTATGTTGTTTTGGTATCTTTCTTTTGGATCTTCACCCGTAGTCGGGTTGTGATGTTTTGTATGATGATTGCTTATGTAATGTTTTGTGTGAAGTGGCGAGTGTAAGCCAACTATCTCCTTTTGCAATTTAATCCCTCGTTTACATGAGTTGTGCAAAGATACCAAACTTGAGATCATTCTAGGATGGGCTTATACCTTTAAGTCGTGCCTCGACACGTAGGAGGTATAGTCCCATCCTGGGCATTACACTTTTGCTAACCTTCGCCTGTACTAAGCGGACTGACTGCTTGTGCATCCAAAATCCTTTAAACCAGTTATGCCATATGAGTCCACCATACCTTCCTATACATGGTATTTACCTGCCATTCCTAACGAAGACTTTCATGTACCATCTCGAAATTATTCAAAAATAGCATTTCTCTTTTGTGCCTCTGTTTTAGCTCATGAGGAAGTAGTAGTTAATTCATGATCTTTTTAAGTTGGACAAGCTTCACCCCGGGATTGCATGTCTAATGTGCAAACCCATAATACGAGAAGGAACTAGCATAGAGTGCGCCCGGCTCATTAAAAAATTATACAACAAACAAACCCTCCTTCACGCTTTGTTCATGAGAAATCAGAAAACTTTGGAAGTGATAAACAAAGGAGATTAAGAGGATGTGATCGTCCTCATTCGGGAGCTGTTCCTCGAAACTTGTCCAGCTCGAGAAGTAATTGAGTTATCTGCTAGCATTCGTTGACGAAATATGCATCTCTAAAAAAAATAATTTTTACTTCTGTTTTAAAAACCAAGAGCTCTGGTACATGTTTAGTTTTTGTTTCCGACCACGGGTTTTCAACCTTGCCATCAAAAGCCACGGTTCGAGAGTCTCCACCTTCTTTCTTTAAAGCACCAACTATTGAGAGCATGATTGTCATTCTGAGTGTAATGTGCATTGTCCCAAAGTACCATTGTCTTTTGCATGATTATGATATCATTTATTCTGAAATCATTGTATCTAGTCGTCACTTAAACTTTGGAGGTGCCCCTGCATTTATGTTTTGCTTCACTAAAGGGGGCAAGCGAGGTATCACTTTGTCATGTTTGCACACCATGCTCACTACAAATCTATTGAGTGTTTCAGTATCATATTGTAAAACTTTCAGTTCTTTGTGATATTCTCATGAGGAAACTTAATTACTACAGATTCATTATCTCAGTAAGCATTTGTCATGTGACTGTTAAAAGTTCTTATATGGTTAATAGCATGTCACCACAGAAATTATGCTTGTTATCATTTACCTACTCGAGGACGAGCAGGAATTAAGCTTGGGGATGTTGATACGTCCAAAACGTATCTATAATTTCTGCTTGCTCCATGCCTTTTTGTGTGATATTGCTATGATATTTATGCACTTCCATACACTTTTGATCATATTTGGACTAACCTACTAATGGTTGCAAAAGTACACAATGTTCTTGTTTTACACTTTATTGTGTAGGAATTACTTGGAAATTGACAAAAACGCAAAAGGAGTCGTATTGGAGTAGGACTCTGACTTTCCTGAAATCTGTCTGAGAATGTTTTTTAAAGATGGTCACGTTCCGGCCCGAAGACGACGTCAAACGGAAAAAGTCTAGTTGCAAAAGTTGTGGGGAATTTCGAGGCGATGCTTCTGGATATAAAATTCGTCCAAATCGAAGTCCGGACGGCCGAGTAAATCCCATTTTACTGAGGCCCAAAATCTGATGACGGGAATCCGAGAGTCTATATAAAGAGAGGAAACCTAGGTCATCAAGGGCCACGAATTTTCCTCCTCCCGAGCCGCCGTCTTGGAGGGGAGGACCAGCACCATTGCAGCACCATCCACAAGGAAGAAAGGGGGCCAAGGAGCCGCTGCCCCCTAGGGCCGCCGCCGCCTCCGTGTCTGCCGCCGGCCGTCTCCTCGCGGGGCTGCACCTCTCCATCAACACCATCATCAACCTCCTCCTCACCATGTCCATGTGTGAGTAGTCTTCTTCGGGGCCGAGGGCTCGTACGTGTAGCTATGTGGTTATCTTTCTCTCCCATGATGTGATCTTCGTTGTGATCATAGGCTATGTTAATCTAGGGTGATCCCATGATATTTCCCCTTCCTCTATGTATTGGATTGATGTACTCACTTGTCTTTATCTAGTATAATCCCCGAGACCAAGGTGACAGCAGTCTATTGGACATGGATTAGAAAAATATTTTCATGAGTGATTTCCTCTCTTGTGTGTTGATTGAAGATTGAGAGTCTCTTGGTGCTTGTCTTTGACTATCCTTTAGATATGTTGTGGTGATTGTGGGACTCTCTTTGGATGGCCGCGGTGACATTGGCAAATCCTTAGATTGAGAACTACGAACTTTGAGGTGTGCTTTTGTAGCCCTACATAATTCTCGTCCTCTCTTGACCACGAAGGAATGACCTCCGGGTGCGTCCCCATTGCATGTTTTATGGGAAATATCATGTGATTCGATTATGTTAATGTTGTTGGGAGTTGCCACTAGTGAAAGTATGAACCCTAGGCCTTGTTTCCACCATTGCAATACCATTTGTGCTCACGTTTACCACTTGTTTGCTTGCTGCACTTTTTATTACAGATTTATATTACTTTGTTTTGCCATCCATATCACTTGTCATTTAACATCTCTTCGCCGAACTAGTGCATCTATACAACTCCTAGTTGTATTAGGTGTGTTGGGGACACAAGAGACTTCTTGTATCTTAGTTGCAGGGTTGCTTGAGAGAGACCATCTTCAACCTCTACTTCCCTGAGTTCGATAAACCTTAGGTCATCCACTTGAGGGAAATTGCTGCTGTCCTACAAACCTCTGCGCTTGGGGGCCCAACATAGTCTACAAGAGTAGAAGCGTGTGTAGACATCTGGGGCCGTCAAGAACTCAGGCCCACCACTACCTGAATGGAACCACCTGTCCTTTCAGCCCCCACATTGAATCACTTGCGGGTACTCAAAGAGCCGACCCGACTTTAGTCACATCAAGTATCATGTATAAGTGTATGTAGCATATACCCGTGATCACCCCCAAGTGACCACGGCCCGACAGAATAGCAGGGCAGACGGACAAGGGTGTAGGGCCACTGATGGAATACTAGCATCCTATACTAAGCATTTAGGATTGCAGGTAAAGTATCAACAGTGGTAGCAACAATGACAGGCTATGCATCAGAATAGGAGTATCGAAAGCAGTAACATGCTACACTACTCTAATGCAAGCAGTAGAGAGAAGAATAGGCGATATCTGGTGATCAAAGGGGGGGCTTGCTTGGAAGCCCTGCAGACGAAAGGAATCTTCGGAAGCATAGCCGTAGTCGAACACCGAAGCATCAATGGTCTCGGGGACTATCACAGTATCGGAGTCTACCGAAAATAAGCAAGGAAGGGGGAACAAATAAATAACAGAGCAAACAATAGCATCACAAAGCATAACATGGCAAAAGGCGGTGCTACGTGTGACCTAACGCGGTGCTCGGTGATACAGGCGAAGAGGAATAACATCCGGGAAAGTATTCCCGGTGTTAGGCATTTTCGAGCAGATGAAACGGAGGGGGAATGTTGCATGTTCGGTATGATAGAGATGTGCGGCGGACGAACGGACCGCGTATTCGGATTCGTCTCGTCGTTCTGAGCAACTTTCATGTACAAAGTTTTTCCATCCGAGCTACGGTTTATTTTATATTAATTTTAAAAGGATTTAATCATTTACTAGAATTAACATAATTAATTTAATTCTAAAATTGCATTTATGACGTCATCATGACGTCAGCGGTCAACTCTGACCGTTGACTGGTCGAAATGACAAGTGGGTCCCACTGTCATAGGTTGTTCACTAATTAACTGCAGTTAGTTTAATTAACAGATATGATTAAGTTTAATTAAACTAGATTAATTAAGTTAATTAATTATTTAACTTAATTAATTATTATCTTTTTATTTATTTATTTATTTATTTATTTATTTCAATGTTCACAGGGGCGGGTCCCACTGTCATTGCCTAAGACTGATTAAACAGACTTAATTAGTTCAGTTAATTGATTAGGTTAAGTAATCACAATTAATTATTTAATTAACTACTATTATATTTATTTATTATTATTATTATTTTCATTTTTTAAACTTTACTCGGGCGGGGCCCCGGCTGTCATAGGCCTGGAGGCCTTAGCGGGCGCGCGGGGATACGGGCGCGGATGCCAGCCCGATTGGGCGCACACCCAAGGGCGCCATGGCGGACGAGGCCAGCGAGGCCATGCGGTCACCGGAGGGGGACGCCGGTGGCGAGGCAGCGGCGGTTGCTGCAGGTGAAGGGGGGGGACGGGTTCCACGGCAGGGGCGCCGGCGATGCCAGCGCAGGACCGGGCGGCGGCGGTGAGGCAGCGGCACCGATGCGCGCGGGGAGGTGCTCGCCGGAGCCGCTGAGAGCAGCGGCGGGTGGCAAGTGCGAAGGGCGGAGTCGGGGCGAGGCCGGAAGGCGGCGCGGGCGCACGTCGCGCGAGGGGCCGCGGACGCGGGCGCGAGTGGATTTGGGCGTGGCGACGGAGAAGCCGCGGTCGGGCGTAGCGGCGACGAGCGTGGGCGCGCGAGGCGGACGCGGCCGAGCCGAGCGGGCGGTGGCGTTGCGGGTCAGTAGAGGCGCGGCTTACGGCGACAGAGGGGAGGGGAGGCGAAGGAGGAGGCTCACATGGGAGCGGGAGGGGCAGCTGGCGAGGGTCGATGGAGTCCGACGTGGTGGCTTTCGGGGAAGCGTTTGGGGAGGCCGGCGGGATGCTGCCGGCGAGGTCCGGCGGCCGGACGGGCCAACAGGAGCGACGGCGAAGCCGAGACGTGGAGGACCCGCGAGGAGGTGGCCGTGGGGTGGGGCGGCCCTCGGCGTAGCGGGGAAGACGGCGGCAGTGTTGGCCAGGGCAGAGGGGCTCCTTGCGGCGGCGAAATCGGGCGTGCGCCCCCCTCCGATCCAGATCGAGGGAGTGGGAAGAGACGAGGGGGGAATCGTGGGGTGGGGGTAGTGGGAGTCGTGGGCTAGGGTTACGGAAGGGAGCGGTGGTTAGTAGGCAGCGATGGCTGGGCCGGCCTAGCGGCCAAATGGGCCAAGAGGCCCGGGGGGTTGGTTTTTCGTTTATTTTTGTTTTGTATTATCTTTTTCTTTTACTTAATTTTCCCTTTTATTACTTTTACTGATTTAGTTTGTTTCCTATTAATTTTAGTTTTAGTAAAATATACTTGTAGCATCTAAATTAGTATTTCAACTTAGTCCATAGTCAACAAGAGTCCTCAATCATTTAGTTTGACCTTTTATTAATTACAAAAAGGTATTTAAGTAATTGTTTTTACTACTGTTTTATATATCTTATAGTATTTAAGGATTTTAATAAGTTGTGGTTTCTCCACCATAATCACCTATACAATATTTGGTTCACTCCGAACATTTTAGTTTTAATATTTGAAAACTTTTATTGTTTGCCTTTATTTTAAATTTGAATTTTGAACTTGGTTTCGAACTAACACGAGTTTATCCACAGTAATCGAGGTGACGTGGCATCATTAGCGAAGTTTTACTGTAGCTTGATTACCCGGGCGTCACAATTCTCCTCCACTACAAGAAATCTCGTCCCGAGATTTAAGCGGTGGAGTAAGGGGGGGAGTGATGGTAGCGAAACCTAACGAGTCTTCTTGGTCTTGACTGTCCTTTCGAAGAGGTTGATCTCTTTCATTGATGTCTTCATTTCTCTGCTTCAAGTCATCGTGATCAAGACGTCATCCTTTCTTCGGGATCTCCATCGTCCTACGAACGCGACCAGGGGGGAAACTTTGGAGGAACGTATCTCCACGAAGTATGTGCAACTGACAGTGAATTCAGAAAGTGATACACAAAGTACCCTACACGTAGTATTTCAGTGAATGCATTGAGAACAATAAGCGATGGTACCAAAGTTTCAAACGGATAGGCAGTCATTTGATGCCTAGGCAGAAGCTGGAATGAGGGCTTCAGCAACGATAATAACATGATGTTTGATTCCAGGGTGAATAATGGTATAGAATTTAGCTCGTGAATCACATACGAAGCCAGGTGCAAAGGATACCATAGAATTCAGGTTGTAAAGAAGAGTCAGGTTTCGATCCAGTGGACCTGTGGGTTATGGGCCCACCATGTGGGTTGAAAATAGGAAGGGTGGTGACATCTTGCATAGCCGCGACAGGGAGGCATGTCAGTGGATAGCTTGTCAGCTATGTCAGCAACAATGTCGGTACCAAGGACGGGGAACGAAGAGAACCATTTTCTTGCTCGTTGAACGAGGCAGACCAATAGGCAAAGTTCTCGCCTACCGGTGGTTCCCGGAATGTTATCAACAATAGTAACAGGGTCTTACTGACAGAGTCGTACACCAAGGTGTTTACATAAGCAGAAAATTATTACTGCTTAGATCATGTAGATCAAGGAAAGGTTAAACAAACAAATGAAAAGGAAAATTGTGATTACACACAATTATTAGGAGTATATCCTTCCCATGGAGAAGAAGAACATGGCATACAGGGTAGGAGAGCAAGTACCCAAACATTCAGATAAAGAGGCGAGGATTAATCGAGACGTTACCATACAACGGTGTTCGGATAACTGACCAAGAAACATTTAGCATTGGGCTTCAAATGCTCTTGCTGAAAATCGGAGTACCGCAGGCATGCTTCGAGATAGCATGGGCATGGTCTTGAAGCAAAGGTCGGACTTAGATACACAAAGGATTCATCAGGAACAACTTATAGAATAAGTCTTATAATTTCCTCCTGGAAGAATGGTTATCCTTGCAAAAGAGATTATAATGATAGGTCCTCCAGTCAGGGTGCTAGACATGACATCATTACCGGGTCATCAAAAAGGACCAATATTATAACTACTAGAAGGTTGTCCCAACCATCATAACTGACCGAGATTCAGATCCGATTGGTGTCATGATACCTCAGACTCAGGATGTTCGAGAAGAAAAGGTGCAACACTAATCGACGAAATGACATTGCAAGATTCTCGGGAAATGAACTACGGGAGTGGGTTCCCGAAACAATAGTTCATCATTAATCCAAGGAGAGGATGAGGAGGTGGCTGATGGGCTCATCGGCAATCCATCAAGAATTCCAAACGGATGGATTTCCACAATAATGTGAACAAAAATATGACAATTGTCAATTAATATGATATAATGTTGTATGCTCGAGGAAAACATACACCATTAATCATTAGTTGAAAGGTGTGCCCGAAATATGACCTTAGGCAGCAAGATCAATGTTAGAGTGATGATTCAATAACCAACAGTCTAAGAACGAACTGTCGATCGCTAACTTCAGAGCAATAGGGTTGCTAGAAGTACAGAACTCAAGTAGCATCTTTAGCATATTGGTATCCCGGTTGAAAACAACATGGGTACCAAGGAAGAATGGTGATGGGGAGTAGTATCACTATACCAAGAATTCTGATGAGGTGGAGCAGTCTCGCAACATTCTTGACATAAAAGATGGTAATACTTCAAGATAGAACATATTACAAGTTGGAGAGTAAGTTTTAATCATAACGTGGACAAGCTCGCGATGAAAGGAAGTCAAGGGTGTTGTCGATGATAATAAAAATCATCGAGGGCAAGGAGGGTATTTCTCATCATAAACTCCGTTGATGTCTCGGAGGAAGTCAAAGTGTTGAAGGTGATCACGACACATTTGTCGGGAGGTTTCAAGAGGATGCAATCGAAGATCGGCTGCGTCAAGCAAGGGAATGGCGAAGTGGCAAGTTATTGGATCAATATAAAAGATGCAGGCTCGGAATCAAAGTTGCCTTAGTGAACAAGCAACCATAGGCTGAAAGGTCGACGTAAGTTGTGCTCAATCTCTGAAGAATTCGTGCACCAAAGAAGGACGAGGTAGCACAGTCAAAGATAGCTAGACAAGGGATGTACCCGATAGTCTAGGAATAAACCAGATTGAGTTTAAAAATTTCCCAGTACCATCTACTAGGGTGTTGAATTTTTAGAGCAGAGTTGATTTACTAAACGGTGTCCTCGGTTGACGGCAACCTAGAACCCGTAGAGTGATTACGACAAGCAAAGGTATTACTTCATCAAAAGTTCAAAAGGTGTGGTGCAAAGGCATGATATCCTCGAGATATCAGAGGGTAAAACTCGAAGGTAGAACACGATAGAAGTTGAACTAGGTCATTGACCTATGACAGTAGATGATTTAACCTTGTCAAAAATTGACGAGGCGTGGAATGGATTTAATCCAGATATATTGAATAAGGACAGCATGGTCAAAACCATAACTGCAAGGGATCAAATTTATTGACACCGAAAGAATTATTTAGATGAAAAATCATTTTGCAAGAAGCTCCCGAGACGGTCTACATCGTTTCCATGGGCATGAACAAAAGCTCAAGGTCGACTCCCATTTCTCCAATGCATACGTTTCATTTACCTCCTGCTTTGATAAAACTGTAGTGTTGGAATTTTATCCGGTAGAACACCGGAAGGGTATGACTTGTGAAAACTTTTTGGGTTCTCACGGATTAGGGGAAGGCATAGGTTCAACCCATCGGGCATCTTAGTATCATATACCACAAGTTTCAAAAGTAAAAACACAAGCTCGAAAGCAGAGCATGGTTGGCCAAGCAGAGGATGCAATTTACCAAAGGCATTATGTATCAGGGGAAGAACTCAAGGTTTTGATATGTAGGAACGGTCGGATAATAATCCACAAAAGGATCTAGCGGACCGCAAGGAATCAGATGTGAGTATCGATACTCAACCAGAAGAAGAAATAATTAAAGGAGATCAGATTATAGAAACAACTGACTAATTCAACCAAATGTAAAGGAATTATGTTTTCCGAATCAAGAGATCAGAAGCAAACGCTCTGATCAAGGATGGACAAGTTGAATATGCTTGGGGATACAATCGATGGCAATTTGATTGGTCGAGATCCAACCAGGTTTAAAATGACGTCTGCGTCGGAAGTATGAATTCTAGGATCTGATTGGGGATTGCGAGCATCCGCAACATTTTGAACCAACGGACTCGAAATGACAGTGACAAGGATGGCAATAAGATTGCCAGACTTATGGGATTAACCATATAGCACGCAAGCAAGAATTTCAAGATAAATATGTTGTTGAGGATTTTCTAAATCTCGAATAGGATTTCGAAGACTTTAGTGAAACATATGTGTGAGGATTAATTTGTAGGTGTATTCAGTCGACAAGGAACTGCAAGGCGGTAGGCACAAAGGATTCTCGAAACAACGACCAGTATTTCGGGGTATCTTGTAAGAACAAGACCAACTGGGGATGAATGTAAGAATGACAACTGCATTTAGCTATCCATTTGGAGTTGACGATGGAAGGGGAATTGCAATGTGAGGAACCCAAGTTCTCGAGTTAACAGCGTAGAGTATCTTCAGGGTCTTCTGGTGCAGCAGACGATCATCGGTAATAAGGTGCTCTCCGGGTGAAGTGATAACGAGATCCTAATGTTAGATTTTGCAAAATTCATTTATCCCAAATAGAAGAGAGATCAGAGTCCCAGAGTATAGACGAGGAATAAAAGATCCTAATACCACCCATTGGTGTTGTGGGCCCGCAAGCCACACAACAAGTTAGTAAATTAGTTTCTCCAATACTAGACTCAACTTCGGCCAAGGAGTTGGAAAGGGGGATTCCTACAGGCAGTCGGCTCTGATACCAACTTGTGACGCCCCCGATTTGTCCGTACACTAATCATGCACGCAAATGTGTACGGCCAAGATCAAGGACTCACTGGAAGATATCACAACACAACTCTAGACACAAATTAAAACAATACAAGCTTTATATTACAAGCCAGGGGCCTCGAGGGCTCGAATACAAAAGCTCGAAAACACAAGAGTCAGCGGAAGCAATAATATCTGAGTACAGACATAAGTTAAACAAGTTTGCCTTAAGAAGGATTGCACAAAAGTAACAACGATCGAAAAGGCAAGGCCTCCTGCCTCGGACCTCCTAACTACTCCTCGAAGCCGAACTCCACGTAGAAACATCCTCGGGATCTTCTGGCTCCTGGACTCCATCAATCTGGTTGCATCATCCGGGAAGAAGGAACAAGAGGGGAAAAGGGGGAGAAAAGCAACCGTGAGTACTCATCCAAAGTACTCGCAAGCAAGGAACTACACTACATATGCAATGATATCTGTGTAAAGGGGTAATATATGTGGACTGAACTGCAGAAAGCAGAATAAGAGGGGGGATAGCTAATCCAATCGAAGACTACGCTTCTCGTAACCTCCATCTTGCAGCAGAAGATGAGGGTAGCTGAAAAGTAACAAGTATCCTTGCTTCTCGCAGCCTCCGTCTTGCAGCAGTAGAAGGGAGTAGATGGTAAGTTCACCAAGTAACATCGTATAGCATAATCCTACTCGGCGATCCTCCCGCACATCACCCTGGTGGGAGAGCAACCACCGAGTTGTATCTGGCACTGGTAAGGGTGTGTTTTATTAAGTATCCGGTTCTAGTTGTCATGAGGTCGGAATACAACTCCGGGTCGTCCTTTTACCGAGGGACACGGCTATTCGAATAGATTAACTTCCCTGCAGGGGTGCACCACATAACCCAGCACGCTTGATCCCATTTGGCCGGACACACTTTCCAGGGTCATGCCCGGCCTCGGAAGATCAACACGTCGCAGCCCTACCTAAGCACAGCAGAGAGGTCAGCACGTCGGTCTAAACCCTAAGCGCACAGGGGTCTGGGCCCATCGCCCAATGCACACCTGCGCGTTGCGAGGGCGGCCGGTAAGCAGACCTAGCCTCTCCTAATACCAGAGTAGGCTTTCCAGTCCAATCCGGCGCGCGCCGCTAAGTCGCTGACGTCAAGAAGGCTTCGGCTGATACCACGACGTCGAGTACCCATAACTATTCCCACGTAGCTGGTTAGTGCGTATAGGCCAACGGCCAGACTCAGATCAAATATCCAAACTCGTTAAGCGTGTTATTATGAAAATAACCGCGGACAACGACCAGGGCCAGGCCACCTCTCCACTGGGTGTCTCAACCTGCCCTGTCGCTCCGCCACAAAGATCCACTCGAGGGCCGTCAGGAACTCAGGCCCACCACTACCTGGATGGAGCCACCTGTCCTTTCAGCCCCCACATCGAATCACTTGCGGGTACTCAAAGAGCCGACCCGATTTTAGTCACATCAAGTATCATGTATAAGTGTATGTAGCATATACCCGTGATCACCCCCAAGTGACCACGGCCCGACAGAATAGCAGGGCAGACGGACAAGGGTGTAGGGCCACTGATGGAATACTAGCATCCTATACTAAGCATTTAGGATTGCAGGTAAAGTATCAACAGTGGTAGCAACAATGACAGGCTATGCAGCAGAATAGGAGTATCGAAAGCAGTAACATGCTACACTACTCTAATGCAAGCAGTAGAGAGAAGAATAGGCGATATCTGGTGATCAAAGGGGGGCTTGCGTGGAAGCCCTGCAGACGAAAGGAATCTTCGGAAGCATAGCCGTAGTCGAACACCGAAGCATCAATGGTCTCGGGGATTATCACAGTATCGGAGTCTACCGAAAATAAGCAACGAAGGGGAAACAAATAAATAACAGAGCAAACAATAGCATCACAAAGCATAATATGGCAAAAGGCGGTGCTACGTGTGACCTAACGCGGTGCTCGGTGATACACGCGAAGAGGAATAACATCCGGGAAAGTATTCCCGGTGTTAGGCATTTTCGGGCAGATGAAATGGAGGGGGAATGTTGCATGTTCGGTATGATAGAGATGTGTGGCGGACGAACGGACCGCGTATTCGGATTCGTCTCGTCGTTCTGAGCAACTTTCATGTACAAAGTTTTTCCATCCGAGCTACGGTTTATTTTATATTAATTTTAAAAGGATTTAATCATTTAGTAGAATTAACATAATTAATTTAATTCTAAAATTGCATTTATGACGTCATCATGACGTCAGCGGTCAACTCTGACCGTTGACTAGTCGAAATGACAAGTGGGTCCCACTGTCATAGGTTGTTCACTAATTAACTACAGTTAGTTTAATTAACAGATATGATTAAGTTTAATTAAACTAGATTAATTAAGTTAATTAACTATTTAACTTAATTAATTATTATCCTTTTATTTATTTATTTATTTATTTATTTTAATGTTCACAGGGGCGGGTCCCACTTTCATTGCCTAAGACTAATTAAACAGACTTAATTAGTTCAGTTAATTGATTAGGTTAATTAATCACAATTAATTAAGTTAATTAATTATTTAATTAACTACTATTATATTTATTTACTATTATTAATTCTTTTTTTCATTTTTTTAAACGTTACTGGGGCGAGGCCCCGGCTGTCATAGGCCTGGGGGCCTTAGCGGGCGCGCGGGGATACGGGCGCGGATGCCAGCCCGATTGGGCGCACGCCCAAGGGCGCCATGGCGGATGAGGCCAGCGAGGTCGTGCGGTCACCGGAGGGGGACGCCGGTGGCGAGGCAGCGGCGGTTGCTGCAGGCAAAGGGGGGGACGGGTTCCACGGCAGGGGCGCCGGCGAGGCATGGCTCAAGCGAGGCCAGCGCAGGACCGGGCGGCGGCGGTGAGGCAGCGGCACCGATGCGCGCGGGAAGGTGCTCGTCGGAGCCGCTGAGAGCAGCGGCGGGTGGCAAGTGCGGAGGGCGGAGTCGGGGCGAGGCCGGAAGGCGGCGCGGGCGCACGTCGCGCGAGGGGCCGCGGACGCGGGCGCGAGTGGATTTGGGCGCGGCGACGGAGAAGCCGCGGTCGGGCGTAGCGGCGACGAGCGTGGGCGCGCGAGGCGGACGCGGCCGAGCCGAGCGGGCGGTGGCGTTGCGGGTCAGTAGAGGCGCGGCTTACGGCGACAGAGGGGAGGGGAGGCGAAGGAGGAGGCTCACATGGGAGCGGGAGGGGCAGCTGGCGAGGGTCTATGGAGTCCGACGAGGTGGCCGTCGGGGAAGCGTTTGGGGAGGCCGGCGGGATGCTGCCGGCGAGGTCCGGCGGCCGGACGGGCCAACAGGAGCGACGGCGAAGCCGAGACGTGGAGGACCCGCGAGGAGGTGGCCGTGGGGTGGGGCGGCCCTCGGCGTAGCGGGGAAGATGGCGGCGGTGTTGGCCAGGGCAGAGGGGCTCCTTGCGCCGGCGAAATCGGGCGTGCGCCCCCCTCTGATCCAGATCGAGGGAGTGGGAAGAGACGAGGGGGGAATCGTGGGGTGGGGGTAGTGGGAGTCGTGGGCTAGGGTTACGGAAGGGAGTGGTGGTTAGTAGGCAGCGATGGCTGGGCCGGCCTAGCGGCCAAATGAGCCAAGAGGCCCGGGGGGGTTGGTTTTTCGTTTATTTTTGTTTTGTATTATCTTTTTCTTTTACTTATTTTTCCCTTTTATTACTTTTACTGATTTAGTTTGTTTCCTATTAATTTTAGTTTTAGTAAAATATACTTGTAGCATCTAAATTAGTATTTCAACTTAGTCCATAGTCAACAAGAGTCCTCAATCATTTAGTTTGACCTTTTATTAATTACAAAAAGGTATTTAAGTAATTGTTTGTACTATTGTTTTATATATCTTATAGTATTTAAGAATTTTAATAAGTTGTGGTTTCTCCACCATAATCACCTATACAATATTTGGTTCACTCCGAACATTTTAGTTTTAATATTTGAAAACTTCTATTGTTTGCCTTTATTTGAAATTTGAAATTTGAACTTGGTTTCGAACTAACACGAGTTTATCCACAGTAATCGAGGTGACGTGGCATCATTAGCGAAGTTTTACTGTAGCTTGATTACCCGGGCGTCACAGATATGTTTCTCGTTTATGGAGGTGACGAAGAGCTTGTCGTAAAGGGTTACGTCGATGCTAGTTTCGACACAGATCTGGATGACTCCAAGTCACAAACCGGATACGTGTATATTTTGAATAGTGGGGCAGTCAGCTGGTGCAGTTGCAAGCAAAGCGTCGTGGCGGCATCTACATGTGAAGCGGACTACATAGCTGCTTCCGAAGCAACGCAGGAAGGAGTCTGGATGAAGGAGTTCATCTCTGACCTAGGAGTTATTCCAAGCGCGTCGGGCCCGATGACTCTCTTCTGTGACAACCCTTGAGCTATTGACATTGCCAAGGAGCCCAGGTTTCACAAGAAGACCAAGCACATCAAGCGCCGTTTCAACTCCATCCGAAATTATATTCAAGATGGAGACATAGATATTTGTAATATGCATACGGATCTGAATGTCGCGGATCCGTTGACTAAACCTCTTCCACGAGCAAAATATGATCAACACCAGAACTCTATGGGTGTTCGATTCATCACAATGTAACTAGATTATTGACTCTAGTGCAAGTGGGAGACTGTTGGAAATATGCCCTAGAGGCAATAATAAAATGGTTATTATTATATTTCCTTGTTTATGATAATTGTCTATTGTTCATGCTTTAATTGTATTATCCGGAAACAGTAATGAAAGTGTGAATACTTAGACCACAATGTGTCCCTAGTAAGCCTCTAGTTGACTAGCTCGTTGATCAACAGATGGTTACGGTTTCTTGGCCATGGACATTGGATTTCATTGATAACGGGATCACATCATTAGGAGAAGGATGTGATGGACAAGACCCAATCCTAAGCCTAGCACAAGATCGTGTAGTTCGTATGCTAAAGCTTTTCCAATGTCAAGTATCCTTTCCTTAGACGATGAGGTTGTGCAACTCCCGGATACCGTAGGAATACTTTGGGTGTGCCAAACGTCACAACGTAACTGGTTGGCTATAAAGGTACACTACGGGTATCTCCGAAGGCATCTGTTGGGTTGGCACGAACCGAGACTGGGATTTGTCACTCCGTATGACGGAGAGGTATCTCTGGGCCCACTCGGTAAGACATCATCGTAATGAGCTCAATGTGACTAAGGCGTTGGTCATGGGATGATGTGTTACAGAACGAGTAAGGAGACTTGCCATAACGAGATTGAACAAGGTATCGGTATACCGATGATTGAATCTCGGGCAAGTGCTATACCGATAGACAAAGGGAATCGTATACGGGATTGATTGAATCCTTGACATCGTGGTGATCATCGTGGAACATGTGGGAACCAACATGGGTATCCAGATCCCGCTGTTGGTTATTGACCGGAGAGATGTCTCGGTCATGTCTGCATGGTTCCCGAACCCGTAGGGTCTACACACTTAAGGTTCGCTAACGCTAGAGTTATAGGGAATAGATGTACGTGGTTACCGAATGTTGTTCGGAGCCCCGGATGAGATCCCGGACATCACGAGGAGTTCTGGAATGGTCCAGAGGTAAAGATTTATATATGGGAAGTCACCATACGGTCACCGGAATAATTCGAGGGGGGGGGGGGTGCCGGTATTGTACCGGGACCACCGAAGGGGTTCCGGGGGTCCGCCAGGAGGGTCCACCTGACCCAGAGGGCCCTATGGGCTGTATGTGGAAGGGGACCAGCTCCTAAGTGGGCTGGGCGCCTCCCCCCATAGGGCCCATGCGCCTAGGGTTTGGGGGGAACCCTAAGGGGGGGCGCCCCCTTGCCTTGGGGGGCAAGCCACCCCCCCTCTGGCCGCCGCCCCCTCCTCAGATCTCATCTGAGGGGGCCGGCCCCCCTCTCCCTGGCCCCTATATATATGGGGGGGGAGGGCAGCCGCACCCAAGTCCTGGCGCAGCCCTCCCCCTCTCCCTACTACTCCTCCTCTCCCGCGGTGCTTGGCGAAGCCCTGCAGGATTGCCACGCTCCACCATCACCACCACGCCGTCGTGCTGCTGCTGGACGGAGTCTTCCCCAACCTCTCCCTCTCCCCTTGCTGGATCAAGGCGCGGGAGACGTCACCGGGCTGCACGTGTGTTGAACGTGGAGGCGCTGTTGTTCGGCGCTTAGATCGGAACCAACCGCGATCTGAACCGCTACGAGTATGTCTCCTTCATCTGTGTTCTTATAACGCTTCCGCATCGCAATCTTCGAAGGTATGAAGATGCACTCCCCTCCCGTTGCTACTAGACTCCATAGATAGATCTTGGTGATGCGTAGGATTTTTTTTTTGATTTTCTGCAACGATCCCCAACAGTATGCTTGTTCATGACTTCCCCCTTGATGACCAAGCCGAAGGCGACATTACTTGGAAGCACGCGGACGATGGGATTTACTCGGCGGCCAATGCGTACAAGGCTCTATTCCTTGGATTGCCTCTCTCTCCCATGGACCGTAGGGTTTGAAAGGCTTGGGCCCCACCTAAGATTAAATTATTTTCTTAGTTAGCCCTACAAGACCGAATTTGGACCGTCGATCGATTGGAGAAGCGTGGTTGTTGTGGTCTTTGTCCGCTATGCAAGAGAGAACAAGAAACGAGGCACACCTCTTCTTCAAGTGTCGCTGCACGCTTAGGCTTTGGAGATCTATCATCGAGAAACTTGGGTTACCTCACGTCAACATCCCCGAATGGCATCTTAATGATTCCATCAAGGAGTGGTTGGACAAACGAACCAATAACCGAAACATGAATGCTAAGGTGGCCATGACATCCCTCACCATGCTCATCTCTTGGACCATTTGGAACAAGCGGAATGCTAAGGTATTTCGGCAAAAATTTGCGCCACCGCCTAGTCTCCTTCGAACCATCCTTGAAGAGGCAAAGCTACGAGTTACCGCCGGCGCAAAGAAACAAGGGACTGTCTTTTTGTGTGAGTAATTGTCATGACGCTTGTATGGGGCGTTCTGTAAAACTCTAAACTCTATTCTCTCCTTATTTAATGGATGAGTCAAATCTTATGCCTTCGTTTAAAAAAAAACGTGCTCAATATTTCTAGCCAGTGGGTTAGTGACAATAAGCATCGTGTAGCGAGTGTTGCACATGTTCCTACTATGTGGGCGTTGTGGAAAATTTGTAACGACACTGTTTTCAATCGTGCTAGTGGATGAGTACGCAAGTGATTTGGCGAATAATCGCTGCAAGTCTATCTCAGTGGATGGTGTTCTGCTCAGAGGGTGCAAAAGGGCACTTGGCTGTGGTGCGAAGAAGTCTAGAGCAGCTAGCTCGAGACCCTCCTCTTGTGTTGTGGCCTCACTCTTGCTGATGTCTTTTGGTGCGACTGGGTGTTCCACTACTTGGATCACTCTTCTCCGCCACCCTGCTACCCTGGAACGTCGATGAACATTTGGTGGTGTGCAGCTGCTGGTGGTGACGTTTCTGGTTTGATCTGTAATTTCCTTTTCGGTTGAACTTTGAGTAGCAGACTTCGAAGCCGTGCGTATTCTGTCTTCCAGGGCCACTACAAAGTCCTCTAACAAATAATACTGTAAGGACAAGTATTCCGCTGCTTTACTTTGGATTGAGAGATAACCTCGTCTTGTTTACCGATGACGATGAGCGCACCAATAATTGGTCCTCCAGAGGTGTATTCGTTCTTGTTTTCTTTTCTGATAATGAAACAGCTGTAGTAGCGAGCCCTTTATAGACAACCAAACCAAGGACCCCAACAAGGAGTACAGATAGGGCGAAAGCACGGGTTACTCTTTTAAAACTGTTGCGAGAACTTGCGGGGAGAATCAGGAGTACAAGTTTGGAACAAGCTAGGTCTTCAAATCCTTACACTAATGGCTATACAGGAGTAGTATATTGCAGGCAGCTGAGCTGCTTCTTTAATTATACATACATATAGGTGATCTGTACACATCAGTATGTACTGTCGCAGTATTATCATACTAGACGCATACTGACCTTGCCGTGAGGTCAGGGATATGATATGGTTTACTTGGAGTCTCTGTCTTTTGACTTTTTCAGGGCCACCTTCAGGACGCAACAAAGCATGCAATGCAATGCAGTGCAGTGGTTGCCGGCCTCTCTTTGCTGAATTCCTTTTGCACCTTTTGCAAGTTCGTTCGCTCATCAGGTAGTGCTGGATTGATATGTGAGTCAGTGGCAGTAGCAGTAGTGTGATCGATGGGAGACTTGAGAGGGTTGTGACTAGCCCTGGCCGAAGCACATTCCTGTCACGGGTCGATGATGGTGGAAGGTGAAGGGAAAGGCAGGGAATCTTCCCTGACCGTTGGTTGGGCTGTCTATAGTGTCGATGCGATAACTGATTCCAGATGCCATTCTATTCTTTCCGTTTCATGGATGATGATGATAATTATCAATCGGGGTGGCTTCATCAGTTTAGCTTCCTCTGCTGGAACTAAGCCCGAATAAACTAGTAACCGAAGTAGCGTACGAATAAATGATGATGATGGTGATAAGTTAAATTAATCAGGTGGAGGAGCTGCTTTTGTGGATGCTAGATAAATCAGACCAAACCGGGCGTGCATGCGGGAGAGGGAATGCTGTTTGGGAATGAGAATTCGGACGGTGCCTCAAACGGAACGGAAGGGGGGTGGGTTTCCGAATCTCTACCATAGCGTAGCTCGACCCTACGACCCCGTTTCCGTCAACAACCGTGCATGCTGCTTTTGCGTGAGCTAGCTAGGCTGGATGGCAAGTGTACTTTGGCATCGGCATCGGCATCGAGGGTTGCGCCTTTCAATTGCACGATTATCCTTTTGTGCAGTGCAGCAACGGTGAAATGGACACGATCAAAAACAAGCAGTAGGGTTTTTTCTGACTTTTGTATACATAAAAACCCAAAACTTCATAAACATACGGAGTAGGCAGAAATTTCTACTGTCTCGAGTCTATTTTTTTACACAATCAAAACAAGCAACATGGAATTTAACTCTTCTTTCAAGCACAATACTGCTCAAGTTGAGAGCATCTCCAGCCGTTTGGTCCTCAATGGACTAAAAAATCGCCGCATAGAGGTGAACCGACGATAAATTCGGCCTAGGGGTGGCCGGTTTCCCAGCCGCCGACCACAGGTCGTCCCAGACCCAGCTTTTTGTAACCAAACTCGGCCGAAATTCGTCCAAACACAGCATAACTTCGGCCAAACTAGACGATTTCATTGATATTTGTACAAAAAACTAAAAGCAAACATAACTTAAACCAACTAAACGGCAACTAAAACCACTACTACGCCGAAGCCGCAACCTTCGCCCGCCCTCTACATGCCGAGCAGCCGGTACATGTTGGTGTAGTCGTCGTCATCGTCGTCGCCGCCGCCGTCCCTGCTGCATCCCTGACCAGCGTCGCCGGTGCGTGGGGGGTTGGACGGTCCCGGCGCCTCCTCGTCGTTGCCATCAAGGAGGAGGACGACGCCGCCCACCTCATGGCCGCGCCGGTGAGCATAGATCTCCTCGAAGGCGCGGCGTTGGCGCGCCATCTCCTGGCGGATGTACTCCTCTCGCGCCCACTTGAGGGCGGTCGCGTCGTCAGCGGCCATGGCCTCATTCTCCTTCATGGCGAGCAGCCCCGGCTCTGTCTTCGGCCGGACGAGGCGGGAAGAGGGAGGGGAGGAGCGAACCCCGCCCTCATTGATGACCAGGAAGGAGCCGCATGTGCGGCAACGTAGCGGCGTCTTTCGCGGCTCCGGCTTGACGGGCTGGAGCGGCGTCCCCTGCGTTTCCGGCTTCACGGGCCGAAGGGCAGGCGATCCGGAGCCCGACGACGATGAGGTCGTCGTCTCCATTCACCGCGGCGTCTAGGAGCTTCCGCGGTGGCGGGAGAAGGTCGGGAGCGTCGGGTACTCGAGGCGCGGCGTGTTGCCGGACTCGATGTAGTCGAGGACGACATCGAGGGTTCGGCCTGGGACGCCCCAACATTGGCGCCTCCCGTTGGAGTTGAGGCGGCCGGCGGGGCTCAACGCCGTTGGTCGAGGCGAGCTACTCGACGTGGCGTCGTTCGAAGTACGACGTCCACAGCGAGGTGTTGTCGGG
>LR738709.1:418576222-418608719 GCA_902687465.1 Secale cereale
GGCGTACCTCGGCTGGTTATGCGCCTCGGCCTGCAACGACCACCTGATGCGGGGTATTTCGGCCCGACGTTCAACTCCGATGGGCGGTGGAGGCACCGGGACGCCGCCGGCGTTAAGCCTCTAGGCGTCTTACACCCGCATGTCCGGTGGGGCCGGGTAGTCGGCCTCGTAGAGGAGGCGCGCCTCGTCCTCTTGCAAGTGGTGGCGGTTGAAGCCGTTGGCCGCCGCAGCGTCGCCTGAGTAGCGCTCGGCCATTGCTCGCCGCCGTGGGGAGAGAGGATGGACGAAGCGTCGGCGGCGAGAGGTCGAGAGGGAGAGCGTTTTGTGTTGTTCGACTGTGAGCTCATCGGCGATGGAGACGCCTTTTATAGTCGGGTGCGGGCGGCGAGCGGACTGTCGGCGTGTGTACGCGTGGTAACCAGGGCGCAGCTGGGGGAGGCGCGTTGACGCACGCCTTCACTGCGTCGCTCATGAGGCATTAATGGAGGCTGACCGGCGCGGCAACGCGACAACCTTCGCATTGATTCCTGCGGAAACCGAGGCGATGAGGACGATGATGCCGCCGAGTCGCTGACTCGGCCGGACCATCGAGGGTTTGCGCCAAAACGTTTCCCTCGGCGACCCGGGGCGGCACCCAGTGCGCCAGGTCCGGCCTGGGTCCACCGACGTCAAATTCGGCCCTAACCGGCGAAATTTGGGCTTCTGGGCGCGATTGACCCATTTTTTAAGCGCCGATGATGAATATGGTTTGGGAGGAGGCTGTTGGGGGCGCGAGTGAAGATGCTCTAAGAGCACGTATGCTTCAAGGAGTCAAAGGAAAGAAGATTATATTAGGTTTCTACACCTGGGCTCATATGCTCCTGATGTGAATGGTAAAATAAATAGTAAAACGTTTTAAAAACATCTGATTTTTCGGTGGAATACTTTAAGAAATGTTTGTTGTGCATGCAAGATTTCATCACAAAATGACATTGGGGGAAGGCGTGGTCAAAAAACAAAATCGTTGCTCTGAAAATGTTACTTACAAACGCACTTTGAAGCTTTGGTTTTTTCATGACTTCTACAAATGTGATTTCAATGAAATTTTGCATGCACAACAAACATTTCATGAAGTACGCCAAAAACAGATTTTTAGAATTTTTTCTATTTCTTTTATTTCAATATTCACATCAGGAGCATTTGAGCTCAGCTGTGGAAAGGTACTTTCGATCTCGGGGGAGACCATCAAAGTTTCGTTTCGTGGGGAGCCCAGAAGAGCCGGCCCAGCCGCGTGGGAGGCCGCAGCCTTTTTTTTATTTGCTGTTCCTTTTCTTTGTTCTAGCTTTTTTGCTTTATTTTTTATTTCTCTTTATACTTTAAAATATACAAAAAACTCTTCAAAAACATATTTGAAATGTATTTGAAAAATGTTGAATAAGTATATTAACAAGTGTTAAATAAGTATTTGCAAAATGTTGAATAGTATTAAAAATAATGAATAAGTATTGAAAATTGTTGACGGAGTATTGAAAAAATGTTGAAAAAGTATTTGAAAGAGTTAAGTATTCATAATGTTCAACAAGTATTTTAAAATGTTGAATATGAACTAAAAAAAATGTTGATCAAGTATTTGAAAAATATTGAACAGGTATTTGAAAAATTATGAACAAGTATTGAAAAAATGTTGAAGAAATGTTCGGGCAATGTTGACGTGTCCACAAAAAGTGTTCATCGCTTACTAAAAACTGTTTTTCAAAATTACGAAAATTTATAGTGAAAACTAAAACAAACATAAGAAAAAACAAAAAATGGAGAAGGAAAAAAGAAAACCAAAAAGTAAGGAGAACAAAAATGAAAAAACAAGAGGAGAAAATATGAAAACAACAAAAATAGAATAATGCCAAAAAATAACATATCATAACCGAAAAACAAAATGAAAAATGTATGAAAAAAAAACGAATAAAAAGAACGGCTAGAGTAGCCTCAAGTAGGACGCCTAGTAATTAGGATGAAACGAACATGGTTGGGATGGTTTGCACCATGTGCGTCTTCGTTGAAATCCCGGGAAGCCACAGCATGTTTTTTCTTTTCTTTTTTTTTTATATTTTCTGTTCTTGTTTCTTGATTTATTTTTGTACTTTTCTTCATACTTCAAAATATTGTACAAATATATACAAAAAACACTCTTAAAAAATTGGAAAATGTTTAAAAAGTATTTTCAAATGTTGAATATGTGTTAAAAATTGTTGAACAAGTATTTGAATTTTTTTGAACTAGTATCTGGATTTTTTGAATAAGTTTAAAAATGACGAACGAGTATTTTAAAAATGTTGAGTAAGTATTAAAAATTGTTGAACGAGACAAAATTTGAATAATTATTCGAAATTATTTAATAATAATTTCAAAATGGTGAATAAGTATTAAAAAATGTTGAACAAGTGAAAAATGTTTAACATATATTTGAAAAATGTTGAATAAGTATTAAAATGTTGAACAATTATTCAAAGATGTTGTATAAGTATTTGAAAATGTTGAATAAGTATTAAAAACATTGAACAAGTATTTGAAAAATGTTGAACATGTATGAAAAATGTTCAATAACTACTAAGATGTTGACTAATTATCAGAGTGTTAAATAAACATTCGGACTAATAAGTGATCATTAATGTTGAATAATTTTTTTCTTATGTTTGTTTTCATTCTCACTAATTTTCATTCTCACAATCGGAGTGACATTTAATAAAAATTATACAATGTAAGAAAATCATGCAATAGAAAAACAAAATTTCTTACCATTTAAAAAACTGTATGTTACATGTTAAAAAATTCAAGTGTTTCCAACAAAATTCTTGTGATATTTTACTAAATTATCCAATGTATAAAAAATTCACATAGGTTAAAATAATGCTTCATATCATACAATAAAGTGTCAACGTGTATTCAGAAAAAAATTCACAAAAATTATTTGGAAAAAATATTATTATGTATTAATAAATGTTAATATATAAGAAAATGTTCTAGACGTATTCAAAGAATGTACAATCTGTACGAAAAAAGTAGGTATCAAAACATGTATTGAAAAAATGTTAAATATGTGTAAAAAATGGTTTTGATGTATAAAAAAATGTACAATGTGTATGATTTTTTTAGATATATGTTTAACATAAATGGATAATGAAAAGGTAGATTTTTTTAATATATGATGATTTTTTGTAATATATAATAAACTGTTTGAATTGTAAGACAAACATTTGTTAATACGAATTGAACATTTTTTATATATAGTGAACTTTTTAGTATAGCATCAATGTTTTCTGAATAAGCATTATTAAAAAAATGCATATTGACATTTAAAAAAGGTATTTCGTGTTCTAGTAGGCTTTTTAATATTTAGCTATGTAGAAAACAACAACCGTGTTTTTTGTGAGAAACCTGACTAGAGAAGAAAAAAACACTCACGCGAGAGTGGGCCGGCCCATTTTCCCTCTCTTTCTAGCGGAGCTTCTCCTATTTGGCGCCACTGGGCTTTCAATAGAAGGTCTCGTTTAGTGCCCAATAAAAGCAGGTTGTGTTCTTATAACATTAATTTTTTTGGTGATTTCCCTGATGCAAAGGGGCTTTCAATAGAAGCACGTGTGGAGCCTCATGTGGAAGCACATGTGGAACCTCATGAATATCAAAAGCTTTTATGATTTCCCTGATGCAAAGGCCAAGCATGAAGCTAAACTTCAAAGAGGTTGCTACTGAATTGAAGAAAGTAATAAGATTTTCAACCCCTATTGGTGATCAAGGCACTAGTTCTTTAGTGCCAAAGCAGAAGAAGAAATCGGCTCCATGCCCAAAGTCTCATGTGCCTGAAACAAGCATCGAGTGCACCTCTTGAAACTAGTATGCAAACTGAAAATCATACCCGCAAATCTGCAATGCAACCCGCGTTTCTCCTTGGAAAAACACCAAATTTTTGCTCCATGAGGAAAAAAGCCCAAAGCATTGCCTGAAGAAGATGGCAATGATGATTTTGAGACGCTAGTCGCAATCGTTGTAGGCATGCACCATCATGTTCCCGCATCTAAAGGATCAATTGTTCCACTTCTTTTGCATCAAAAGCTAATGCTCACACATTCATTGATGAGTCAATGGAGAACCCAAAGAGGCCCCTCAACGAATTTCAATTCCTCTAGTTCTTTATCATGTACTTAGTGATTTCATGTTAAATGAGAAGTACTGGATTTACCAAACTGAAGAAGTGAATAAATCAAATTTAACAAAGAATGAAGTCATTTTTGAAGAAAACGTCTCCTGAGATGAAATTGACACTTCCCTCTCACAGTTTATCAAAGTAAACCAAGGCAATGAAGCCAAGAAGTCCAAGAGTCTTGCATCATTATAAACAAGCGAGTGTTTGTAACACCATTAGCCACATCGCTACGAACTCATCTTATTTCTTCAGAAAACATGATGAGTGATATTTTTATGCCATTCACCATTCGCACGGACTAGGCTGAGGGCCCCCTAAGATTATCAACTGGTGGGCCTAGTTTGTCTAGGCCCAAGAGCCTCACGAAGACTTGGCTCATGCTCCAAGATTTAGAGGTAGTGTCCGACACATTTGCCCCTAGATGCAACCGACCTATGTGTAACCCTAGGCACCACTGGTATCTATATAAACCGAGGGTGAAGGCCGTAGACACCTGAACTCATTCACATACGATCTCGTGGTAGATCACATGTACTTTGTACCGCATTGACAACAATATAATCAAAGCAGGAGTAGGGTATTATCTTTTATGGAGGACCAAAGCATGGGTAAACACCAGGTCTCCTATTACTATCATGCCAAGGCTACCCGATCAGGACCCCCTGCCCGAGCTCTAGATCGACGATCAAGGCTGCCGGATTTAGCTCTGACATTGGTGGCCCATACAGGTCCCTAAGCTTAATCCAAGAGGTTCGACGGCACGCCTCTAGATCGACGATCATGTCGCGCTATGGATTGACCATCTTTCCAGGACAACCTTCTATCTTTGATAGCATCACCCTCCATGCAGATTCGACTTACCACCTCGGCTAGAGCAAAATTTTTGCTCCTTGATGAATCGTCAGGTTCGGGAACCTGGTATACACCGTGGATTCTCATGGCGAAGCCAAGTTTTGCAGGTGGGTGTCAGACCAGATTGAAGACCACACGGACACACCCGTCCAGACCTTGAAATTAATCCTAGCTCAGGACAACAACGTGATATCTACCTCATATCCGACATTGAGTATGGAACCGAGCACCACCATCAGATATGAGGTTTTGAGCTTGGCCGATGAAGAGCCCGAGACCATGTCAGGTCGTATCTTGGAAATCCCGAGAAAATCACTCTGATATTGCTACTAATGACTAATGAATGTGAGAGACTGTGAAATCTTTTTTTTACTTTGTTTCCATGGGGAAATAGGCCAAAAATGAAGATAAATCATCAAGGAAATTGGGAAAACTGATAAGGGGTGAAGAAAAAACTGGAGGCGCGGCCCTCTATCTAGAGCACAAGATGGCGTCTAGTATGAGCGCACATGCTCGTACCAGGTAATGACAACGTTGTGAGGTACATCCCAACAACATTTATTAAGTGCCCATGCCAGAATCACAAAGAAGGCAAAACAAAATGATGAGGAGAGCGTCGAGAAAACCACAGAAGCCATCTTATAACGCTAGTTGTCGCCATTACCCATCTCATCACCATAACCGCCTCCATTACCATCACAACAGCATCTCTCCTCAAAGTTAGCCATACTTGTAATCGTGTATCGCATCCGGCAACCATTGTAAGACATGTTATCAATAAAGCATTCATGTTAATGTCTTCTCCGATGATTTCCTCTTGCAATCTTGTCGTCATGTGTGAGAAATTCTGCAAGGCAATTGGTTGAGGCATGCATAAACTTGCAACCCGATGTATTTTTATGAGGGATCAATGGAATGGCTTTGAATAATTAACATCATGTATGTGTATGATTGCTATGGAGTTGTCTCTTGTTTCTTTCTCGTTCTACGACCCTACATGTACCCAGGATCTCGAAGTTTGGTCAAGGAGGAGGTTAGGAGCAGAGAGGACATGGATAATTATTCCAAACACCGAGACATAAAGATTCATGAGGTGTAGTCATTAAATTCCCAACATTTTTGTGTGAAATTTATTCTTGATAACTGAGGTAACCACGCGAGACGGTAGGTGCTCGTGGTTGGACAACTCACTCTTGATGCAAGTCACGCACTAGTCCAGACGTAATTTGGACACATCCCTCACCTCATTGCATTGCAAGCACATCTTTAATAGGTGTTTTCCAGAGCAAAAATTAATATCATGATGACCCCGAGCATAAATATATGGTTGTAAGAAACAACATCTCATACCCATGTTGCTTTTAATTCTAGTATTTACATCCTTCAGCTTATTAAGGTTCAGGTACACAAAACTAGAATTTAATTCTCTTGCAAGAACTTGTTAGAGCCTTTGTCGTAGTGTACATTCTCTCATGGTTTCAATACACACAGGGTTACTCCTTGGGGAAAAGGAAGTGAAACCTTCTCTATCCAAACAGGATCTCTAAGGGCAACAACCACCTTTTTCAGTTCCGTTATCGGGGAGGCATCATGTCACTAGTGATTGCGTTAAAGTTTCTATTTCTGTTTTGTTATTGTTTTTATTTTGATTTCTAGTTGTGTTACCACCCCCCCCAATATTATTATGGCTCAAAATCTTGGAGATTTTGCTGCTCCAGATGAGAACTTTATGTGTGCACCAATTGCGCGACCTAATGTTGCAGCCGAGCTATATAAAATTAAGCCTCACTTAATAAAAATGGTTCAACAAAACCAATTTGAATGCTCTGCTTCAAAAGATGTTGGTATGAACTCGCACAATTTGTTTGAGTTGTGTGACATGACACACATTAAAGACTACAAAGCCTATTCTTTGAAATTGCAACTATTTCCTTTATCTTTGAGAAGAAAAGCTAGAGAATGGCTTCTAGCTTTGCCTAGAGGTAGTATAACTTCATGGACAATTTTTTATCCAAGTTTTGTTCCCGTGCAAAAATTATGCAACTTTGTTCGCAAATAACAAGTTTTAAGGGGGGCAAATGTGAGCCACTAGCGCCTGCATGGGATCGCATGAAGGAGGCTATAAGAAATTTTCCTAATCATAGGATGGAAGAATGGCTAATTCTTCATATGTTTTATATTGATCTTACTCCCATTTCAAAACTATGCTTGATACATCTACGGGTGGAAATATTATGAGAAGGCATATTCACGAAGCCAAGCAACTGCTGGACAATATGCAAAAGAACCACACCCAATGGCATGTAGAAAGGTATACCATGAGAAAGGTCAACGCTATCTCCGAGAATAAGAACATCGACCTGACCATAAAACATGAGGTCATTGATGCTATGAAAGTTAAAGAAGAGGTACTCGTTAATACAATTACCGAAGAAGATGTTAATGATGTTAACTTCATTGCTCACAATAATGATAATCCTATTGGAAAAATAATGGGTATGCTCCTAGACCACATTATCCTAAGAGTAGTGGAGCACCCAATAATCTTAATAGAATAAACAATGGTAATAGAATTCCTTTGGATGAAACTCTCAAAACTTTTATTACTAGTCAAAGCAAGCAAAATAAGACATCTACCGATATCTTGATAACTTACTTGGTAAATTGAAAAGTAAGATTGCTAGACTGACTAACAATGTGCATGCTTTAGAAGGAAGAACTACATGCATGGAAGCATGAGTCACTAAAATTGCTAAGAGTCAAACATTAATTCTAGCAAAGTTCGCTGGAAAGCCGAAAGCTAATCCGATTGAGAGTGTCAAAATGATGAGAAGTTAACGATACAAAATCCCGTCAAATCCCTCTCTAGGGTTCCTGGCGAGGTCGGAAGGACCGGGACAGAGCCCGCAAGCATAAGTTACCAAGGTTCGGGCCTCCGGGGAGTAATACCACACTTCCTGCTTTTTCTTGTTATTCATGGTGATCGGATACCTCGTGCGTGTTGGGAAACGTTGCATGGAAAACAAAAAAAAAGTCTACGCACACGCAATGATCTATCCATGTAGATGCATAGCAACGAGAGGGAGAGTGTGTCTATGTACCCTCGTAGACCATAAGCAGAAGCGTTTCACAATGCGGTTGATGTAGTCGAACTTCTTCGTGCTTCAACCGATCAAGTACCGAACGCACGACACCTCCGCGTTCTGCACATGTTCAACTCGGTGACGTTCCTCGCCTTCTTGATCCAGCAAGATGTCAAGGTAGTAGATGAGTTTCGTCAGCAAGACGGCATGGTCACGGTGATGGTGAAGTGATCTCCGTAGGGCTTCGCCTAAGCACAACGAAAATATGACCAGTGGAGTAAACGGTGGACGGGGGCCGCACACGGCTAACAATTGATGTTGTGTGCTTGTGAGGCGCACCTCCCCACATATGTGACGCCCGAAGACCGACGTCCCAGAAGATTCCAGAAGATTCCAGATGTTCCGGGTTCTTCCGTGTGTTTCATTTGGGCTTGTGTTATTTATTTTTTGCATTGCATCATGTCATCATGCCATCATGTCATATTTATTTTTGCATCTCAACTTAAATAAATTGTGTGGACCTTCGGTCCATTTAAATCGAGGGAAGTGTGACTTCTCTTTATAACATATCCTCCTAATATATGGAGCTATTATTAAATTATTCCAATTGGTTGGAATTAACCCAACACACTTGCATATTTTTCCTCATGCCTCTTAATTCAAGTTTCACCGTCAAAAACCTTGTCTATTTTCCTTTTTCCGTTTATCGAGGTTCCTCCAAAATCCTCATCATTTTTGGACACTTCCGAAACCATGTCATAGTTCAATCCATTTGAATTAAAATCAAATGTGTTTGAATTTACATCATTCTATCTTGCCACTTATATTTTTCTCGGACCGTGCTCATTTTTATGAGCCCGAGAAAATTAACCTCATGTGCAAATTCTTTGCCTAGCTTTCCCCTTTCTTTTCTTCTCTCCTTTTCTTTTATTCTCTGTGTTGTTTATTCTCAAAGAGGGCAGCCCAGCCGGCCTCTAAGGCAGCCGCCTCAGCCTCCTGGCCCATCAGCCTCTTGGGCCTGGAGAGCCAGGCTGCAGCCCGCTCCCTCGCCTCGTAACCCTAGCCCAGCGCTCGACCGAGCCGACCGCTCCCTCATCTCCCTCAGCCGCCGTCGCTCGCCCCGCACCTTCCATCGATCCCCTTCCTCTCGTTCCCGTGCCCGATCCCCTCGTCACCCCGTGCCTCCCTCCTCCTCGCAGCCCGCACCCAGTCCCCATCTCGCTCCCCCCTCGTTTCTCCCCGTCCTCAGGCCCCGAGCCTAGCAGCGCGACGACCCGCTCCCATCTCCTCGAGCGCCTCCAGCAAGGCCGAGCCTCGCCGCGCCTTCATCCCTCCAGGGCGCCGGCCGCCCGTCCTCCAGCGCCGCTCTCGGGGGCCTCTACCTCGCCCTCAGGCCCTCCTCTGTGCGCCTCGCCGTCCCTCCCTGCGGGCTGGCCAGGAGCAGCCGACCGCCCCGACCTCGTCGGCCCTTCTCGGCATCGACCCGCGCCACCGGCCCTCTGGCTCCCTGCGCGCCTCCCTCCGTTCTCCACCACCACCTCCAGCCTCGTTCCAGCCACCTCGCCATCTTCCTTCCCCGGCGCGCCAAGGACGCGGCTCCGCCTGGTCTCCTCCAGCACCTCTTCGCCATGCTGCTGCCTTGGCCTCGTCGACCCGGTGCCGCCGCCTTTTTTTTGTTGCCCTTGTTGCTGCGTTTGGTACCTAAGACCGGCAAGCTCATCTCTGGGTCGAGACCGATGCGCCAAGTACCTCTACGGAACGTGCGAGTTCGACTACAAGAACCAAGTACCACTACGGCACAAGAACCAAGACCGACCTCGCCAAGTACCACGACAAGATGGCATGAACATCTACAAAAACGTGTACCACGATGACCCACGAGTACCACTACATCAACGTGTTCCGCTACCGTCGCCGACGAACCGAGTACCACTACCGTCGCCCCATGTACCACTACTCCTCGATGAACGAGAACGACTACTTCCCTCTACGAGCGTGTACCCCGACTCGCGAGAACGACTACTTCCACTACGTCCCTCGACGATCTTGTTCCGCCCCGAAATGATCGTTCCGAAGGTATAACCCCGTGACGATGACCTCGTGTGATGCTTGTGTTGTATGAAATGCTCCACTTGTGTGCTCCGTGCCCGTTTCATCTTTTGTCGTGCTCCTCGGTTGCCTCGTCGCCGACCCGTGGGAACCCGGCAACGGGATCACCCCACCTTTCATCTTGTTCCGCTCGCTCACGTCGATTCTTCTTTTGCACCGGTCTCTCAACGGGTTACCGGAACCGAGATGTTGCGTTGCATCATTTTCGGATCGTTGCCGTGGCACCCTTTCTTTCCACCACGGTGACAAATGCTTCTTATCATATTCATGTCAACTTTTAATAAAATTGCATAAACTTGATCATGTCATCCGCATCATGTTAACAACATTATAAATGTGTGAATTGTTGTTGCTTTAATAATTGCTAAACATGCTCATGGGGATTTCCCCGGAATTGTTGTTCTTATTTCCGGCCTCTTTTAAAATGCCTAAATAGTGTAGTTTTATTATGCTTCACCTCTTGCCATGTAAACAAACATTTAATCTTGTCTTGTAAATAAACGAGAGTCAACTAAATAAATAACATGTGGTGTTTCGTCAATATGCAACTCGTTGCATATTGAGCTCCACTTAACTTATAGTACTTGTTTGTGCACTTTGCCATGCCATGCATATTTAAACCGGACATGCATCATACTTGGATGTGCATCATATGCCAGGTTTATGCTTGTGTGTTTACCGTGTTGTTTGCTTCTTTCCGGTTGCTTCTCTTGTTAGCTTCGGTTCCGTTCCGGAGTTGTGAGGATTCACTCGACTATGTTGCTCCGTCTACTTCATGGATCCATTCTTCTCCCTTATGGAATCCCAGGCAAGATGATCATACCCTTGGATACCTTTACTACCATTGCCATGCTTAGTTGTCTCGATGCTATCGTTACATGTCGCGCTACCCATCTTTTATGTCAGCCCTCTCCTTGTTGCCATGAAACCTCTAACCTTGAAACCTTCCTAGCAAAACCACCGTTTGGCTATGTTACCCGCTTGCTCAGCCCCTCTTATAGCGTTGATAGTTGCAGGTGAAGATGAAGTTCGTTCCAGGAGGGAACTTGTTGTTGTTATATCACAATATCTATAATTATTATCAACACACCTATATACCGGGCATGGGTGGAAGGCTTGGCCTTTTGCTCGGTGTTTTGTTCCACTCATGCCACCTTAGGCGCCGATAAACCGGCATTATGTTCCTTGATTTTGCGTTCCTTACACGATTGGTGGATGGGGACCCCTTGATAGTTCGACTTTGAATAAAACTCTTCCAGCAAGGCCCAACATTGGTTTTAATTTGCTCATAATAACAACTTAATTAATTAATTAAATTTGCATAGGGGGTCGCGTCCCCGGTTCTTAATTCTACATAACAGGGGGGGCCAGTGCTGATGGTGTTGGTCCCAAACGGGGGTCTTGCGGGGCCACCACGGGGAAACTCGAGGATTGGTTTTACCTGTAGCATCGCCCATCCGGTCGTGGCCTGAGACGAGATACGCGCGGCTACTATCAGGGTGTCGGCACGCCGGGAGGTCTTGCTGGACTTGTTTTACCATTGTCGAAATGTCTTGTGCACCGGGATGCCGAGCCTGATCGGATTTCCCTAAGATAAGGGGTGATGATATTATATTTATCACTTCAGCTAATCGTGAGAGCTTGTGATGGGCTAAGTTGGGACACCCCTGCAGGGTTATGATCTTTCGAAAGCCGTGCCCGCGGTTATGTGGCAGATTGGAATTTGTTAATGTCCGGTTGTAGAAAACTTGATAGAGGATCCGAAGTAAAACACACCACCGCGTGAGTAACCGTGACTGCCTCTTTTCACTTTGAGAAGAGAACACGGTGGGGTTATGTTCGATTCGTATGTAGTTCGGGATCTTTAGCGATCACTACTTTTGCGACCGTTTGCGTAGATGCTCATCTTATTCTTGTACTCGTAAGATAGCCACCATATTATGCTTAGCCGCTGCTGCAACCTCGCCACTTTACCTCTTCATACCCACAAAGCTTTGCTAGTCTTGATACCCATGGTTATGGGATTGCTGAGTTCTCGTGGCTCACATATACTACAACACCAGATGCAGGTTCAGCCGAGTTTGATGCAGAAGCTGGTTCAAGTACTTCACTGGGAGCTCGATGAAGAGAGTGGCCGTTTGCTTGTGAAGTTTCGACGATCAGTAGTGGTTTCTACTAGGATTCGATCTTGACCTGTGGCTTTATGTTGTTTTGGTATCTTTCTTTTGGATCTTCGCCCGTAGTCGGGTTGTGATGTTTTGAATGATGTTTTGCTTATGTAATTGAGAAACAGTATAACGAGGCTACCTAGGAGCCTCCACAACGATTTGACACTCTGCATCGTCCGATTAGTTCACTCAACGATCTGGATCCTTCGGTCGTCCCGCCGTGTCACCTCGAACGTCCCCGTCGGCCCAAACACATTAGTGGGCTGCTGCTCCGAGGATCGATCTGGGAGCCCACTCGTTTACCGATGCAGCTTGGCGAGCCTGCGTCTCGTCGTTGATCGGATCACCTCCTCCCACAGGCATGGCGGCGGCCTCCCTAAGCCCTAGAACCGACCACCGTCTCCTCTCATCCAGCACCCTCGTCCGCACAACGGCGACACTCCTAGCGGCTCGCAACAGTAGGCTCGTGGTTTGGCGGTCGCTTTAAGGTGCTTGCTGCTGGCGAAGAAAGGGGCGATGAAGGAAATTGGAGTGCTTGCCTTGGTGCCCAAACAGTCCCTGCTGGTTGATCATACCTTCATCAATCCCCTAATTAAATACTGAAGGGGGGGGGGGTTCTTCTCTGAAGTGTGCTTCTTGTTATGTACATCAGCGAAGCTGAGAGCTGAGCCGATGAGGTGCCTCTCACTGGTAATGATGATTCAGGTATGAACAAACAATATATGTCAAGTTGGATTCCAGGTCACACATGGCTTACCTTTTTCGTCAGTTGCCAGTATCACCATGTCAGATAAATAACTACAGATATTGTAGCTGATGCATCTTTTTATTTATTTTTTGAGGAAAGTAGCTGATGCATCTTGATATCGTCAGAAACTTCTCTTGTCTCTGCAGCAGTGATTGATTGTTCAGAGTGAGAGTTTGTCTAAAAATTGTTCAGAGTGAGGCTCTAGCATGTTGCACACGGTGTAGACAAAGGTATGGCAACTTCCATTTGTTTTTGTTTTTTGAAGTTAGGGAACTGCACACGTACATCTATATGTGTGATTTTGAGCCTTTTTTAGTTTGTTGATGATGCGACAACGGCCGAGGATGTGACGTGTGTGTTTACCTCATGTTTTTTTTAAAGGGAAACCTTCCATGAAACAACTTCTTTCAGTATGTTTTTATCTTCTTCTATGATTTATATTTAGTCAAGTTTATCCTCTGTGATGAAATTGTATATAGTGTTAGCCTATAAAAACATAAGTTGTTCTGTTCACTTTCATCAATGAACCACAAAGATTTCCCACCCAAAAAAATCCCCAGATGAATTAGTATCCCTTGGGCAAATAAGAAAATGCAATCATTTCAACGATTTCAGTCATCCTTGCAGTTTAAGGATCTATAACCACAACTTCCGTATGCACTCTATACTGTATTTTCTGTACTTGAGATTTTTTGTGCAAAGTATATCCAATATAAATTTATATCTTTTTTGTTGTGCTTGTGCTCTTGAATAATAGAGCCATTTTCTTCGAAATCCTCTCCTGATTTAACTTTCTTCTTTTTCTAAAGCAATTTAACTGTGTTGGTCATATAGTATGTGGAGCAGCTAATGGACATCCAATCAGCTCTCAGGGCATTCTGCTCTTTGACAGAACAACATGTTCACATTTTGTTATTGAGGGAAGCATGCTCACGTGGAGGCGGCCAGAGGTTGTGTGGGGGCATGTATGTTGACGCGTTGAGATAATCATAATGCTGATTTTGTGAGATATCATGGTATCCTTGTCTTTGAACATCAGTTGTAAATAAGACGAGAATCTGTAGCACCGGTGTTATTCGTCCCTTGGATCAAAATGTAGAATTTTCTCACTAGATTTGCACAGCATAGATATAACATATATATTTTCTCAAGTATTTGCAATGACCAAATCTTCTTAAATATATTTTATTAAGATGTGCGGGCGCAGCAACGCGCGCTTTTATGATCTAGTGTATTGTGTGAAGTGGTGAGTGTAAGCCAACTATCTCCTTTTGCATTTTAATCCCTCTTTTACATGAGTCGTGCAAATATACCAAACTTGAGATCATTCCAGAATGGGCTTATATCTTTAAGTCGTGCCTCGACACGTAGGAGATATAGTCCCATCCTGGGCATTACAAGTTGGTATTCAGAGCCTTCTCCGACCTAGAAGCCCCCACTGATTGATCAAATCGTTGACGGTTGAGTCTAGGCACACACTTAAAATGTTTTGAGTCCTATATATATCGGAGAGTAGGATTTCTTTTGCTCCTCATCTCTTTTAACTCTGGTGAGGACTCCTGACGATTACTCTTTTCTCTTCTACTCTCAAAATGCACCAATTTTTTTTAGGATCTCGCGAGTATTGTTTGGATTGTTTCGATGTCTTTGTGACGAGAACATTGTTCTCGATGCCTCCTGTCATTAGGGGTTGTGGCAGTGTCCCGGGGAGTTGAGCTCCGAGTTGTTGTCGTCACAAATCCATCGCGGCAGTACTAGAATACTTAAGACGGCCGACATCGAAAACTCTCCTATGCGGTTAGTGGCAAGATAACCCCGACATCACCCAGTACTGGGGAGGTAGTTCGGGAGTATTGCCATAGCTTGTATAGTAGATGTGTTTCGAAGGTCCGAGGTAAACGGTTTCCGGAGATAACTGGTTATGTGTTGAAGGATGGATACAGCTGGATGTAGGATTAGAGTTGAGTGCGGGGTGCTTCCCCTGTATCCCCAACACCTGATTGCATAACTGGAAACTTTCGGAAATTAATAGGTGGGTTCATCTAGTAGTTCTAGGCATTCTTCCAACGAGTGCATGATATGAAGTTCGGGGTTCTACATTGAGTGAAGTGGTTTTATGGGCTTGTTCCGATCGGGAGTTGCATCTTAAAGGGTCCTTGGCTATGCTGATCCGGGGATTGCAAAACCCTTTTGTAACATGTTCCATAAGCTTTCAGCACGAAGATGTGGAACGAAGCTTCTATCTTGTATTTGTTCTATCTGTTCCTTGTTCTTTTAATTACCTTTTGTTCTCCCAAGTGGCTTCTCGACAAGTTGATGTAACTGCGGAATTCATTCGTTCAATTCTCTGTTCGGATAGATATGTTGCAACATAATCTTCTTCATAAACATATCTATCCTTTGTTTTCGTTTTGATTCTGGTATTCGAGTTGCTTCGATGTCAAATGTTGATTCCATACCTTTCCTAATCGGTGTTCTCATATTTCTATGGGAGTGCTAGTCCTTCTTGATCAATCAAGATTTTCATGTTAATCCTCTTCAACCGATGTGCCTTCTCTTCAAGTTATTCCATACGGACGCCGTTGAGTATTCTGACGATTGTCTGTTTCATTCATCCCAAGTTGTCTTGTTTTCCCCACCCTCCCACCCTTCTTCTTCTTGGAGCCAGAATTCTTAATCAAATATCCATTTTATTCATGTGATGTTTCTTCATTCTTTTCCTTCAATGTTCTTATCCGGTGATTTATCGTGAAGATGCTCAAGAACTCCAAGTTCATCATTCTTTTGTTCTCAAATTCTGCCGGTGGATGTAATTCAAGATTTTGGTGTTGATCTTATCCTTTTTCCTCATTTCACAATGCTTTCTTATTCGGGTGCACCAATTAATCATTCTCCTCTTGTTATTCATATCCGGAGTGCTGAAGATTCATAATTCCATTCTTAATCCGTTCAAATTATTTTTGAGGATTGTTATCTTATTCAAGCCTTTTAATTCAACCGGTGCTATATCTCTTAAGCAATCTTTTCCAATGGTGATTTCTTTAGTGGGCCCTAACCCACAGGTCTTTTCCAGGATCTTACCTGACTCTTCTATTGTTTCTGGAGTTATACTTAAATTCTTTTCAAAGTGTGACGTAAGAATGATTTCCATCAGTCACAGTCCTTCTCCAGGATCGCTTTCAAATTCCTTTTCATCACTGGTTCAACCTTTTTAATTCTTCATTCCGGAGTGCTCAACAATTCTTATGGCATTTCTCGTCTTCACTCTCAACATTTGGAGACCGGAGAAGTGTTTCCCTTAAATCTTGGCCCGTCTTCTTCAAGATTCGTGGTTCTAGCTTCATGCCATCCTCATTATTATTCCGATTGTGAGGAATTCTTTTATACCATCCGAAGCATTTCATGAATTCTTTTCTTTGTGATCCTCCGAAGGCCATCATTTCAGAAGATTTCTTCGTTCTCAGTTTTCAACTTCGTCCTCCAAATATTCTTCATTCATGCCTCTTCGTTCGTCTCCATATTTTACGGTGGTTATTTCAAGATTACCCTTCCATTGTTATCGTTTTAATTCATTTGTTCTTTTCATAATCCTACCGGTGAGTCGTTCAAGGTTATTCTCAAGTTTGGCCATATCTCTCTCCAATCCTTTTCATGGGATTAAGTACTATGCCAAATCCGTTGCTTGTCATCAATTTAATTTGATGGAGGATGAGCATACAATAAATCTTAGTCTTATTTCCTCGAAGTGATTAATCTATTTTTTCCGGAGCTTGGTCATCATATCATATTCTCGGTTCTAAGTTGTTCATCTTGTTCTCCGGAGTTCCAAGTTATTTCTATTATATATTTTCAAAGCTCCATCTAATTCATCACATGCCTTGAATCTTATTCTTTTCATCTTTCACTTCTCATGCTTTCATTACCGGAGTTTTCATGGTGGTTCATCAAGATTTAATTCATCCTCGAAGTCTTCATCAAGATTCTTGTTGGACCTCAAGCATTCTTCATCATGCTTTCCAAGTGCAATTCTTTCTACCTTATTGTTTGAGATGGTGTTATGTCATTCTTGACAATTCCTTCATGTTTCATGATTCACGAGTTATCAAGAATGAGATAATTAAAACCATCATTTTTCCTTGTTCAGGTGATCTTTTCAACCCCTTTAATTATTCATTGGAGTTATCTTGGGTTGTATTTCACCTAAAAGCTTTCCTTGAGGATTGTTGCTAATTATGGTGCTTATAAATGACCCAAGTTCTTCATTTATCATTCCGGTGAAATAAGTTTTTCATCTCCTTGTGATCTCAATCCAATTAAATGTTTCCATCAGTGGCTGGTTGTCACCTCATAATTTAGAGATGTTTTCCATAAGCCCACATGAAGCTTATTCGTTTCGTTGTTGATTTTCCATCAACCACATTCAACCCTTCTATGTAAGGAGGATTTCCTAATTCAATTTTGAGAGAAGTTGTCATATTTTCTCCGTTCATTTCTTTCATTGATATATGCTATTCTTTCATTCCGGAGGCATTGTGATGTTGCTCTCTTTGACCACCATCTCGTTTTATCGAGATCATGTTCTTTCCTTGTTTATCTTTTTAACCGGAGTGTTGTATTCTTCATTCAAGTTCCCTCTTCTTATCAAGTTTTACCTCTCTTTTAACCGGAGTGCTATCTGAATCCTTCTTACCCTTGTGCCTTTCTTTCAATTGTTTCGGAGGCAATATGATGTTGATTTCATCAAGTAGCACTCCATCTCCGCAAGTTCTTGTTAATTCCTTCCATTTTCAGACGAAGTGCTGTCCAAATTCTGTCATTCTTATTCCTTAGTTATACCATTGCGGTTTCATATTCTTTTGGTTCGTAAGCTCTTGTTTCATGTCTTTCATCCTACAAGGTTCTCATAATGTACCTTGTTCATCTTTTTCTAACGGGGTGTTTCATCTTCGTTCGTCTCCGTTGTATTCTTCTTTCAATTTGTTTAACCTCTCAAGGTTCCTGGTTTCACTCGTTTCTCGAAGAAGCAATTTTGGTTACCTCTTCCTCTTCCGTTTTTACCGGTGCTATCTCTAGGATCTCGGGTCAAGATCCTCTGTTAGTGTGGGAGAGTTGTGACGCCCGAAGACCGACGTCCCAGAAGATTCCAGAAGATTCCAGATGTTCCGGGTACTTCTATGTGTTTCATTTGGGCTTGTGTTATTTATTTTTTGCATTGCATCATGTCGTCATGCCATCATGTCATATTTATTTTTGCATCTCAACTTAAATAAATTGTGTGGACCTTCGGTCCATTTAAATCGAGGGAAGTGTGACTTCTTTTTATAACATATCCTCCTAATATATGGAGCTATTATTAAATTATTCCAATTGGTTGGAATTAACCCAACACACTTGCATATTTTTCCTCATGCCTCTTAATTCAAGTTTCACCGTCAAAAACCTTGTCTATTTTCCTTTTTCCGTTTATCGAGGTTCCTCCAAAATCCTCATCATTTTTGGACACTTCCGAAACCATGTCATAGTTCAATCCATTTGAATTAAAATCAAATGTGTTTGAATTTACATCATTCTATCTTGCCACTTATATTTTTCTCGGACCGTGCTCATTTTTATGAGCCCGAGAAAATTAACCTCATGTGCAAATTCTTTGCCTAGCTTTCCCCTTTCTTTTCTTCTCTCCTTTTCTTTTATTCTCTGTGTTGTTTATTCTCAAAGAGGGCAGCCCAGCCGGCCTCTAAGGCAGCCGCCTCAGCCTCCTGGCCCATTAGCCTCTTGGGCCTGGAGAGCCAGGCTGCAGCCCGCTCCCTCGCCTCGTAACCCTAGCCCAGCGCTCGACCGAGCCGACCACTCCCTCATCTCCCTCAGCCGCCGTCGCTCGCCCCGCACCTTCCATCGATCCCCTTCCTCTCGTTCCCGTGCCCAATCCCCTCGTCACCCCGTCCCTCCCTCCTCCTCGCAGCCCGCACCCAGTCCCCATCTCGCTCCCCCCTCGTTTCTCCCCGTCCTCAGGCCCCGAGCCCAGTAGCGCGACGACCCGCTCCCATCTCCTCGAGCGGCTCCAGCAAGGCCGAGCCTCGCCGCGCCTTCATCCCTCCAGGGCGCCGGCCGCCCGTCCTCCAGCGCCGCTCTCGGGGGCCTCTGCCTCGCCCTCATGCCCTCCTCTGTGCGCCTCGCCGTCCCTCCCCGCGGGCTGGACAGGAGCAGCCGACCGTCCCGACCTCGTCGGCCCTTCTCGGCATCGACCCGCGCCACCGGCCCTCTGGCTCCCTGCGCGCCTCCCTCCGTTCTCCACCACCACCTCCAGCCTCGTTCCAGCCGCCTCGCCATCTTCCTTCCCCGGCGCGCCAAGGACGCGGCTCCGCCTCGTCTCCTCCAGCACCTCTTCGCCATGCTGCTGCCTTGGCCTCGTCGACCCGGTGCTGGCGCCTTTTTTTTGTTGCCCTTGTTGCTGCGTTTGGTACCTAAGACCGGCAAGCTCATCTTCAGGTCGAGACCGATGCGCCAAGTACCTCTACGGAACGTGCGAGTTCGACTACAAGAACCAAGTACCACTACGGCACAAGAACCAAGACCGACCTCGCCAAGTACGACGACATGACGGCTGAACATCTACAAAAATGTGTACCACGATGACCCGCGAGTACCACTACATCAACGTGTTCCGCTACCGTCGCCGACGAACCGAGTACCACTACCGTCGCCCCGTGTACCACTACTCCTCGACGAACGAGAACGACTACTTCCCTCTACGAGCGTGTACCCCGACTCGCGAGAACGACTACTTCCACTACGTCCCTCGACGATCTTGTTCCGCCCCGAAATGATCGTTCCGAAGGTATAACCCCGTGACGATGACCCCGTGTGATGCTTGTGTTGTATGAAATGCTCCACTTGTGTGCTCCGTGCCCGTTTCATCTTTTTTCGTGCTCCTCGGTTGCCTCGTCGCCGACCCGTGGGAACCCGGCAACGGGATCACCCCACCTTTCATCTTGTTCCGCTCGCTCACGTCGATTCTTCTTTTGCACCGGTCTCTCAACAGGTTACCAGAACCGAGATGTTGCGTTGCATCATTTTCGGATCGTTGCCGTGGCACCCTTTCTTTCCAAAACGGTGACAAATGCTTCTTATCATCTTCATGTCAACTTTTAATAAAATTGCATAAACTTGATCATGTCATCCGCATCATGTTAACAACATTATAAATGTGTGAATTGTTGTTGCTTTAATAATTGCTAAACATGCTCATGGGGATTTCCCCGGAATTGTTGTTGTTATTTCCGGCCTCTTTTAAAATGCCTAAATAGTGTAGTTTTATTATGCTTCACCTCTTGCCATGTAAACAAACATTTAATCTTGTCTTGTAAATAAACGAGAGTCAACTAAATAAATAACAGGTGGTATTTCGTCAATATGCAACTCGTTGCATATTGAGCTCCACTTAACTTGTAGTACTTGTTTGTGCACTTTGCCATGCCATGCATATTTAAACCGGACATGCATCATACTTGGATGTGCATCGTATGCCATGTTTATGCTTGTGTGTTTACCGTGTTGTTTGCTTCTTTCCGGTTGCTTCTCTTGTTAGCTTCGGTTCCGTTCCGGAGTTGTGAGGATTCGCTCGACTATGTTGCTCCGTCTACTTCATGGATCCGTTCTTCTCCCTTGTGGAATCCCAGGCAAGATGATCATACCCTTGGATACCTTTACTACCATTGCCATGCTTTGTTGTCTCGATGCTATCGTTACATGTCGCGCTACCCATCTTTTATTTCAGCCCTCTCCTTGTTGCCATGAAACCTCTAACCTTGAAACCTTCCTAGCAAAACCACTGTTTGGCTATGTTACCCGCTTGCTCAGCCCCTCTTATAGCGTTGATAGTTGCAGGTGAAGATGAAGTTCGTTCCAGGAGGGAACTTGTTGTTGTTATATCACAATATCTATAATTATTATCAACACACCTATATACCGGGCATGGGTGGAAGGCTTGGCCTTTTGCTCGGTGTTTTGTTCCACTCATGCCACCTTAGGCGCCGATAAACCGGCATTACGTTCCTTGATTTTGCGTTCCTTACACGATGGGTGGATGGGGACCCCTTGGCAGTTCGACTTTGAATAAAACTCCTCCAGCAAGGCCCAACATTGGTTTTAATTTGCTCATAATATCAACTTAATTAATTAATTAAATTTGCATAGGGGGTCGCGTCCCCGGGTTCTTAATTCTACATAACAGGGGGGCCAGTGCTGATGGTGTTGGTCCCAAACGGGGGTCCTGCGGGGCCACCACGGGGAAACTCGAGGATTGGTTTTACCTGTAGCATCGCCCATCCGGTCGTGGCCTGAGACGAGATACGCGCGGCTACTATCAGGGTGTCGGCACGCCGGGAGGTCTTGCTGGACTTGTTTTACCATTGTCGAAATGTCTTGTGCACCGGGATGCCGAGCCTGATCGGATTTCCCTAAGATAAGGGGTGATGATATTATATTTATCACTTCAGCTAATCGTGAGAGCTTGTGATGGGCTAAGTTGGGACACCCCTGCAGGGTTATGATCTTTCGAAAGCCGTGCCTGCGGTTATGTGGCAGATTGGAATTTGTTAATGTCCGGTTGTAGAAAACTTGATAGAGGATCCGAAGTAAAACACACCACCGCGTGAGTAACCGTGATTGTCTCTTTTCACTTTGAGAAGAGAACACGGTGGGGTTATGTTTGATTCGTATGTAGTTCAGGATCTTTAGCGATCACTACTTTTGCGACCGTTTGCGTAGATGCTCATGTTATTCTTGTACTCGTAAGATAGCCACCATATTATGCTTAGCCGCTGCTGCAACCTCACCACTTTACCTCTTCATACCCACAAAGCTTTGCTAGTCTTGATACCCATGGTTATGGGATTGCTGAGTCCTCGTGGCTCACAGATACTACAACACCAGATGCAGGTTCAACCGAGTTTGATGCAGAAGCTGGTTCAAGTACTTCACTGGGAGCTCGATGAAGAGAGTGGCCGTTTGCTTGTGACGTTTCGACGATCAGTAGTGGTTTCTACTAGGATTCGATCTTGACCTGTGGCTTTATGTTGTTTTGGTATCTTTCTTTTGGATCTTCGCCCGTAGTCGGGTTGTGATGTTTTGAATGATGTTTTGCTTATGTAATGTATTGTGTGAAGTGGCGAGTGTAAGCCAACTATCTCCTTTTGCATTTTAATCCCTCTTTTACATGAGTCGTGCAAATATACCAAACTTGAGATCATTCCAGAATGGGCTTATATCTTTAAGTCGTGCCTCGACACGTAGGAGATATAGTCCCATCCTGGGCATTACAACATATATATAGGTGGGAGGGGAAGGGAGGCAGCCAGGGCTCCCTAGGGTATGGCTGCCGCCCCCTAGGGGCACTGCCATGCCCTGCGCCCCCCTTTCCTTGTATATGGAAGAGCGAAGGAAAGAGGGGAGAGGGGGAAGGAAGGGGGAATCCTATTCCCTCTCTTTCCTTCCCTCCTCAGCTTTCCTTCTCCACTTAGGCCGGCCCATGTGGGGGGCCGCACCAGCCCCTTGTGGCTGGTGTGTTTCCCCTTTTGGCCCATAAGGCCCATATCTTTTGTCGGGGGTGCCCGAAACTCCTTCCGGTGACCCGATGAGTACCCGATCTCCTTCGGAACACTTTCGGTGTCCGAATATCATCGTCTTATATATAAATATTTACCTCTCAACCATCTCGAGACTCCTCGTCATGTCTGTGGTCTCATCTGGGACTCCGAACAACATGCGGTCACCAAATCACATGACTCATATAATACTATATCGTCAACGAACGTTAAGCGTGCGGACCCTATGAGTTCGAGAACTATATAGACATGACTGAGACACCTCTCCGGTCAATAACCAATAGAGGAACCTGGATGCCCATATTGGCTCTGACATATTCTACGAACATCTTTATCAGTCGAACCGTAATGACAACATAGACAATTCCCTTTGTTCGTCGGTATGTTACTTGCCCGAGATTCGATCGTCGGTATCTCTATACCTAGTTCAATCTCGTTACCGGCAAGTCTCTTTAATCGTTCCGTAATACATCATCCCGTGACTAACTCATTAGTCATTTGCTTGCAAGGCTTATTATGATGTGTATTACCGAGAGGGCCCAAAGATACCTCTCTGATACTCAGAGTGACAAATGCTAATCTTGATTCATGCCAACCCAACAAAACACCATCGGAGATACCTATAAATAATCTTTATAATCACCTAGTTACTTTGCGACGTTTGATAGCACACAAGGTATTTCTCCGGTATCCGGGAGTTGCATGATCTCATAGTCAAAGGAATATGTATATGACATACATGAAAGCAGTAGCAATAAACCGTACGATCAAATGCTAAGCTAATGGTTGGGTCTTGTCCATCACATCATTATCATAATGATGTGATCCCGTTATCAAATGACAACTCATGTCCATGGTTAGGAAACCTTAACCATCTTTGATTAACGAGCTAGTCTAGTAGAGGCTCACTAGGGACACGGTATTTGATTATGTATTCACGCATGTATTTAGGTTTCTGGTCAATACAATTCTAGCATGAATAATAAACCTTTATCATGAATAAGGAAATATAATAATAACATTTTATTATTGCCTCCAGGGCATATTTCCATCAGTGCGAGGATTATAATGGAGATGAATATTTCTACCGAGAGTTGCCTTTCTCTAGATGAGATGACCTAGGAGTTTCCCTAGTTCCACTTATGTAGACTAGGGAGGTTAGGGTTTTTATAGGGGAAGAAGCAATCTAGGCTGCCACCATCCTTGCACCACACAAAAAAGACACGCCTGTGAAATTATGGTCCGAACGGAAACTTTTTATGTCATGGATATGACACTTCTATGACGATAATTGTGACAAAAACACGTATCATCATAGATGTGGCGTGCTCCTACTTCTATGCCAAAACATTATGAAAAGAAAATGGGCTTTTTGTCCTGGGCAGGCTGGAGACGCACCTACATGAATTATTTTGGCCATCCATGATGTAAAATACCGTGGTAGAAGTGAGGGCGAGGAAGTTTTTGGAGAGTTTCTAGTGGTAGAAGTGGGTGGTCGTGCTCGAGCGATGTAGTTGTTTGCGTGTTTCTCTCGTACGCGCGCGTGTGTGCGAGCCGTGTTTGCTAACTAAACCCGAGCGAGGCGTTCACTTACTGAACCTGAGTGATCGATCTCGCCCTCGCACTACGTACAGAACCTGAGTGATCGGTCCCTCGCACTACGTATTGAACCCGATCGGTCCCTTCACTGCTAACTGAAGCCGGGCGATTCATTCCTAGCTTCTAACTGAACTCGATCGATCGATCCTTCTTGCTTCTTACCGAAGTCGATCGAGGGACGTAACCGTTTGATGTTATAAAAAGTGCCCATTGCTGCCTCCTGCATGATACACATAGACCCGAGTCGGGACACATCGATCAAGAGTCGATTGGTTGGCTGTGGATGAACAATTCTCGTTGCTGCCGCCCGCTCGTATGCGCCATCCCAGTCAATGGGGGTTGGATGAATAGGACCTCGTGGTAGTAGGCGATTGCCGCTGGATGAACAGGACCCCGACGAGGCAGCCACTAATGGCCCACAAGTATAGGGGGTCGATTGTAGTCCTTTCGATAATTAAGAGTGTAGAACCAAATGAGGAGCAGAAGGAAATGACAAGTGTTTGTCAGCAAGGTAATGTGTGCAAGCACTGAAATTGTTGGTAACAGATAGTTTGATAGCAAGATAATTTGTAATGAGCATGTAACAGTAACAGTAAATAATATGCAGCAAGGTAGCTCAATCCTTTTGTGGCAAAGGACAGGCCAAAACAATTTCTTATAATAAGCAAAGTGTTCTTGAGGGAACACAGGAATTTCATCTAGTCACTTTCACCATGTTAGCTTGATTTGTGTTTGTTACTTCGATAATTTGATATGTGGGTGGACCGGTGCTTAGGTGCTATTCTTACTTGAACAAACCTCCTACTTATGATAAAATCTAACCATAGCATTAAACATTTGGGGTCCAAATCGGTCCCTTACGAAGTAGTTCATAAACAAGGGTTTAAGCTTCTGTCACTCTAGCAACCCATCATCTAATAACTACTCCACAATGCATTCTGTAGGCCCAAATATGGTGAATTATCATTGATACGTCTCCGTCGTACCTATAATTTTTTATTGTTTCATGCCAATACTATACAACTTTCACATATTTTTGGCAACTATTTATATGATTTATTGGACTAACTTACTGATCTAGTGCCAAGTGCCAGTTCATGTTTTTTGCATGCTTTTTGTATCGTAGAAAATCCTTATCAAACAAAGTCCAGATGTGATAAAAAATCGGCGGAGAATTATTTTGGAATATATGTGATTTTTAGGAGGTGGAAGCAACGTAAACGGGGCCCCGTAGTGCCCACAACCCACAAGGGCGCGCCACAGGGCCCAGGCGTGACCTAGTATCTTGTGCCCTCCTCGGACGTCGGTTGGGGCCCTTCTTCTAGCGCAAGAAAGACAATATATGGATAAAATCGAAAGTGATCCTCTCGGTCCTGAAGTTCAGCTCTCCGCCAAATGTCACTGGCAGCGTGATCTTCCCCTTCGGCTTGCTCCTTCCCGGGTTGATCCCTTGGAATGTGCCGGTTTCTTCGAGCTCGCTATCGGGGATCTGGAGTTTCTGGATCACAGTGGAGGAGATCAAATTCAAGCCGGCCCCGCCGTCAACTAACATCTTGGTGACCTTGAGGTTGCGGATGGTTGGTGAAACAAACATCGGCAAGCACCCGACCGCAGTTGTGCGATCAGGGTGGTCCTCAATATCGAAGATGATAGGCGTGCTGGACCACTTCAGAAGTTTGCGTGACTCGACGGGTGGTTCTGCCGCATTGACTTCACGCACCCATTGCTTGAGTTGGCGGTGTGAAGTATGCAGAGAAGCACCACCGTCAATGCACAAAACTTCTGTAGCTTTTTGAAACTCCTGCTCGCTGTTCTCTCCATCATCCATGTCTTCGTCTTCGTCTTCATCCTTGTCGCGGCCGCGGGGAGGTCTGTCTCCTTGACGATGCTTGGCCTTGCCGCGGCGTCCTCCCCGGTCGTTGAATGGCCGCTTCTTGCCGGACTCTCCACCACCTCCCCGGGCCTTCTCCTTGTTGCGTCGCTCGTACTCAGCCTTCTGCTGCTCGACGAGCTGTTCGACCCTCTTGCAGTTCTGGAGGTCATGGCCCTTGGTGCGGTGGATCTTGCAGTATTGCATGTCGGTGCCGTCCTGCTTGTCGGCGGCTGCCACAGCCTGGCAGTTGGTGCACGCGGCAGTCTCCTTGCCGGAGCTACCAGCCTGGGCTTTCTTGGCGCCAGCCTCCTTGCCGGACTGCTCAACGACTAGCACTTCCTTGTTCTTCTTCTTCCTGTTGTTCCGCCGCCGGCTTTTCTTTGCCGGGGCGGCATCCTCACTGTCTGACCCCCCTGCTCCTGTATCCTCTCCGGGGAGCTTCCTCCCCTCCTCAGCGCGTGCGCACTTGTCGGCCAGGGCATAAAGCTCACTGACGTCTCGGATCTTGCACATCGCCATCTCCTCCCTCATCCTGCGGTTACGCACGTTCTGGTGGAACGCGCTGATAATCGCGGCAGGGTGGACGTCTGGGATGTTGTGTTGCACACGGCTGAACCTTTGGATATACTTGCGCAAGGGTTCTCCTTCCTTCTGGGCGAGTATGTGAAGGTCACTCTCCTAGCCGTGAGGCTTGTGGCCGCCTGTAAAGGTGCCGACAAACTAATGGCACAGGTCGGCCCAAGAAGAAATGGAGTTCTCCGGCAAGTGCATGAGCCAAGATCTGACGTTTGGCTTGAGCACCAGCGGGAAGTAATTGGCGAGTATCTTCTCGTCTCGTCCCCCGGCGGCCTGCACCGCGATGGTGTAGATGCTGAGGAACTCCGACGGATGTGTCTTGACGTCGTACTTCTCGGGTACGTCGGGCTTGAAGTTCTTCATGCTGGGCCACTGGACCTGCCGCAGCTCACGAGTGAACGTAGGGCAACCTGCCGCGTACGGCAAGTCGCCTGGTCCCCCGGGCGCGTGCATGTCAACAGCGGGCCCAGCGCGCTGGTCGGATTGACGCCGTGCTTCTCTTCGGCGCTTGATGCGGGTTCGAGCGTCCTCTTGTTGTCGATCGACGAGAACTTGGCGCTGATCGCGACGAGCTCGTGGATCCGACGACGCGGTGGAGTCGTCGTCGATGTTGATCTGGCGAGTCGGTGATTTTGGCCTTCGGGGCGGGGAGTGCACGGTGGTTGCACCCCCGGCAGTCTTGTCGCCATCAGCCCGCGCCTGGCTAATTTGCCGCGGCTGCGATGTGGTCGGCTGCTGCGGAGTGTCGCCGTTGGCGAAGGCGATGAGGCTCTGGATGGTGGCCCTCCAGTCGTCGGCCTTGTCTGCGGCCGGAGGGAAGTCGAGGAGCAGTTGAGCTCGAGCTAGAGCTTCAGCTGGAGTGGCGGGTAGCGGTGGCGAGCGGTGCGAGGAGCGGGATATGCTCGGACTTCTAACTACGTTAGAAGGAGCAGTTTCCCGTCCCGGCGACCGCGTCTTGCTCGTGCCGGCGTGTTGATGTGCATGCTGGCCTTGAGCGTCCCTAGATCCGCCAGCTTGACCTTGGCCCAGCAAGCGTATGGTACCTTGAGTACCACGACGCTGCCGGTCCCACGCCTCCTGAGATGGGCGCGATGCGTGTACGGACGCCGAGGCCTTGGAGTGTGCCCGGTCGTCCGTCTTGTCCTTGGACTTGGCGGTGCCGTGAGTTTCCTCGCCGACGTCCGTCCTTCCGCCGGCGTCTACCCCACCAGCCGTTGGCTCCGGCGGTGGCGGGATCGACGCGGACGGGCCTGCTGCCTCCGAAGCCTTCTTCTTCGGTGGCATGTTGATGAAGATGACGATGAAGATTTAGCTCGTGTGATGCCGGATCGGGTTCACACAACCTCGACGCTCCCCTACCTGGCACGCCAAATATGTCGGGGAAACTGATCGCCCACGAACACCTATGGGACCGGAGCCCCTTCTCGGTACGGCAGGGGGCGGAGGATGCACAAAGAGCGGATCGAGGCGAACACACGAGCAGTTTACCAAGGTTCGGGCCGCACGGATGCGTAAAACCCTACTCTTGCTTTGGTTTGTTATTGAGTTCTTGGCTCGGGAGCGAGGAGAGCAACAGTACACTCTAACCGCTAGCTAGACCAAGCGTGGAGAATGATCGATGTTCCGAACCCCCTCTACGTCGCGCATGGGCCTCCTTTTATAGGTCAAAGGGGTCACCGACAGGTGGCAACACAGATGGGGGTAAAAATGTAAAAAGAGTGGTAGTTGGAACAGTGTTTGTATAGTGCTCCATACCTAACTCTGACAGCAGGGGACAAGGGCATTGAATGCCCGTCGCCGTCGCTCCAAACAGTGCAAAAAGTAACCGTTAGGGCGCCACCGTCCGCCACGACGGTGGCCATGTCATCGCCGCTTGCCACCGTGTTCCCCTGGCAGCACAGCCTTCCGCCACGTGCATCTGGAAGGGTCCCAGGGCGACACGTGGGTGGATGTGCTAGAGCGTTGGTACTGAGTGGAAGCTTGCCGCAGCAAGTGCCCTGTCGCGGTCGCTATCTTGTCGCGCCTGGGAGCTTGTCTCTCACCGGGCCTTGCCGGGACGCGTGGCGCGTCGCGGCAAGCTCTCTTAAGGTGCCTTGGTTGGCCTTCCCGGCAAGCTCCTCTTGCTGGGGTCTCGTGTCTTGAGTGATTCTGTGCCTTGAGTGGCCTTCCCGGCAAGCTCCTCTTGCCGGGGTCTTGTCTCTTTGACTCAAATACTTTGTTCTTGAATGGTCCCAAGGGGACCTCGGAGGATCTTGGCGGCCGCTTGGCGAGCTTTGCAGCGGGACGCTACAACTGCCCATGCACAAGTTCGGGATACTAAGGTACCCCTACTTTTGTACACCGACAAGACATATCATGTGACGCCCCCGATTTGACCGTACACTAATCATGCACGCAAATGTGTACTGCCAAGATCAAGGACTCACGGGAAGATATCACAACACAACTCTAGACACAAATTAATATAATGCAAGCTTCATATTACAAGCCAGGGGCCTCGAGGGCTCGAATACAGAAGCTCGAAAGCAACAGAGTTTGCGGAAGCAACAATATCTGAGTACATACATAAGTTAAACAAGTTTTGCCTTAAGAAGGCTAGCACAAACATCAACAATCTAAGAGGCAAGGCCTCCTGCCTGGGACCTCCTAACTACTCCTAGCTGTCAGCTGTCTTCATGTAGCAGCAGGGATCCTCGAGGTAATAGAAGTAGTCGACCGGGGTGGCGTCTGGCTCCTGGAATCAGCCATCTGGTTGCGACAACCAGAAAGAAGAAAGAAAGGGGAAAAGGGGGAGAAAGGCAACCGTGAGTACTCACCCAAAATACTCGCAAGCATCAGATCTATACTAAGTATGCATCAGTATCAAAGGAATAAGTTGTATATGTGGACTGAACTGCAGAATGCCAGAATAGAGGGAAAGGCCTAGCCTGTCGAAGACTAGCATCTTCTTGAAGCCACCATCTTGCAGCAGTAGAAGGGAGTACAGAATAGCATTTTAATTAACAAGCATGTTGTAAAAATATCCATCACATATCTCAAGTATCCATTTGTAGTTGTAATAGATCAGGATATAAGACTGAACGTCCATTACCGTGGACACGGCTATTCGAATAGATAACTTCCCTGCAGGGGTGCACCATGTTACCCTCACACTCGATCATCTTTGGCCGGACACACTTTTCTGAGTCAATGCCCGGCCTTGCAAGATCAACATGTCGCAGCCCTACCTAGGCTCAGCAGAGAGGTCCCCACCGGTCTACATCCTAAGCACTTCGAGGTCATGGGCTATCGCCCGTTGCACTCTGGGTCGTTACGTGCAGGGCGGGTCTAGGCTCCGACACTACAGGAAGGTGTCGGCCCAGCCGTGCTGCAATGCTAAACTGGACGTCTCATACCACGACGCCGAGGCCCATAACTATTCTCGCATGGCGGTTAGTGCGTAAAGGCCAGAGGCCAATTCAAACCAAATAACCAAACCAGTAGTGTATTAGGAGCTCGCGAAAATGAGCAGAGAATCACGATAATGTGACCCCGTCGCCCCATCTCGAGGAAATACGGCAAGGGCTAGCCCAGCCCACTCCGGGGCAGCCTGCCTGCCCGGTCGTGCCTCATAATTAACTCGCGGGTGCTCCACGGGCCCGCTTGACTTTAACATCAACTCGCGGATACCCCTCAGGGCCGACCCGACTTTAACAGGTCTCAAGTAAAGTCAAGGTAACCGTATGTCCAAACATCAAGGGGGAAACCCAGAGGAATCACCCTCGATGGATTCCGCTCGATGTAGTCATCAAGGCGAACGTAGGAGGAATCACCCTCGAGGTTCACACTTGAGCTGTTGCACGACAGAGTCATGTCGGGAATGGTGAAAGAGGAATCACCCTCAATGACCACGACCGAATAGCTACACTACAGAGTCATCATCAGGAGTGCTTTATGAGGTATCACCCTCGGCACTCGATAGTAACTATGCAGAGTCGTACAACTAAGGTGGGGGTGAAGTGATGTGAGGTGTCGGGTCTGGTCGTCGATCACGCTGATCGAGTCGTCGATGATGAAGCAGGGGCAACTGGGTCAAAGTGGGATCACTGGCGGGTCACTATCCAACCGATACTAAGCAGTTTAGGATAAGCAGGTAAGGTACAATAGCAGGTTACAACAACAGGCTATGCATCAGAATAGGAGCAAACAATAACAGTAGCAAAATCTAATGCAAGCATGAGAGAGAATGGAATGGCCGATATAGGGATGATCAAGGGGGGGGGGGCTTGCCTGGAAGGTCTGCTGAAATGGAAGTAGGGTCATCGTCGATGAAGTCGATCACACTGGCATCAGCAGTGGTCTCGGTGTCTATCGAAGAAGAAGAGGAGGAAGAAATAATAAATACATAGCACATAGATGCATGACATGACAATAAGCGGTGCTAGGGGAGTTCTAACGCAGTACTACGCGATATCGATGAAGGGGGGAAACATCCAGGAAAGCATTCTCAGTGTTAGGCATTTTTGGACAGGCGAACCGGAGGGGGAATGTTGCATGTTCGCTATGATAGGGATGTGTGGCGGACGAATGGACCGCATATTCGTATTCGTCTCGTCGTTCTGAGCAACTTTCATGTATAAAGTATTTTCATCCGAGTTATGAATTATTTTATACGATTTTCTAAAGTTTTATCAATATTCTGAAATTAATTTTTAATTCGAAAATAAAGATTAAAACGCTAGGTGCACCCAGATTTGTGTACACATAAGTCTACGAGAGGATGACATGTGGGTCCATTCAAAGTCAACAAGGTCAGAGCTGACTGGGTCAAAAAGTAAACAGTGTGCGTGGGTCCACATGTCATTCTCTATGGTTTAGTAAGTTAGTTAACTATTTATCTAGTTAATTAGATTAAATTAATTAAGTTAATTAACCAAACTATTAATTAATTAATTAATTAAACATTAGTTTTATTATTTATTTCAATTTTGTTAACAATTTTCTTTCTTTTTTTAAACGTTTCAGATGGGGCGGCCCCATATGTCAGGGACACCACTGAGCCTCAAGCACAACCGTGCAAAAGCACGGGCTGGCCATGGCCACAGTCAGTGGCTAGCACGGCGAGGCCGCGACGCGGGCGAGGTAGGGATCGGCCGGGAGCGTGCCTGCACATTGTCAGGCGAGCGCGGGATGCGGGGAGCAGCGAAGAGTAGTCGCGGGACGGCGGACGGTGAGCGAGGGTCGCGGCCATGGGCGGTAGTGGTCGGGCGCAAGCGGCGTTGCAGGGAGGCCCCACCATGGCGCAACATACCTGGTTGGTATGGCGGCGCTGCACACTGCGGCGCAGGCGGGCTAGCGCGAGGCGATGACGCCGAGCGGAGCAGCAGCAGCGTGCGCGGGATGGCGGCGAGCGAGTGAGGCGAGCCGCGGGGTGGACGCAGTGGCGCGGGACGGCCGTCGATGGCCACGGGAGGGGGAAAGGAGAAGAGGGCGGAGGCCTCACATGCGTGGCCGGGGTACGGGGGCGGCGAGGCGTGGAGAAGCCGGCGGGGAAGAGGTCTGGGCGGCGCCGGCGAGGTGGCGGAGCACGACGATGACGGCGAGGGCACCACGGCGTCTGGGCAGGAGGAGGCCATGGCGCAGACGCGAGGGAGGGTCCGGGGAGGTGGCGAGGCATCCGACGATGGGGGGGGGGTCTCCGGGCGCCGGGCAGTGATCGAGACGGGGCCGG